>CAWUFW010002227.1:0-1200000 GCA_963921515.1 Calotriton arnoldi
GGACTGCAAGTCCCAGAATGCGAAGTGAAGATGTAGAATCAATTAACTACTTACAGAAGCACCCAGGAATCTTCCAAGCTCTGTCCCAGAATTATACATTCATTTTGATGTCATATTTGATGGGAAGAAATCCCTCTTTTATATCTTTTCAACATAAAAGACTGCTTGTGGAAAAACTGCCTCTGTTTGGAATCATACTAAGGTAAATGTGGGAGACTTCTTTTTCAGCATGAAACCAAAGATCAAAGAATATACTGAGAGTACAGGCATCTGTTTAGTGCTGGCCTACCTAAAGCATAAACTACTAGCATTATTTTGACTCATAAGCAAACCATGTGCGAATGCAAGACAATTACATGGCATTTTCTCAGGGTGTACCTTTTATCGCCCTTTCCAGTCCTGAATGCAGCCCACTGCCCATTAGTAGTACATTTTAGGAAATTGGGTTACTGCTTGAGGGGGGTGAAACCCTACTCAAGCAGCAACCACAATTCCTATCAAGGTGAAGTCACAAGTAACACCAAATTAACCTCTGCTTAACCCTCTGTTAGCTGGCACAAAAGCAGCCAGGCTTAACTTAGAGGCAATGTGTAAAGTATTTCTGCAGCACTTTAAACAGTAATAAAGTGAAAACACCACACAAGAAAAATCCCACATCAATTTAGAAAAATAGAGTAAACTTTATTATGTTATTTGAGACCAAAACATCAAAAATTGATTAAGAGAACCGGAGAAATGCAAATTTAAGGATTTTGTAAAAAATCTAGCGCTAAGAAGCAAAAAGAGCCAGCTGTGGTTATCTGGTTGCAGTAGACTGGATCAAAATCACAAGTTCTGGCAGACCAATATGGAGCACGGGCCGGGCACAGGACTGAGTTCAGTTCGCTGAGAAAGCACCAGGTGGGCTGGGCGTCGAGATGTGAAGTCCTCAAATTGAGATGCATGAGTCTATGTCCAGTATCCATTGACGAGGAGCTGCATTGCTTGGTCCGGTGTCGAGATGTGTAGTGCAAGGGCGGAGTCAACGACCTTCGAAGAGGAGGTGTGATGTGAGGGCCTGCATAGTAGCTGAGGAAGCCGGTTCAGACTTGCAGGAGGCTTGTGCTGCGATGTGTTGGCACAGGGAATGAGATGAATCGACTTAGGCCAGTGTTGGCGGCGGGCTATGCTGGCATCGAACTCACCAGTGCCTGCGAGGACTGGTGATGAGATGCGTTGGTGTCGAAGACGAGCTGCGACACCCTGGGCCAGAGCCAATGGCGGGCTGCGTCACACTGCATCGAGATGCGTGGAGATGTGTTGACTTCGTAGAAGCTGGTTATGTCCTAGTGGCTTTGAACAGGGGGCCAGTCAACTGACACCTAGAGATTCACAGAAGTTCTGGGTCCACACAGGCAGGCTGGATTCAGCAGGGCAGCTCACAGCAACAGAAGAGTCCTGGAGCAGCAACAGCAGGCCCTGACAGCAAATCAGTCCTTGATCAGCAAGCAAGTCAGAAGGGCAGACTTCATAGCTGGGCAGTCCTTCTTCCTGGCACAGTCCACAGGTGCAGAAATGATCTGAAGAGTTGGATCTGAGGGTCCTCTATTTATCCTTGGTGGCAGCTTTGAAATAGGAGATGTTTCTAGAGGGGTCCACCCCCCAAAGATGTTCTGGAATTTCCTGCCTACCTGCTCTAGCTCCAGCTTGTCTGGGGCACAAAAGACTTGTGTGAAACCCTCTGTGAGTGTGCTAAGGCAGAGTCTTTGGTAGTTTGATAGGTGACTGCTCCACCCCGATTAAGGGGTCGATTCCGATCTCGGTCGGTAGGGCTCCAAATCGGATTCGGCTTTACCGGATCCGAGTCGGAGGCTTTGTTTCCGACCGATTCGTACAGTCGCCCGAGCGAGCAAGTACGATGCGAGTGAACACGAAATCGCCGACCGACTCGTTTCCGGGTCCGAACTGCTCCGTCCGACTCGTTCGCACTCGATTCGTGGCGCGCAATGGAGACGTTTTACGACCGAGCCAGTACGATGCACGATCCGGACAGCCAGAAAAAGCTCCCGGACGCGGACTTCGGGGGTCCGTGCCGGACCCCCCTTCACCCGTAGTTGTACGAGTCAGACACAGGGGGGACCCATGGGTCCCCCATATACATGCGTGTACGGTGCAGATGGCACCAATGCATACCCACTACAGGGGGCCCTCTTGTGCGCAATGTACCCATTGAGTCAATGGAAGCCCATGTACACGTCGTACGACCGGGTCCCATTGACTTCAATGGGAGTCCAACCGAACCGAGTCCGGCAGCATACGGCCGCATCGTACTCGTTCGGTCAGACTGCAGGGATCCGGCTCGGTCGGAAAACAATCCGGATCCGGATCGGTCGGAGAGCTTTCCGACCCGGATCGGAATCGGCCCCTAAGTCATAGATCGCCCATCCTGCCAACATCTATTCTCCCTGTGTCTCACTGTCTTGGAGAAATGTTCAAACACCAATTGCCAGCTAAACCTAGTCATGTGACACAGGATGCAGGCACCAAATGGTTGGGACAGAAAAATGCCAACTTTCTAAGCACTAAGAGTGACAGCTAGATATATTTCTTTCTTACAATTTTATAGGCCCAATCTAGCTGCCTACTTAGGGTATATCCCCTCTAATACAGTTAATTTCTAAAAGTGGCATTTTAAGAATTGTGACTTACAATCTAACTGTTCCCTTAAAAAGGGTTTTAAATAACACTTGTTTGCACACCAAACTCAATATTCCAACTCTCAAATGAAAGCTATCACTTACTTAGTGTAATAAGGTAACTCAATGTTTTCTATGGGAGAGGGATGCCTTTTAGTAGTGGAAAAGGAATGTAGGAGTTTTTTCCTACCAGGACATGTGAAACTTGAAAGTACATGTCCACGTTTTTAAATACACTGCACCCTGCCCTATGGGCTGGTTAGGGCCTACTCTAGGGATGACATATGTATTAAAAAGGAAGGATTAGGCCTGACAAAGGGTTTATTTTGCCAGGTCGGAACAACAGCTTAAATTTGCACACACAGGCTGCAATGGCAGGCATGAGACATGTTTGACAGGTTACTTAAGTGGGTTGCAAAATTAGTGCTGCAGGCCCACTAGTAGAATTTAATTTACAGGCCCAAGTACAAGTAGTACCACTTAACTACGGGCTTATAAGTAAGTCAAATGTGTCAATTGAGTGTAAGCCACTGTAACTATGTTTTAGGGACTGAACGCATGCACTATAGCACTGGTTAATAGTGGTAAGGAGCAAAGAGTCCTAAGGCCAACAAAAACGAGATCAGCAAAAATGGAGGAGTAGGTAAACAGTTTGGGGAAGACCACCCTAAGGCTGACAGGTCTAAAATACATCAAGAGTATCAGGGGGAAACCCCAACAGAAGTCCACTCGTGCATGATTTTCACTGCTTTCGCCAAGCTAGCCATGTTTAGACGTTCCATTACCAATGCCACTGAGCTTGTATTACCAACACCATTTAAACATTAAAGTTTGAATTGGTCCTTTTGGGTTTCAAAACATTATCCACAGTTATCTTAGTGCTATGTACTATTCTGTTGACACACATGCCCAGTACAGAGGCAAAACCAAACACAGAAAACAATGATGTCCATGGATAACACTGTTGTCTTTGACCAGTTTCATGCAAAGTCTGTTAAGTTCAAGGAGCTAAGAGTTTACTGAAAATCTACAGAGAGATATTGAAGAAGCTGTGATGGTGCACATAAAAATAGTAGAAATAATCTATACAAAGAGGCTGAGGCAACAGAGCATCACACCTAACACCCTAGTGGGTAAGGATTACAATAGATCAGGGTAGTGCACAAGTTCATAAGACCAGCCCCCTTCATCTTCCACATATGAGAGACTCCATAAATAATTACAAAAATAGGTGGCTCAGCACTACTGTTTTCTTGTCATAACAATCTGAAAATCAGCTCTATACAATTTAATTCAATTGTTCAACATAACACACAGACTCCACCTTGTTTGTTCAAAAGAAGAGATTTCTTTATTCATATTTTTCATTTAAAAAAAAACAAACATCTTCTTTGATTTAAATGTAGCCAGAACGTTTCGTCCCAAAGGACTTCTTCAGGGCTACAAATGGAGATTCTTTCTTCTAAGTGAAGCAGTGGGCATGAAATGTCTTTGGACAGTTTCATCCACCAAGGGAAATAATTGACACAGTGTCAAAGTCTGTTAAGTTCGAGAAGTTAAGAGTATAGTGAAATGCTACATAGAGATACTGAAGAGGCTGTGATGGTGCACATAAAAATAATGCATTTAGCATTTTGTATTCCGATTCATTACCACTGTAAGCCGAGGGTCTGTGTTTTATTTCTTGTCATCATTCTGCAAGTTATATTTCAAGGTGCTGGAAAATCTGTAGATATATTTGAACTGTATCTTCTTCCACACCATTCCATTTTCAAAATCTACGAAGGGAGTTGATAAAGGCCTTAATACCATGCCCGTGGGAGGAGGCACTGTTACCTCAAGTATGACTGCGATGCCTTGATCAACCTCCTACTAGCTTCTACAAATAAAGAACATCCCCATCAACTTTGGCCCATCACCCCAGTGCTTCAAGGCCTTCAAGTATCAGGACAGATGATGTGGACACTGGACCGCTCTGAACCGGATCCCTGCCTGGCAGTTAATCATGCACCACTCTCACTTTTAATGCACTGTCTCCTGCTAAGAAGACGGCACAGGGGATTCATGCTGCTGATGACATTCAAAAGGCCCTAATAAACCAACTCTGCTTTTTAAAAAAAAAGCCATGGTAGGGATTGAATGTGTCCTTGCTGTCCTAGCCCATTTCAGGGGCACCATCCCCTGGCACACAACGGCTGGTCAGCGGCATCACAACCACATTGTGCATAACTTCCTTAATTAATTTTGTGTTTACATGATGGGCAATACGTCTGCAATTCACAGAAATATTCAACATGAAAATATATGTTTGAACTCATTAATTGGGTTGGGTTTTATGTCACAGTCACTGTAAACATCAAGTTGCTCACATTTTCACAACTAGGAGAAGGCCTTAACATGTAACAATCATTTTGACTGACCCGTTGAGCAACATGGGACAATGGTGCCCAAAAAGAAACTACCAATGCAGAAATACAATGTGATGTAGTGCCATATGTCTACATCCAAAATTACCATTACTGTCCTCACGCACTTCAGCAGTGCAATGTTGCACAGCTAGCTGTCTTCCTGTGTTCTGCAGCAGCAAAATGTGTTTCAGATGGTACTCAGTGAGTGTTGTCACACAAACCATCGAATATGTCCTTACATGAGTGGACCCCTTATTGTAGCGTGTCTCTCCAATGCGGTAGCATGCAGAATGGCAGCACTTTGCTAGAACAAATGTTGTTGCAGATACTATCACAGATCATGAGTGACAGTTGTCATGCACAAAGGCCTAGTAGCTTGGGAATATGTGATAATGACCTTTATAAGAAGGCAGACACACAATTGTGGCCATCCTCAAAACCCAACACATGTGACTCGATTGCTGGCCATTCTGTCATATATACCATATCATGCCTCAGTTGAGAAATCACACATTTACCATGCATTGCAAAGCAATGCGATGAAGCTCAAAGGCCTGTAACACTACACTATGAACATATGACCTTGCAAAAAGTGGCATTACCAAGAGAAGTAATGCAATGTGGATGTTCTTGCAGCAATCACAACACCTGGAGTATACAGAGATTGAAAACGTGTGAAGTGTCCATTTCACAAGTCACACAGAAATGCATATTTACATAATCATCTCATTTAACATGGTGCAATGGTAGCTTCTGGATATGAACTTACTTCTGCATGGTAAGAGCTGTTAACCCCTGACCTGAGTGCACAAGTGCATAGTTGAGAGGATCACACATCCTGTTACATCACATTGGGAAAATGGCATTTGAGTGTGTCCCATCACATAAGCCTGTGTCATGTAGTTCAGTCTTCTTAAACCAGGAGTATCACACAACGACCTGCCCTCAGAGTAGATGCACTACAACTGCCATTGACAGGACTACGACATTGCAAAAGTGGGGTTTGCAGTATGATGTTTAGTGAACTGTAGTAGTGAACATGACCATGTGGACCTGGTTCACTGCAGTGAGGCCTGCTGGCTCATTCACCTCTTCTACCGGAGTGTTGATGTGTGTTACACTCAACCCTGCTCAACATCTTGTTGTTGTAATTATGTGTGCATTATAAAATCATGTGCATAATGCATGTGCCTGTGCAAGACATACAAAACATATGGCTCCCAATGTGAAGTAGTGTGCACATGGTAAATGCGGGTGTCTTGGTAGTGTGTGTGCACCCTCACACACTCAAGTACAGTCAATAGGGAGTGTAGCACCACTCAATGTGTGGTGACTGAGAGTATGTGCTGCATGACATAATGCAGGTATCAGCCACAAACATGTGTATCACAGTATGGCAATAAGATTGTCCTGTGACAGTGAACAGAGGGGTATAATATGAGCATGGCCCCACAGTGCAGGGCAGGAAGTCACCCTACTGCATTGCTAAGTGTAAAAGCAAAAGGGCAGTAATGTGCAGCATATAATTTTAAACAATGCATTCATGCCTTTTCCCCTTTGCCACAGCAGTTTTGGCGGGCTAGGCCTAACGCAGGCACCCTTGCACCATGGTGCAAGGGTGCTTCTTTTGCATGCAGGAATGTATCGGTGTATAAAGGTGTGCTTTCCTGCTAAGTAATATATTGTGTGAGGCATATTTCAACATGTATGTTTGCTGCAGAATTCAGCACACAGTGAAAGACTGAGTAACAAGGAGATTCAAAGGTATGACACCTTGTTACCCCACTCCCAGGAAGGTTGCACTTAGTGGTGCATTCCCATGTTTCACTACTGTACTCAGCCACGGCCGCTGCAGGTAAGAGCGGTGGGGCCGTCTGGGCGGGATGTGGAGATACGACCACAAGGGAAAATTAATTATTTATTTAATTGGTGCAAATTTGATTGACACCTGAAGTTGTTAAAAAAATAATGAAATGTGCAAATTGGGTGGAACTTACACTGTAGTGTGGCTGAGCCAGCCTGCATTAGTGCTTCCCTAAGTGTGTGTTGCATCTGTGACACGGCACAATGACGTATTTTCCACACATTGTGTGACTAGATAGCCTAGCCAGATTTGGGAATACATCAGGGTGCCACGTAGGCCACAGAAGCCATATTTACATGCACATATGACTGTGTGGGACACACAGTTGTGTTCCCTGGTAATGGATGTGGCAACTCATGTGTGAACCTACAGCCCATATTGTTAGCCTTGCTGTGCTGCAATGCTGCCCAATGATTCACCTGGCATGGTGATAGAAACTGGACATGCATTCCTTGGTCCAAAGCTGACTCCACGTCACTCTGCTGGCCCACCTATATAAGCTGCGCCACCTGTCAGGAGTTAAAGGGCACATGGCAGATTTAAAGCACCCAGATTATCCACCTGGATACTGCCCTCTGTCACACAGAGCTGTCAAGTGGTGCCATCCTAGTCTAAACCCAATGACACAGTAGCCAAGGTGTGTGATCCAGCATCACACAGAACTGTACAGTTGAACCTACAAATTACGCCAGTTGCGTAGGTCACAAACCACGCACTGTCCCTGTTGCATGGCGCATTGCAACACTTGAGTTTATCATAAGTTGCGCATCCAAGCCAATGCATGGAAATGACTGTAGAAGTGCTAATGCAGAGTGTAGGAATGACACATTGGCCCTTTAACTTCCAATGCATCATAAAAAAAACTACGCAATTGTCGAAAATGGGTGGGATACACCCAGAAAATGATGTAATGGATGTGGCAGGCTTCAAACTACGAAGTGTGAAAGTTAGTTTTACTTTCACCTACAGTCTGTGCTGGGTGTTGGAGGTGTTTTGTAGAGTGGATTGTGGAGTATTTTGGTCTTGTCAGTGTATGTTCTGTCCCTGTCTTGTGCCAATTGCGTTTATTGTATTTGTTAAATGTATATTTTTTGCCATTGTATTGTTGGGTGTTTGTCCATTTAGGGGGTCATTTTTTAAGGGGTAGGGGGTAAGGGTAGGGGGTGTTTGTATTGGGTTTAGTGGGTAGAGAGCAGCTGGGCCATGTGGGGGAAAGGATAGGGTAACAAACCTGTCTGAGGGAGAGTTTGGGGACCTGCTTTGGTTGCTGCACCCTTATGTGCTAAACATGATTGCTTTGGGGGTTCAAGGTCAGCAAGGGCTACACCACCAAGGAGCGCAAGGAACTCTGGGAGAGAGTGCGATGGCACATGACAAGGGTGTTTGGAGTTGAACGCACCCTATACCAGCTTAAGCACCGATGGATGGATGTGATGACTCACGAGGCTGATCTCCTACACCACCTTGGCTTGGAATTTGGTGGCCCAATAGGTAAGGATGTATTTACCATCTGCATGTAGTTGTATCCATATCAAAATAATTTTAATTTATTTTCCTAACAAGTGAGTAAGTGGCAGGTCTTTTCGAGTGGTAGGATACCAAAATCCAGGGTAAATCTGAACCGGGGGCTGGTCAAGTTGTTGCGGTCTTATCAAATTCTTTCACATGCATGTATTTATATACATGACCTGATTTCACAGATGTGAGTGTTCAGAGCATGAACTGGTAATGTTTTTTTGAAAACCATGCACATGTGACATGTAAGGAGGAAAGTAATGATTACTCTCCTATAATGTTAACTTTCTTATGTGTGCTGCATTGTTTATCCCAATGGTAGAGAGTGTAACATGTCACTGGCAATTTTGTTTTCCGGTGCCCCTTTCAGGATCTAAATTTATGCTGTCTTCAAAGGCATGCACCCTTGCGCCATGTTGCTAGGTAGCATGCATTGTGGATAGTGTGCACCAGTGACATTAATAGTCTGATAATGTCCTTACAATGTTACATATGGCATTTATCTGTCCTTTCCCATACCAGCTTTATTTTGCCATGGCTACGTTCTTGATTTCCCCCCTTGGGTCATGGTGCAAGCTGGCCTGAGATGCTGCTGCCCAGAAGTATACAAAACATCACATGCCTGAGTCATGCTTCAGGCATGTGATGTGAGATATCTCTGAGTGTCAACATCCAGCCACCTCTGCCATGTAAGGTGCCATGTAAGGTGAGTAGTGGCATCTCATAGATACAGACAATGTATACATATGTGTGTGCAATGTCTTGAATATACCAGAGCACTGGGATGTCATAGCACTGCTCATTATATGTAGACAGTGTTTGTTTGCAAAATTCACAAAGCAATGTTCTAATTATTGTCTTGTAGGTGGACCTGCACCATACACCAGGGGCAAAGTAGAGACATTCAGGGATCCCAACGCTACCAGTAAGTGTAAGAAGTACATGGCTGTAGCTCTATAAGGTTTGAGTATGATATGTGATAGTTGTAAACATGTGATGTGTTCGGGGTGTATCAATCACCTGTAACCAATTTATATTCAGTGTACAAACTCATCTGAAGTTGTACACAGTATAATATAAAATGGACAGGCACCTATGTCAATGTGCATGTAGGGGCAAAATATGCAGGCCCACATGAATGATACATTTTTACCTGCTGTGGGAATGTTTGATCACCTACTATTTGGTTGCTTATGGCACATGTACCATCATTTGACACTAAATCTCCAGCTGGTCAGATTTTTTATTGTTTTACACCCAGAACATGGAACATACATTTCAACCCATGGATCAACAATTGTAGCAGCAAAGTTAAAAGAGCAAGGCTGTGCTTGTCTGGACACAATTTGATTGCATATGTCCATATTTGAGCATTTAGACTGGTGCTGGTGCGTTACCAATAGTCAACATTACAGTCTCATGTAATCAGATTTACAGTAAGTCCATCCTAATGCAACATATACTATTGTTATTTGATCATACTATGCTAATACATGCTGCATACGTTTAACCTTGCCTGCAAAAGGAATTCAATGTGACAGACTATAGGCATGATCAGACATTCATGCTGTTCAGCACCTAAAATGGTTGGTCATCCATTCCTGTTCCAGTAGCTATGTGTGAATTCTAATGACCAACTAGGGCACACTTGTGTGACTGTGTCAGCAGACTAGCCATCTGAATTCCACAATTCTTACTATGGTAGATGCTGCAAATGTTGTTGTGTTAGGGAAAAGTCATTCCTAATCATTGATTAGAGTCATGACAGAGGACATATAGTATCTCAACATGTGTAGCTGTAAGTGTGTTAGTACATTGTCTGTAGGAATTATTGAATTACTTTCATCTCTTTGCTAACCCTTTACCAGAGTTATGGCTGCTGTAATCCAGCCTCAGGGGTCCCTGACATCATTCAGAGTAGTACTTATCATACATATGTGAGATGGGGTGAAAGAGGAACAATTACACAGATGACAGGAAGGCTGTAAGGATGTAGTCCAGCAAGTCTTATTTTACCATTGTGTCATCACCAGACAGCACAGCTGATGCACATTGTTAGTGTAGATGTCCACATAGCAGGGTATGGACATATGGCATGGCAGGTTGTGACAGGATGTAAGGACTCCTACCTCAGTGCAAACAGATTTAATTGGCGTAAATTTCGAACATGTAACCAGTCTGCACATGGAAATCCAGTGAAATGCCTAACTCATGACCTCATATATCCCATGTCCCGTTTCTGGGATGCATTCATACAATGGCAGGGAGTTGGTAATTTTGATGCAATGTGAGAAGGAGTACATGCAGGTATGCACTGTGTCGGCAGCATATAACCCATTACACTGCTCAACTACTGGTGACTGTACCCTTGATTAATGGGGCAAAGTTACCTGCAAAATACAGCACAAATTACTTGTAGAGATGAGAATTGCAGCATGCATGCACATACTACTGACATGCATAGCCTAATTTTTAATGTGCGTCAAGGAAAGCAGCCTTGCTGAAATGTGTGTACAGACACTAGGATATGTTTAGTTCACCATGGTAACGGTACAACTGTATCCCAGAAACTTCATGGTAGGTTTCCTGGTATTTGCCTCAGTCTATATTGGTGAGGTGTACAACAGGTATGATTTACAGGAGGTAGCTACCCACCCTCCATCTATTTTTTGACTACCTGACACAGAGCCAGTCAAGACAGCAATGTGTGTTGCCTTGTGCATTTCCAGATGAGTAAACCTATGTTGAGGCACACTACCTGTACTTGCTTCACATAACTCATTTCACATATGTTTATGACCAAAACAAAACCCTGTTGCATTCTGCAGTAACAACACCAAAGTGTCCATATGTAGTGCATGTGTCCGATTCCATGTGAACACAACTTCATGCTTGTGACTCAGTCTCAGGGCTGATATGGTCACAATTAAAGTTGTGTTAACATTGCCATCTTGTATGCCTACATTGCCAGCACCTGAGTATGTTCTCCTTGTTTAATTGGGAAAAGTATAAGAACAGAAGGTATACTGTTCATATCTCTTTCTCAATATTTGGCTTTGAGCTGTACTGCCACATGTAAGGGTCTGAAAATGTGAGCCAATTATTTCAGACATCACGTACATTTTCAACTTTAGCTGATACGTATTTCCTTCACCTCCCCGGACAACATGACTGCTGAAGAGACCAAGCAGTTCAACATATAGTTTGAGCGCTACAGACAAATCGGCATGTCACAAAGGCCTTCAAAAAGATGGGCATCATGTATGAACAAGGCAAGGCAGCCGGATCCTGGAATGCAGGGAGGCGGCAACAACAAGGACAGTCCCAACCCAAAAAACAATCAGAGGGTACCCAACGTATGTAGGATATACCTCAGGCAATTGCAAGCCCATTGTCTGCACATCAGGTGCGTGCCACACAGTTCCTACAACGATCTGCTGCCATAGCCTACTTATTTGGGGCCCAGTCCCTAAAAGACCTCCAGGAACTGAAACTGCGTATGGCAGCCACTGAGGGAGAGCTGTCCAGCCTGCGTGCCATAATATCGACACTATCAGAATCAATGGAGTGCATCTGGGCGCAAATATGACTCTTCCATGGACATTTCCCTTTCCCCCTTTATTTTAATGTGTTTTATTAGTAATAGTAATGTAGACATAGTGCAGTTTAGGATTTTGGGTAGGCATAGTGCAGGTTAGTGTAAGTTGTTTTAAATATTTTATTACGTAGTAGTTTGTAGCTGTGTTTTTAGATGGGTAGGTTGTTAGTGGGTGGGGGGTTGATGTTTAGTGTGTGTTTAAAAAAACAAATACAAAAATACAAAAAATATATATATATATATATTTGTTCAGATTAAAATGTATAGATAGTATATGTTTAGGATGTGGTTGTTATCTGTATTGTGCTGTGTGTGTATTAAGGGGGGTGAGGGAAGATGTTTCGCTTGTCATTTGTGTATAGTAGTTATGATAGTTTAGGTTAAGACAGTGTAGGGTAGAGTTAAGGTTAGTTAAGATAGGCTAGGTAGGTATAGGTAGTTTTAGATAAGTTAGTCTAACGAAACGTTAAGTGTAGATAATTTGGGCAAGATTGGGGCAGTTAGAATAGTTTTGTGTTATATATAAAAAAAAGTCTACTTTCACTACTTTGTCAACATTTCCTAATTAAGATTTGCTAGCATGGAGTAAGTTGAGTTGAGTACATGATGTGGCTATTAACCAGCTGGCTTTTTAGGTAAGGGTTGTTTTGTCAGAGCCCTTTAGGCAATTGACAGCCTATCTGACAATTGAGTAAGTGTGGTGTTTTTTAGAACGTTAACCATTGTAAGTGGGGCTCTTTTTGAAACATTTCTCAAAGCACAACGCAGGCAGCAAACTACTGTTGTGAAAGTGATAGAGCAAGTATAGTTGGTATAGTTCTAGCAATATAGATTACAGATTCCAAGCAGTGCTGACACACACTGGTGCCTGCCGTGCACCATTGTGCAAGTGGCTTATTGTTGTTGGGATGAATGTATCCACACCTGCCTGTAGAACCTCCATCATCATTGCCATTGACTACTTGGTAAGTGTTGCCCTACATGCAGTACACTGTGGTTAACTACTTTCATTGATTAATAGCCATAAGTGTCCCATGTCATCTTCCCCTGGGGTGGTGTTGCTTTGTGCCTGCTTCTATACTATGTCTCCGATGCAGCAATATGTGTGTGTAATGTACCATAGACGTAATGTGTGTACGTACTCGCACTCAAAACATGTGATGCCTCTCAGGGGCAGAGAAACACATTTACCCTACTAGGTTAAAAGTAGTATTAATAAGCATTCACCCATTGACACTGGACCCCAACCATAAGTGCATGTATTCCTGCCATACTGACATCCAAGGTATTGGATTGGCCTTGTGCAACCATGTGTGGCACGGGTATGATGCTAATTCAGAAAGAGTATGGGAATGACAATCTGCCTATCATTACTGCAAGCATGATATTTCATGTACGGTAGGATATCTTCAGTTTGTACATTGAGGCTATCCTATGTCTTTGATCAAGCTGTCATGTTGACTGAACCAGAAATATGTGGATGAGTGTCACTGTAGTTTTTGCTCACATGGCTCACAGACCCCATTTTTAGAGAGTAGGCATGTGTGTGTTTACTTGGAGATTTTCACTATGTGTCAGTGAAGTACCTGAAGCTTATTGTCAAACCCTGAGATTCCATTGGGAAGCAACACATTCCTCATTAGGCCATCTCAGTGGATGTACTTGTTGTTGCTGCATATCCAAAGAGAGCATGTGCTTGCGACTTTTCCTCACTCTTCTTGAGATGCTATGAAGTGAATAATGTTAATGAATATCCTCCATGTGAGTAGTTTGTTCTTCAACAAACATACAACACTTTGGTTTATAGTAGTGAATTTATTTACGATATTTTGTCGACTCAGCATGAACTGTCTTCCAGTGTTTAGGGCAACAACCCCAACATTGAATGTGAGCAAAAGATGTCCAAACTGAGTCCATTAGGAAGACATGTCATGTGACATGTAGAGGTGAGGGGAATTTCAGTGAGGAGGTAAAATTGCCGTTAGGGAAGGTAGGCTTCTTCACCAGTCCAAAAGTGGATACGGTTAACTGGTGCACAAACAAAAAGGTATAGTGCTAGGTGACTAAAATGGTGGTTATGATGACAGACACAGGACCACTGGGAAACTGGCCAGGGGGCACAGACAAATGTTACCTGGCAGTTTGGCAACGGAAACTGGTGAAGTCCACATCTTCCTCCCCTGCAGTTGATGGTGTTTGTGTGGGAGGCATCTGAGGCACACGCTGATCAGGGGGAGAAGATGTTGCTCCCCTTGCCCCCGACAGCATTTGTCTGTGCCAGCAAGGTAGGCAGCACAGCGCTGACAAGGGACTGATGGCTACTCAGCAATGCAACAACGCCGATATGAAGGGCAGCCATTGTTGTCATGTTGGAGTCAAACTTGTGCTTCTTAGATGCCATTATGTTAATGACGGTCCCCATCCTGGTGGCAACCTCACTGATGTTACAGGTTGAATTCTGTTTTTGTTGCCTCTCCCTCATGACACCAGCAATGTCTGTCAGGGACTCATCCATACTATTGAGCTAAGTGTATGTGGCGTTAATTGCCTGAGATGTATCCTTATTAGGACTGAGGCACCTACAGACTCCCTCTAGGCTGCCCACTATGATCTCCCTATCCGCCAGCACCAAGTCAACCATCTGCAGCTGGACTCTTACTACTCGCCATTGGAAGACAACTTGGGGTCCTCGGAGTCCGCAGCTGGGCTTGGACTGGCAAATGGGGCATGTCTTATGGATGGCGGTTCCTCTGGAGACCCTCTGACTCTGCCATCCCTTGCCATGACCGAAGATTGAGATTCTACGGAGTCCAGGAGTCGCTGGAAGGTGTCATCATCCATTGGGGGCAGGATGTCATCACAAACAGATTGGTCATCCAGGTCAGGCTGCTGGACAGGAGGTGTTGTTTGTTCCTCAGCAATGAAATTGCTATATGCTAATAAATATCTAGGATGGGTGTTGACATCACTTCATTGGGTGACATGCATACCTTATTTACATTCACTATATGTTACACTTCGATTTGTTGAACATGTGTTGCTAAAACTAAAAGAGGCCAAGTTTCAGTGGTGTTGCCTTTTCCATGCCAATATCTTTACATTGCTCCCACAACCACTGTGTGACAACGCATCCTTTTTGTGCCATACCACACATTGCAAGGCAGTTTTGCAGTTTGCTGGCCTGCCCTGCCTGAAAGGGTGAGGGCAGGCAAGGGCATAATTTACCATGTTGCTTAGCTGATTGTATATTTTCTGGACTAGATTGATGTAAGGTTACTTTATTGATATCACTGCTAAGAACATTGCACCATATTACCAGGGGGCCTGCATTGCCTCTGCCCATCACTTAGCCCACAGCTCCAACAAAGTAAAGTTTACTTGTCAATCTATCAGCTTTGGTACTTGTTAGAACTAGGGATTTCTAGTTGGCAGAGGTATACCTTGTCCAAGTAGGGACCTTTCCTTCTCGTCAGGATGAGTAAAGTACACACCTAAGTTTGCCTGTGCTCACACCCTGGTAGCTTGGCACAGAGTAGTCTAGCTAAACTACAGAGGCAACTTGTAAGCATTTGTGTATCACCCACAGTAACACAGTGAAAACACCACTAATGGACACCACACCAGTTTAGAAAATGAAGTATCTTTATCTAAACCAAACAAGACCAAAGCAACAAAAATCCAACATACACAACTCAAAATATCACTTGTAAAAGGTTTATTGTAAGAATATAGCTCTTAGAAGACAATAGCTCTAACTGCGGCTATCGCGACATTGTGACAGGTACAAATCCAAAGTACGACACTGACCACAAGGTGTGCGGGCTGGCCATGGAATCACACAGACCCCCAGAGAAACAGTACCTTTAGTGATGATCCAAACACCGAAATCGCCTGTGCCAAGCGGCGTCGGTTCCTTACTACCACAGGAGAGGTGAGGCATCAGTACCTTGCTGCTACGCTGGGGAGGTGAGGCGTTGATGGAGGCAGCAGCATTGGAGACTGTGTCGGGAATCTTCTTCTTGGGGTTTGCAGCCAAGCAAACACGTCCAGTGGTCCAGAACTAAGAGTGGCACCACTAGGCAGGTCAGAACTCCCAGCAGTAGAGTTCAGAGATGCTGCTAGTGAAGCCTTTGTGTCCCTGAGACTTCAGAACAGGAGGCAAACACTACTTCAAGCCCTTGGAGATCTTCTCAAGCAGGATTCACAAGAAAGTTCAGTCTTTGTCCTCTTCTTGGCAGAAGCAGCAGCTGCAGGCCAACCCAGCAAAGCAAGACACAGTTAAGGGGCAGTACTCCTCCTCACTGCTCTTCGGCATAGGTTCCTCTTGTTTCCAGAAGTAATCTAAAGTTCTGGGGTTTTAGGTCTAATATTATACACAATTTCCCGTTTGTAGTCTTTGTTTCAAGAGACTCTGCGCTCAGTAAAACCAGTTCTGTACTCCTGGTCCAGCTTTCCCAAAGGAGGTGGAGACAGCAGTGTGCAGAGCAGACACAGCCTTTTCAGGTGCTAGTGAAAACTCCACCCACCACTCTAAATACAGAAAGATCTATTCAGGCTGGCTATGAGTCACCCAGGAAAGGCAGGACATGCCTCAACTCTCCTTGGGACTGTATAGAGTGAATGCACATCCCCAGCTCCTGTCAATCTTAACCGAGACGGTAAATACACAAACAGGCAGAGACACACAGAATGGTAACACAAGAAAATGCCCACGATCTTCACAGACATTCGGTCTTGAGCATCAGGAGAGTTTCCAAAATTATGTATTTGTTTACACGCAGATACTTTGGAATTGATTTCCCCGTTCATGTGCGGACACTTTGGAATTGATTTCCTTATTCCATAAAGACCTGGCTTTTCTCACAGACCTCGGTATGAGCATGTCTCTCTGTCTGCACCCTCATGTCCGCATACAGCGCCTTGATACCCTTGGGCTTAGTTCGCGCTTTACAAATCTTATTTTCATTCATTCATTATTCACGAAGGAACCAAAGGCCTGCTCTACTGAGCCTTTCCATTAATGGATAACTTCATGTAACTCATCAAGCTTAATCTACGTGATTGGCCTATCATGATGAGATTGAATTGGTGAAGGTTATGGACATCAAACATTTTATCGAGAGAGAAGGGTGTATCAATGCAGAACACCTTCCCCCGCATACGGTGCGGCTGCACTGATTTAGGTTGCCTTATATAATCACCCCCTTATCACCGTCCTGAGGACGACCCGCGTGCAAGGGCTAAATCACCCTCATGCAACGGTCGTGTCAAAACGTTGACAACATTAACCCTCTAAGCCTGGATTGAGTATATATGCCTATGAGTGGCATGTTTTGATTCAGTCACCACCCTTCAAACAAGGAACATTAATATTGAATAAACCTCTCAGACAGGCTTTTTGACTTTGGCAACTCAAATTTCTCATAGCCATTGATGTTAATTTGTGATTACAGGGAGAACAACTATTACTTCTTTTCTTCTTTTTTCTGATCACTATGCACATGAGTACTTCTACAAACACATCTTTCACTCTTTTTGGAGCAACCATGATGAAAGGAACCTCATAAAAAATGTATATGCTATAAATGATTTTGAAATATAAAATTTGGTTTGACTATTTGAAACAGTGTTGTTCAATTTGCTTTCTCACTCGCCTTCATTGCACATTAAATATTGCAATTCTCTTGAATGAATTGCCAATAGGACCATACTGTTATATGCACTTTCTAATAGTGGCATTTTCAAACACACAGTTGAAAAACCTTCTCTACTAAAAGGTGTGTTATTAAATTCTGAGTTCAGAGAGCCTAAACTCCATTTCGCTATCCTGTCCCAAGGGAAAGTTACACTTGTAAGATGTTACAAGCAACTCCCATATTGACCTATGGGTCATACAGCCTTTTTAACAGTGAAAAACGAAATGCACAATATTTCACTATCAGGACATATAACATATACCAGTACATGTCCTACCTTTCCAGTACACTGCAACCTGCCCACAGGGCTACCTTGGGCCTACCTTAGGGGTGATTGATATGTAAGAAAAGGGAAGGGTAGGGCCTGGCAAGTGGGGGCACTCGCAGGTCAACATGGCAGTTTAAATCTGCATGTGCAGACAATGCAGTGGCAGGTCTGAGACACATTAGAGGCATTTGGTTTACAGGTCTTGGTACACTCGGTGCACTTTACTAGGGACTTACCCGTGAATCAAATATGCCAATCATGGATAACCAATCAGAATTACAATTTACACAGGGAACACTTGCACTTTGGCACCGATCAGCAGTGGCAAAGTGCCCAGAGCATCTCAACCAGCAACAATTGAATTCAGCTCACAACCAAAAATACAGGAGGCAGAGTCAAAAGATCAGGGGAAACTACACTAAGGATGCCAGGTCTAACAGTACTGCACTCTGGCTTTCACAGGGCACACCATGCCAATCTGCCTTGCTCTGCTATAATGCATGCAATTTGTGCATTCATGTGGATGAAGATTTATAGTTGACACTCATACATACAACTCTACACAGTAAGCTGCTTTGCTACGCCGCAGGAATGGGTGATGGGCATGTACTCACCACAGTGTGCTTATTTGTGTGGAAAGCTGTAGTTTCCAAGTACAAACAGTTATCCCCAGAGTCCAGGACAATAGCCACTGTGCACCATCTCTGAAGGGGATGAGCACCGTCACACTTGGAAATATGCAACCACTAATGCAGACTCCATTTCCTCATTACCAAATTTCCAAAGTTGCACATCAGCAGAGATGCGCAAATCTCTTCAATCAGCCCCACTCACTCATAGCTGTACATGACTCGTCTATCAAGCATCATTCAGACCCAGGGACCAAACTTCCTGTCACACAATAATGACACTTGTAGGATACATTGACTCTCAGGACACACCTACACCACCTACATTTGTTGTATCATGTAATTGACAAACGAGCCCACCTGTATGTGAGCGGTATAGATCATTCTGAACCACACCAAATAGCAGTGAGGATATTCTGTAACATGTACCTACCCTGGTTGCCCACACGACTAGGCCCAAACACCTCACCCTCCAAGCATCCCAAAAAAAACTATTCTTCATCCTGGACTCCTAGCTCACCTTACACTTCAAATTTCTCTGTTTCACATCCTCCAGCTTTGACATATGTACCATAGTCAGACTTTTCTGCTTATGGCTCCCTCCTGACACCAGCTACACCATCACCCAAGCCCATATCACATGTAGAATGCAGTACACCAATGCCCTCTTCTATGGCATCCCTTCACAGCTCCTACACAAGTGGGAAACTATCACACACAGCAGTGTGTGACTATCACTCAAGCTACCTTGGGGCACACACATCATACCTCCCCTCCTTGACATTCAAAGGCTCCCCATTTACACACACTGCCTGTTCAATGTGCTCAGCTGCACCTACATGGCAATACACTACCAGGTGCCCACCAAGCTCACACACCATGTATGCTGTCAACAAACACTCATGTACCTCTGGTGTGCATCACTTGCATTCGCCCCTACCCCCAAAAAGCATTTGTACTAGACAGGAGTTAGTGTGATGTTTGACATGAAAGACAACACCTGTGTAATCTGACTCAGCACATCGGGTCAGGTGAGTGAAATATGGTATAATGCTAGTGACTGTACACATGACTTTTCACATGGTCCTACTTTGTGACCCTTCACATACTCAGCACCTGTATCCCCTCTCAGGTAAGAAGTTAATCCTCTGGCAACCCCAGGATAGACCATGACTTTACACTCCACATTTGGCTGCGTAGACCCAAGACGCACACACTTGCCTCATGGAGAAAGGGACATACTTTGTCGCAATTACGTTGTGTAGATTTACCAGGGACATGCATGATGTTTTTCTCCAGTGCTGGTTTAGTGCTTTGTATTGTGGGACTTGTAGTGCTGCTCACTCATGTCAAACATTACACTGCAAGTCAGATTATTCAAAGAACAACCTGGACTGAGGTAGCACGTGATGTTGTGAGTAACAGAAATAGCTGAATTAGTCTGTCGATGTTATGCTTGTTTCATATTTCATGATTTAGCAACTGAGGACAATAAACAGCTTCTATTTTAAGGGGAATCTATTTGATGTGGATTTTGTGAGCCTAGCTGACAGATGCCCGTTGGCATTTTAACATGCAATAAAACATGGAAAATTAAATCATAAATACATCAGGAGCAGTCATTATAATTTTTTTTTTTCAATTTTAGCCTTTCAATTTTCTAACAAAACTGGCTTTTCACCCTACTACCATTAAAGAGCGTTGGAGTTTACATATCTGTCTTTATTCAGATGCTCTCAGAGTTTGAGCTTTAGGAAGAAAGACATGGAATAACTTTTGTAGATGTTTTCGGAGCAGCACGTCCTCTTAATACTGAAGGGTGGCATTGCCCTCACCACACACTCTCCACGTCACTAACAAATCATAAAGTTCAGGACGCACATGTTAAGGAAGAATCTCCATTATTGTGCCATGTAAGTAGACGAGTCAGAAGGCACTGAAAGAGTAGAGATGTTTACAAGTGGAGCTCTTTTTTTCCGGGGCCAGAGGCCTATTGTACTCAGCCTAACTCAACTCATTCCTTCCAATGCAAGAAAGGCTTAATGGGTGAATGAGTGAGGGATCCCATGGAAGGATGCGCGAAAGGGAGAGTAGCCTCCTACCGGCAATTGGACCACAGCAATCCCAGTACACTTTCTCTGGCCCCCATCATCTTACCCATATATCCATCCATGCACTCACTTATTCATCACTCTTACATTCATCCATACACTTCATCACCGATACATACATGTATTCATTCACCTTTTCATCCATTGATTCATTCACTCACTCTTCTGCCCAAGGACTCAAGTGTCATCATTTAATACTCTTCCATTCACCTAGTCACTCACCCATTCATCCCTCTGTGCACTCACCCACTCATCCATGCACAAAGGTATCCTTCCAAACTTTGGGCAATGCTTACACTCACCCACAAACCAAGTTGTTTAACCACACATGCAAAATCACTAAACAATGAATATTCACTTTCATTTTAAAAATGCCCAGATGTTTGGCTTTGCCCATGAATGTTTTAGCCACAGCTATAAATTAGTTCTTTATTATGTTCTCTCTCATTTTGTATGTTTTGTTTATTTTAAAGTGTACTTTTAACGTCTTGAGAGTGAGGGCTTTCCACACCGTAAAAGAGTGACGCAAAATATGAAGTTAAAGTCGATGTTCTTTTGGAGTGAGTTCCACGGGCTTGCCGGTAAATGAAATGAGTAAAATTAAGCAATTGAAAGAAGCGACCACTCAAAGTAGGCGGATAAGCAACGTATTGTCAAGTCGCCATTGGAATAGGTAGGCAGCAATAGATGTCACAGTAGTAATCCAGGTCAGGTGCAGATCTTCAATTTTGTCCCATTTCCCCTTATAGCCAGATATCTTGGCAAAGTCTGAGTTAATGGACATAAGGGATGGGAGAAAGCGGGGCAGATCTGTAATCGTAAGGAGGACATCATCCGCATATAAGAGTATTTATAGAGCCAGCAGGAGTGGGGATCCCTACAGTATTGGGAGAAAGGTGAATATCAGCTGCCAGGGGCCGAATCACCAGAAGAAATAACAATGTGTGCCCCACTGGATTTGGAAGGCATCGGATAGGAGCCCACTGCTGTTAATTTGGGTGGTCGGTGTCTGACAGAGCCATCACACCTTGGCAATGAAGTCATCCCTACGGCCAAATTTCCCAAGGGTATGGAACAGAATAGGACCACTCAATCCTGCGGAACCCAGCTCAGCCTCCAGCGACAGGGCAAAGGCTTCATCTTGTAGATTTTGGGAAAGCCACAAATGATGACTCAGGGTATGGAGGTGGGTATGGGACGTGTGTCCCAGCACAAACCCAACTTGGGTGTAATGGACAAAGGTAGGAATCACTTATTATAAACGAGCTGCTAGTATCTCTGCCAGGAATTTTATATCTACATTGAGAAGGGATATTGTGCGGTAGCTACTGCAAAGGTATGGGTCTATCAGCACCTTATTGGAGAGATGAATCAGACTGCTAGTGTGCCCTACATCATTGTACGCAGCCTATAGGAAGTCTGCTGGATCTTGTTGGCGACAGACGCATCCTTCATTATTTGCCCCATCAAGGTGGCTTTTACCGCTGCCCACAGAGTTTGTGTGGAGGCGACAGACCTGAATTGTCTGTCAGACAGGTAGTGAAATGTGACTTCAGAAGGCCTTTTTCAGCTGAATTTTGTAGAAAGAGGTGTTGAAGTGCCACGGTTTGCTGATTGGTTTAGCCTGCTCCCAGTCCAAGTGGAGATGGATCGGTAAATGATCGGCGAGGGACAGCTACAGAATGTCACAGTCTAAGATATGCAGTGTCATTTGATGGGAAATGAGGAACTAGTCCGACCTGGATTGCATGCCATCCACTAAGGACAGATAAGAATATTCCCTGTTAGTGGGGTTCAGTAGGTGCCCTAAGTCCAACAGGCCATTGTCCTCCTAAACATCACCATTGTGCACCACATCGATTGGGCCAATATGGTCCATAATCGTACCCGGTGCTAGGTTCCAGTCACCATTCAGAACCATATAGGTAGTGCTTGGTTCAGCTACAAGCCTGTTAAGTCGAAAAAGGAAAACCATTGTCATGTCCATCATATCCGGTGACTTTAATACCTCTACATACATCTAATATATCACCTCCATTTATGAGTAATAGCTTATGTTTTAGCAGGAATGATCAGTAAAAAGATACATGTTGACTGGGGGGCTTTTATTGATAAGGGGGGCATTATTCTGTTCCCAGAAACTTGGGAGATAGTTCCATCTCATAGACAAGGTTTTAAAACCTCTTTTCTCCCAGTCCAAAAGTTCCAGGCCAGGAGTTCATCAGGGGGACTCGCAATATGGCTTAATATTTCCTTGGGATGCCATGTGAAGCAATTAAGGATTGGTTCCCCTGACTTGCTTGGCTTGAGGTTTCATCCAGGAATGGGGAAAAACTGTAATTGTACAATGTGTAAAATAGGAGTATCCCACAGACTTCAGAATCTAGTCTTAACGTTATTGAGAGATCTCCTTGAAAGGATTCCCAAAGAGGCCACTGTAGTGGTTGGTGGGGACTTTAACACAACTTTTGAGCCGTCTGCCCTTCTTAGGGATATAGCAGGGGAGGAAGATCAAATATGGGGCATTGCACAACCCCTGGGTCCCTGTCTTCCATCCTCAGCTAAGGTTGCATTACAAATGGTAGATATTTGCTTAAGTTGTCATTTGAGAGCATGTAATGGTTGAACTGCCTCTGACCTGGCCAGGCGACCGATTGTTAGAAGGAGCTCATATAAGAGTATTATTGGTTCTTTCTTATCGATTTGTATTCTTGGTCTAACCTCATTGACATAGAAGTATTAGAGCTATACGAAAGCGATCATTTTCCTTTACCCCTTTTCCTTCGGAGCAAGCCTAAATTTCAAGTCAGACAGACACAATTTCCCTGTGGCAGTTTAGTTGTTTCCAACAATAGGAGGAATGTGAGATGGGAAAATGTTGTTAAAAATGAGGGTAACCAAGCGCAGTTATACTCTGAGTTGGGCCCCTTCCTATCCATACTTGCTAATTCTTCTAACAATTTGGTTATGATCTCTCAAGCCAAGTGCTTTGAGCTACTGAAAAATTAAATTTTTACTAAACCTCCACCGATAATTAATACACCGGTCCAGATCAAACCTACTTGGTATAGTAAGTCATGTAGGAAAGCTAAGAGTGTTGTAATTCAGGCCACTTAAGGTGGCTCCCAATATAATATTCAATCGGCTAGACCAACTACAAAGTGGTTCAAAAGTAGACTAAAGTAGATTGGGATACCACTATTTTGGAAGGAGACTTTGGAAGCTGTTCGATTAGGAAATCAGAACACTTTCTGGCACATGATAAGCCATGGTGCAAAAATGATCACAATGAGACCAGAAAATTACATCCTTCCCCTGCATTGGGTTGGTCATTGTCAAGCCCTTTACAGTGTTAATCCTGTGGGACCTTCTGTTCCCATTGGTGTGTACCCCGATGAGTCAGTTCATGATCCCCCAGGGACAAACACCCCACAAGAGCAGGAATTAGATGAATTCACTGGCTACTTTTCCTTGGCTGAAACTAGATGTGCAATTTGCTCACAGAAAGCAGGCAAGGCACTTGGGCTAGATAAGATTCCTGCAGATCTTTTTAAATCAGAGCCCACTATTTGGGCCCCTTACTTAAACCATATTGCCAATGCCATCATGGCCAGTGCCCAAATCCCTGCTTGCTGGAAGGCAGCACAAATAGGTCCCATCTTTAACAAGCATTTGCAATGCAATCGGTCTCGCCTTTGGGTCCTTATATGTATTTAGCTATGCAGCACATTAGCCTGGGTGCTGAAACATCTACTGTTCTTTAATTAACGTGGAGGGAAAGTAAGCACCAAACTGCGTGACATGCCACTGAACATTCTGCAACAGACAGTGCAGCGTTTTACACACAACGTGCTTAGTGCACATGATCACCTGGAGCACCCGGAGCTCTTTATAGAACAGGCAGGTGCCCGAGGTACCTTTGAGACAAAATCACACAAAGCAGGGTTTGATTAGAGTGGGGCTGAGGGCAAGTCGAGGTGAGGAGAAAGGTCTCTAGGTTCACCTAATAGCAAGGTATCCTCAGGTCCGTTTTCAGGCATCGACTATTGTTTATGGAGGGAAGGAAAGGAAACACAAATAAACAGGGATAAATACACTCTGGGCAAATTACTTAATGTCCCGGTATTAACAAAATGAATGTGTCCATCTGTAACTCAACTGATGCTGATGTAAAGCGCTATAATACCTTTGGGTCGAGTTTGCGCTATATAAATCAAAAATAGAAAATATCCTTGCTGCCTTCCCTATCTGTCAATGGGCGAAAGAGTCGTTAAGTTTCCTTAGTGGTGATACTCACTTGATGAAGAGCTGTTTGTAACCTCCTAATCACAGGTTCGAATTCGTCAAGGAGTGGATAAATTAGGGCCAGTGGGTTACAAAATTATAAAACCTATTGTCCTGGCAGGTAAGGACCGATTAGCCTTGAAGTGTGCATTACAAATATGAAATATTATTATGCATCATTGAAGCACAGTGGCAGCTGAGATCAGTGCTATGAAATTCCCACGTGGTATACAGCGCTACACCAAAAAGCATGAATAAACAGAGCCCATAAGAGTACTTGCGGCTGGCCTCCTCTGGGTGTGCTGCAGGAAGAAGTGAAGGGTGCTGGAGCTACCTTGAGAGGCAGAGGGGTCTATGGAAACAGCCTGTCTTTGTAAGGAGCGGGGGCCTTCCTCGGACAGACCCCCTCCCCGGAGGCACTTCTGATATTACTGCCGCACCGACGCTTCATTTGTGCCAAGCATTCCTTTGCTGTCATCAGTGACCCCCTACTCCACCCGAGCCCCTCTCTTCCCAAGCCCAGCTCCCAAACATTCATTCCCTGCTATTTTAACCAAAACAATGTAACATGAATACATTTAAAACTTGTTTATTGGTAAAAACATGACGGATTTCAGGGACTTGCTTGTTGTTTTGATTAATCCTTGCCATAAACTAGCGCTGTCACTCCATCAACAGTAAAACGAACATTCACAAACAAAATAAACAAGTAGGCAGTGCTTTTGAAGTAGACGAGCGAACGTGTTTTCCTCAGAATAAATTGATCTAATCCTTGGCGCTTGACACGAGGTACGTCTCTTCATTAATTTTAAATTACCAGACTGTTTACAAGGGGATCTATAGATCCGGCGACCACAAAACTACAACCCGCAAGCAACACTGTCCCACCACAAATTACAATACACTATGCTCACACGAGAGAATGCACACATTTTTGCGAACCACCCAAGTCCAAAAACATTCACTGCTTATGTAAAGAGAGTTTCAAATATGTCCCTGTATATGTCAGAAATGATAGGTTCTGTACATGTATTATACAAATTGTACAATAAAGTTTAATTTAGAACTCCGTTTGTTAAATTAGTGTTTTGATAGTTATTTCACCCGCACACCCTTTTAATTCCACTATCCCTCCTTTGCATTCGGTAAATACGTATTTCTGGCGGGATTTGTTTAACTTGTGCAAAAATAAGGTACATGGCATGTTTCTGCCTACGAAATACACATATAAATGTTTGCTTCATACCTGATATGCAAAAGATTAAATGGGCTTGAAGAATAAAAAACACATCCCAAACAATTTCCATCCTTTGATTTTCATACCAAGTGCATCACTCGACGAGAATGCCAATGCCACAGTTTGAGACGTTCCAGAAATCTCCCCTCCAAGGGCTGCTTGCAGCACTTGTGCACTTACCACCCTCTAAAGCAGAGTATTTTCACTCAGAGGACCGACAATACATAATTGTAAAAAAGAATGCAAAATCCACTTGTGCAAGGCCAGGCTCCAAAACGAAGACTATGAAAATGTAAATCTCGCGTCAACGCCTTGTCAGGGGTAGAGGCGCTATATAAAATATGTAAATATCTCCCTAGCACATTTTCGCCTTGCATCTAATACCTCAATTAAGCATTTGCTAACCCCTACACCAAGAATCGAGTTCGAATAGTAAATGGGCCCAGTCCATGTATGCTGGGAAGTGAGTCTGAATTGAGAAATTAAATACAGAACACCTTTTTTGGGCCTGGAAACTCAGCAGAGATTCACCTTGATAACAGGCATTCCTTAAGGCTGGGATGAAACGCAAACAGTCACAGCAGTGCTCAATCAGACATCACCAGTCTACAACACTTCCGGTCATGAGCCCTCGAAAATCGAAAGAACTCTAATCTCTGTTGCCGCCTCTCACCTCAACACACATTCCCCCTCCCCCGCCAGATCCTCCATGTGGGAAGAAACCACACCATACCCAAGGCAGTGGCCTTGTCAAAATGTCCGTCTTCCCACCTGCATCCGGTGGTCTATCTCCTCTGTTGGGATACGGTCTTCCGGACGCCACTCGTCCGCTGCAGGTTCACAGCTCTCCTCGGCTCGGTCAGCTGTGTCTGGCTGGATTGTGCTGTAGTGCACTTTACTCCTAGTTGCACGGGCTGGCTCGGGATCAGTAATAGTGAGCTCGGAGAATCATGTGAGATCCCCGCGACTGGTGGTAATTACCTCCAGTAAACACCGGCGTGCACGCATTAAGCACTCTAACCACCTGCATGGTGCTATTAGGGGGCGCACCCGTTTCATGGCACCAGGAGTCTACATAAAACAAGCATTTGAAGGCACGAGCGGGGAGGAGGGGGGGCGACGCGAGTGGTGCGCGCGCGCGCCACAGCGAGACATCTGTTTTGCATTATCGGGCACGATAATTGCAAACAGATGTCTGCCGCGCGCGTAACCGCAGGGAAAAGGCCATGACGCACGAGCGTCTGGTCAGCTTTTCAAACCCCCTAACATAAAGTCTTGCCAGAGCAGCGCTTGCGCGCTACTCGAGGCTCGACCTAAACAGGGCCTCCAATCTGATCCAGCAAACTACCGTCCAATAAGCCTCATTGATTCTGTGCAGAACATTTTCTGCAGGAAAATTTTAGATAATCTTTTAGTCCAGATCGAGGATAGCAACACTCTCTCTCAGTTCCAGTCAGGGTTCCATCCTAAAATGAGCACAGTTGCTCAAGTGCTTAGATTCCAGCTTTTAAGATGGAAGGTAGTGGATCTCAACAGGGGCAGCCTTTATGCAGCATTTGTTGATTTAAAGGCTGATTTGATATAGTTTTGAGAGAAAGATTGGGGTCTATCTTAATACAGCTAGCCCTTCCTGTCCATCTACTCGATATTATTATGGGCCTAGACACTGATAATAATGCACAAATCAGATGGGGTGCAAATGGGGAAACGACGGACGAGATAAAGGTGGAAAAGGGAGTTCGAAAAGAATGCATCCTAACCCCAACATTATTCTTTCTCTTTTTAATGGGTGTGCAGATTTTTTACTGGATTGTAATAACGATACCCCCACCCTAGGAGGGATAAACATTTCAGCTCTATTGTTTGCTGATGATACGCTGTTAGTGTCCAAAACACCAAAGCATATTGAAACCCTCTTAGTTAGTTTCAAATTATTTTGAACCAACCATGACCTGGCCATTAACACTAAAAAGACCACATTTATGGCAATACATCCATATAGGCAGTTGAGAGGGGTCATCAGCTTAGAAGGCAAGGATCTTGAGGGAATCTCAGATTTTGATTTTTTGGGAATTTTCCTCTTCAGTAGTAACCCCAGGGCTAGCCAGGCTCAAAGAGTACCCCCTCCTAGAAATATGGAGAGCTCAAGATGAGGCCACCGCAGTTTATGGGGTGGAATTGTGGGGTTATTGTAACATCGATGCTTGGGGTTGGCCAAAAATAAATTTCTGAGGGCAGCACTTAAACTTCCTCAAAGCACCCCACTAGTTTTAAAACTTCATCTGGATATGCAGACTATTATCCCCAAAGTGAGACTCAAACCAATTTATACTGACTAAGAATTAGGTTGGTTACTGAACTGGAACCCTTCAGGGCTGGCCTGAAAGACATTTTAGATAGGCAAAAAGATGTGGTGTCGCTCCCTTGGCTTAAATATGTGAAGCAGATGTTAGTTTCCCTGCGTTTGACTAATCTCTGGACTAACCCAGCATCCATTATATCTTTGTCGGTTAAGGTGATGAAGTCTGTTTTTTGGGATATTGAACAGAAGTCTCTGATCCAATCACAAAATCTTGGCTCATTTACAAATAGATTCATTGGGATAAAACCAACTCCCGGTTTTGAGCCTTACATGGGAGAGATAGACCTACCTTTCACTAAAGCCCTATACATAGGATTCAGGCAAGGGTCCTTCCACTGGCAACTTTCACTACCAAATGGAAGAGCCCCTTTGAGGGCGGTAAACTATGCCCAGCCTGTCTGAAACAGGAGAAATCGGAAGAACATCTTATGTACTTTTGCCCGAAGTACACCAGGCAGCATAAAAGCTGGATTGTTCCATTATGTAGTACTGTGGGTATTTAGTGTAGTCAACATTTTTGGGTTGCACTGAGACTATGTGGGACAGGCACCATACCCTATATTGTCTTTTCAATCGCAAAATATTTAGAAAGTTTTTGGCCAATTCCGTCTAAAACCATACCTCATTGACTTGATTGTATTTTTGTTCATTTGATTAGCGTGGTGGTGGTTTAACTTTGTCTAATAGCATGTATATTTAAACATTCTAAAAATGCACTTTACCATTATGCGATTAAGCCCAAGAACTTTGGACAAGGGGGACAGAAATACACAAATTATGTGTCCCCTACGAAGATAAATTGTCTTTAATTTTTATTTCTTTTAAATTGTGTGAAGTTTACAGCTCACTAAATAATAACGCTTCACTTCCCAAGCACAAAATGTAACTTTTATTGAAAGGTTTATTGTTTGTGCAGTGTTGCACCTATTAAGCACTTTTAACATCCACATTTGTAAAAGCTTGATTATAAAAAATGGTTTTATTGTGTGTTATAGTGTAACCTCTATATTTGTTTGATCATGTGCTTACATTGAAATCCCTTTTGCACCCAATCAGTGTGTATATGGAGACCGCACCCATCAGGTTGTCACCAATAGGCAATTTGGCAGTGGATTACATATCTTCCAGATCTGTCCACGTCCATACCACCCTACGGGGGATCATCTTCTGGATCACACCAGATTTTCTGGATCTGGATACAGAAAGGCCAGCCTCAAGATTGGAGGGGACTTTCATACAACTGTATATGACCTGACCCACCTAAGCCCTCTTCAATTTCTCTGCTTCGGCCTGTGGAAGGTGGGTTTTCTGTTTAAGAGCTATGTCAGCACACTTGCATGCAAGGTAGGACAAGCTCTTCTGTCGTTTAACATAGAGAGTCATGCCATTGATGTTGAGCAAAATGATGTTGAGAGGTATGGTGGTCATAGAAAATGAACTTGATGAGTGTCACTTGTGACCCATCCCTGGGAGAAGAAACTGCCTAGCTGGTCGCGGTCAGATTGGACAGGTACCAGACAGACTAAAAGATTATAAAAACAGCTAAAGGTCAAATTTATCAACATTTTGCTTCACCATTGCACCTAGCAAGGCAACGCAGAGTGACTCAAAACCTAGATTCAGATTTACCAAGCCACGCAAGGTACCCTGCATGGCCCTGCATGGTTTGGTAAATGTGGTGTAACGCATGGCAGCGCAAGTCGCTGCCTTGCATTGCACTACATGGTGGGGGTGTTGCTGAGGTGGAATGTGGGTGTTCGCATGCATCCATCCATCCATTTATTCTGACACATTCCCAGATTTACCAACACTGGTAGACCTGGGAATGCGTCAGAATTGTACGCCTTCCCATCACAGGCGTAATGAGGAGAAATATTTGTATTTCTCCTCATTGTTTCCTCTTTCTAAGTGTGCTGCATTATGTAGCACACTTAGAAAGAGGAAAATGCCTCTGGGACTGCTTTGGTGTAGGAAGGTGTCCCTTCTTGCAGAAAATCAATCCTGCCTACAATGCAGGCACCCTTGCACCACGGTGCCTTCTTTGGCACAAGGCAGCACATTATGCGCCAGCGCAAGGAGTGGACAGGAATGTTCCATATAATGTTAAATATGGTGCATTCCTGCCCTCTCCATTTCATGCATAGAAATTCAGCAAGGTGTCTTGCTGCATTGCATTGCATGAAACCTTGATAAATAAGCCCATAGGTGAGGGCAGGCAACAATAAAGGAGAGAAGGGAAGGGATGGAGGTGAAGGTGGGAAGGATAGGCAGGAAATGCGAACAAGCAAGCCTAATGCTCAGAACAACAAGAATAAAGGCACTGTAGGTGCCTCACACCGCCAATGGAAAAACAAGGTCACAAGTCTACAGTGAGACTCTACAGTGCATGCCTTGCAACCTCTTAACCTTTCAACCTTTCAGCGGGGGGCTAAAAACCTCTGCACCGGACAGGCAATCAAGTGGGGGAGAAGATAGGGGCGCTGAGCTGGGTAAGATGTATGGTGACTCATAATTTCAGGGATGGGCAGTGGCAGAAGATGAAAAAAGGGAACAAGGGAGGAAGGGGAAAGATGCAGTGACAATTTGTGTTAAAAGAGAGCAAGTTCTCTTGGGGCCCAAACACCCTGTTCAATATGCAACCACCCCGAGGTGAGATGCTCGGAGTCAGAGCGTAGTATATGTACACACACCATACATTGGCCAATTGGTAAGGGAGACATCTATATCGATGAGCAACAAGTATGAGAAACAAGGTACATGAAAAGCAGCCAGTGGGAAGCTAACATGGGTAAGAAGAATAACATAGGACAGTTACAGTTAGAGGCATATCATATGATATACTCATCCACTTTCATCACATCTTAGATAGTGGCCAGAAAACATCAAGTCACAGCGCAACCACCAGAGGGCCTGGCAGGCTTCAATGGTGAGCTGGACTTTTGCGGCCCAGATCCTGTGTTTTAGCCTCCACAGTTTTTATCAGGTTCTCTCTTGCAGTCTGTTTCTCATGCAATCAGTCCTGAAATCTACCACGTCGATCAAGTGATTTCCCATCCGTTTGAGGGTGGGGGTCAGCATAGGGCTTGGATGACGCAGTTTCCATCTCCCAACTCTCCAGCTCTTCAAGGAAGTGTGAGAGATCTGTAGGGTCATGAAAATCTGTTGATTGCCTGTCTTTTGTTACCCACATTCTCGTAGGGTTCGTGAAGCAAAACTTAATGCCTAGTTTCTGAAGACAAGGATACAAGGCTTAAGAGCCTTTACGTTTAGCATTGGTTTCCCTGGAGAAGTCTGCTGAAATCTGGATTTTGTGGCCTTCAAAATCATAGGCACCATGTTTGTGTGCCACCAGCAGGATTTGTCTAATATGCTTGTGGCAGATAAGACAGCCTATAAACGGTCATGCCCGCTCCTTGGCCTTCGGCTTATAGATTTGAATCCTCTGTGCCCGTTGAAACTCTAAGGGCAGCATGAAAGTGAGGCCAGTGAGACATGTAAGGAGCTCCACCAGGAAGTCCTTGAAGTCAACCTTTTCTAAAATCTCAAGGATGACATGGAGATGAATATTATCCCACTGGGATCTACCTTTGAGGTCAATGACTTTTTTCCTGAGGTGCCAGAGTTATGAGTCCCATATCTTAGCATGTTCCAACTGATGTTCAAGCATTGACACACTCTGGTCGATGTTGTCCACCTTCTCATTGAAGGTGATGAGTTCTGTTCGGATCGAGTGCACCTTGGATGTAAGGTCTGACATTTCGGAATCAATTGTGCCCAGGGATGTTCAGAGCTGTCTCTCTGAGGATCGCCTCCATGGCCGTTTCATGTGAAGTCAGGGCGCCAGTCTTGATTTGCCCCCGCCAACCACCTCCATGAAGAGCAGCTGTCTGAAGGTTCTGCCAGAGGCCATTAATGGGGGCGGGGAGGGCAGAACTTGCAGTGAACAATAGCAATAAAAGTGATGGATGAAGTTGTCACACACAAACATAGATCCGGCTGCAACTCTCAAAAGTATCTCCTCCGGCCTTACATTCAGAGGTATGGGCAGGACGTGTTGCACTGAGCAATATGCTAGTGCACATGTGAAGCAGCAGACCAGCAAACAAGCAATGTCCACTAGTGGCACTTCAGGTTTACCCGAGAGAGATTCCAGACTCCCCCCACAGTTAAGCACTGTCAAACCCAGGGGGGGACCCAGTGCAAGCAGGTGGTCCAGGTGGGGTCTGGAGCTGAGGTGCAAGGGAGGAGAGAATTTTTCCCGGAGTTTTAAGAGTGAGGTCTCTCCTCTCAAGGGCACCCATGCTCCACCCCTCCTCCGTTAGTGAACCAGAAACAGTACAACTCCTCAGGAAAGCAACTAGGGTAGACGGTATGCAGGTGTGTCTTCAGCTCACCCTGCCGACCAGGGAGATGGCAGAATAGTAGAGAAAAGAAGGGAATGGCCACGATGTTATCAGTCAGCCCCGGGGAAATAGGCCATTGCGCTGCCGAAAGGGTCAATCAGGTGTAGGCGCAGACCCAATACTCCCAGGCTCTTGTACATTTCCCAGGAAAAAGTGCCCCTGGCTTACTTCTGCTGGGGTGCATCAGCCCTTCCCACAGGCTCAGCTCTCTCCAAAAGCAGATAGCAGTGGCAATCCATGCTACTCAGAAACAGGGCCCACGGAGGTGTGCCCATGCTGGGGCTGGTCGAGGCATCAAGAGGCCCAAGTGTGGGGTCCCCTTCTCTTGGCCTTGCAACCATTATCCATGGTTGCAAGGCCCATGGCAGTGGGCCCCCTCTCCTGGGCGATGCAGCACTGGGTCAGCCTGCAAGGTCAGGGTATGGGGCCCCCCACCCTGGGCTGTGCAGTCATTATTCAGTACTGCAAGACCCAGGATAGGGGCCACCCTCTCCAGGACTTTGCAGGTCTATGGTATGGCTGTGAAGTCCAGGGAATTAAACACTTTCCCGTGGGCTTTGGACCCACTGAGTAGCTTAATAGAACTGGGGAATTAGGTTAGAGTCCAGGCATCTGCTGAACATCCAGTGATTTTGAGCAAATCACTTAATTTCCCCATGCCTCCCAAAAATTGAATCTTCCTTTTGTAATGTATCGGGTGCTCATGTAAAGCTCTCCAATGACTTAGGGCTGAGTTTGTATGATATAAACCTGCAAATCACCTCATGTCCTGGAACTGAGTCATGACTGACTTTGCTTCCACAGTCCATGAAACACAGCGGAGTTGTGAATTTGTGGGTACATTTGCTGTGTAGGCAGTCCAGAGGAGCTCCACATGCACTGGAAGTTGTGTTGAGTGGTATGCTACAGCACCCCTAGAATTACCCTGCTTTTGTTTCAGAGGTGAAGGAGCAATAAAGATGTTTTTAAATTATTGCTTCTAACTTGTCACATTTGCTCTGTGTGTTGACATCTTGGTCTACAGTGCAATTTACCCTGCCCTTTTATCCCATTATTATCTGTTATTATTATATGACCCTTAGGATAAAGTTTGGGGGAGAGGCTTGAAAGAAGCAAGAACTATAAGGAAATAAGTGGATGCGAGAGTGCAGAGATGAAGAGTGAAGACAAAATATAAAATATAGCAATGGAGGGGAAATGGGAAGACTTCCAACGTAAAACAGTATGGGTTAAGTGGAGAAAGGTGATACAGAGAGAAGATGTTGGAGGAAGTCTGAGAGAGGAGAGCAAAGGGCATAATGGAGATAAGTTAATAACAGCAACACATGAGGAAGTGAATATGGGGAAATAGTAGTGAGAGAAGGAAAGAGGATGCACAGACAAAGATGAGTAGAGGAAAAGTGTACAGAAGTCCACTGGGAGAGGGACGGAGTATGTGGAAGAGACAAAAGAATGGAAGGAAGATAAGGCACATGGATAAGAGAAAAATGTATAAGAGACAAAGAAGGATATAGGCGTTGGAAGTAGGGCTGCGGGGAGAACTGAGAGAACCCCCAAAATTATAATGCTGGAGTTCAGAAGGTGAATGAACAGTAAAGATGCCCGTACATTTTGTTCAAAGACAGACATCAAATGTCAGGCGATGTATTCGGACAAATCGCTGCTTATTCTTTTAACATGGAGATTGTTTGGTTTTCTTTTTCCAAGTGCAAAGTGAGAGGATTTCGTAAATTCAACTATTCACAATCTTGCTTATCTTGCTGATGTGGAAGGAATAACTAAAGGATTATGTGTGTTGCACAATGCAGCACGCATAGAAGCAGCATAAACGAGGAGAATAAAGCATTTCTCCTCGTTTCGCCATGTTAAGACCAGGTTTTCCCTGGTCTTAATTGTGGCACTGCCCTATATTTACGCCACCCTTGTAAATATAGGGCAGCGTCAAAATAAATGAATGTTGCAGCGGAACGCCCACCACAACACCCATTGCCCACCCATTTCACGCTAAGTATTGCGTGAAAGGGTGCCTTATTTACAAGGCTGCGTTAAGCCACCTTAACGCCACTTGTACATAAGGCAAAGCCCCATCGCCACAGGAACGTCAAAAAAAGTGACGTTCGTGTGGCAATAGGGGCTTGTAAATATTCTCCTATGAGTCTAGCACTTTGCGATTTAAAGCCCAAGCTGCCCTTGAAAATGTCACTACTGAATGGTGAGAAATCCTTTACGATTTCAGAAGTCTTTGGAAATTATGCATATCAAGTCAAATTGTGTGTTTCGCCGGGTAACCGAGTCGAAAACCGCCTAAAGGAATGATAGATTTGTGAACAATTTGACAGGGGTACATGATTTATGGCAGCTCTAATTAATTGATTGGCACGATTAATTGGACACCTCACACAACGTCGCGGAGGGTGCATGGTCTGGCTTGGGAGAATAGATTTTTCGTGTGCTGACGTGCTGCGCTGGAATTCTCTCTGATTGGAAACTATTCCTTAAATTTGCGAAAAGTATGGCCGAAATCCTTTATCATGAACACAATGAAAATAATATGCTAAGGTTCCGGATACTATTATATTTTTCTTAAAGGCCAAATGTATATAAAATGCATAACATGTATACAGAGAATTGACTCACTTCCACACCCGTCGATAATATGATTGTTCAACACAAGCTAGAACCAGCCACAGCACAGACGAGTTTTGGGAAAATTTGTGAAGTTCAGCAGTGAAGATTGTACGAATACGCGCACAGCAAAGAGTATTGTATGTGATGTTAACAGAGGTGCGTATATCGCTGTATTGATAGCAGTTTGCATCGCAGCGCTGTCGGGTGGTATATAAGAAATCTATACACTGTGTGCTGACATCAATGCATTTTACTTTGCGTCCATACTTTGTCTTATGATGAGAGAGGCTCCACCCTTGAAAGGGTGCTCCTTTCAAGGGTGGCATGCTCCAATTAATGGATTGTTTATGTATTTGTGAATTTGTTAGTCTCACATAACACAACGGATCCAGAAGCAATACATTCATTCACAAGGACAAGAGACAGCAGGAAATGTGAAGAACACACTTTTGCATCAAAATTATTCTAAAACGCATTGGGAAAAGGATGGAGGAGGGAATACGGAAGAAAGACCAGGAGGGAGAGAAAAATGTCAATTGAACAGTAAAACACTACAGCAAGATGGCAATGTCTTAGGGGTGGTGGTGGGACCAATACAATTAAAAAGTAATTAAAATATTGCATTATGAACCCAAATACCTCAAGGGAAGATGATCAACTTCACAAACTTTCTCAGGCCATGTGACTAAAGTGTAAAACACTGTGTACAACCATTATGCTAGCTCACTCCTTCAATCAAATGAAGCAATCCAGTAATTTAACAAGGGTCTGGAGCCACACCCGCACACATTCACACTCACTCACACACATGCATTCACACATGCACACACACCCATTCACAACACTCACTCACAAATACCATACATTCATACATACATGCACGTAGGCACCAAAACTAAACAAGCATTGGCAAAGCCAATAGGTCTCGCCTTTGGGATCTTATAATTTTTTAGCAATGTAACAGTTGTTGTTTTTGCACTAAGGATTTTGTTTTGGATAATTAATTTTTTTTTTGCTTTTATTGTATATTGAAATAAGTTTTCTAGCAGTTTGGCTTATCCCTGAGTTAATGTGTAAAGCGTTTGCTCAATACGTACATAGCAACACTATACCAGGCACACCATAAAAGGAACTCGATACAAGGTTATATGAAGAATAGCCTTTGTATTTTTATAAAACATATTAGAATAGTAATTGTACACTATACACTGTGCCAACTGGCACTAGCTAATATTTTTAGGGTGCGGGACTTAGTTACTTATGTATATATAGAGTTAGTGCGAGTTATTGAGTTAGTAGGAGAGTGAGTAAGTGAGATAGAGATTCAGATAGTTAGTGAGAGACTTAGTTAGTTAGTGATAGAGTGTGAGATTTATGTAGTTAGTATGTGAGAGTGATTTCGAGAGAGTTATTTAGTTTGTGAGTTTGATAGTTGAAGATAGAATTTGTGATGTATTTATTGAGTGAGCAAGTTAGTGAGAGAGTTAGTGAGCTAGTGTGAGTCAGAAAGAGTTATGGCAAAGCATTGCGTCGAAAACAAATCGGCAATTAAACATATATTTGTTTTGTAATGATTAACAGATGCAAGCTTTTATAAATGTTTTTGTTTTATTTACAGTATTTTACAATTATTAACGTCTTGCCGGAGGGACAAATAATATTTTGCACTTGAAGCTATGTGTGCAGTGTAGACTAACTTATGATACACGTGATAAACAGTCAAGATTTGAAGTAAGAGAGGTGTGTGTATCGTAAGGGACTGATTTAAAGCGCACCAAACACCAGTAGCAGACGACCAGTGTGGTCCGTGCTTCACCTTCTGCGTATGTAGTGACATTTGCCAAATGCCATAGCTAGGGCCCAATATAAAGTTGGTCCATGTCCAAACTGTCCTGTTGTAATTGTTAGCTAACAAAGTCAGGATGCAAGAACAGTGTTACTAATGTATTTTTTGCTAATCCCCTTTTGTCACCAGCAGTGTGCATTTAGTGTACGGTTTTTTGTTTTCTGTGCAAAAAGGCTTATAAATGCGCCTCAAATTGCAAAGAAAATAACCCATACGGAAAAAATAGACACACTGAAAGTACGGGAGTGTCGGCAAATACACTAATTATAAAGTTTTTGGCCTTAAACACTTTTTTCAAAAGTACCCCAAAAAGTTGCCTGTAATTGTGTGTTTAACTTTGCTGCGTGGTAAGAGTCACCGCGTGCAAGTACACCTCTTCTGACAAAGTACATCATATACACTTCTATAATGCTCTCCTTTAACTACATACTGTATCTCAAGCTGAACTAAAACTTAATGTAAAGAATGTTAAAAAAATGGCAAGCAGAGAAGTTAAGGAGAATGTAGCATTTTGTCAAGCTGTGAAGTGGAATCCTTTAGCAATGCATCGACACCTTGTTTGAAAAAGACTCCCAAGTGTAGCCGCCATCCAGTCTGGACTGGTGTGAAACGTCCGAACAGTTACTACCTGTGGTTAAATGGGAGTCTGCCGAAGCTGAATAAAGACAATGGTTTCCTCCTCGTAAAGATCAGTATCAGCGTTAGGAGAGGCAAATGTGGCGTCACTGCAGTTGCACATATGGGTGAAGTTTTAAAAGCAATATAGGATGTTTGTAGCAGTCAAAAGCAGAGACCGAAACAGAGATGTTCAATAATGAAGTCAAAACAAAAACAGTTATTTGTACAACAAAAAGAGAAGCAGGGTTGTCTGGCGTTTACTAAATGCTTAATCTAATAATAACCGGGACAGAGGGAAATGCGAAAATGAGCTTCAATTAGATAAAGTATATTACTTGTGGACGAGGCTGGCTTTGGGGAAATAGCACGTGAGTTCAAAATGCAAAAGGCCCGCGCTATATTTATTTTTTAATAACAAGCCAGAAATGTTTGTTTAAGAACGAAAAAGTTTCTAAATCGTGTACGAGGCTGGCTTTGGTGAGAGAGCACGTAAGTTGAAAATGCAAAAGGGCCGCGCTCTATTTATTTCACAATTATGACTAAAAAGTGTATCAATTATGGACGACGCTGGCTTGAAAAAGTGTATAAATCGTGTACGAGGCTGGCTTTGGTGAGAGAGCACGTCAGTTGAAAATGCCAAAGGGCCGCGCTCACACGCCACACGCGTGCTTGTAAAAGTAAAACAAAATCACACTGCTGGCACTGCAATGATGTGTTTGCTGGTGCCGCGCTCTATTTATTTAACAATTATGCGCCGTAGATGTTTGTTTAATGACTAAAAAGTGTATCAATTGTGGACGATGCTGGCTTGAAAAAGTGTATAAACCGTGTACAAGCCTGGCTTTGGTGAGAGAGCACGTAATTTGAAAATGCAAAAGGGTCGCGCTCTATTTATTTCACAATTATGCACCGGAGATGTTTGTTTAATGCCTAAAAAGTAAATCAATTGTGGACAAGGCTGGCTTTGAGAGAGAGCACGTGAGTTCAAAATGCTAAAGGGCCGCGCTCTATTTATTTAATAATAACGCTCCCGAAAAGTTTGTTTAATAATGCAAAAGTGTACAAATTGTGTACGAGACTGGCTTTGGTGAGAGAGCACGTCAGTTGAAAATGCCAAAGGGCCGCGCTCACACGCCACACGCGTGCTTGTAAAAGTAAAACAAAATCACACTGCTGGCACTGCAATGATGTGTTTGCTGGGGCCGCGCTCTATTTATTTAACAATTATGCGCAGTAGATGTTTGTTTAATGACTAAAAAGTGTATCAATTGTGGACGACGCTGGCTTTGAGAGAGAGCACGTGAGTTCAAAATGCTAAAGGGCCGCTAATAATAACGTGACGCAGGTGTGTGTTTAATAATGAAAAAGTGAATAAATCGCAAAACAAGGAGGCACGTCTGGCGAATGGTGTGCGATGTGCGCGCGGAGGCACGTCTGGCGAGTGGTGTGCGATGTGCGCGCGCTGTAAGGGTGCCCGCGAGCGATATTCTTAATGAGCCATGACAAGAGAGGAAAGCCAGATGGCGCCTGTGCGCGTAACTGTGCGCATAACCGTGCGCGTAACCGCAAGCTTTAGGCCACAAGCAAAAGCGTGTGGTCAGCTTTTTTAAGCCCCCTTACTAAAAGTCTCGCCAGAGCAGCGCATGCGCTGCCTGAGGCGAGACCTAAAAACATATAAATGTACCTCCACTGTAGAGAGAGAAGCCTCAGAGGTTTCAGGGTGGGTTGGGACTGCTGCCGTCCCTAATTGGCTGACCTAGGAGGGAAGGCAGCAATCCCTCACTCGTCACAGAGTGCGATAGGGTCAGTGAGACTACTGGGCCCACCCCACTCTGTGACAAAGTGTTACTGATTGACACTTAGCCCTGGGCACATCAGGGCTTAAAACTGAAGTGCCCAGGTCCGAGGCAATCAATAATGCTCCCCCTCATCACTGGGGGGAGGGCTTTGAGGCACTTTTGCCAGGCTGAGGAGGTCACGCCCACAGGGCTGTGAAATCCTCAGCCTGGCAAAGTTCAGGTCAGGCAGCCATGAGAATGAGCAAATAGAGCATGTCTAGCTCCTGACCTGAACAAGAAGAGCGTCTTTCAAGCTTACACTCTTTTTGCTGGGAAAAAGGTGGTGGGTGTGGTCCTTCAGCCCATATGAGTGGACAGAGTCTGCTAAAGACCTATAATAAATAATCTTATTACTGAGCATATATGATGTTTATGAGTATCTATTCAAATGTAAACTCTGCATATTATGCCATAGAAAAAGGGTGTACGATGAATCTTTGGAGATTTAAGCTCCTTATCTAAAGTGAAATTGATAATGGAAGAACAACGTTTTAACTCAAATTGTGTTCGTTTATAGAGTATTGTTGTAAATCCTCTCGTTTTTGCACTCTCTTCTATGACTGTTTTTAATATGTTGATTGTGATAGAGTGAGGTTTCTTTAATCTCAGACTCTTGGTGAAGTCATCAAATAAGGTTCCCCACTGCTCTTACGGACTATGATTGTCGATTTGAAGTGTAATAAAGCAATACATTTCAATTACAGTGAAGCCAATGTGACTCCTTAAGAACAACAGAGTGGATGGTGTCCAAACCTTATGTTTATATTAACAATTTAGTTCAGATTGCAACCTGGTGGAGCTCGCGGACTTTCACTGCACGGAAATCCACGGAGTTACCGAAAAATTCTGCCAAATTCCACGCAGTTCAGTGCGCCAGCGGAGTATTGCTCGGCCACCCCTAATGAAGTCCCCTTGGATGCTGAGAGTAGTTGGGGGCTAAAAACTTCTCCTGTTACTACTAGTAAGTCCCACACAGTGGGATTGCTAAGCACTCGTTGGAGGCCCGACCCTTTCTCATACAATCTGCAAAAGCGCCTCCTGGTGTACTACTGGTTATGGGATGACCTCCCCTTGACTGCTGAGGGTCGTTGGGGGCCCAGAACCCCCATTGCTGCTGCTAGTAAGTCAACACAGTGGGATTGCTGAGACCTCGTTGGAGGCCCGCCCCTTTTCTCAACCACTCTGTAAACTCACCTCCTGGCGCACTACTGGTTGAGCGATGAGGTCCTCTTGACTGTTGAGAGTCATTGGGGCCCAATAACCCCTATTGTTGCTATCAGTTATTCCCACACAGTGGGATTGGTGAGACTTCGTCGGAGGCCCCACCCCTTTTCCCAACCACTCTGCAAGCGCGCCTCCTGGCGCACTACTGGTTGGGGGATGAAGTCCCCTTATCTGCTGAGGGTCATTGGGGGCCAAGAACCCCTATTGTTACCACCAGAAAATCCCTCACAGCGGGATTGCTGAGACCTCGTCAGAGGCCCTGCCCCCCAAACGGGCCTCCTGGTGCACCACTGGTTGAGGGATGAAGCCCCCTTGGCTGCTGAGGGTCTTTGAGGGTCAAAAACCCTTATTTTTGCCACCAGTAAGTCCCCCACAGTGGGATTGCTGAGATCTCATGGGAAGCCACACCCTCTTTCTCACCCACTCTTTAAATTTGCCTCCTGGCGCACTACTGGTTGGGGGATGAATTGCCCTTGGTTGCCGAGGGTCATTGGGGGCCAAGAACCCCTATTGCTACCACCAGTAAGTCCCCCATTGCTGGATTGCTAAGACCTCATCGGAGGCCCCACCCTCTTTCTCAAACACTCTGCAAGGGGGCCTCCTGGCGCACTACTGGTTGGGGAATGAAGTCCCGTTGACTGCTGAGGGTCGTTGGGGCCAAGAACCTCTATTGTTACCACCATTAAGACCCCCACAGTGGGATTGCTGAGACCTCATAGGAGGCCCGCACCCTTTCTCAACCACTCTGCAAACGTGCCTCCTGGTGCACTACTGGTTGGGGTATGAAGTCCCCTTGGATGCTGTGGGTCATTGGGGGCCAAGAACCCCTATTTTTGCCACCAGTAAGTCCCCCACATTGGGATTGCTAAAACCTCGTCAGAGGCCCCGCCCTCTTTCTCAACCACTCATCAAACGCGCCGCCTGGCACACTACTGGTTGGGGGATGAAGTCCACTTGGCTGCTGAGAGCCATTGGGGGCCAAGAACCCCTATTGTTACCACCAGTAAGTCCTCCATAGCAGGATTGCTGAGACCTCATCGGAGGCCCCATCCCCTTTCTCCACCACTCTGCAATCGGGCCTCCTGGCACACTACTTGTTGGGGGATGAAGTTCCCTTGGCTGCTGAGGGTCATTGAGGGCCAAGAACCCCTATTGTTACCACCAGTAAGTCCCCCTTAGCAGGATTGCTGAGACCTCATTCGAGACCCACCCTCTTTCTCAACCACTCTGCAAGGGGGCCTACTGGTGCACTACTGGTTAGAGAATAAAGTCCCCTTGACTTCTGAGGGTTGTTTGGGGCCAAGAAACCCTATTGTTACCACCTGTAAGACCCCATAACGGGATTGCTGAGACCTCGTCGAAGGCCCTGCCCCCTTTCTCAACCACTCTGCAAGTGGGCTTCCTGGCACACTACTACTGGTTGGCGGGTGAAGTCTCCTTGACTGCTGAGGGTCATTGGGGGCCAAGATCCTCTATTGTCATCACCATTAAGACCCCCACAACGGGATTTCTGAGACCTCATAGGTGGCCCTGCACCCTTTCTCAATCACTCTGAAAATGCACCTCCTGGCGAACTACTGGTTGGGGGATGAAGTCCCCTTGGCTACTGAGGGTCTTTGGGGGTCAAGAATTCCTATTGTTATCACCAGTAAGTCCCCCACAGTGGGATTGCTGAGACCTCATTGGAGGCCTTGCCTCCTTTCTCAACCACTCTGCAAACAGGACTGCTGGTGCACTACTGGTTGGGGGATGAAGTGCCCTTGACTGCTGAGGGTCTTTGGGGGCCAGGAACCCCTATTGTTAGCACCAGTAGGTCCCCCATAGTGGGATTGCTGAGACCTCATCAGAGGCACCACCCATTCCTCAACCACTCTGCAAGCAGGCCTCCTGGTGCACTGCTCTTGGGGGATGAAGTCTGAGGATGAGAATGCTGGTAAACTCCGCTCCATCGGCGGTTGGCAAAGTTTTTGCTGAACTCCGCATTCCAGGCAGAGTGCGGAGTGGCAAAACTCTGTAAACTCTGCTGGTGGAGCAGAGTTTACCGCCCACCCCTATTCAGCAGAATTGAAGAAAGCATGTCTTAAGTGCGTACATATTTCAATTGTCATGCAGTCTGTATTCATATTTTATAAGAAAGAAAATGCAAATTAGTATTACATACACCAAACATAATATCACCAAGCAGGTTCCTTAAAGGATAAGGTCTGGTCTCTCTCAATTAAAGCGTGAAAGAAGATTCTAGAAGGCTTCTCCTTATCTCTTTCCACCCAACTAACCAATCAAAAGACAGTGTTCTCTGGGAGCAGCTAGACTCCCTAGTTTCCCAGCTTCCAACAAAGGAGCATCATCTAGACAACATTGGATGTACCAACATACTTTATGGACTAAGGCCTAGGTATGAATTAGGCCAACATTAGGTGCATACACAGGTTTAAGTGAATACATTTAGCATAAAGGATTATATCAAATAGAATTTAAAGAGAGCATATGTTTTCCATTCATGGTGAATATGGTATTGTATCTCACCTAAACATATGGGTGGCTCACATTAAAGTAAATATATAAAAACCAACTACAATTAGTTAATATAGTGCACACAGATTAATACATTGAAACATACATTGAGGGTATAAATTGCATATAAAGGGGTGGGCACTAAATTATGCTGCTCCAATCCCCCTTCTGATGGCTAGAACAGGCAGCACACAAATCAAATGAACCTTCTGGGACTAATTCAAAATCTTGTTGTCTTCAACATCTTATGCCTTGACTTCTCTAACTCCTTCATCTCTTCATAGGCCTTACACTGTTTTTCTTCTACACTTCATACCTTCATCCCTCTTCCTCTTAACTTCTTTTCCTTCAACCACCATTTGTTTTGACATCACATATGTAAATTCCTTAAACATAGCAAATAAACTAATCAAGCAAATGCCTATAATCAAAATAGGCCTCAGTTTAGCACAAAAACATTATACTACCAGGATTACTAAACCAACTACGTACGGCAGCAAATCCCTTTCCAACCACTTCCAAAGTGCCGGTTGCTTCAAATTCCCTCAAATCAACTTCCAATCCTGTGATATTCTTCACAAATCCTCTTATCTCCTTGCTCTTATCAGGGATAAGGATACAACATTGTTGAGACTTCAGCATCTTAAAGACTCCGCCCTCTTTCGCTAGCAACTTGTCTAATGCAAGTCTGTTCTGCAGAACCATAGACCTAATAGCTACTAGCTCTGTATCTACAGCCAGCACTGCACCAGATGTACTGTTGGCAAGTTTGTCTACTATGGTGCAAAGCTTTCTAATCTTTAAATCATTGAGAACAGTCCCTACTGAGGAAATCATAGCTCCATAAATGTTGCATACTATTTGTGTGGTGCTACTACCACTATGTTTAGATCAACTGAATAATCCCTTTACAAGCATGTGTACATTCTTTGCATGGTAGATTTTTGGGAACACTAGGACAAGGTAACAAGTATCTGTCTAGTTCCTCAGTAACTTAAAATAAGCATACTGTCATCACATAAAATAAACTTCAGGAATCACTTGATCTTCCCCCAAGAGAATTTAAGCAGGGCCACCTAAAAGTTCAAATTTATGCTCACACGCGCACACCCCCATATATCTATGTCATTCTTCACTTGCTAATGTATAAATGCCCAACTTCCCTTTATGTTGCCAATTCAGTTTCAACTTAGGATAAATTCACTTCGCCCTAAACTCATCTTCCTCCTTTTTCCACACATGCTTTAAGAATATCCTCTCCTCTTATTGACCAAAGGTACACTCCGTCCCTTCCTGCTTCTACATCAGGGATAAACTGTTTCTCTATCAGACTCATGGCATTTGTCAAATTCAATCTATGGGCATGATCAGTGTCAATATTATGAGGGGGGGGTCGAAAGAATTACCAAGTGGTATCTGTTTCATCTGACTCAGGCACTTATTAAGAGGAACTTCAGAGGGTATTGAATCATAATTTGAATAATAACATTCTAAGTGTACCTGTCTATATAAATTTGACTGAGCAAAATGCTTTAAGTGATACCATAAGAAAGAGGAATGTGCTGGGACATGATTGTTTCAGCTACTAAAGCAGATACATAACATAACAATACTTTGCCTTCATTGTGCATGTATACTTATATAGCAATGTATAAAAGATGTTAGTTGCCAGCTTTAGCCTGTGAGAGACAGAACACACTACATCAGCTAGTCCTTTGCAGTAGTCGAGAACCATATCATATCTGATATTCTCAAGTGCATTAGCTGGCACAGCAGGCAATCACATGGACCTCCCCATCAGAATCTCGCGGGATGACAATACTATTCGCCGATCATGAGTACTTTGGAGACTCAGCAACACCAAAGGCAAAGCATCTGGCCACTTAAGAGATGAAGATGTACACACTTTGGCCAGTCAGGAATTCAGGGTCCCATTTATCAGTTCCATAACACCAGAAGTCTCAGGTCGGTAACTGCAGTGCAGTCGCTGTTCCACCTGTAAAGCCACACACAGTATTCTCAGGACTTCATTATTGAAACAAGTCCCTCGATCAAACTCCAGAGAAACTAGGAACCCAAACCTGGGCATCAGTCCATGCAACAGCAATTTGGCCACAGTGAAACTATCTTTCCTCCTAGTCGGGTATGCTTCAACCCAGCAGGAGAAAATGCACATCATGACCACAATATTTCTCAGTCTGTTACATACAGGCATCTCAATAAAGTCCAACTGCATTCATTTGAAGGGACCTTCTGATCTCCCTATGCGACTCATGGTAACTGGAGTTCTTCTCCCTACAGTTATATGCTGGCAGACAACACACCTGTGACACAGGATTCCAGCCATTATCCTGAATGGTATGGTAAACAAGTTCTGCCTGAACAATCTCACCATCACATCCCTCCATATGTGTGTGGGACCATCAAAGTGTCTAGCCAATGGAGACAACAAACTATCAGGCCACACAAGAATCCCATCTGCTGACATCTTGATTTCATCCTCAATCTTCACACTTCCTGCTCTAACCCAGTCTTGTTGTTCTATTTCTGGCACCTCTTCCTGCAATCTCCTAACTTCCTGCCAAGTATCAGCAAAAAATTGAAGTCAGTCACATTCACAGGTTCATTTGAATATTCGTATATCCAGGGGTAAGATCATGTTATGACCTCAGTACTTCATCTATGGGTTTCTCCCGATTAGTGGAAGCACCAGTACCACTTTCTTGTGATCTCTTGCACGAGTACATTACAATTTATCTCTCTGCACATCACAGATAACATCTTTTCTGTGCACGAATACTGTATACTGTTTATTGGTGAGACTTTGGGTGCATAAATCTTTTTGTCTTCTGACTAGAGATTTTTGCCTCTCCATTCATCTATATGGATCAGGCATGTTGGGGGTACTCTTCCACATGTTGCTGTTCGTCGGTGCACATGCTCTCTATGTTTGTGTTTTACTTGAGCCTTTCCTCTTTCAACTGAATTTATGAGGATGGCCCCCACCTTCCCTCCTCCTTGATTCAAGTTTGTACATTCAGTCTGTTCTGTAGCGCCCTGAAGAAGATGGTAACGTATTTTGGTCTTGCACCGAAATGTGCGTCAGCGCCACAACCAGAATGTGAATCAGAAGAACACACAATATCTGTCATTTTGGAGTTATCTTGAAATAAATGAAACGCTCTTGTCTAAACTTGAGAATCTATCTTTCTATTGTCTATTATTATAGACAAATAGTGTGGCTTGGTTCTACCTTTGTACTGTTTTTTAACAATTGGTAATGTGAATCGGTGAGAATGACTAGAGTATGAATGGCAGGAGTATGAATGTAATGTAACATTTTAGTGTGAGAGGAATGTTGGTTGGCCTGTGAAACACTTTATATATATATATATATATATATATACTTGTTCTATGTATTCTGTCATGTTTGGTTTGTGAAGTACATATATATGTTGATTTTGTACATGACCTGACAATGAAATGTACCTCTATATGTTATAAGGAGGAATACTATATAAACAAAAGTGCATTGAACTAATAAATGAACTTACTTTGTATGTGTTTAGCTCGAGAGTACATGATTACATTATTGTTGATGAGTTATGCCAACATTAAGATGTGAGGTTGGCAGATCTAATTGATTTTACAGTTCTTTGCTCCTGGTTCTGACACTCCTTTATTTGCATTTCAGGGGCCCTCTTATGTTTAGTAGTCATTTAAATATTCCACATAAAATGCACAGGGCCCATAAGCACAGTAGTAGGCGACATCATCGGCATACCAGTTGCCCGCTACTACATAATCATATTCCCCATTATGTATGGGATATACAGATGACGTCATAAATCCTCTTTGTGACCACAACTGCCTGAAGTATTGAACAACACCAAAGCCATATTGACTGTCAGTAAAAAAGTTTAACTTTCAATTGTTAAGAGATGCAGCACGATCTAGTAAGAGCGTCTAATTCAACCACTTGGGCAGATGCCACACTGTGGAGCCAGGAGGCTTCTGTTACACCTTGGACTGTACAAACAGCTCTCCAATTGCCCTCATCATCTCTTAAGCATGAGCAGTCCACAAACATTACATAGTTGGTCTCTAATATCAGGTCTTTGCTTAGTGCATAAATCAGTGATATCGAGACAGTCATGCTCAATCTCCCCTCTCCCCTCAGTTTCAGATTCAAGTGGGGGTAACCATGTAGCAGTATTTAACCTACAACGCCTCTTTAATGTAATGTTCTCAGCAGGGAGTATAATTTGCTCATATTGGATGAGTATACTGTTAGTTAGATGTTGTGTTTATGTAAGTAAGTAATATCTCTAAAGTGAGGGATAATCAAGGTAAGAGGATAGACCAGAATTATATTCTCACTCAGCCACGGAGTCCTGAGGCTTCGGGATCAAGTACAGCAGAAAAATTGTACACAAGCCTTTAAGAATCACGAGGCATTTGAGTTAACACGAGTGCACAACCCTCCCTCTCACTGCAAAAGAGTACAAACTCTTTACAGTAATCTGGTATTCCTAGAGCCGTGGTGCAAAATACATTTTCTCTGAACTTTAGGAAGGTGTTCATACTTTTGTTGTCCCATTGTATCAGACAAGACATATCCTTGTGTGTCAACCTCTGTATAGGGTTGGCCACTAGGGAGAAATTAGATATCCACTGATAATAGCAGCACGCCGTTCCCAAGAACAACCTGGCTTCTTTCAGCATAGTATGAGGGTTCATTTTCAAAATGGCTGAGATTCTCTCCTGTGACACCTTCCTTACTCCCTTCTCAATGTGATGTCCTAGGTATAGGACTTCCTTCTGACAGTTCTGTAATTTACTTGGGGACACCTTGTATCCATTCTCAGCCAAATGATTCAACAGAGGAATGGTATCTTGTCTGCAAGCCTCTTGAGGCATCGACACTACCCACAGGCCATCAATGCATTGCACCAGATAAGAATTCTGTGGTAACCTCAAAGTCTCCAAATTCCTTTTGAAGATCTCTTTAAAGATTGAGAGACTTTCCATATACCCCCGTGGAACTCGGTACAATGCAAAAATTCAAATTTGGAACCGAAACCCAAAGAGTAACTGACTTTCCTCGTGCAACGGGGTGGAAAAGAATGCTTGTCACAAATAAATTACTTTGAACCATCCAGCTTCACAGGGTATCTGAAACAAAATCACAGCGGGTTTCAGTACCACAGGACAACATGGAACAGTGATAATCTTTCGCAGGTCCTGTTCAATTTGGCATTTGTGGCTCGGTTTCTGCTGACCCTTAATAGGGAAATTACATGGGCTTCCCATAATCCCCTTTAATGTTCCCTAATGCATCATGGACTCCATCACCAGGGCAATCCCAGCTATCATTTCTGGTGTGAGATTATACTGTGACATTTGAGAATATTCCGCATTAGGCTTAACAGTAATTAATTCGGTCATTATCTTCACCTTTAATAAGTCTGATATCTTTACCCAGGAATTCCCAGACTTCAGGTTTCACAATGTCTTTTAAAACAAGGGTACATCTTCCACAGTCATCAAAGAAAACAAACCGACAGCTGTTCCCCGTTTAGTTATTTTAAAATCAACATACTCATCATGTATTTGAACTCAACACCATCCGGTGAACAATATATGATGAAATTTGACTTGCACAAAAGATCCCATCCTAATAAATTGACTGGACTAGAATCGCATACCATAAATTGATGATCTTCTTCAAAGGAACCTATGGTAACTGGGACATTCTTAGACACAGTGAAGGGAGTGGCCCGATTAGGGTCACTTGGGTCACTCACGACCACCTCTCAGCCTTCCATACAAATGAAGAGTCGGTCAGACAGTAGAGAATACAAACCAATAACAGTTTATTCAAAGTAGACTCAGAGCAGAGCCCTGTCTGCCCAGTAACTAGGAGTGCTGCAGAGGGACTCACATCAGCAAGTATAACGATACATTATGTACACTTCAAAACCAACGAAAGCACGCCCACCATGGAATTTTCCAAGGAGGTGCAGCTGGATAGTAAATTACAAAGGAGTAAGTTTCGATTCTGAGGCCGGGCACACCTTATTTACTTGTCAAGGTCACTCTGCCTGTGCCCACCGCTAGACAAGTGGGAGAAGGGAAGGTATGCGCTAATAAGAACAGTGCATTCATTAGTGTAACAGATCTCAGCTCCGAAGAAACATAACCTAGAGAAGGCCGTTTCTCGGAAATGACAAAGGATTAGTTTCGATCATGATACAAAATTGCGCCCTTACACAAAATGGCGCAGCGAATGCTAACTTACGTAAAACAATGCTAAAGCATATTTTTCTATTCTAACAGACCATCCTTTTAGCATGAGCTAAACAGTTTTGTTTAATAACAGAAAGACATATGATTCAATAGATCATGAATAAACTATTTTAGGAGCACTCCATATCTTCAGCTTCGGGAAGGAAGCAGTAAGGAGATAAGAAGTCTCAAAAATACCCTCATCTATTTGCATGAGATCTTCTACTTCTTTCTGAATCATAATTGTTGCATTAGTATCATGAATTGATATTCACTTAGGAGCGAGAAGGGTGGTGCAATATGAACTACATAAGGTGAGACACTGGACCAAAACACAGCAAGAAATCAGAATTACAATGAAGAAAATTACCTTCTCAAGGATCCAACTCCAACTGCCAAAAAGTGATCCACTCTAGTTCCCACTCTTCATTCCTTTAACAATTTCTAGGATGTCTAAAATGTGTTGGGTAATGTTCTTCTCCATATTAGTGATCCCGACTACACACTGGTCTCCTACTACAGCGCACACACCACCACTCTTAGCTAGAATGAAATGGGAGAATGGGTGGTGATGTCACGTAAAGCTGCTACTGTAGAGTTAGACAATATCTGCAGCTTACATCCAAACTATTCTCTGGCTCTTTCACCCCTGGCCATTGCAGTACCACCAAAGGTAATAATGGAAGAAAGAATATACCCAAAGGTGATACCATTTCTATAATTATTAACTTCCAATCTGTCACTCCGTCGCAAAACTCAGTAGTCAATGTTCTTTTTACCCATCTTACATTAGGCTTACTATACTTACAGGGTATGCCTAAGGGGAGCACCATTCCTAAAGCAACATCATCTGTACCATTATGAACATTTGAGTAAGTGCCATTGGATAAAAAGTAAAATCCTTGGTGTACATAAAGTGGGCCTTGATAATCTACAGGAGCATATCTGGTATTCATTCTGAAGGTACTCGGATCCTTCTTTTTCACTAGAGACATTGTATTCTTGAACAGTATTACTCCAGAACAATTGACATACAGAAATGCATCAGTACTATTAATTATCGGGCAACATGCAGGGTAATAACCAGCTTTTCGAGTAACTGTTAAATCTTGGTAATGCCAGCCCACTAAGGTGATGTTCTGCTCTCTCATGTACAGGTTATCACAATACGTGTTATTATCACACCCCGGATACCCCTTTCCTCGTGGCTTTCTGTAATACAAACAAGGGCCAGGATACCCCATACCAAACTCACCCCTTACCTCTATGAAGTGGGCTGGGCGAGTATACGTGTAATTGACAAGTGACAATGGGTAAGCAGTCCATAAACTTGTAACAGATTCGGTGGGATAACAAGCTGTACCTGCCCCAAAAAAACTTTTATGTGTGTCTAGAAATACATTACTCAGGCTGTTCTTTTTATGCAGGTTTGGGAAACAATCTTGTTCTCAACACTTGACGGTGCATTCTGATCTCATTCAAAAACCCAGGACATCCCACCTAGAATTAAGAGCAGTAAAATCACAAAAATAGTACATAGTATCTTTTTCTTAGTTGACCAAAATGCACGTGTATGAACAAGAGGAATCACTGGCTGCTCTTCATCAGCAACTATTCTGCCAAAGGGAATCATAGCAAATGATGAAACAAAGGGGCAAAATGCCAGCAAGAGGATTATCCAAGTTCCCAGTGTCCGTCAGAGCCTCACTGGTACAGGCTCCTATTGTCCATCAAAACATTGGCGCTCTTGAGCACCGGCGGTGGAGCTTGCTCTGTCCTAAGCTCGGGTTCCCATGTTGTCCAGGATAATGTACCCCCAAGGGAATACTTTCAACATATCCTGTCCAATGTTCCAACAGTGCACAAGTCTCACATCACCCTTAACTAGCTCCATTGGTACTATAACAGAGTACATCCTAACTAACACAGTCCATCCCTAACCAATCTGACTTCTCTTTTGGTGCACTGTTTCTCAGCCGAGGTCGCAGATTGTACCTAGTGACTCCAAGCACAGAGGGATCCACAAAAAGGGGCTCCTGGATTGCGCTTGTTTCCGGAGGAACTGCTGCATTCAGCACTTCATCATTTTCCTCATCCGTTTTGGTCCAGGTCAGCCTGGCGTCATTGAAGGGGATAAACCGAGACACCGTCTCACACTCGGAGTCCCCTACTCCATCTTTCGTCCACTGATCATAGGGCAGAGGCAGAGGGACCCTGTGACAGTGAGTCTCATGGATCCAGTTCTTACTGCCGGCAACCTTGACTGCAGTACGTGTTGATAAGAGGACCTGTTCAGGTCCCTTCCACCACGGCTCCAAACTCTTCTTCTGCTGGAAGTTGCGCACCAAAACAAAATCCCCAGGCTAAATATCGTGTCCGGGCCCCTCTGGTGAAGCTGGTAGGGATTCCCGGACCTGTTGGTGAATAGAACGCAAACTTTCAGTTAACTGGCAAAGATAATCTATCAACAAAGGATACTCAATATCAGAAAACCGCTGAGGGCGCGGGACGCCCCAGACATTTGCCGGGCGTCCAAACACGACCTCGTACGGTGACAATACTGTCTTAGAATGTGCTGGTATTCAAAAGAGCCAATGGTAAAGCATCTGGCCACTGTAACCCTGTGGTCTCCTGAATCTTTGCTAGTTTAAGCTTGAGAGTACCATTGTACTTCTCAACCAAACCTGCTGACTGTGGATGATTGTCAGCATGAAACTTCTGCTTAATACACAACCCATCACAAATCAATTGAATCATCTTAGCATTAAAATGACTTCCGTTATCACTCCAGATCAAATGGGGCAAGCCGAAACGAGGAAAGAACTCCTTTAGGAGTACCTTTGCAGTCGTAACAGCTGTATTGTCTTTAGTGGGATAAGCCTCGACACATTTACTGAATGCACAGACAACCACCAAAACATACTTCAAATTATTGCACCTATGTAATTCAATATAGTCCATCTGGAGGACCTCAAAAGGGAAAGTTGGTGGTGCAAAATTACCGGGTGGTGTAGGTGTACCCTTTCCAGGATTGTGCATCATGCACACCATGCAGTACTTCACTAAATGTGCAACCGTTTTCGGAATGTTATCATTCTGCCATACAGCTTGCAAAAACCCTTAGCACTGGTGTGGGCTGGGCCATGGGCCATCGTGACTACAGGAAGAGCATATGCATCTGACAACATCCATCTCTGCTTCCCTGACTTATCAATCCAACATCCCTCATCATTCAATTGTGCTGTACTTTCTTGCCATACTGCTGATTCTTCTACTGTGGCCTCACTCTGGATCTCTTTCACATTCTCAAGTGTATCCTCAAACATGGTAACTTCAGGCACCCACCTAGCGGGACCTGCTACAAACATCCTTTTCATTTTAGTCTGGGCTGTTTCCTTAGCTGTCTAATCTGCAAAAGCATTTCCCTTACCTACATCGTCAGTGACATTCCGGTGGGCACGACACTTTACTATGGCCAATTTCTTAGGGAGTGTTAGAGCAGACAAAAGCCTCAATATAAGGTGCCCATGCTGAATCTTTGTGCCATGCAAAGTAAGGAACCCTCTCTCTGCCCAGAGTCGCCCAAAATTATGTGCTACTCCAAAGGCGTACTGGCTGTCAGTAAAAATATTTACAACCAGTCCCTCACTCCATTCGCAAGCTCGCATTAAGGCAACAAGCTCAGCAGCTTGGGCCGACTGATAAGGAACTTGTGATGTCTCAACTATTGTATGCAGCGTGGTAATAGCATACGCAGCAGTTGTAGTGCCAGCCAGTAACTTAAAACAAGAGCCATCGACATATAGTTCCCCTTGTGGGTCAGATAAGGGAACATCAGTCATGTCTACCCGCCCTTTCGTCTCTTCTTCCATCCGGAAGATACAGTCATGTTTATCAATCTCATCACTCTAAGAAGGGAGGGGCAGTAACGTGGCTGGATTCAGAGTGGCACATCTTTTGATTGTGATATGTTTGGCAAACAATGTTAATTCATAGCCAGTCAGACGTGCACTGGCGAGGTGCTGTGTCTTCGTCTTATTCAAAAGTGTATCCACAGCATGGGGTACCATGACTGTGAGGTCAGTATCAAGTACGAGTCCAGACCATTGTCTTATTGAGACGGCCACAGCCTCGACTGCTCTTAGACAGCTCGGGAGGGCTCTTGCGACAGGGTCAAGAACCGCAGAGAAATAAGCACACAGCTGTTGCTTATCTACAAATTTTTGTGTTAAAACAGAAAGCGCACAACCAGCCATCTCATGGATGTACAACACAAACGATTTGTTATAATCAGGAGTCCTGATTACCGGAGCCGAACAAAGTGCAGTTTTCAATTGCTCAAAAGACTGCTGACATTCATGCGTCCTGGGCAGGGGCTCATGCACGTCTTTAGTGGTTAGAGCAAGCAAGGGTTTGATTAGTAAAGAGTAGTTAGGTATCCACTGCCGACAGTAGGAAGTGATACCTATGAAAGCACGCACAACTTTCTGAGTTTGTGGAACAGACATTTTAACAATGGTACTGATGCACTCAGGGGTTAGTCGCCTACCCTCCTTCGACAGTAGGTGACCTAAGTAGGTGACCTCCTGTCGACAATACTGAAATTTAGAAAGGGACACCTTATGTCCATGTTGGGCCAAATGCAATAACAATTTAACGGTACTATCTCCACAACCCTGCTCAGTATCAGAAGCGATAAGGAGGTCGTCAACATACTGCACCAATACATTACCTGTGGGAAGCAAAAGGGAATCCAATTGACCTTTTAGTGCCTGACTATAGATGCTCGGACTCTCTGTATAGCCCTGAGGAGCTCAACAGAACCTAAAGCTCCTACCAGCTAGGGTGAACCCAAACAGATATCTGCTATCTGGATGAATAGGAATACTGAAGAACGCATTTTTCAAATCAATGATGGAAAATAATTTAGCAGAAGAAGGAATCATTGTCAAAAGAGTGGTAATGTCAGGGACCACTGGAAACTGGGGAACAACTATTTTATTAACTTCACGCATATCAATCACAAAATGATAAACATCTTCATGCTCATCAAGAGAACCTGAGTGCGTCCGTTTAGGAATTGGAAGAATAGGGCTATTGCAAATATTAGTAGTTGTCTCCTCAACCACTCCTTTCTTAATCAAATCCTGTATAATTTGCAATAAGGCTCGCTCTCCTGCCTGTGGTATTTTATACTGAGGGATACGAGGTAAAATAGCCCCATCCTTAACCTGTATCGAAACCGGCGATATCTGCAACAGTCCCACATCTGTGTCGCCTGTCGCCCACAGAGTGGGTGGCACATCTTTAAATTCAACAGGAAGGGGCGCATCTTTGGACAAACACTGTTTAGCGCACACTACATCTGGACCCATTGTCATATAGACACACGCTGGAGAACAATAAATCATAGCATGCAATTTTTTCAACAAATCCAAACCCATCAAATTTTCACCACAATTAGATGTCAGCAAAAATGGTGATTCCACAGTGAAAAGACCAATGGTCAACGCAAGAGGTTTTGAAATGGGGCTTACAACCGGTACACCAGAAAAACCTACCAAAACATTATTATGGTCAGACAGAGCCGCTCCAGGGACCATATTTCAAGAAACAGAACTCTTTGTCGCACCTATGTCCACCAAAAATTCCTTAGTCGAACCTTGCAGTTCCACTGTTACATAAGGACCATGCTGGTCTACAGGTATTGGAACTGGTCCCCCACTCTGTCCCTGGCTGTCCTAGCTATATGACATTCCTATCACTTCATCCATATAATAATCATCATGGTAGTACTGTCCCTCATGAGGGTCATCAAAGTAATTATTATCAGAACGACCGTGTGAGGCTGCAGCGTTCTGCGCCCTATCAGCCCCACTAGCTCCACGACCCCGTCCACGAAAACCTCAGCCTCTAGGGACTGCTACCTTCTGCAAAAGCACAAGACAGTCGCTAAGCCAATGTTCTTCCTCCTTACAGTACGTGCACTGATTTGGCCCCAAAGACGTCGTATTCAGCTGCCTACTGGTGTATGGAAGCTGTTGGGCAGGACCATCACGTCCTCTGCCATTCCCTTTAAAATCCTGTTGCAACAACACCTTCGTCTTCAGATCTTTATGCTTTTTCTCTGTCCTCTCCTTTCCCTCGTTATTCCTATGATCATAATACTGTGCCATATTCAAAATAACGTAAGGGGAAGAGGTGGACCAGGTGCTTTCTGAAGCCTGCAATCGAGTTGCAATCTGAGGAAGCAAATTGGAAACAAATCTATTAACAAACAACGAACACCTCCCTCAATAGACAAATCCTGCCCACTGTAATCCAGAAACGTGTCTTCAAACCGGGTGAAAAAAATTAGACACACTCTCATCTTTCTTTTGTCGACAAACCAACAATTTATCCCAATCTACTTTTCTTGGTGGAATAAGAGAGTGCATATAGGTAATAATACAACCTGGCAATGCTAAAATGTCCGCTTGAGGCTTATCACCTGGCTTCCTTTCCCGGTCCCATCCTTTAATCACATCCCATGTACCTCCCAACTCTGCAACATGATCTTGAGTGTGCACTTGCTTCCATATATCAACCAGAACCAGCAGACCAAAAAACATTTCAATATCAGCAAGAGTCATTACAGTGGAAGAGGCAGCGACCCCTGACCTTGACTGGTAGGTCACTCCCCCACCACCCAGCTCCGTCTGTGTGCCCTGCTGCTGCCCCTGATTGTGCTCGTTTTTCCTTTCTGTGCCCCCTTGCTGCCCCTGATTGTGCTTGTTTTTCCTTTCTGTGCCCCCTTGCTGCCCCTGATTGTGCTCGTTTTTCCTTTCTGTGCCCCCTTGCTGCCCCTGATTGTGCTTGTTTTTTCCTTTCTGTGCCCCCCTTGCTGCCCCTGATTGTGCTCGTTTTCCTTTCTGTGCCCCCTTGCTGCCCCTCATTGTGCTAGTTTTTTCCTTTCTGTGCCCCCTTGCTGCCCCTGATTGTGCTAGTTTTTTCCTTTCTGTGCCCCCTTGCTGCCCCTGATTGTGCTCATTTTTCCTTTCTGTGCCCCCTTGCTGCCCCTCATTGTGCTAGTTTTTTCCTTTCTGTGCCCCCTTGCTGCCCCTGATTGTGCTCGTTTTTCCTTTCTGTGCCCCCTTGCTGCCCCTGATTGTGCTCGTTTTTCCTTTCTGTGCCCCCTTGCTGCCCCTGGTTTGCTCGTTTTTTCCTTTCTGTGCCCCCTTGCTGCCCCTGATTGTGCTTGTTTTTTTCCTCTCTGTGCCCCCCTTGCTGCCCCTGATTGTGCTCGTTTTCCCTTCTGTGCCTGTTTCCCGCCGCTGCGCCCCTGCGGCCCCGCCCCCTCACTGCCCATTCGCTGCCCCATTCCCTCCTCCTCCCTCCCACCTCCCCATTTATGGCGGGCCCCCGCGCCCGCCACATCAACAGACGCCGATACGACGCCAGCACCCTCCACGCACTCAACCCCAGAAAAGATCACGCCTGCTACCAGGCCACCCGAAGCGCACCCAAGGGCCCTTCACCTGCCGGAACTGCAGCTTCGCCAGCACCCGCCCCGCCAAACCACCGCCCAGGAAAGAACCCAACTACCTCAGATGCATCCTCCTCAACACCCGCTCCGCCCGCAAACACGCCATCGAACTCTGGGACCTTCTCGACTCAACCTCCCCAGACGTCGCATTCCTGACGGAGACCTGGCTGAATCCGCTTCAGCCCCCGACATCGCCATTGCCATCCCGGACGGATACAAGATCACCCGCAGGGACAGCACCAACGGAGTCGGAGGAGGCATCGCCATCGTCCACAGGAACACCCTCAGAGTCTCAACCAACACCGACGACACCCTCAGCACAGCCGAACACATGCACTTCCAGATCCACACCGATCCCAACACCACCCTCAGAGGAACCCTCATCTACAGACCCCCGGACCCCGACCACAGTTCAGCGATTCCATCGCTGACTCCGTCAGCACACACGCCATCGCCTCCACGGACTACATCCTCCTCGGGGACCTGAACTTCCACCTCGAGAACAACAAGGACACCAACTCCACCACCCTGATCGACAACCTCGCCACCCTCGGACTCAGACAGCTCGTGACTACACCCACCCACGCCGCCGGCCACACGCTCGACTCCATCTTTTCCGCAAGCCCACACGTCTCCTTCAACCACACCTCCGAACCCCACTGGACTGACCACCACTGCATCCACTTCACCTACAGGAAGCCCACCACGCACCACCGCACCGAACAAATGCCTCGCCGCTGCTGGAGCAGAGTCACGGAAGACCAGCTAACCACAACCCTCGCCCTGAGCCCACCCGCCCGAACCCTCCGACCCCGACACCGCCGCCCGCAACCTCAGACAGTGGATCGACGACTGCGCCAACACCCTCGCCCCGCTCAAGAATCCGCCCAACAGCCACACCAGCAAGAAAGCCACCTGGTTCACCGAAGACCTCCAGGCCTCCAAACGAACATGCCGAAAACTGGAGAAGATCTGGCTCCACGAACGGACAGCGGACAGCTACGCCGCCCACAAGAGCTCCACCACGCAGTCACCATCACCTCATCAGATCCGCCAAAAGGGCCTCACTCAAAGACCGCCTAGACAACAACGCACACAACAGCAAAGAGCTCTTCAACATCGTGAAGGAACTCTCCAACCCCAGCTCCAACACCAACGACATCCAGCCGTCGCGAGACCTGTGCGACTCACTGGCCACCTTCTTCCACCGCAAAATCGCCGACATCCACGACAGCTTCAACACCACGACCGCCCCGGCAACCACCGAGACCACTGCCCCCACAACCACCAACCGCCTGCTCTCCTGGACCAACATCAACGACGAGGACACCAGCGAGATCATGAACACCATCCACTCCGGTTCACCGCTAGACCCGTGCCCTCACCACATCTTCAACAAAGCCAGTACAGCCATCGCGCCCCATCTCCGGAAAATAATCAACATCTCCTTCGAGACAGCAACCTTCCCGGAGAGCTGGAAGCACGCAGAGATCACCGCCTTACTCAAGAAACCCAAGGCAGACCCCAAGGACCTCAAGAACTTCCGACCCATCTCGCTGCTCCCGTTCCCCGCGAAGGTCACCGAGAAAATCGTCAACAAACAACTGACCCGCTACCTCGAGGAGAACAACATCCTGGACCCCTCCCAGTCCGGCTTCCGCAGCAACCACAGCACCGAAACCGCCCTCATCGCCGCCACCGATGACATCAGGACCCTGCTAGACAACGGAGAAACAGCAGCCCTCATCCTCCTGGACCTATCAGCCGCCTTCGACACGGTCTGCCACCACACACTACGAACACGCCTTCACGACGCCGGGATCCAAGAGAAGGCCCTGGACTGGACCACATCCTTCCTTTCCGGCATAACACAAAGCGTCCACCTCGCCCCCTTCCGATCCAAGGCCACCAAGATCATCTGCGGCGTACCCCAAGGGTCCTCCCTCAGCCCAACGCTGTTCAACATCTACATGGCACCCCTCGCCCACGTCGCCCGACAGCACAACCTCAACATCATCTCCTACGCCGACGACACCCAGCTGATCCTCTCCCTCACCAAAGACCCTCACACCGCCAAAGCCCACCTCCACGAACGAATGAAGGCCGTCGCCGAATGGTTGAGGACCAGCTGCCTGAAGCTGAACTCGGACAAGACGGAGGTCCTCATGCTTGGTTCCAACCCTTCAGCCTGGGACGACTCCTGGTGGCCAACATCACTGGGAACAGCCCCGCCACCCACCGACCATGTACGCAACCTAGGGGTCATCCTCGACCCCACCCTCTCCATGACTAAGCAGGTCAACGCTGTTTCCTCATCCTGCTTCAACATCCTTCGAATGCTCCGCAGGATCTTCAAGTGGATCCCCACCGAAACAAGAAAAACAGTCACCCAGGCCCTCGTCACCAGCAGGCTGGACTACGGAAACGCCCTCTACGCAGGAATGACGGCTAAGCTCCTGAGACGGCTGCAACGCATCCAGAACGCCTCTGCACGTCTTATCCTCGACATCCCCCGACGCAGCCACATCACACCCCACCTGAGAGACCTGCACTGGCTCCCTGTCAACAAGAGGATAACCTTCAAGCTCCTCACCCACGCACACAAAGCACTCCACAACTCCGGACCAGCCTACCTCAACAGACGACTCAGCTTCTACACCCCAACCCGCCAGCTCCGCTCGACCAGCCTCGCCCTCGCCACAGTCCCCCGCATCCGGAAAATGACCGCCGGCGGCAGATCCTTCTCCCACCTCGCCGCCAAGACCTGGAACACCCTCCCCACCAACCTCCGACAGACCCAAGACCTACTGGCCTTCAGAAGACTCCTCAAGACCTGGCTCTTCGATCAGTAGCAGCACCACCCCCCTCTTCCCCCAGCGCCTTGAGACCCTCGCGGGTATGTAGTGCGCTTTATAAGTGACATGATTGATTGATTGATTGATTCAGTCAACTCTTTATAATATGCAGTAGGGTTTTTACTAGGGTCAGGCAAATGAGCCTTAAGAGACAAAACTTTGCTTCTTTTCCACGGAGTATAAACCCATTGTTCCTGAAAATGGGCCGCCTCCCTAGCCCTAGTAACATTGCCTCTGCCATCCATTAACTCCGGTATTTCTGGATGATATATAGGATGAACCTCCCGCATCGGAAACTGAGACACTGACCTGGGACTTTTCTCATGTAATCTTCCCCTATAAGCTATTATTGTCGCAACATTAGAAAAAAACAGTCCTGGCCCCAATTCACTAATATACACCCGATCTCTAATATCATATTAAATTTGCGTTACTTCCGCTTCAAAACACTGCTGCCAAAGACCAATTAAAGTTGTGCACATGTGTTTAAGGGCATGCTGTTGTATGAAGGACTCAAAATCTCTCATAGTCGCCCAGACATCCTCTACACTATGAATAGGATTACGGGCCCACTGTGCAGCCTGATTTGCTATTACCTGTTTCTCATCATCTCCCACATCAGATCACACTAATGGTTCCATACGCTCCTTAAATTTCGTCCAGTCCGTATCCTCAAATCCACGTACCGGTGTCCCACTACTTACTAATGTCGGAGAATGTAAAACCATAGTAGGAGAAGCAACAGAAGTAACAGGCACTAATGTCGCTGATGGTTGTGTCGCAGGAGAAAGAGCTGGCGAAAGGGACGCTGAGACAATAGGTGTGGCAGGGGTACTAACAGTCACAGTCGCCAAAGACGGCAAAGACACAGAAAAAAGAGGAGGAGGAGGATGACGAGCCGAAGCCACAGCCGTTGAAATAACAGCAGTCGATACAGGGACAGAAATAGTAGACTGTAACGGGTGGCTGTGAGGGCACCGCAACAGTGGGATATATTCTTTGTGGGGCATATGGAGGCGGGGGTCGAGTATCCAACAATTCCTCCACAAAAACATCATCTTCTTCCTGAACCACATACAATTTATCAATTTGTAATCAAAACCTTCTATCTTCACATTTAACACCCTTTTCCTGTTTTTCCCTGTCATATGCTACAGCCTTCTGAGTCAATGTTTGCATTCTCCCTTTCCAGGCCTCTTTTTCTGCCTTCAAGCGCTTCTGTCTAGCTGCTTTCTGCCATGTTCTGAGGGAATCAAACATAGACTGCCTACTTCATCTCTTAAACAGCTGTTCTTATAAATACTCAATCTTTTGTTCATCAAAAGTGCCCGTCAATGGCCACTGCAACTCGGCATTGTCCCTCTTATATTTGTGCCATAATGTACTAAACATAATAGGGCCAAGACCATGCTTCACATACATATCAAAATTTGGAGTGCCTTCTGGAGGCGCTGGCTGACTTTCCTCCAATCGAGCATCAGCAGAACAACAACGACAGCACAAGGGAAACAATTTACTAGCACTAGGCATTCTCAAAAGAAAACAAGTTTACTATTTTATGCCTAGCAAAACAATCGCAATTGCTTTTATCGCAAAGACGGCCCAAATACAAACCAAAATGGTACCATATCCACAAAGAACCAAAACAAACTCACCTGTTATATGCAGGTCAAACGAATTTATTCTCCACTGCTGACTCTTTAGACCAAACGGTCAGATCCAAGGGTTTCACGGTTCAGGATTCCAGTCGGGATGACCACTTGGCGAGGCACCGTCCGGCGGGACAGAAGGGGCAGCTGCAAGTACCAGGAACTCTTTGTGCAGGGATCCCTGATCCGTCTGTCCGACCCGACAATGGCCTCGACCTCCCCCCCCTGTCCACGGAAGAGGATGGGTCACTCACCCGAAGGAGTCCCTGTTCGGGGACCAACTGAAGGAAGCGGCCCGATTAGGGTCACTCGGGTCACTCACGACCACCTCTCAGCCTTCCATACAAATGAAGAGTCGGTCAGACAGTAGAGTATACAAACCAATAACAGTTTATTCAAAGTACACTCAGAGCAGAGCCCTGTCTGCCCAGTCGCTAGGAGTGCTGCAGAGGGACTGACATCAGCAAGCATAACGATATATTATGTACACTTCGAAACCAACGAAAGCACGCCCACCATGGAATTTCCCAAGGAGATGCAGCTGGATAGTAAATTACAAAGGAGTAAGTTTCGATTATGAGGCCTGGCACACCTTATCTACTTGTCAAGGTCACTCTGCCTGTGCCCACCGCTAGACAAGTGGGAGAAGGCTTACATCTAAAGGGAAGGTATGCGCTAATAAGAACAGTGCACTCATTAGTGTAACAGATCTCAGCTCCAAAAAAACATAACCTAGAGAAGACCGTTTCTCGGAAATGGCAAAGGATTAGTTTCGATCATGATACAAAATGGCGCCCTTACACAAAATGGCACTGCGAATGCTAACTTACGTAAAGCAAAGCTAAAGCATATTTTTCTATTCTAACAACAGGGTTATAATCTGTTTATTGGCTACACCTACAACCTACTTCCTACTTTCAGAGACGGGTAGGTTTTGGACTTTCTGTGTTCTAATAGTGGAATGGGTAGCACTGGTGTCTATTAAAAAAGACACTAAGGGGCAGATTTACAATAACTGGCGCATCCCTGTAGATCAGCTGGGATGCGCCAGTTATTTTGCGTGATGTTCGGAACCGCTTGCGCCACCATGGATGCGCTGCATTTACAATGCGGCGCACCGTGGCGCAAGGAGAGACAGATGCATCTGTCAGCGTATAGGTGACGCAGTGCTGGAGTCGTGTCGCAAGCGCGACACAACTCCAGCACTGCTCAGGGGCATCCTATACTTGCAATGCTGCGTCACTCCTTATGCCTGCTACAAGCAGGCGTAAGGTTTTGACGCAGCGGGGGCGTAAAAGTGACTCCGTGAAATCTTATAGATTTCACTGTGTCACTTTTACGGGGCTTCCTTGCGACAGAACGCCCACCCTGCATACATTATACCTGACGCAGGTATAATGTAGCGCAGGGCTTTACAACGTGACACATTTCAAATCAAATCAAAACAAGCTTTATTCGGTATGTAAGAATATATCCATAAAAGCATTCTACAGAAAAAAAAGTCAATTCATCACAAATTTTACAATAATCATAATTAATTTCCTAATACTACATTCTCCTTTGAACATTTTCACCCTAATTAGTTTACTAAAGACACATTTTCCACATTAATATAAATAAAAATACCAATCAATTTTGCGTATCATCACATGGGGCGATAAAAAAAATAAAGTGCATACAGTGATTTTCTTTTTTAAAAAAAAACAAATTTCCAAATATTAAAATATACAGTCTATTCAATTTCATAATTCTCAGATTCCAGATTTAAAAGATCCTTTCTTCGCTTGATGGCCAATTGAATAAAAACAATAACTGTATTACATATCGATACATTTTCCAAATTACAAATTTGATTAAAAAAAGCGGTTTTATAAGAGTACAATCTATTGTCAATAAAAAGTGGGCGTAAAATTGATTTCCTAATATCCTATAAAAATTGCAAAACAATAGAAAGTGCAAAGTGCTTTGGGAGGATTTACCATCACACGGGCACTTAGGTAAATTTGCGCTCCACCTACCCATCTGAGGGAATGCTATCTGGTAGTGGAGTGTACTCAGCCTTAGTCTTGTTAAATAAAATCTATGTTGAACATTTCTAATAAAAATAAGATATGGCTGGGTACCCGGTGAAAATGGCCCTTCACAGTACGATCTAACACATGATTTCGTACTCGTCACGACTTCCCTCATTTTTTCCCTAGATTTGAAAAGTCTCCTTTTTAACTCCCCCTTACTATAAATCTGAATACTCGCGGGGTCCTTAAATTCAATTGCCGCATTACACTCAGTTAAAAGATTATGAATATATTGTAGCCATGGTATTTTCCTTGAATGATCAAGTGTGAGGCAATCTCGTATTATATCCTTAGTAAAATGCGTTTCATCCTTTGTCCAAATTCGATACCACAATATAAGGGCAGACATGCTAATCAGGTCACTAAAATATGGTACATCTGTCTCCCTATGGACAATAAAGGTAGCCGTGGAGTTAGGAACCGATAACACCCTTCTTAGAAATTTATTTTCCAGTGTCTGTAGTGGGGAAGTGTCTGCCATACCCCATAATGCTCCGCCATAACATACCCCTGTTATACACTTACTCGCATATAATTTTAAAATTTCTCGTACTGGCTTATTGCCTATTTTTTGGGAGAATCTAAAAATAGCCTCGCTTGTCCTCAAAAATTTCAATTTGCATGAATTGATATATGCGATCCATGTACCTTTACAATTAAAAAGTAACCCCAGATAAGAAAATGTAGATGTCCTTTCAATGGGTACTCCCTCAACGTAGTGGGTTCTGCTCTTAGTTTTACATCTCACTAGATGCGTCACGTTGTAAATCTGTCGCATAGTGGCGCATTGTTTACGACGACGCTGCGTCACATAAGTGATGCAACGGTGTCATAAAGATGTCGCAAGGGGCTTGTAAATCTGCCCCTAAGAGGCCATTCACTTCACCTTCCACAAATTGACGACTCAGGCCTACTTCCAAAACTGCACCAAGTGTGCAATCTTCCTCCCCTCTCAGACACCGCCATTGAGATAGTTCAGAACCATAACCATCAGAGACATCAAAAGCTGGGAACAGCTGAAAAGTGGCTTGATTTGCAAAAGGGTTTTGATTACCTCTCGGAACCTGGGTCACATTGTGAGAAGCTGGCCCGGTATATGATGTCAACTAATGTAAGTGCGCACCTTGCACCAGTCCAGATAACCCTTATGGTGATTTAAGAGGTATTAGACACCCTTTGAAAGCCCTCTAAGTGGTAGCTGTGGAGAACAGCCTTCAGGCTTAGTCCAGAAGGAGTGCAGAGCAGCTTGTTTTACCAGAATGCAATCTTATAGTATAGATTAAGTGAAAAGAACCACACCAAGTATTTATTAAATTATGTATTTATTATATAATACTCTCTAGTACGTTCAAAGTTCTCCTACATGGAGATAAACACAATGCACACAATACTTTCGCAAAGAAACACAGTAAATAGCACAGAATACACAGTGGACCCCGGGGGAGACCAAAGCATATACTAAGAAAGTGGTATACGAACCACGACTCGGGTCAAGACAATGTCGAGAGGCTGTAGAAGTGCTGGGGACCCACAGAACCGCCCAAGGTAAGTAGATAGGGACCCCACGGAGAATGTGTGCAGTGTGGAAACACGACCGCATGCTCCGTACAAGTCTATGTGTAGGTCGCAGTTGGATTTTTAAATATTAAGGACCGTTCCCAGTGGACCCGGAAGAAGACAGAAGGTTGGAGAGCCCCCCCACCCGTGGATACCCTAGTACCTATGTTACCTACACCAGGGAAGCCGGGTGCATACCTGTTAAGTGGTGTTGGGAACCGCCGTCGAACCCAATGGAGGACTTCAGGAAAGTGCCGCTGCTGAAGAAGGAGAAAGTGTCTGGTGGAATCCGAAGGTGGATTCTAGATGAGAGGTACCTGCAAGCAGAGGGGACAGAGTCTATGTCACTGAGGAGTAACCAGGAGACTTGGAAGACGAATGCCCTCTGATGTCAGGTGTTACAGGATGGGTGACAATGACCTTGACTCTGCAGCTGTGAGGACCAGGCAATGCTGAGGAGGACCAGGAGCCATTCACGAGCTGTCCCATGAAGGATGTCGAGTGCTGAGGTGTCGGTGTCCGGCGGGAGCACCAACAAGCCTTGGCAAATACAACCAAAGCAGGAATTAAAGAAGGAGCAACGTCGGGACCAGCAAGGTCCTGGGGACTCACCACAAGCACAGGAGTCAGGGCAGACTCCGAGCAATCAGGGGAGCCCAAAAGAAACAAGTGTGACCCTCAAGTGGACCAACAGGCCGGAGGCACTGGAGTCGCGAGAGGACCTCGAGCAGCTCAACAAAAGATGCAGGCCATGATACACACGAAGCGGTGTGGCTGAAGATTCTGGTCACTGGAGGTGTTCGAGATTGGGGCTACTTGGAGCCCGTAGATCTTCTTGGAAGGAAGCCAACAAGCCTTTGCAACTGCAAATTGACGCTGTGCACAGAGGTTCGGTTATTGCAACCCCCACGAGGGATACTGACCTCAAACTTGGTGAGAGGGCAGGGCAGGCCTCGGGATCTGTAGAAAACCACCACCTGTGTTGCAGAACCTTACGGAGTCTGGAGGAGCTCAGGATCAGCAGACCGGTCAACTTAGTTGCGGTGCTTGCCAATGCAGGGGAGTAACTCCTTCACTCCAAGGGAGATTCTTTCAAATGTCTTTGATGCTTCACAGGCATTGGAAGGTTCCTGTATGATGCACAGGCGCCGAGGATGCAGCAGACTGGAAGGGAGATGAAGTCAGGCCCAAATGAATTCCAGCGAAGTCCAGAGTGCCCAGACGGTAGAAGTGGTGTCTGGTTTGAATCTTATCCCACGATGAATCTAGGGACCTACACCCAGGTAAGCCCTTAGGTACCTAGGGAAAGTGTTGGGAAGATTCAGGGGACCCTCCCAGGCAAGGGACTGGACAGGGGGGAAGTTACTCCCATGTCCTTTGTCCAGTTTTGTGCCAGAGCGGGAGCCAACGACTCCCAGGACTGGTTTGAACTGATCTATGAACGGGGACACCAAATGTGCCCCTTATGCAGACCTTGTGGCGCTGGCATGCGCACCCACCCAGTCCCAATACACTAAATCCTGTCTGGGAGGTGGTCACACCTCCCTGTGACAGGATACCCATTGTTCTGCCTTCCCCTGCTGAAGCTTGGCACAGCAGCAGGAGGGCAGAAATGTGTCTCTGACCGGCAGCAACCATTTTGTGCTGCCTGGGTCAAAAATGCTGGTACCGGGTACACTGAAAGCCTATCGGAGGGCTCTTCTAGTGCTTGGAATCATACCTCCCACACCGTTCATGGTGTGGGGGCATGATTCCAACATGTTTGATACCAAACATCATAGGATTCGTTGCATTCTGTTTCGAGATGGTCATCGCATAATTACAGCGTGCCCCTCTATATAGTATATGGCTGCTTCACTGACAAACTGGGAGAATGGACTCCATAGGATGCAAGGGTGTCCTGCTCATGCAGGGGCATTCTCTCACTTAGAACCAAGCACCCTGCCTTCAGGATTGCAAAGGCCTGCTAGAGGGGTGACTTATAGGTTTTAAGTGCAGTGACCCTAGATATAGGAAACCTATATCTTTAGTAAGTAGTGCAAGCACCAACTTACACAGGCTGCAAAGGCAGGCCTGTAGTTCCATTTTGAATGGTCTCTCATGGGTGGCATAATACATGCTTTAGCCCATGGGAGACCTCTGGAGTACCTATGCCCTGGGTACATGGGTACCATATACTGGGGACTGATAAGGGTCCCCCTGTATCCAATCTGGGGTGTACCTAAGTACTGAACATAACCATTTAGGGAGAAAGCAGATAGACTGGGGTCCTGATTAGCAGGATCCCAGTCAGACCAGTCAAATACAGCTTAGCACATGGCAAAAAGTAGGGGTAACCATAGAGGCAGATCCTAATTTCCTACACACATTGAGCCTTGGATTCCCCATAGTCCGTTGAGGCATTGTTGCTTGGGGAACCTGCATCACTGGGGCTTGAGGCTTGTTTTGGTTTGGGGGGTCTCTCCATAGGTACATTTTGCATATGCATAGTATTTATACTTTGCATTTGACCATCACCAGACATGTGATTTGGGTTCAATCGACAATCCCACTTCCAATGGCCCAATTTATTACAATAATGACATGGATGACACAGATTTGACCACTTCAACATCGCCACATTTATCCCTTTGCTCGGATCAATTGGAATATCACGAACTCTACCTTGTGAAACACCATTTCCACCTTGCATCATCTGTCCTTCACCTTGGTATCCAACACCTTGCATTTGACTAACATTTCTTATATATGACCCATTCTGAAACACCTGTGCAAGCTTGGTTTGTGTCAACATGAATTCCTCCTTAAGGCTCTTCCATTTTATTTTCTGTTCATCGCTACAATACTTCGCTTATCGGAGTATCCCATTCAAAGGCTTACTTTGCCAACAAATAGAATTCTGTTGAATATGCTGGCTAATCTCGGGACACAATCCGAAAACAAACTGCAATACAAAATTGCTCATATCACCCCTTTCTGGGTTAGTGACACTGCTATGTTTTCTTAACACCTGCAACAAACGCTCATAGTAAGCATGCACTGACTGCTTAGCCTCTTGAGTGGTTTGATTGATCTTCAACCAGTCATTCTCCTTATGTGGGACCCTTCCCTTCAAAACATTGAGCACATGTTCCTATTTTGGCCACTGTATTGACACCTTACACACAGTCCATAAATCACTGGCAACAACTATATCAAAAATGGTGGTCAAATCCTCCCACAGCACTTTTGAGATTTTCACAGATCAGTCAACCTGACAGTACCACAAGTCGGAAATTTTCTTCAATTTTGGGAACTGATTGTTAAATGTAGTAAGGTCACCTCAACTTCAGGGCACATTCACCTAGAACCCTCTAGGTACCTTCCTTAAAGGAGAAGTCTTGGTCGCACCTCCATCTATCATGGGCTTGTGCTGCACGACGAATAACATCCTTTCTCAAATAAATAAGCTAATTTTCCTCGTACTGTTCCACATGACTAAGAGCAAGGCTTCTCCTAATAAGCTTCCCCAACTCTAGCCTCAAACTAGAAATGTCTAGATGTCTCAAACTCTATTGAACCACAGGTTCATCCTTGATCACTTCTGCTTCTCCACTCTCTGAGACTCCCTAAATAATCTAAGTATCACTCCAAAGTCAGGGGCTGTAAACACTAGGGCCCCACATTGTCCTAAAGGACTTGCAGATTGGATGGCACTTGCAAATTCTGTGTCGTAGGTTTGAGGACAGCAGTAGGCACTACAGGAGCTGCCTAGATCTATAGTCATCGGACCCACAGCTGTCGGACAGTTACAGAGGGAACAGTGGGTGTCTGAGTTGTGATAACTGGAGCTGTCACTCCAGGGACAGATATAACCAGGACAGCAGTAACTGGGTCAGTCATAACAATAGCTGTTGGTGCTGGAAAATTCACACATGGAGCTGTCAGAGCATTTTCTCCCATCTGAGTTATAGTTTGATCAATAGAAGCAGTAGCACTATTGCCATTCCTAGTAGCGCCATCAGTTCCAGTGGACAGAACCACATTATAAGACAGCGGTCGAGTGGATAGTGGAAACACTATCTATCTTATCCTGCGCCTCGTCATCTTTCCCTCCCTAATCTTTCTTCTTCTTGGATTTTTCATTTATCAGTACTGGGTACAACTTAGCTCCCTCAACCTTCTCTCTTCTCTACATGTGTTGTTCCGCATCCCATTTAGCATCCACCCAACTACGAACTGCCTTTTTTGCCCTTTTCTGGTACTTTTTCCTTTTGCATGTCCTGCACTCTCCCAAACATTCAAAGCCTCATATTTTGCTTGTCTAGGTTGGGGTATTGGTTCACATAACACTCACATCAAGTTTTCAATTATATTTAACTTAAAGGTACCATATCTAGAGACCTGCAAGTACCCTTCATTCTCAGTGATCTCATTCCGTTATTTAAGCCAAATACATGTATGAAATCCAACATTTATGGCCATATAATGACCTAGGGGTACTTTCTGGTGGAGCTTCCTTGCCCTCTCAGACAGTAACCCTCATGTTGCCCCTCACCAAATCTCTTAGAGCCCTAAAGCATTCAATTTTTATGAAGATTTCAACAATCAGAAGAAAACAATTGGTTTTATACAAGTGGTAACTTTCACCAAATCACAATTTAATAGATAGTGACATTGATACCTGTAGGAAGCTGGCTCTTATACATTGGCCCAAAACGAGGTACACTTTGTAAAGAGTCCAAGCAAACCCCACAGGAATTACATAGGCACGAATGACAAGCCAAATGCTCTCTTTTGTGGTAGTGTGGGGGAGCAGTTAGGCATATCAGAGGGTAGTGCTAAGCATTAATTACACACGAAAAGCCAGTAAGTGAGACCACACTCAATAAAGAAATCCAACACTCAATTTATAAAAATAACACATACTTTTATATAAATTTAGATACCAACATCATTGGAATCGGGTAAGTACTTTTCGAGATATGGATTTTCATAGTTTTCAAAAATGGACACAGTGCATTTTCTGGATTGGCAATGTATCCTATGGAGGAAAAACATGTGTAGCATTTGGGCACTTGCCAGTGACTTACAGGACTGTTCTTCTGGACACAAGGTGAGAATATGGCAAGGTCCAAAGCCACACCAACAGGTCACCTCGAGAGGCTCTGGGGTGCCCGGGTGCACAGGTGTGTCACGGAGTTGGGTGTCCTATTCACTTTGATGGGAGAATGGTCCAGTTACAAAGAGGCTGCAAGCTGGGGGACCAGTCCGGGAGAACTGAAAGGGGAGCTTTACACTTGAGATGCTTGGGGCACACAGGGACACCCTTGGTCCACTTCTCCTCAGGCTGTTAGGCTCAGGTGTAGTAGGGTCTTTTGGCATCAGGTCTGGTGCTGGAGTCTCTCACTGTTGGATGGGGCCTGCAGACAGAGGCTGCAGGCGGAAACTGGAAGTCCAGTCTAGGCAAACTCTAGTATGGGCTTGGCTCATGTGGGTCTGGGGACCCCGTCGGCACCATCACCTCCCTTGGACTTAGGCTCTAGAGCACGGGTGCACAGGTGCTTTGAGACGTTGGGTGACAGCGGTCACAGACTTACTCTTTGAATTTGTTTTGCAGAAGAGGGGCAAACAGGACAGCTGGGCCACTCACAAATTGGGACTCACTGTCTCTGAAGTCCCTCGATGTGCAGGTTGATTTTACTCTGCGTTGGTGTCTGGACTGGGCACAACAAGCCTTGGCTGCTGCAAGGGGTCCGTTACCCGGGTATTGGTCCTGTGCAGCTCCAGTTGGTCCTGGTGTCCTCCCACTTGGTGGACAGATAGATCGGACCTTCAGGAGCACAGAGTTCTCTTCCTGGGGAGGTGCAAAGTCGGTCTGGCTGGGGAGTAGCAACTTAGTTGACCACACATTTCATCTTTGGTGCCTGTGGCTTCAGGGGAGTAGCTCTTATACTCTAAGGGAGTTTATTTAGGCAATTGGTGAGGCACTGTCAGCCCTCCAGATTTCTTGGAGACTGCATAGCAGCAGGGCGAGACTGATTCTTCCACAATTGTTGGGGGCAGCAGTCAGGCCGGAAGGGTTGGCGCCTAGTCAGTTGCTGTTCCTCGTTTCTTGTAACAGGACTCTTCTTTGAACACTCCTTCTTTCGATACATCGGAATCGGAATTCTTGGTATAAGGGGTCCTCTAAATGCTCAATTTTGAAGCATTAAGGGGAGCGAGTGGTAAAGCAAATGGGCTACTTCCCTCTGGGGTCACCACATCCCCTAGTTGACCACTTCCTATGGGGAATGGGCACCAACAGGTCCCAGAATTCCTAATTCCACCATACATAATATGGTGGAATTTCTAAAGTTGTGCTCATGCCAGACTTGGTCACACTAGAGGTGTGCCCAGCCTGGCAGTGCAATATGCCTCCTGCATAGCTAAATTCCTGCCTGTACTGGTTCCAAATGGGCCCTGGACAGCGGAGGGGGGAGCGGGGGGGGGGTTGGCAGCTCCTCACCTCTGAGGGAAGCCAGATTCACATACCAAAGGCTGCAAGCTCTTTTGAAGCTCTCTGCCTTGGAAAGCTAATTGAGACACAATAGGATGAGAGCCCATGTAAATGAATGCACCAGCAGGACAAGGGGAACAAGACACTGGAAAAAACAACAATCCTGCCGGGTAGAAATGATTGATTATAGCAAAAAAGTCATACTTTAGAGAGCGCAAAAATTTGCATCATAGCCCATGCACACAAAAATGGGAGACAAACCCTTAGTATAATTCTTCTCAGCACAAAGAATTTCAAATTGTATTTATTTTTTCCCCTGTGTTTTATGAATACCATATTACAATATATAGATTCTTAAGAACAATAATACAAGACAATAGACAATACAAACTGCTAATAAATAAAGAAGCATAAAATAATTTGAAGGACATATCCCTGATGCCAAGAATTCACAATACAACAAACAGATTCCCCCAACCACGCATCTCATACAGACTCACATCTATTCAAACCAAACATACCGGACCATACCCAATGATTCAGACAAATGAAACATTCCTCAGTAAAAGCAACACCAGATTATTATCAGTAGACCAGGACAAAAGAAACACATTGGTCCTATATCTTTATATGGAAGAATAACTCTGTATCTTTCATAGATAATAGCTATGAGATCGGCCAAAATTCTTGCATTCAATGGGGCTCAACTTCAATAATAGTCTTGGTCTGACTGATCTCAACGTAAGCGCAGACGCATGTTTCGGTACAGACCTCAGAAAGAGGTCAACCTTCTTCAGGGCGACAGACGAACCTGATAAGCACAGGTCCAAGGAGGGGGAGGCAACCTTGGGACAGGTCACCGGGAGAGTCCTACAGAAAACAACACAAACATAAATACTTTCGCTGATATTATAATGGGCTATACAAAACAATCTACATGATAGGAATAAATAGCGTACTGGAACAGGGTACCTTTCACCAATGCTTGTGGAGGAAGTTGAAGAAAAAGATCCAGACAAAGACTTAGGTCACGCGGGAAATGATAGCAAGAATAGCCGCAATCTAGAAAACATATGTCAAGCCCATCACCAGACGTGGTAATAACACCAGAGTCATGCAAACACAAGAGAATATATATATTTTAAAAACAGTCAGTAGGCATATTCTTGGTCTCTAGACTTACCACCCAGCACCATGTGAACAGACGACTAGGACTGTGCATCTACTTAATAAGAAGTGACCTGCTGTCCATACTTACAAGGGGATATTCAATCCCTATAGATGATACAAAGCACACTGGTAAGTGTGGCAGATAACAACGCTACCGGGTAAATAGCACTGTGGGAAATCTCTAAATAAAAAACAAAAACAAAGTAGCAGAAAAACGCCAATATTAAATCCGCTGGTTTATAAAGCAGACACTAATCCAAGGTACTGGCTTGCATATGTATGCTGAATAAATCTTACCTCGGCTAAGAGTGCAAGGCCTTGAGAAAAGGATAGGTCGGAAAGACCTCAGCATTATCAATAAAAGAAATACTTCATGTCTCCCTGGGTATTGGAGATGACAGAAAATGAAATTCCCAGGTAGGCCCCAAAGGGAAAGAAAACCCCATCAGTGGGTTGTATGCCCACCTTAAGGATACACAGAGCGGGGCCACTATCCACCTGTGCCTTTCAACCTCCCTTCCCATAAGCTGTAGATAAAGAAAAAACAAATGCACACAATCAAGGCAATATGGTTCCTAGATACTGCCCAGTTATAGAGACTCTATTTGCCAGGCAGGTACTTGATATAAGCGTGTCTCCAATTGAGCGCATGGGATAAGGTATATCACGCTCCAAAAAACAAAAAAGAACACATTGTCGTAAAAAATGAGTTTTGAACACTATCTGGTGGACAGGAACTCTCTACGTCGAGCATGTACTGAGTCTAAACATGTCTCAAGAGAAGCGGATCAAACTAACTCTGTCTTACTGAACCAGAAACAAAAAACGACTTCTGACATCGGAGATCTAAATGCAGGGCAGAAAAAGATATCTACGTAATAACTTCCCAAAAATGTGGGACTGGGAGAACAGGGTCAAGGATAATGGGAAAGAACAAATCTTCCTACTATAGCTGCTAATATAAATTCAAGTAAAGAACCACATCTACATGCCTGATGGCTCCCACGCCTCTTAGAGTCCACTCAGAGAAAACTCCTCCTTACCTAGTTCAAACATCCGGTGGGCATACCTTTGTCTGCTGTGGGGAGCATGTATCAAGGCTTGTGGCAGTATGGAGTTGCGTCCAAAATCTGGAAATAGAACCAGTGCTGGGTGCGTCACAACACTGACGAGATGTTGGGCCAATCCAATAGGACGAATGAGAGGGGGAAATAAATGTCGAAATCATCGCCCGGAAGGCTGTTACCGCGCTCCATGTTGGAATGAAAATGATCCTCACCATTCAATGTCGAGATACCCACCAGATATGGGCAGGGCTATCACAAGAATAGGCTAAACTAGAGAGAGGAGAACAAATACGGCAGTACCCCTAACAGATGGCCTGGGGAATACTAGGAAGATTGACAAGCCATCAGCCCAGTAGGAAGAACAGAACCCAAACGGAAAAACTAAAGACAATTACATGCTAAGTTACAGATCGATGGGGCCTTTCATTGAGGTCCCGCTACCGAAAAAATGGAAGGACACGGGATAGAGGTTCAAGGGGGGGAGGGGAGGCGGGGGAGAAAGCAGAAGGCAAAGGGGAAAGGTGAAAAGATCTAAGGGAGCCAAACGGAACCTGTGTCCCAAATGGAAAGGCAAAGGTCTCAGGGGGTCATGAACCTCAAAAAACGGAAGACAGCATGAATATAGATGAGTCTGTAGATAAGGCTAAGAACAGATCGCAACAGGCCGCAATTAACCGTAGCCCAAAATCAAAGTATAGCATTTTCCCATGAGGTGATCTCATTAAGCCCTCTTTTGTGGGAGTCCAGATAGAAAATCCCCCATATTCTATTTTCCTCCGATTAGTTGTGTCATCTTTGCCTTTCACTGGTATAATTTTCTCCCGTATCGGCCACTTGAAATTACATTCTTGGTGTCCCAGTTCTTGCCAGTGTTCAACCAATGGAGCATTGGTTTTTTTAAGGCGAAAATTGGATTTATGTTCTCCCATCCTGTCCCGGCACTCCCGTCCTGTTTCCCCCACATACGCTAAGCCGCACGGACATAAAACCACATAAACAATGTTCAATGTCCTGCAGTTGGTCATGGTGTTTAGTAGGATGGTTTTACCTGCAATGGAGATTTTCTGTGCTACAATGGCACGGGCACATGCCTGGCAAGTGCAACATTTGTGGTTGCCTCTGATGGGGTTAGATCCTGTCATAGATTTCTGGCAGAATTGTTCGGTAGTATCCGGTTTGGATCTAACCAAAAGATTCCTCAGGTTGCAATTCCTTCTTAAAGCAAACATGGGTCTGGGCAATTTATTCTCATCAAGATCAAATACTTAAAAGGTGCCATTGTAAGTTGACCGCATGCCTTATTTTTTGGTGAAGGTTAGAATGACGTGTAACGCAGACTAGTTTTCCTTCTGCTTGTCTGTTTCTACTTTCAAAAAGACTGTCTCGATTGTAATATTTCACTCTCTCGAAATAGTCGCAGATAAGACATTTAGGGTTTCTCCTATCTAGGAATTTGCCCTTAAGTACCTCACCTTGTTTCACAAAATCAGACATGTTCGTACAGTTTCTATGGAGTCATAGAAATTAGCTAAGGGGAAAGCCCTGTTTTTGACATAGGGGTGGAAACTCTCGAAGTGGAGAAGGGTATTCTTAGTGGTCGGTTTCGTATAGAGGGTCACTTGTAACTGGTGGTCATGCTGTTCAGTCCAAATGTCCAGGAATTCTTTTCTTTTTTGGTGTATTTTGGCAGTGACCCTAAGGTTCTCATCGCACGAATTGATCCATTGACAGAATTCCCAGAGGTTATCCTCTTTCCCGTGCCAAATAAAAAAAATATCATCAATATAACATGACCACTCCCGGATGTTCTAAAAAAATTAGAAATTTCGTTATAGATGTTATATTTTTCAAAGTCCCCCATATACAAGCTGAGTAGACTGGGGGCACAGGCCGCGCCCATACTGACTGCTTTGGTTTGTTGATAGATCTGTCCGTCAAACTAAAAAATAAATTCAGACAGAACTATAATCAGGCATTGTACATGAAATGGTGATGAGGATTAGGGCCCTCCAGGTCAAAAATACCATTGATAACTTCAAGTGCCCGTTGTTGTGGCATATTGGTATGGAGGGCCTCTATATCCATAGTGACCAAATATTCTTTTCGTGCATCAAAAAGGTCTCCCTCTATTTTAGAAATAAAATGACCAGTATCCTTGACGTAGGATGGAAATTGGCTGATACGTAGTTTAAGAAACACATCTATGTATTTAGAAAGTGGCTCTGTGGCCACGCCAATTGTGGATACAATGGGGCACAGAGGGGGGTCATTACTGTCTTTGTGGGTTTTCGCAACCCCATATATTACCGGGATACGTGTGTTGTTCGCTTGCAAAAATTCTAGTTCCTTTTTGCATATGATGCTTTCACTCTCTGATGTGTCTACGATACCTTGTATTCTCTTTTTTGTTTTCATTTCTGGGTCACCTCTGACTTTACTGTATTGTTCAGGGACCTCCAGCATGCTATTCATTTTGTCCTTATATTTTAGAGTATCAAAGATCATGATTCCTCCACCTTTATCGCAAGGTTTGGTCGTGACAATCCTGTTATCCTTAAGAGTTTTCAAAGCAATGCTTTCCAGTTGGGTCATATTCTGGTGGGATTTTGGGATATATATGGTCACCTCTGTATTGCTTTTTCAAATATTTCCACTTCAGGTGCCAGTTTGTCTTCATTGGGAATGAAGCTAGATGGAGGTTTAAGTCCTGGATGATTGTCCTCTGTGTTTGTATTATGTGTCATAATTTTTTTTTTAATCTAATGTGTTGGCAAAAAGGCAAACAAGTCCTTAGTAAGCTCAAACTTGTTTTTTTTGTGTTTTTTTTTAATCCTCATTGCCCAGGTACACAGGAGTTTACTCCTTGATCACTTCCAAAATGGCGCCTCTAGTGATCTTATAGAGTCCTGGTATGGTACACTCTACACCTTGCCATCTGTACTCAACCATCGGTGCCTATTCCGCCCTGTCATCCGTCGACAACCGCCAGAGTATTTTAGCAATATGGTATAGAGGCCTAATCATTGGACTCATATATTGATGCCTGTGCCCAATTCTCATAGGGAAGCCAAAAAGCATTACGCTTGCATTTATGTAGTCTATCCAATGTATTAGTATACTTTATTGAGGCCCACCATTCTAATTTACTAGGAGGAGTGACTTTGAACCATTTTTTACAGATTTCCCTGCGAGCAAGTAGTATTAGGTAAAAATGATGAGTTGGAGTCTCACAGATGGCCTTGGAGCAGGACTGCCTAATAAACTGGAAGAAAGCCTGGTAGCTGGCGTAACTTATAAAAAAGAGGTGGCGAACGGATATTGGTTGTTATTGGAGATGGCGGATGGGGATTTCAACTTGCCATCGGTGCTGTGGGAGAAGAGCTTGCCAGGAGAGCAGATCCAAGATTTATGGCAAGTATCTTGCGACATGTTATACTCCACAGTACGACCCGCAAATTTAAGGCGGAACCACCTCTTTTGTCTCCATAGGGTATATTGGACTCCATATAAATTATCTAAGCTGGGGAATGGAGCAGTGCCAAGATGTCCCAAATGTGATATAGATTGTCCGGTGATTCAAGGTTTTTGGTCTGATGTGAGTAATACAATCTTCTCAATACTTGGTGAAGTGCTCCAGGTAAGCGAATCGTTGTTTTTTTTTGGGCTCCCAAATAATTATGAGTCTTTGTTAAAAAAGCTCAAACTTGTTGACGGATACAAACAGCAGTATTTTCATGAGGACCTTCTCAGTCTCTCTATCTATTTGGGTAGAAGATAGATTAAAGATGGGAATACTGTCTAGTTTTTCGAATATTGGTGTCTCCTTGTCTGGAGATGTTGTTGTGATGGATCTGTCTCTGGGGTCCAGCCTCTGGGTTGGTTTTGAAACCTGGGTCTGTAGTTCCACCGTTGATTCCCATAAAACTGTAGTTATAACCAAATTTATCGTATTGTTCTTTTTTATTGCCGTATTGATCAAATTGATTAGAAGGTCCTTCACCTTCTGAGTCTGTAGTATCGGAAAACGTTATGATCTTCTTGCTTGTCAACTGTTGTTGGTCCCCTTGGTATGACCCTTCTAGGGAGAAGAATAGAAATTCTTAGTGAGATATGGATATACTCTTTCTTGTGAGAAGAACCAAGTTTTTTTCTTAAGTAGATATTCGCTGAAAGAGTTTAGTTCAATGTTAACCTACTCAATCTTTTTCTTTGCCTCCTCTAGTGAATTAGTTTTTCTCAATTTGTTTTCCAATTCAGCTTTCTATTTGTTGAGTATGGTGAACACCTCCAGGACAGTTTCAATAATTAAGATCATCCAATCGGGGGAACAGCGATTGTAGATCAGAGCCCACTTTTAATGGAACTTCCTAATTTCAATAAAGAGGCCTGGAATGTTTCTCACTCTGAGGCCAATTGAAATAGTTCCAGCCTTAATATACGCAAGCATAAAACTGGCATAGGACTCCATTCTTTTGGATTTTTTCTTGAGATTGAGAAGTTTCATCCAATCTTCATTTAAGCCCTTATATAGAGAGAACCCTTTATCCCCAGAGGGCGTTTGTCTGAAAAGTTTGGCAAAGTCTTCGTCACTTAATCCGAAGGTTTTGATGCTATCCATAGGTGTATGCAAATAAATGGAAACACTAAGTGGAAATCCAGCATGGGCTGTTCCCAAATAGGGAAATCTATTTAGGAATGGGACTATTTCGACATTTATTTCCCCCCTCTCATTCGTCCTATCGGATTGGCCCAACATCGCATCAGTGTTGTGACGCACCCGGCACTGGTTCTATTTCCGGATTATGGACGTGTCTCCATTCTGCAGCGAGCCTTGGTACACGCTCCCGACAGCATACGAAGGTATGCCCACTGGATTTTTGAACAAGGTAAGGAGGAGTTTTCTCTGAGTTGACTCTAATGAGCGTGGGTGCCATCTGGCCTGTAGATGCAGTTCTTTACTTGTACCTATATTAGCAGCTACAGGAGTAAGATTCATTCTCTCCCATTATCCTCAGCCCTGTAGTCCCAGTCCCACATCTTTTGGGGAGTTATTACGTAGATCTTTTTTTCCCCTGAATTTAGATTTCCGATGTCAGTAGTCGGTTTTTGTTTCTGGCTCAGTCAGACAGAGTTAGTTTGATCCGCTTCTCTTGAGACATGTTAAGACTTAGCACATGCTTGACACAGAGAGTTCCTGTCCCCTAGATACTGTTCAGAACTCATTTTTTTTACCATGTGTTTTTTTGTTTGTTTTTGTGAGCATGATATACCTTATCCCATGCGCTCATTTGGAGACACTCTTATATCAAGTACCTCTGGCAAAGAGAGCCTTGATAACTGGGTAGTGTCTGGGAACCATCTTACCTTGACTGGGTGCATTTTTTTTTTTTTTTTATCTTCAGCTTATGGGGAGGGAGGTTGAAAGGCCCAGCTGGATATTTGGCCCCGCTCTATGTATCCTTAAGATGGGTCTACATGTCACTGATGAGGTTTTCTTTCCCTTTAGGACCTACCTGGGAATTTCATTTTCGGTCATCTCCAATACCCAGGGAGACACGGAGTATATCTTTTATTGATAACGCTGAGGTCTTTCTGACCCATCCTTTTCTCAAGGCCTTGCACTCTTAGCCAAGGTAAGATTTTTTGAGCATACACATGCAAGCCAGTTCCTTGGATTAGCGTTTGCTTTATAAACCAGAGTATTTAATATTGCTGTTTTTCTGCTATTTTGTTTTTGTTTTTTATTCAGAGATTTCCCACAGTGCTATTTACCCGGTATCGTTGTTATCTGCCACTCTTACCAGTGTGCTTTGTATCATCTATAGGGATTAAATATCCCCTTGTAAGTATGGACAGCAGGTCACTTCTTATTAAGTAGATGCACATCCTAAACGTCCGTTCACATGATGCTGGGTGATAAGTCTAGAGACACAGAATTTGCCTACTGACTGTTTTTAAGACATATATATATTTTCTTCGTGTTTGCACGACTCTGGTGTTATTACCACGTCTGGTGATGTGCTTGACATATGTTTTTCAGATTGTGGCCATTCTCGCTATCATTACCATAGATACGAGAGAGGACCTGCATGGCCTAAGTCTTTGCCTGGATCTTTTTCTTCAACTTCCTCCACTAGCATTGGTGAAAGGTACTCTGTTCCAGTACGCTATTTATTCCTGCCACGTATATTGTTTTGTATAGTCCATTATATTAACTGCTTAAGTATTTATGTTTGTGATGGTTTCTGTTGGACTCTCCTGGTGACCTGTCTCAGGGTTGCCTCCTCCCCCCTCCACTGGACCTGGTATTATTGGGGCCGTCTGTTGCCCTGAAGAAGGTCAAACCTCTTTGTGAGGTCTTTACCGAAATGCCCGTTGGCGCTTACCTCGAGATCAGTCAGACCGGGACTAATATTGAAATTGAGCTCCATTGAATGGAAGAGTTTGGGCCCATCTCATAGCTATTAACTATGAAAGATACAGAGTTATTCTTCCATATAAAGATATAAGACCAATGTGTTTCTTCCGTCCTGGTCTACTGATAATGATCTGGTGTTGCTTTAAATGAGGAATGTTTCCTTTGTCTGAATGAGTGAAGGTTGGGTATGGTCTGGTATGTGTGGTTTGAATAGATGTGAGTCTGTATGATATGCGTGGTTGGGGGAAGCTGTTTGTTGTATTGTGAATTCTTGGCATCGGGGATCTGTCCTTCAAATTATTTTTGGCTTCTTTATTTATTAGCATGAGTATTGTCTATTGCCTTGTATTATTGTTCTTAAGAATGTATATATTGTAATATGGTATTTATAAAACACAGGGTAAAAAATGGATATAATTTGAAATTCTTTGTGCTAAGAAGAATTATACTAAGGGTTTGTCTCCCATTTCTGTGTGCCTGGACTAAAATGTGACTTTTTGCGCTCTCTAAAGTATGACTTTTTTGCTATAATTAATCATTTCCACCAGGCAGGAATTGTTGTTTTTTCCAGTGTCTTGGAATGCTAATTCAGTAGCCTTTCCTGGGGAAGGAGGTGATAACACCCCTCCCTGGAGTAGGCTTTGTTTCTGTCTTCTGAGAGTGGGACTCTCACCTCCTAGGGGGTCAGAAACTCGTCTGTGGCAGCAGGCCTGATTGAACCAGTCAGCTAGCACACCAAAGGGCTGGTAAGTTTGAGGGGTACCTCCAAGGTACCCTCTGGCTGCATGTATTAATAAATCCATAACTGGAAACAGTTGTGGTTTATTAATATGAGGTGTTTGATACCAAACACCATGTTTCAGTGAAGCCATTATGTAGCTGGGGAACTCGTTTTGATCAGTGCCCAGTCCATATCTTAGATGGCTTCCTTCCTCACTTGTAATATCTAGCAATAGAACTAGACATCATAGGGCATATCTGCTCTTGCAGATATGTGCTCACATATAATATAATGTACCCTGCCTTAGGGCTCAAAGGCCTGCTGTAGGGGTGGCTTTCATGTATTAGATGCAGTGACTTTGGCATGAAACACAGAAGTGTGTCATGTTGTGTTTTCACTCATGGTTTCCACCACGTCACGCAGTGTGCACTGGCAATCTGTGTGGAATTGTTAAGTGGGTCTCTTAGATATGCTGCAGCCCTTAGGGACCCTCTTTAGTACCCCTTCCCTAGGTAGCTGGAGTACCCTTTACTAGCGACTTACATGGGTGCTAAAGTCCCTAGCCAATTGTAGCACATTTAGACCTTACCTTGTTCCAGGGAAGGAGCAATTGCACTGAGGTCTGGTTAGCAGGCCTCAGTGCACCTTCAGAGTCGAAAATCAGCAACTAATAGATAAAAAGGGGGCACAAAGTGTGTGGGGGTAACTGCAACAAAAGCCCAGTTCCCTAACATACCAAATCTTAGCGTGACACCTAATGACGCAACATTCAGTACCAGCACGGCACCTACACCAACCGACCAACTCCAGCGCGCCACCTTCTGACGTCAACTGCAGCTCCTCGCAGCAGCTCACCCTCCTTTACAATTTCTACATACCCACACTCTTTCAAAAACTAAAGCTAGCACACTTAACAAAATATTCTTGTTTGCTCCACAAAAGAAATCTAACCACTCAAGAGAACAACAGGTAATAATGCTTCTAATGTTAGCACACACAGATGAAATTTCAGCCAGAGGGAAATCACCTTGGCTATTGCTGTTTCTCCTCTGTACAATTCGATCTAACAAAACCAATCACTATTAGTACACATACAACGGTCAGTTGCAGGCCCCTATCATTATTGTGCGGCTGACATCACAAACCTTAGTAGACGAGTTAAACAACAATATACTTCTTATCTATCTCGGGATCTTGGACGTCGAGCCCCATAACAACTTCAACTGTGCCACATTAAGTGTCTAATGTATTCACACATTTAAGCCAAATACATCGCTACAACGCAAGACACACAATATCAACACAACACCGCAAGCTTGACAGACAATTTGTGATACGCAATCCTATTTTTACTCACTCCTCTGCCAATGTGACCGCTTTCAATACTGTCAAAACACTGTCGTTCTTCCATATTGTGCAATAGATTTTAGAGGTATGGACTGGACTTGAGCGAACTCTAGATCGTTTCTAGTGTACTTTAGCTCCCTACACCTCAGTGGCAAACCATCCTTGTCACTTTCACTTGGGAGAACAGGGGGGCATATTAGCAAGACCGGCGATAAAATTATCGCCGTTTTAGCGGCAGGAAACTGCCGCTAAAACGGCGATAATGGGCTTGCTAATATGCGTTATAGAATTCCAATAGAAGCCCAGTTTAGATGTGCAGGACATCTAACCTGGGCTTCTATTGGAATTCTATAACGCATATTAGCAAGCCCATTATCGCCGGTCTTGCTAATATGCCTCAGGGTTTCTTAAATGTCAATCGCTTGGTGAAGTCATCAAGTAAGTATCCCCACTGGTCGTATGAACCTTTGATTGTCGTCTTGAAGTGGGATGACTCCACAAGAATGACAGAGGGGATGGTGTCCAAATCTTTTATTAACAATGTAGTTCAGATTACAGATTAAATCAATCAGCAGAATGGAAGAAAGCAGATCATATGTGATTACATATTTAGATTATCATGCAGTCTTAATTTATATTTTATAAGAAAGAAAATTCAAAATAGTATTAAATAAAGCAAACAAAATATCACCCAAGCAAGTTCCATAAATAAACTTTCCTATTCTAAATATAGTATCAAAAGTGGTAAGGGAAATTTATTTATTTATTTATTAAGGAGTTTTATATAGCGCTAGCCTGACCCGAGGGTATCAGAGCGTTTCACAACAGTTTTTTGAGCAAGATTCATACAATAAAGCAGCATTCTACATATAAATTCACTTCACAGCAGTTTTTGAGCAAGATTCATACAATAAAGCCGTATTCTCCATATAGGTTCGGAAAGTCCACGTGTGCTGAGCAGCATTGAGGTAGTACGTGAGTCCTGAGATAACCTCATAGAGAGCACGTTGTCTTGGGGTTGAACCACTTAGGTTGGGGGGAGGAGCGGATAGGGGTCAAATAGCAGGGAGGAGGTAAGTCTTAGAGCTACAGTGTCTGGGAGAGACGACGAGCAGGGATTTGCGTTTAGTTGGCGGTTATCCGTTCTGGGGAGAGCAGTTGAGGAAAAGGACTTTTAGGTGTTTTTTGAATTCTGTGAAGGATGAGATAGTCCTGATACCGACTGGGATAGCGTTCCAGATTTTGGGTGCGTTTCCGGCGAAGGACCGTGCGGCAGTTTTTTGTTTGCGTGTTTTCATAGGGATGAGTAATAGGGTGCTGGAGCTCCTGAGGTTCCTTGTCTGACCAGCCCTCTTGAGCTTAGCAGCCAAATACTCAGGTTTACCTGTGTGCAGGGCTTTGTGTGTGAGGCACGCAGTTCTGAAACTGGCACGCAACTCGACTGGGAGCCATTTTAGTTCTCTGAGTGCTGGTGAGATGTGGTCGTATTTCCTGATTCCAGTGACCATTCTAGCTGCTGCGTTTAGGGTAGTTTTGAGGGGAGCTAGATGAGATTTAGTTTTACCAGTGAGTGTGGCATTCCCATAGTCGAGTCTGGATAGCACCAGTGATTGGGTGGCTTGTTTGAGGTCGTTGGTTGGGATGAATGGTTTTATTTTGTTAAGTAGCTTCAGGTTGACGAAGGCACTCTTTGCGGAGTTCTTGATGTGTTTGGCTATGTCGAGTTTTGAGTCTAGGGTGATTCCTAGTGATTTAACGGAGTGGGTCAGAGTGTGATTGCCGTTAAGAGCATCCAGAGCTTTTAGCCATTCCGAGATATGAGGGTTCTCTTCTTTGTTGGAGATGAGGAGTATTTTGGTTTTACCTTGGTTGAGTTTTAGGTGGTTAAGCGACAGCCAATGTTGGATTTCTTTTAGAGTGACATTTAGTTTGTGAATGTCATCTATGGAGGAGATTTCTAGATAGATCTGGGTGTCATCTGCATAGAGGTGGAAAGGGATGTTAGCATTTTTGAGTAGGGTGGTGAGGGGTTCCACGTATATGTTGAACAGTTGAGGTGAGAGCACTGAACCTTGGGGGACGCCCCTGTTGACGGGGTGTAGGTCGGAGGTACAGTTTTTTATTTTTATCCTTTGTGAGCGGCTGTGTAAGAAGGAGGAGAACCAGCGTAGGACCACCTCATCAGCACCTACCCCTTCTTGCAAAGCCTTGATGAGAAGTTGGTGATCAACCGTGTCAAAGGCTGCCGATAGGTCTAGGAGAATGAGGAGGCAACATTGGTTGGAATCGAGGGATTTGTGGATGTCGTCTGTGATGTTAAGGATCGCGGTCTCGGTGCTATAGCCTTTTCTGAAACCCGATTGATGGGGGTCAAGAAGGTTGATGCTATCCATGTGCTGAGTCAGTTGTTGGAGAACGCATTTTTCAAGGATTTTGGATAGGAGGGGGAGATTGGAGACGGGTCTGAAGTTATTCAGTTCCTTGGAGTCAAGGCCTGGTTTTTTTAATAGTGGCGTGACTTGGCCAACTTTGAGGCATTCAGGTATGCTGCCGGTTCTCAGGGAGCTGTTTATGATCTTGCACCAGAACGGTGCTATGGAGAGTTTCAGTTTTTTGGTCAGCTGGGTGGGTATCGGGTCAAGGACGTGAGAGGCTGGTTTGGAGGTGGAGATCAGTTTGAGGATCTCGGTTTCCGGGATGAGATTGAAGGATTTCCAGGATTTTTTGGGGTGCTTGGGCGTGTTATCTACTGTCACTGGGGGCAGGCTTTTGCAGACGGGGTTGACGTTGATGTCCAGTGAGAGCTCAATCAGTCAGGCATTACCTGCTCTAACGCGGCTTGTTTGAGGTTCGAACGGCCGCCATGTTGGGATCAGGCAACGTCACCCCCGTGTGTCCTTCAGCTTCTACCGCACCGGTGGGGATCCTCACCGCTTCCTGTGTAGCTGCCGCCGGTCGATCGGTAATTTATTTATTTTTGGCCCTGCGTATGGTCGTCGCGATGCCAGTCAGCCCAGTTGTCTGGGACCTCATGGGGTCGGAAAATTCTATGAGGACTGTGTCAGCATCAGATGAACCAGATTTAAGGTTCAAACTAATATGTCTGAGTATTCTTGGATAGAGCTCAACACTCTGGGCAGGGGAAAGCAGCAGAGTTGAGAAGAGGCCTCCTCTCAGCAAAAGTAAGGCTAGGGTCCGGTCTGCTATTCTAAAGACCACACAATTAAAGCATGACAGAAGATTCTAGAAAGCTTCTCCCTATCTCTTTACACTCAACAAACCAATAAAAAAGAAGTGTTCTCTGGGAGCAGGCAGACTCCCTAGTTTCTCAGTTTCCAACACAGAAGCAGTCATCTGGACGACATTGGATGTAATATCAGCCCGGTCGGGCTGATATAGGATAGCTTCTCCCACTATCTCAGTCTCCATAGTCTAAGACAATTTTTTATGATAAAGATCAGTCTCCCCTAGAATAGGGGACACTAGCAAACTAAACAATAAGTCTATTTTAACTTAACAAACACATTGATAAGGCACCTGCAGAGGAAAGAAAAACATGACACTGGCAAATATATTTATAAAGCATAATGTATGGACTAAGGTCTAGTTGCAAATTAAGCCAACATCAGGTGCATAACAGGTTTAATTTAATGCAGTTAGCATAAATGATTATATCAAATGGAATTTAAAGAGCGAATATGTTTTCCATTCATGATGAATACGCTTTATATGGGTGACTTTCATTAAAGTAAATATATACCCACTTACCACAATTGATTAATGAAATGCTTGCAGATTAATACATTTAAACTCACGTTGAATATATTAGTTGTTATAAATGAGTGGGCACAAAATTATGCTGCTCCAATTGTAAGTGCCTTGTAAGTTGCCTGGGTGATGATGTTAGCTTCAAAACAATTATTTCAATTGCATTACTGAGGGCCATTCTGACACCCTGCAATGTCTTGTCATTGCGTGTCATAAAAATAAAAATAAATATACAGATAAATAAACAAACAAATGTGGGTTTTTCCACTTCTTGCATATTTTAAAGGATATTTTCCCATTTGCATGGGGATGTGCCCTTTTTCCTGTGCTCCCATATTAGACCATACCAAGGAAAAACAGGGCCATGAGAGAAACAATGAATGGGACACCCTTCTGCACAGCTTATCGATTGGGTGTGAGGACCGTGGAAATCTCTATTGCATTCACTTATTGGAGGATGAAGCAACAAATCGCATTATCCCTAGGCAAACTGGGTGGTTCCCTTTGAAAGTCACATGTTCATTGTTAATCTTGTTAGTAGAGCTTGGTCTTCATACATGAATACCGAGCACTCAAACTTAAAGTTGCAGTCAGGGACAGAACTCATACTCATGGGTGTCTTCAGGCCCCAAACTTTAGATGTTCTGCATCAACTCTTATGTAGTTTTTCTACTGTGTAGCCACAAACTAAACAACTTCACAACAGGCCTCTAGACCACTGATATTTTTCTGCAATTGGGTACATGACGTTTGCACTGTGCTGCCTGATTACTCATGCCCATATACAAAAGAGCACCCATCATGTGTTCTTAACTGTAATAGAGTTCTCATTTTTTATTTTCTATTTCTAGTACAAATTGCTATTTGTTTCCCAGGTAACTAATGCTACATGAGAGCTGTATTTTCCCCTTTGCCAGGCTTCAGTGAGCAGAGAGCCTGCGGCTTGGACCTATAACTCAGGTTCAGGGTCTTTAAAAACCAGTATAGCCCTCAGCAGTGGGCTCTATGACTATAGTGGTTCCTGGTCTTCTCTTTGCCAAAGTAGTCATTTGCAACATTTGCTTGTGCTTCATGAGAGGCAGGTGGCTCTGAAGGAGATTTGATGATTAGGGGCTTGAAACAGGATAAATTATACTCTTGCTTAACTGGAAGCTCTATGTGAAACAGAGCATTGATGCTTACGTTCAGAGATGGTATATGTGAGATGGGTGTCCCCACTTCAGACTCTTTTTTTATGTTTGATAAGATAAAGCCAAGTAGTTGATATATTAACTGTGATCTAGTACAGAGAGAGATAGGCTGTAAAATAGAGTAGAAAGCTATTTTTGTTTTTGGACAATATCATAAGAGGAAGTGGGGGAAGAGTGTGCAGAATATAAATCTGTAACTGAAGATCGAGTAACAGTATAAAAATGACTTAAATGTTAAAGAGACGAAAATAATCAAAGGAGAAACAGTCCAATAAGGAAAAATATTACAGAGGAAAAAGCAGAGACATTAACAGTTTATGGAGGTTGAAAATGTTCAGAACAATTGCGTGAAACACAAAATGTTGTAACCGTATTCAAATAATTGGTTAATGGTGACCAAAATAAATCCCTATTTACAAATGGTTTAAAAGAGGAGGCAAAAGCAATATCCGATCTGTGATAGTGACAAACACTGTTCCACCCGGACTTAACAGACAATTTGCTGAAAGGCTAGCGCCAACATCAAGTCAAATAAACCCTTTCCATGAAAGGGAAATCCCAATGAATCTGATAGACTACCTGTAAAAAGAATAATATTTGATAGGGGAGTGTGCAAATTTAAAATAATTGAAATACGGGACCAAATATTCCTCCAAAAGGAGGCGAGAGCAGGACAAGAGAACAAGAGGTGCATCAAATCTGCTAAGGGAAAATCACAGGACCAACAAATCTTGTTATCAGTGTGTGTAAAATTAGCTATGGACAGAGGAGTAAAGTATAATCTGTGGTAGAGAAAGAACATGGATTGAGTAGTGGAGGCAGATCTAGAGATTTTCAAAGATCTAGCCCAGATCTTGTCCCAGAACTCGATGCTTTAAGCACAACCCAAATCCGCCTCCCAGGTAAGTTCCAGTTTAGATTTAGGACGGTCAGAATTTGGGGCATGAATGTATCTATAAATCAGGGTTGTTTTGGGAAGTATTGCCAATATTATGAGAAGTGGATCCTCCGTTGGTGTAGATTCATTTGAAGACAGAGAATAAAAAACATCCAGAATTATTCTCCCTGAACGAGGACATTTAAAAGTTTCCTGAAAGTGAGGAAAGGAGCAAGGAGACAAGCTAACAAACATATCTTAGAACCAAACGATTCCCTTAAGCCTCTAGGTCTTCCAATAAAGAGGTCTATTATTGATGGTAATGAGACGATTATGCCAAAGAGTAGAACGCAGGAAGGAATCTCTAGAATTGATTTTTAACTGGCAATGAGACCTTAATAATGAGCATGTGTGCTTAAACAGCGGAAGAGAAGTGACATTAACTTTTGTAGTAAAGGCCAGGATTTCTTTTACGGAAAAAGGCGCGAGTAAGGATCGTTCAGCATTAACCCATAAAGGAGTAAAAGGGGAGGAATCAGTGAGAAGCCATTTAGAAGCTAGTCTAAGACTAACAGCCTTGTGGTAAAGCCGAAAGTCAAGCAAATTCACTCCACCTTTGGATTTGGGTTTCCGGAGATTTGACAAGGAAATTCTGTATTTCTTATTATTCCAGAAGAACTTAGAGAAGAGGGAGTCGATTTAAAAAAAAAAAATAGATGGAATATGGATAGGAATCATAAAGAGAATATACAATAAAACAGGAGTAATCATCATTTTTTTTTTTAACAACAGATTTTATTGATTTTCTGCAGTGCAAAATGGGCAAGCCCAACCATCATCGTATAAAAGCATGGTACAATGTACAATTGGTGTGCACTGAAAAGTTCTTACCCCGAGGGTCTGCAACTTGTCAGACCAACAACCCCCCTCCCTCCACCCGTCTCCCCATCACACACCACATGTCCCATGATGAGCAATGTAAATAAACAACGAATACGAGTACATCCACATCGGTAACATGTTAGCCCATTAACTCGGCGAGCCATGCACCACCAGCCTTTCAAGAGGATCCTGGATTACTGGCTGTGTAAGGAGGGACAAGTCAATACCCCTATATTTCGCCCACCGGGCCCAAATTTTCCCATGTTTCTGGGGATAACCTCTCGCCTGAAACACCGCTATCTCAGCCGACATACAGCTCTCCAAGGCCTTTTTCCATGTCCCTACCCCGGGGGGAGAGGTGGCTTTCCAGTGCTGTGCAATGTCCCGCTTGGCTAGTGTGAGACCCAGGAACAGAAGGTGCCTCTTATACATGTTCCCCCTATATCCTCCGTGCTATGCAGAAGTGTCAGTTTAGGGTCAGCCGGGATGTCCCAGCCCAGCACCCGCCCCAGGCATGCCAGCACCCCCGACCTGAAGTGTTGCAGCGCCCCACAGCTCCAGACCGTATGGAGGAACGACCCCTCCTCTGAATTACAGCGGAGGCACATGGAGGACTGAATGGCCCCCATCTTCCAGAGGCGCAGGCGGGTGTAATATATTCGGTGGCGGTACTTGAATTGGATCAGGCGATATCTGGTGGAGACAGCTGAGTATCTGGGGCTAGCCAACGCCTCGGCCCAGTCATCGTCGGTCAGAGTCGGTAAGTCCACCTCCCATGCCGCCTGGGTCCTCTGTATGGTGGTTCTGGAATGTGTGGTGAGGGTTTGATATATCTGACGAATTTTGTGCGACCCCAGATCGCCCATTAACAATCTACCCTCCAGTGGGTGAAACTCGGGTAACGATGTGAGATGGCGTATCAGGGGGGACAAGGCGTGGCGGAGCTGTAGGTACTTATGGAACTGAGATTTGTGTAGGTCGAGCTCTGTCTGCAACTTCTGAAAGGACTTAAGCATGGGCCCCTGCATCACATCTCCCAGTGTGGAGATCCCTATGTCGTCCCATCTGCGGAGTCCAGCCAAGGCCGATACTGGCCGTAGGTGTGGCCCCTGCCAGAGGGGGGTTGCTCGAGTCAACATGCCCCACCAACCCATAGATCTGGTCACCCGTCTCCATATCTGGATCACGGTCCTGCATGCCGGAGGGAGCGCCCCCAGGGACAAACCGCTATATAGAAGGTGAAGAAGAGGGGTATCTGCCATGAAGAGCCTCTCTACGGCGTACGCTGGGTCCGTCTGAGGGCTATACCACCATTCGTTGACCACCAAAAGTGCGATGCCCAGTAATATGCCCAGACATCAGCCGCTGCAATCCCGCTGCAATAGGTGGACTGGATACATGTCGCTAGAGCCACCCGGACAGCCCCACCCCCCCAAAGAAATCGATTCAGTAGAGCATTGATTTGGAGAAACCACGACGGGGGAATGGGGTATGGATAATTCTGCAGCTTATATAGCAGGCGCTGCAGGGTCACCATTTTGAAGATGGCGGACCGGCCATATAGTGAGAGAGGGAGGTGGGACCACACTGTCGTTTTGTCGCACACCATAGGGAGCAAGGGGGCGATATTACGCGACCCTGCTTCGTCCGGGCTTCTGGTAATATACACACGCCGAGGTATTTAAATCCTGCATCCGCGATGATCAGCTGCGAGGCCCATGCCTGGCTTCTCTGCTCGCCACAGATGGGGAACAGGATTGATTTAGATGGGTTAGCGCATAGTCCGGATGTCTCCCCAAAGATCTTCAGTATCTGAAGTACCCGTGGCCCCGTGGCCCAAGGGTCAGACATAAAGAAAAGTGCGTCGTCCGCATATAATGCGATCCTATCTGAGCACTCAGGCGACCAGACCAGCCTGCGGAAGACAGCATCCGAACGCACCCACGCGGCCAAAGGCTCAATAGCTAGGGCAAATAGAAGCGGGGAGAGCGGGCATCCCTGTCTCGTGCCTCGGCGGATGGGGAAGGGAGCTGAGCAGTGCCCTGCCACCTGGACCGCCGCGGTATAGCAGTTTCACATAGGCTCGGAAACGTGGTCCTAAGTTGACTGCCTCTAGGAGTTTAAAAAGATACGTCCAGCTCAATGAGTCAAACGCCTTGTCGATGTCAGCTAGCAGGACAGCCGCTGGGTGTTCTAAACGGTGGGCTTCGGCCACCGCCATGTGAGTGTGTCTAATGTTGTGCCTGGTGGAGCGTTGTGGCATGAACCCAGCCTGATCTGGATGCACCAGGTCCAGGATGCATGCACGGAGGCGGTCGGCCAGGACCTTCCCCAGCAGTTTCGGCTCAAAGTTTAGCAGGGATATCGGTCGGTAGGAGCCGGGATCGTCCGGGGGGGCGGCCTGGTTTGAGAAAGACTACTATTTCGGCATGTCGCCAATCCGGTGGGAGAATCTCCTGCTCTAGGGCCGCATGTAGCGCCCTAAGGAGATGGGGACCGAGGGGTCCTATGTGTGGGCGCATAAAGTCGCACGGAAACCCGTTTGGTCCGGGTGCCCGTCCTGGGTGCGTATTGGACAATGCAGCCTGCAACTCGTCTAGGGAGATAGGCTGGTCCAGAGCATCGCGCTGTTCGTCCAAGAGGCGTCGAGGGGGGATTTCGGAGAGGAAGTCGACTATGTGAGGGTTGGCTACTACCTCCCGCTCGTCGTATAGGGCCACATAGAAACCCGCGAAGGCCCGAGCCACCGCCTCAGGGGAGGTGCTCACGTCTCCCTCTGGGGATTTTAGCAGGGGAACCTGTGCTGGGGAAGCTCTCGCCTGGCACAGCCTATGGAGCATCTGGCTGGACTTGTCGCCCCATTGATATATCCTGTGTTGGGTCGCTAGCCAGGCTTCCTTGGCAGTGTCGGTGAGTAATTGATGCAGCTGCTGCTGGACATGGAATAGATTGCGGCGGGCGCTCGTGTCCGAACCCTCCACCATAAGGGATTGAAAATGGGCCTGTCTATCTTCTAGGTCTTGAATCTGCGCCAGGCGGCGTCACTTCTCCCCGGTACGGTAGCCCACGTCAGCCCCTCTAATTGTGGGCTTAAAAGCCTCCCACAGGACAATCGGGGATGGGGAGGACCCGGCGTTGAAGCTGAAATAGTCAGCGATGGCTTGGTATAGCATTTCCTGGTATCCGGCCCCTGTAAGTAACCAGGGAGACATTCGCCATTGGTGAGGGGTGCGGCGGGTCTGCAGGTGGAGCTTAAGTTGGATCGGTGAGTGGTCCGAGAGACCTCTGGGCAGAATAGAGGTGTGGGACACTCTATGAATATAACTATGGGAGAGGAACAAATAATCTAGCCGCGAGAGGGTGGGGTGGACAGACGATGCATACGTAAACCCGGCTTCCGAGGGGTGAAAGGTCCGCCATGTGTCTGCCCATCCCAATGTACGCGCCAATATGCTCAGTTTGGACCTAGGAGGTGGCCCACCCAGTTGTCTTGCCCGCCATCTGTCCGCGGGGTCCATCGTGTCATTCCAATCTCCCCCCAGGATTGTCAGGCCTCCCAGGAGATCCCCCCAGAGCTGTGTCAGCTTGTCTATGAAGGTCTGGCTTAGGGGTGGCGGGGCGTAGACACTCCCTATTGTAAACTGTTCCCCGGCGATAATGCCAGAAATTACCGAGTAACGGCCTCCGGGGTCAAGCCAGTGTCGTGTAACCTGAAGTGGAACTCTGCGCTGAATGATCACTGCCATGCCCCGTGCTCCCCTGGTGAAGCCTGAGTGGTACACCGTGGCGAACCCATACCGGGAGAGACACGGGGCTTTGTTGCCTAGTAGGTGTGTCTCCTGTAGCAGCAAGATGTCTGCCGAGTAACGTTTCGCTAACTGGAGTACTGCCCCGCGTTTGACCTTGTTTAGTAAGCCTCATAAATTCCAGGAGAGAATGTTTAGTTCCTCCATTGAAGGGTCACCCGCCGTGTGGGCCATGTCTAATCTTCTGAGTGTAGTGCATAAAGCGATGTGGGAACCATGGGACTAAGTGGTGTGCGCGCAGTGTGTGAACTGTCAAGCAAACAACAAACAACCCCCCAACCCCTCCCCCACCCCTTCCCCGGCCCCCCCATACTTCCGGGAACATGGAGTATCTGTCGCAGTGGAATCCCTTCCCAGGCCCCAAACGTGATAGCCTAGGCGGTTCCCCCAATGGATCCCCCCCCAACATTACCCAACATAACTCAGAACGTGTAGGGCGTGGAATGTTCTGTTCCTTCCAAGGCGAGGCATGAGGGACCCAGCCCCAAGAGATGAGTAGATCCCCCCTGTGGCTGACACTAGGGGCCTGCTCAGTCAATAGAGTTAGCAGAATACCATTGAACGAAAAGAAACCCGGGGCTACCTCAGTCTTCGGTACCCTTCTGGCCCTGAGTATGCCAATTGGAGCGGGATCTGTTGCGCCGGTTGGTTGTGTCTCTGCCCTGGCGGTTGCTCCTGTTGGAGCCCTGGGAGGAGTCCGAGTCCGTGTGGGGCGGCGAGTGCGGCTTATGGGTGTGTCTCTCATCTGTCCACGCGAACACCTCCTCTGGGGAATCGAAAAAGAACGATTTGGCGTTATAGATTACCTTCATGCGGGCCGGGAATGAAAGTGCATAGGATAAGTTCATCTCGCGAAGTTGCCGCTTGGCCGCCACGAAGGATTGGCGCTGTTGCTGGACCAGCCTAGTGTAGTCCGGGAAGACCATGATTGGGTGGGATTCGAAGACCATCTTGTCTTTGTGCATCCGGGCAAAACGGAGGATGGCGTCTCGATCGGCATAGTTGAGGAGCCGTACTATCACGGGCTTCGGGCTCTCCCCAGGCGGCGGCTTCCAGGCCAGAGCACGGTGGGCCCTCTCCACTGCGAAACAAGGAGACATTTCGGTGGGGGATAGTAAAGTCTTGAGCCAACCTGTGAGAAAGGCATCCATCGAGGACCCCTCGCAGCCCTCCGGGAAGCCCACCAGGCGGATGTTGTTACGGCGGGCTCGCCCCTCTGCGTCTTTGACCCGCGTAGCTAGCTCCTGAGATACCGTGGCCAACCTGTCAACCTTCTTCTGGAGTGCGGAAACTGTGTCCTCTACTGTGGAGACTCGCGTCTCTGCTTCGGTGATGCGGTCCACTGCCTTCCGGAGATCCTGCTGGAGGAATGATACTTCCGAGCCCACAGCCCCGATCTGGGCCTCGAGGGCTGTCCTTGACTGGGTGATAGCCTCCAGCAGCATCGCCATGTCCGAGGATATGCCCTCCGGAGCTTCCTTCCCGGCCGGGGCATTGGTGGTGTATTGGTCCATGGTATGCTGCTTGGGGGCCGCCGCGCCCTGTCCCACCTTGCCCATGGCAGCTCTGCGGGATGGCCCACTGGGCCGCACCAGAACGGGCCCAATGATGAGTGGGGCGGGACAGCAGTCTGAAGAAGGAGGAGATGCGGCTGTCCGCAGCACGTATCCCCGGCCCCAGATCAGTCAGGGGGGCACTGGGCCTGCTCCCAGATGTTCTCGGTGAGACGGGCTCCCCTCAGCACCCAGACCGGCATCTCAAATCGGCCTCTTCACGTGTATGGTGCCCGGCGTAGACGGTGTAGCTCGCCCCCGCGCGCACCGCCAGCTAGGGTGGTCCGAGTCTCAGCTAAGTCTTTTCCCGCTGGGGCAACAGTGCGGGCAGCCGCATCCGGCCATGACAAACACCGACCCCGGGGCAATCACCTACCAGCAGGGCCTGTAGTCTCCGGGTGGCACCATCCGCGATGCGGGCGAATCGTCCGGCCTTGCATTGTGGGTCCTCCAAGATGGCGTCGTCTCTCTACTAGGTCCCTCCGTATGCCCGTGTCTGGGTTTTCCAGGCTCTCATCGGCTGCGGGTGCATGATGAATCCGGATGTGGGCAGGCGGCCCCCGGCCGTGCCGCCGGGTCCGCCTCAATGCGTGCACCACCGAGTCCCGGGCCCTGGATCCGCGGCCCAATCCGCGAGGGGCGGGAGGGGGTCCCGCTGCAATGCAGCACTAGCTGTGAGTTCCGCAGCCCAGGGACAGCTCTGCAGCTTTTGGAAATCGGGCCGCCGCCCGCGCGATGGTCTGCCGCCTCTCTCCGGCCCGCACACGGCCGACGCTCCTCAGTCACGCCAAGAGGCCGCCCGGGCCCCCGCTGCCGCCGATCGCTCCAACAGGATCACGGAGCTCTCCACTATCAGGTGATCCCGCCGGGCTGCCGCTGGGTCCCAGGATTATGCAGGATTCTGGCCTTGGAAGGGAGCGAACAGCGGAGCTCTAACGAGATGCGGCCGCCATGTTCGGCTCCTAGGCCACGCCCCGTAATCATCATTTTAATGGAATCGAGACAACCCCACCAAGAGAAAAAGAGAGGATTCCAGGAAGAGACAAATTTAGAAATACAACCCAAGCCTTCCTTCATGTTGATTTTAACTGAATCCAAGATGGAGTTATTGAACCAGATGCCTAAATATTTGATTTTATAACTATTCCAACGGAACCCAGTAGAATCAAAATGATGTTTGAGACAGAATTTGGTAATGGAAAGGATTTCTGTTTTGTCAGAATTAATCTTATAACCTGAAACAGAGGAAAAATGTGAGACCTCTTGCAGTAGAGGAGGAATAGAGGTTTCAGGATGAGATATAAAAAGTAAAATATCATCTGCATAGGCAGACAACTTCAAATGTTGATCACCGTATATTAACCCAGAAATAGAAGTATTTTGGCGAATATGGGATAAAAAGGGTTCAAGTGATAAAATAAATAGAAGAGGAGATGGGGGCCACCTTGACGTACACCACATTGTAGAGGAAAGAATTGAGAGGTAAGACCATTAACTACGACAGAAGCTTTAGGCACGAGAAAAGAAAAGAAATAAGAGAAACAAATTTAGGACCAAACTTATGACAATGGAGAGCTTTAAATAAGAAGGACAAATCTACCCTATCAAAAGCTTTCTCAGCATCAATAGCAACAGCAGCTAAAGGATAGGAAAGAGTGGGACCTTTATTCATTAAAAAATAGCCGGGAATTATCAGAAGTTAGTCTACATTTAACAAAACCAATCTGCTCTAGGCCAATTAGCTTCGGTAAAAGAGGGTCAACACGTAAGGCAAGCAGTTTGGCAAAAATGTTATAATCAACATTCACCAGGGAAATTGGACCATAGTTCTTACAATGTTTTGGATCAAGACCATCTTTGTGAATTAGACAGATTATAGCTTCTAAAAAGGTGCCTTTTGCTTTGCCAGTAGTAAAAACTATTGAAAAAGTTCTAGGAGTTTTGGAAGAAGGAGATTTGAGAAGTGTAAATAAAATTCTGCCGTAAAGCCACCAGGGCTTTTTTTTTTCTCTTTTTTAAGAAGACTTAAAGATTGAGACAACTCTGGAATTGACAGGTCAGATTCTAGAGATCTGAAATCAAGATCCTCATGAAAAGGGATGGAATTCGGTTAAAATAGGTGTCAATAATAGAAGCAGGAGGGGAAGATTCTGAGTTATAAAGAGTTCTATAGAATTTCACGAATTCCTCTGAGATATCCTGATCTTTGAAAAGAAGCGTTCCATCCGATGCTTGGATGGATTCTACCAACATATGTTCCTTCAAAGATTTGAGGTAATTGGCTAATAGTTTACCAACTTTATTACGTTCACCATAGTAGCATGCGCTAGTGTAGAAAAGAATAGATGAGGCGTTATCCGTAGTTCTTTTATTAAAGTCAATTTTCTCAAGAACAAGATCCTGTGAGGCAGAATCGGATGAGGATGTGTAAAATTGATGTTCAGGGCGCTTAATATAAATTAGTAGACTTTTGTGTTGAGCAAGTGAATGCTTCTTTTTTCTGGAAACAAAGTCAATGATAAAGCCGCGAGCAGTAGCCTTGAATGCGTACCCAAGCACAGAAGGGAAACATCTTGATCTGCATTTAAGGACAGGAATTCCTCAGCAAAAGAGATAAAAGAGGAAGAAAAAAACGGATCCTGAAGAAGGAAATTGTTAAACTTCCATCTAGAAGACTTGGGGTGTGAGTGGAGCAAGTCGAAATCAGTGACCACCGGGGCATGATCAGAGATGACGATAGGTCCAATTGAAGAGGACATAAGGTTCTGAGTCAATGATTTAGAAAGAAAAATGTAATCTAATTGGGTCAGGAAACCACGTGGAGGGGAGAAAAAAAGAAAATTCTGTAGCCTCTTGAGGCGTCTACAAGGTGTGTTTGAGAAATTGTATTTTGGAATTGTTTGTGGGTCTTGTGAGGAATAAAGCGGACTTGGGATTGATGGTCAATAAAAGGGTCTGTAACCTGGTTACAGTCTCCTCCTAGAAAAAAAATTAATCATTATGTTGAATACAGTTTGTTGTAATATTAGGCCAGAAAGAATAATCCGGTCGAGTCGGACAGTATACATTAAAAACTGCTAGCGATACATTGTTAATAAGCAATTTAACTAATAACCATCTACTCTCCGAATCAGATTCTTGAGAAATAACAGAACATTTCAACTTTTTATGACACAAAGTAATTACCCCATTTTTCTTAGTGGTCATAGGAGACACTAAGACTAAATCCACACAGTTCCGTTTGAGTGTCAAACCCTCTGACTTCGTCAAGTGGGTTTCTTGCAACAAGACTAAGTCTGGATTGTTTGAAGCTAAATGGGATAAAATTCTCTGCCTTTTTATAGGATTAATAAAACCTTTCACATTCCAAGATATAACTTTGAATGTAGAGAGATTGAAGTAGATATAAGACAACACGATCATCAGTGATAAAAAGAGATGAGTAGAGTAGTGAAGAAAGCAACAAATAGGGTGGAAGAAACAGTAAGACCGGTAAGAGAGAACTTGGAGAAAGAAAATAGGAAAGAAAGAAGGGGAATGAAGGAGAAAATGATAGGAGTCAGAACATGTCAAACAAAGAATGACGACTGTAATTCATACCTTCAAAGGGAAAGAAGCAAACAACAAGGGCTGGCGACAGACAATAAAGACGGCACATCCGACAGCGGGAGACGTACCACGTCAGGAGATCAAACAAGGACAAGGGGCGAATATGCAAGGATTCCGGATACTCTGTAATGAAGAAGAACAAAGAAAAAACATATGAAGATGACTAAATACAGATACATCCAACAAATTATGACCTGTAGGAGAAGCAAAAAATGAAGATTATATTAAGAATATCATAAACTCTCAAAAACTCAGAGACTATCTTATAAAAGTCAAGTTATTGAAGAAGGACCAGCTGTATCCATGGATGCCATAGAGTGTGAATGAAGACATTTTCGAAGATCTGCAGGGTCTTCAAAGGTAGAGGTGCGATTTTGAAAAGTCACTTTAAACAAGCATGGGTGAAATAAACCATAACGAGCATCCAAAGTACGTAAAGCTGGTATAAGATCAAGGAACTCCTTCCGCCGCTTGGCAGTTACTGTGGAGACATCTTGGGATAGGAACAGTTTAGCTCCAGACCAGATAAGTTGTTTTTTAAGCTTGGTCGCAGTTAAAACTTGCAGGAGATAAGTCAATTTCAAAAATGGGAGGATTACGCCACGGGGCTTTGAAGGAGCAGATATAGAAGAAAAGCGAGGACCCAATCTGTGAGCACGCTAGGTATTCAAAGATACCTGCGCAGGAATGTCCAGAAGCTTCGGAAGAAAAGAGGTAAACAAGGTCACAGAGTCATCTCCCTTAATGCCCTCCAGAAGGCTATATAAACGAAGGTTGTTGCGTCTGTTTCTGTTTTCAAGGTCCTCAGCAGATTTTTTCAAGAGTACAACGTCCTTCTCCAAAGAAAAAACTCTTGCAGAGACATCCTGAAGGTCAATATCATGTTGTTCAACTACAGACACTCTGGAGTCAAGTGACGACCATTTTGTATCCAGGACTTGTAGACGCGTATTGGTTTCCTCAATAAATGGTCCGAGAGCACATATTTCTTCCAAGACAGTGTCTAAAGATACAGGCGAAACAGGTTTTGGCGGAGAGGGAGGGTCTTGTTTGAGCCTTTTGTTGGTAGAGGAGGGCGAATGTATCTTTGATGATGCAATGGGTTTAGACGTCTAACTTGAGGAGCTACTTACAGAATTATGTAATACATCCATAGGGGGCTCTGTAGAGGGAGAGCCCGACACAGGCAAATTAACAGTAAGCTTTTTATTTAAATATAGTAGATGCTTGGTTCTGCCCATGTATTCAAATGAATACTTAAACCCAGCGTAGACACACAAATTCAATATAGTCCCTTTTTAATAAAAAGGAAAAAATGAGAATGAAAAAGTCCAGTGGCGCAGGACTTAATTATGGCTGAAGGAATCCAAAATGTACTGAAAGAAAATGCCAAAGCCCAAAAAGGATGAAGAGAAAAAACAGTACCTTAGTGAAATGTTATGGCTGAGGAGGATTTCACCAGACAGGAAAAAACAAGATGGCGGACGAAATATGATAAACTGTGTCCCTCGACGTTTCAAACAACCAGAAGCAAAAGGAGACATTGAAAGATAACCTCATGCTCAGCAGGTGTTACGCTGCTCAAACCGCTCCATTAAAGCATTTGAGCGGTTCAAGAACCGCCGAAAATGAAGCTGTCCCTCCCAATGCAGCACGGAGCTCCGAGGTCAGGTGACCATCTTGGAAGCTGCGCGCGTGCCCCTACCTACTTCAGACTCTTTAACCTTCCTAAAGTCATGAAATTAGTGTTATTGTCTCCCTGACATGAATGTGTGAAGCAGGACAACTCCTGAGGCAAGCGTGTAGAAATGGAGCCCATAAAAAAGCTGCAGATGATAGTGGCAGAATTGTGAAGTCTCTCTAGCTGTCAGCCACAACCTCCTGATTGGGAAACCAGTGAAAGAAAAGACTCCAAGCAATCTACAATGAGGGCAGCTAATTGAAAGGCTCTTTAGGACCAGGGAGCACCCATTTTGCCTTTTAATACTTCAGATTATTCATTGCTGGTTGGGATGGCTCTTCACATTGGGGGATTTCCACTTATCTTTGGCTTAGTCAACTTGGGAAGCTTGTGGAATGCGAGACACATTCATTGAAATACCTGGGAGGCTTTGTTTATTGATATATGTACTTTTATTAGTACTTATTTAGGTAGCACAATTCTACAAAGAAATTCTACAAAAAACCACAACTATAAATAGGAAACAAAATTCTTGTTGTAACAAGAAAATAATACATTGCAAATTTACCAACAGATAATAACAAATTCCCACAAACATCATAACATAAAAAAGAAATGGGAGGGTAATTATGAGGGGCAAGATTAGCTGAACAAAGCACCTAGCTGACATGCAGTTGACAGGTGGCTGGCCCAGAGGACAAATGTTAGTTTCAAGACATAGTGCATTCTTCCAAAGTCAGCATTTCCTAAATTCAGATCTCTAGCATGAAAATATGGTTTATTCCCAGTAATTGGACTCTTTGTAAATTAAAAACTTACACGTTTCCCAGTGGTTTTATTCACAAGCTACGTGTCCAATAAAATTAAATCCTGATGTGAAAAACACTTACTAATAAACTAAGCCAGACTCTCAAATATCTCCTGTGAATGTGAAGTGAATGTGAGTTTATGACACTCTAGCAAATAATTAACTCAACTAGCATTGGGTTGTTCACATCCCCAACAATTAGCCATTTTAGAGAGCCCACCTCAACCATACTAATCATCGTCCAATTCCATCTCAATGAAATATTTTGTCTAAGTACCCTAATTCTTTTTTTGGACCCATCCTAGTTGCTGCTGCTGGCAGGGTCATCACCAGCACTATGTCAAGAAGGATATCTTCTTCTAATTTAGTTTAAAATTCCTGAAACCAACGACATCCATTATGTTCAGGAAAGTATACATATGAGAATATCTTTTTTATGGACTCAACCAAGGCCTCATCCAAATTAGAATACCACATAAAAGTGTCCAAATGCAATAATTTTTCTCTTGACAGAAAAATATATTTATGAAAAACATTTATTTTATTCTCTGTTCTGGAGAAAGCATTTTTATTTTTTTTCAAAATAGCCTTATATTATTGTGTACCTACAATTGACAACAAAGATATGTTTGTATTGAGCACAAGTTGCATTCTTCTGCAACCTACATCGCATTTTCTTATCCTAGAGGCCCAAAGCCATTTTATATCTTTTAATTTGATTTGAAGAAACTTAAAGACATATTTATATGCTACTTCACTTGACATTATTATTGCTTATATCTCATTGTTGTAACAATGTATGTGGAAAAGTAAACACTACAAAATGGACACAAACATCAAATGTATCTCTTTCAAGCAGGACACAGGCAATTCTGTTGTAACGTTTCAAAGTCATACTGTTATAAATGCTCAACAAATGCCAAACTCTAGGGGGCATATTCTCAAGAACGTGTGATAACTACCGCAAGTGTAGCTTAACGCAACCCTACACATCGCAGTCCATCACGGGAAAACAACTCCGTGTTAACGTGGTATTCACAACACGGCGGTACCATGCGATAGTCACAGGACAACGCGTCAAATGAACGCGTTAGAAACAACGCGATGCTGCAAAAACACGAAACCCCAACACAAAAATAGTAGCGATGACGCCAATCGCGATACAAAAATCTACGAAAACCAGCCACAGGCCTGCAATTCCCATGCATCATGCGGGAAAATGCACCATAAAAGTAGAAAAAACATACAGACAAAAGCCAAACAACAGCGAAGCACAATGGAGGCAGCCGGAGCAAGTACAGAGGACAACCAGAACCCCACAAGCCCCACGGAGGACCAGCCTGGGACCTCGGGGTCATGGAAGGGCAAGGACAAGAAGAAGAGGAAGACAAAGTTCAGTTTGCAGGAAAACAGGATCCTGATAACGGAGGTGATAGAACACCATCAATCACTGTTCGTCACCTCCACTGTGTCACTGGCAACTAAAAATGGAATATGGCAGACCATCGTGGACAAGGTGAATGCAGTCGGAGTGCTGAAGAGGACAATGGACGAGGTCAAGAGGCGCTGGAATGATATGAAGCGCAAAACCAAGCTGAAACTCGCAAACAACCGGAAGGCAGCAATGCAGACTGGAGGTGGGAGCCCTGCGCCACAAGAGGAGCTGGACGAGATGGAGGAAATGGTGTCCACAGTCATCAGTGGGGAGATGGCGGCAGGAGTCGGGGGACCGGACACTGCTCAACATGACCGGACACAACAGCAACAGAGTGAGTAACCACCAGGGACTGGGCGGATGGGGGGAGATGGGCACAATGGCACACATGCACAATTAAGCATAGCACATCTGCGGACAAACCATGCCCCAGACCCACAACTCCCACCAAGAGACCAATGCACACAGGTATGCAACATCTCAGCACTGCAGAAGCACAGAACCCAGAGGCACACCACATGGAAGGGAGGAGGGCAGCTAAATCAGAGCTGCAGGGGCGACTCCCCCAAAATGCGGCACACACACATAACATGCAGAGCACATCAACATTGACAACGAGGTGGTACAAACCGCAACACGTCCACAACAGAACAGAGGACACAACAGGTGTCGCATGTGCGTAGAAACTGGCCAATCACATATGGCACTGCAGGGAAATGTGAGGAGACAATGTACAAGTACAAACTCACATCTGTGATGTAGTCGGAATGTCCACTGTCCCGCATCAAATAGGCAGCTCCCCCAAACAGTCACAATGTACACTGTCATGCAGTCTGAATGAAGACATGTACAATGCGTCAACATACATGTGTACACAATGTCAAACTGCATCTCCCCTTCACATTGCAGGGGGAAATCCAACACCTCCTGCAGAGCAGTCCGAACCTCTCTTCTCTGATGACGAAGAGGACTACCACACCTTTGACTCAGACACCCTCGAACAGCTCGTGGAGAGCCTCCGCAGCCCACTTCCAGGATCAGGGCAACCCAGCTGCCACGAGGAGCCCCCCCTGCACAGTACGCACAGCAGGCAGCTCCCAAACACCATGGCTGCCTCCCAGGACCCCCACGATGAACACATGGCCTTCCAACGCCGTGTGTTGAGGTGCCAGGAGAAGCTGGCTGAGCAGGTGCAGGTGGGGTTTGACCGCATGGCAGCCAAACTAGACGCCATACGAGGGTGTCTGAGTCCCATCAGGGTTCACTCACAGTCCCTAACGGATGCCCATAGTCTGCTCCATGCTCTCCAACGGACCATGGCTGACATCGCCAGAGTCCTGACTCTGCGACAAGAACGACTGTCTAGCCAGAGTTCCTCCAGCGATCTCGCCCGGGAGTTGGGACACATGCGGAGGATCATGGAGAACATGGAGCGGATGCAGGCGGAAAGTGCGGCTGCCACGGCTGCACACCAGCGAGAGGTAGCTGGGTCCCTCAATGCCCTGAAGACCTTCCTCATGGCATTGCTGCCACAAGGCCTGGCGCTGATGCATGCTGCTGCTACCACCCCATCCACATCTCTGACCCCTGATGTGTCTGTGCCACACAGTGCTGGGGACAGTACACCACCACCCACATGTGAGGCACATGCAACAGCAGAGGACAAAGATGCGGATGAACCCACCCTCATGGTCAGGAGGACGCAGTAGCATTCATCTCCGCCATGTGGCCTGTTTCTGCTTGGTTCTGCCCTCTGCATCATCACCTTCCACTGTCCCCCGATGCACTCTGCGACACTCACCTCTGACCTCGACATGGACTGCCATATTCTGTTTGGTCACCAATGACACAGCTATCAGACTGCGGACTGAAATCCTCCTCTCCTGATGTACCTGTCATTCCCTGAAGGACTCTGGCTGGCCCTCCACGGGCCGACAATGTGAAATGGGGTTGGCATGGCCCTGTACTGCTCCAGCTGCAACACTCCCTTGAATGTGTAATAAACATTCATATCCACACAGATGTGTCATGTCTATGATCTTTCAAGTGTGGAAGTATGGATGAATGTAGGGTCAGTGATTCCCCCTTACGTCCATGTTGCCCATGTTGTGGGACTATTGTCACAGGGTGACAGATTGCCGATTCCGGTCTGGGTGGTGCCGACACTACAACGGAGACACATCAATTAGTCACTTTCTTGTCCAGCCCAGGACGGAACCACGCCGAGAGCCCTGGGGTCATTGTTCACACCCTTACGCTGGACTGGCATATGCCAGGACAGCCCACTCCGATTACGCACACAGGGGGGGGGGACAGCACTACATGTCCTAGGTCTTCACTGTGGGGATCTGCAGCTCACATGTCTAGTTGTCAGCATGCCACAGCCACTCCCTCATGGCTGGTGTACACCCACACCACACCCATCCAGCACTGGCATCACAGGACATGTGACCCTGGCAATAAAAATGGCCTGGCGCACGTGCTGGACGCCATTTCCACTCTCTCTGATTGGGTGTCTCCGTGTAGTTCTCATGTTTGCATGAGGGCCTAGGGCCCTGTCACCTCACATTGCCTAGTGCCGGAGGTGACATGATGGCGTCCTCACAACGGGACTCAATCATTCAGGGTCCATGGCTAGCGGGGCACAGACTTGGTGGCACCGGATACACTGTGGCAGGCACAGGCACCCCGCCACGGGACGGTGTCTTGCGGTGCAGTGAGATAGGGGCACCGAAAGTGCTGAGCGGGTGTGCAGCCTGCGATGATGCGCCATGCTGGCGGTCCGGACTGGCAAGGATTAGTGTGAGCCCTGCTGGGCCGCAGTGTAGGCCTGGGCCAGCGGGCAGTGCGGCCCTCCCGCCACGTGGCGTTGCGTCGCGCTTCACAGAGTTAGTGGCACCTGAAGCGCTGAGCGGGTGTGCAGCCTGCGATGATGTCGTGTGCACTGATGTGGTCTCTGCCATTGCGTAATCAAGACCCAGAGTCAGGTGTGTGACCTGGTGGCCCGTGGTGCGGGGCTGCATGATGTGGAGGGTGCCATGGTCGTGGGCACCGGGCTTGGAGATCCCTCCGGAACGTGGTGGGCCCTCTTGGAGACACGCCGGTGGCGGAAGGTGAGCAGTGAGGCCTGGTTGCGCAGGGGCGGGCAATCACTGCTGGGCAGCGGGAGGGGCTGGGGTGCAGCAGCCTGTGTGCGCAGGGGCGGGCAAGCGATGATGGCGTGTGCAACTGTATGGACTCTGCCATTCATGTCTGTGGAAACAGTTTCAGATGAGGGACCTGGGGGACTGCTGGGAATACCGGCACGTGGTTGGAGACACACCGGTGGCAGCAGGTGAGAAGTGATGCCTAGGTCCGCAGTGTCGGCACTCTCTCCCTCTCTCCCTCTCTCTTTCTCTCTCCCTCTCTCTTCCTCTCTTTCGCTCTCTCTCTCTGTACTTTGATGGGCGCATGGCACACCTTCTGATCCAGATTTCTGTTTTGCAGGCTGTGACTTACAGAATGTCCTGAGACGACCCGCCATGCCTCTTCAGATTTTTTTTTTTTGGTTTGTTCTGTAATAAACGTATTGTTTGGATATTTTGATATGGGTGTATGATTTCCTTTTTCTGGCCACACATGTATGTTGGGTTTTGTGATTGTGCGACTTCAGGCGATTTGTTTGGTTCATGATTTTGTGGAGTTGATGTGCAATATCTTTGTCCATAGAGGGGGTGTGTGGGGGGTGCCCAGGGTAGGGCCCGGGGGGGGTGGTGGGGTCCTGGGGGTGGTGGCGGTGGGTGTTGTTGACCTATTGGGGCTCAGGCCTGCATGATGGGTTGCTCCAGGGCATCTGTTGTTCTTCATGTGTGGCTTTGGGCTGTGCTCCCTTGTCTGGTGCCGGTTGTCGTCCGACTTTACACCAGGTAGGAGAAGGTGTTAGTTTCCTGCTGCTAACGCGCCTTAGCGCATGTTTTGTGATCTTATCGCCGATCTGGCTGGTCATTGAGAATGTTGTGGAGTGGTGTTGTCGCGGCTTTTTGCACGGGAACGCCTACTCTGCATATCATTAGCGTTAGTTGCCGGGCTCCTCTGTGGCGATGTTTTTTGCGCCTGCTATCGCAGGTAAACTGGTGTTATGGGCTGTTAGCACCAGCTTGGGAATGGGGTGATAACTTTATCGCGGATTTGGCTGCGATAAAGTGCCGTTGGCTTGGCAATAGCTCCTTGAGAATATGCCCCTAGGTTTCTTAAATGCGGAAAACCGAAACCTCTTTTTTGTATAATTGAAATGTTGAAAAATAATAAACTATATCCCTTGACGTCCACCCAAATGAATGCCTTGAAAAGACTACTAGTACAAATAAATATGGAAATCTTGCTAAGATAATCATATTAATTGTTTTGATCAGACCCAAGTTAATTTTTTCCGTCTGATTCAGTTAAGATTTTGAGTTCAATGTAAGCAGATAAGTGTTCATTGAGATAAACAAATCAGGCCTGATTCACAAAAATTATTACCGTTAATAAGTCTGAGTTACTCATGGAAGTTTATACCTTGGTAAATGCATATGCCTAAATTCAATTCTCGGGTATTCCTCTAGAAGCCGTAAAAATAGAGGATTCCCTCCTAATGATCAGTACATCCAGGAAATAAGTTGATTCTAGCTCTCCACGGATGCCTGATATGACAAAGCTAACGGCTCATGACTGGCAAAAAGTCATACATTATTTGAATATTGTATTGCCAGAAATAGTAACATTTGGCGGTCAGTCCAAAAAGCAAATGCCTATTGTTTAATAACTATATTGAATCAGAAAGGTGAGGGCCAACCCATCATGTTTCAACCCATTTAAGATGAGTAGTCCTGGCTCACTTCTGGAATTCAGAAGCAAGTCACAAGAGTATGTCACACACGACTCATCACAAAATCTTTGTGCATCATGTTCTGAATGATTTGGGATGCCTTTTCAAACAGACTAACAGCTTTTGAAAGACTCTTCCTTGAGGAGCCGGAGCCTGCACCTAAAAGATGTATTGAGTGCTATACTATCTAATAAATTTGCGCACTAAATAGAGATAGCACAGTAAATATCACATTTAAACACTTTGGGGCATATTAGCAAGACCCACGTTAAAATTATCGCCGTTTTAGCGGCAGGAAACTGCCGCTAAAACGGCGATAATGGGCTTGTTAATATGCGTTATAGAATTCAATAGAAGCCCAGGTTATATGTCCTGCACATCTAACCTGGGCTTCTATTGAATTCTATAACGCATATTAGCAAGCCCATTATCGCTGTTTTAGCGGCAGTTTCCTGCCGCTAAAACGGCGATAATTTTATCGCCGGTCTTGCTAATATGCCCCTTTGTTTAATAGGATTTAGCCTGGTGTTGTTATTGCGAGCCCTCTTTTCTGGGAATCATGTTTAGTCCTTAGCAATACCTGCCTTCACTGAAATTAGGGTTTTATAATGCTTCCATTACTATTATATTCCAACACCTAATCTCATTAGGAAAGGATTCGATAGATACATTTTTGCTGTGCAGCTGTCACAAAAGTGCAAAACAGAGAACCTCTAAACAGAAACCCTTGTTTATGAAGCATAACCATTCAGTCTTGAAGAGTTTTCTAAGCCCAGATCATCAATTATCTTCAATTGATCTTTAAATATTATTAGCCAATACAAATGTGATTCACAAAAGTATGATAATTTAGGCTTGGTTGGCACAAAATAAAACATTCTACTTTCTGGATAATACGTTGCTATTTTTGAGAAATCACTTAAGTTTTACTACTGAATTCTGCTCCTTTCATTCTATCCTGCCCCATTAAATTATGAACCCTTGTCATTTAACAGTTATACCTTTTTGCTTTAAATTGGTGTTATGTCTCTTTTACCATTATTTTGCTTATACTTTGCAAAATGTATCCTATACAGCTTCACAAACCTCACAATTGGTGCGGTGAAAACAAAGGCAATCTCTTTTTGTGCATTGAATTTTATTATCACCTGCTGAGCCTAATATTTAACTCAAGATACATGGTGAAGTGTGACTTTGCATCTCTTCCATCACCCTAGTACTTAGAGGAGGCAGAGAAGACAATCTAGCAAAGAAACAAGAAGCACATGTAGTCTCTACCGACAAAAATGCCACCACCTACTTCTGGAAGACCTCTATCCTTAGAGTAAGGAGGACAAAGCACAAATATTCAACAGAACACATTAGACAGTAGTCTACCTCAAGCTTTTTGTTGGAAAAGGGAATAATATGTCTAGTTGTTCTGCATACTAAGATCTTCTGGCTGTAATCACAAAGGAAGGACAAGCACAAGGAAATGTAAGCTGTTCATTTAACGACACATACCTCCTACAGCAGAGGCCTGTTTATACAAAAGACATTAACAAATACTGAACAAGGTATTAATAACTCTCTCTGATCATCGCGTATTTAAGCCATCTCCCTACATCTCCTCGTCTCTGTTTCTGGCAAGGAAGTTGCAGAGAGTAGAACGGGGGGAGGGGGGTGCAGTACAAGGAAATCTAGAGGGAGGAGAGAGAGACAAGGAAGGTGAGCAGAGGAAGGATGTGGCAGAACGTTTCTCAGAAAAAGAAAATGTCTGGAGAGTCTAGGCTTAGCTTGCGGGAAGGAGGTGGAAATCTAGACATAACTTGCCCCCTGACGGCTCTCATGGCTGCCAGAAAGGTCCACAATGTGCAAACCGGGGACAGCCACACTATCTTGCTGTGCAGTTGCGAAGACTATCTGTCGGTGTCTAAATGACTCTCTGTCTATTTTGAGGCAAATGACCAGGAAGTGTTTTTTATATTAGCTTCACAAAAAGGTGGAACACTGAGCTATAGCAGCTATTCAATGATTCTTCTCCATCAGCTACTTACTCACTCAACTTGCTGACTTAGAGAACACTCTCAGCAGTAGGTCTGGGTTTGTTGTACAGGCTGTGCAGCTAACCAGCTATGAAGCATACATGTTGGATAGCTGTTTGTCTATTGAAATAGAAATGTTGCTTCAATTGTTGAACTTCAGTTGTCTCACACAGTGGTCAAACCAGCAGCTGGGTCTCCCGCGCGCCTTTACAGCTACATTACATTAACCTGCTGCGTGTTGGACCCTGAAATCAATCCTTGCATTTCTTCTTAGACTTTGGTAGATACTGATATAGATTTTTGGAATGATGAATGGTCTGGCTGAAGGCTGAATGACATTAAAGAAGTGGGTTATCGCACACAGACGCCTTTTCTCTCTCTCCCACGCATGCTGGAATTCAGGAAAAAAAACAACAGAAAACCTTATTATAGCTCTCCTAATGCTTCTTAAAGGTGCCTACACTAAATCAGAACGTTCAGCAGCAAACCGAAATTTACACGTCCATGCTCTTTAATACCTTTCTGTGATTTCAGGAGATAAAAAGAATGCAAATTTCAAGTAAATTAACAATTGTTGAACGATAGTCTAGTTCAATTTTGTTTTCCATTCCTTTCAATTGAATGTATTTAATTCACTAGCCTTTAGCAGACATTCTGCATATTTTGATACTAAATGGTCGATATTTGTTTCTTTGGAGCATTTTTCATTCATTTGTTGTTTATCTTTTTTTTCTTTAAAGTATTTAACATTGTTTCTTTTCACTTGCACTCAGTCCTTCAGTTTTTATTCTTTGGTCTCGTCGGACCTCTCCAGATTTCAAATTCTCGGAAACTCAAGTCGAATTAGAAGACCAGGTTGGTATCACTTCAATTAAGTCATATGGAGAACCTATATGATATCGCATGCTCCCTGACCTCCTGATGACAGCAGTAGAAGTGACGGCAAACACACATTTGACTCAGTTGACCAGACTTAGCATTTCATCAACAACCGTTTTCTTGCAAATGAAAGGGTGCAGTCCGTTTACAACGGTGATGAATAAAAGTGACACCAAACAGCTACTAAATCTATACAACTCTTAAAGAATGCTGACTTTTCAAAGACAATTAGTCAGATTGGCAAATAGTTACCTCTAACTTAAACCCTTGCAGAATACCAGACCACACATATGACTGTATTTCTCCAAATGAGGGAGGACTTTTAGGTCTGACCAGATGCTGATAGAGCTGTTTGAATGGACGCCTTGCCATCCCAAGCAGATAACACAGACGTCACACAACGCATAACTCAGAAAAGGGCTTTGCATCATCCTCCTTCAGCCATTGGCTTGTTTGGGTGAGCTCTCTTCACACATTGGCTAGATGGGATGGCCATCATGTTTTGATGTCAGCCATAAACATTTCTTTTTAAACATTTCTTTATTGCCATTTTGACATCATGGCAGTTTATCAATGGTCAAGGCATTGGTATAATGTAACAGGCATATCGGTCACAACAGCTCCCACAATAGCAAAAATCATAGCCTGAGAAAAAGAAAATATGAGGCATCGCCGAGAAACATTTGTAAGGAACACTGTCCTGTGGTAGGGAGGGGACAAATATCACATTACACACTGTGTAAAGGTACCAACAGTTTGTGATTATTCAACAATAGTGACCAATAAAGTGTATAGTCCAAAACGAACAACCATAATCTTAACAACAGGGGTCAATCGTGATGAACCAGGGGAGATGGTTGTGTGGGGGTTATGAGGGGGGAGATAGGGGGCCATCATGAACTGCCCGTGCATGAGACGGCACTCTCCTGCCCATCTGGCCATAGAGCAGCGGAAAAAAAAGCGGGAAGAGGGTTGTGTCATGTATGACATGAATTGTATAGAGGATTACAGAGTTCCGCTTCTGGATTCTCCAAAGACCCGAAGTTGGTGATCAGGTCACAGAGAGTAGGGAGATGGAGGCATTACAGAGCCTAACAGTGATCACGTGGAGGCATCCAACTTATCTTTTAGCTTAAGTACATAGGTGTCCCAGAGGGTGACAGCCCCAGCCCAACCCCACGTGCGCGCTTCTCTTGTCACGGGAACATTCTGTGGAGACGATGTGGGGTGAGGTAAGTGTGATGCAGGTAATTAAACTGGGTAAACTTCAAGTGAGCATTGCGAGAAACCCGCTTTACCTGCTCAAGTGCAATCTTCTATTGCTTAGGAGTCAGTGCGGTGCCCAAACAGGCGTCCCGTCTGGGCTTGCCGAACAGGGCCAGATCCACATCCACTGCTAGTAGCGCTGTAGAGAGTACTGTAACAGCTCTGCGACCCAATCCATGCATCAGTATACATTGTAATCCATTATGAATGATAGGAGTATCAAGGCATTATATGTTAGAAATTGGCCAGCTCCCAACGTAGTACTGTCCTGCAGCTCCTGAAAGGAGCGTAGGTCTCCATCAGTGTAAAAGTCACCAAGGCAGGTCACCCCTGCCTCCCGCCAAGATGCGGGGTCATGGGCGACCATCAGGGCTCTAAATTCACATTGGCAATTGAGGGGTGTATGGGGGTGTGTCCCAATGTGGTTGAATAAATCTATGCCATCATTGTTTCACAGTGCGCGCCAGTCTGCTTATATCCCTGGAAGGGCCTCCTGGTGATTGTAGCCATTCCAATATTCCTAGGCCCTTCAGTTTGTAGCCAATCAATTGATTCTCACCCATAGTTTTACCTGGTAACCACTGCATGGGCCATTGCAACTGTGCCGCTGCAAAGTCGCATTCTAGGTCAGGTTCTCCCAAGCCACCTTCCAATACTGGGCATTGTAGTGTACAAATAGACACTCACTTGTGCACCCCTCCCCATACCAGATCAGACAGAAGGCCCCGCAGATCCCTGAAGTAGGCCCTTGTGGTAATCACAGGCACCGATGCGAACAAATGGAGGAGCTGTGGTAATATTAACATTTTTGCGAGGCAGGGACAGGGACAAGCGCGCCCAGAAACCCACAGACTGCTGCAGAGCCGTCAAGGTTCTACTGTGATTTCGATCAAGGAGGTCTTTGTCAGTTTGATATACATAGACCCCCAGGTAACGGAACATCTCGGGTCGACAAGGGAGATGGTCAAATTCCAATCTCTCCGCCTACACATTGCTCACCACCCACAGGGGAAGGATACACGACTTACCTCAATTTACTCGAAGTCCTGTCATATCTCCAAACAGATCTAATAAATTAAAGAGAGCTGGGAGATCCAGAGTAGTTGGCCTAAATATATTATGAGACTGTGTACTTAATATATTGTAATCAATGTTCAACATTGATAATGGACAATAAGAGCTATCCTCTAGAGGGTCCCTACTAGTATTCGGTAGCACCACCATGAGGGCCTCACTTAGAGAATCAGGCAATAAGTCGCGATACACCTCTTGCAGCCGGGGTGCAAGAGTGGCCCTGAATGTGACATAGTATTCTACTGGAAATCCATCAGTACCCAGGACTTTATTATGATCCATCTGACGTATCGCCACCTGGATATCCTCTATTTGCAGAGGTTGCTCGAGTTCCTGGAACTGCAGTGGAACAAGGCGAGAGAGGGCAGCCCCAGCACTATAAGCCTGGGGGCATCCAGAGGAGGATTGGGGGGGGAGTATAATGTCTAGTAGTATTGTGCAAAAACCTCGCAGACCTTAGTTTGGGAATTTACAATCCCACCAGTGGGAGTACAAATTGATCCAATAACAGGTCTAGGAATTCAGAGTGTGGGAGCCAAGCAAACATGTGGTCAGGCCTATCTCTGCCTGCGTGTTGACGTGTCAGGGGCGCCTTATAGTCGATGTTACAGAGGCAACATATTTCCTCCCTACATTGACTTCTTAAGACACGTAGTCTCCCACAAGCCTCCACCTCTGTCACCACCTCCATCTCAGTGGATGCCAGCTGTAAGGATTTCATGGATGTGTATATATTGTTCTCTAGTTCTAGATGCAATTAAAACAGACCTCTTAATTTTACCTTTTCGTCTTTTCATCATGATTTCTTTTTTATTTTTGTTAAGTGCAAGCTGTTGACATCTTGTAATAACGAGCTTTAGCAAAGTAGTCGTGCATGACAGCTAGCAGACTTCTTCATCAGATGCCCACTGCTTCTTCTCAGAGGGGAAAGCTTGTCTGTTGACACCTATCTATAGATGGGCTTACACTCAACCTAAGATGGTGGCCCCCTAATTCCACTTCAAATGTGTTGCGCTGCTGCAATCAATTTTATCCCCAGGACTCGGTAGTCCTATGAAGCATCTGGACTGTAATGCTGTCAATATTAGTGCATGCTTTTAAGACCTCCCATAATTATTCAGGAGTGGAGTACTAACTAGAATTCTGCACTATACTTGAGCGTATTAAAGAAATGCAATACAGTGTTCGGATTTCAAATGTAGCATCTTTTCAGAAGTGCCACCTGGCAATGTTGGTTTACTATTCATCTACGTAAATGTGCTAAAAGAGGATGCCTTATACTTTTTCTGGCTCAATAGGAGTGAGATCTGAGTGAAGACTATGTATTGAATTACTAAATGAGCATGGAGCCCCTAACACAGTCCCTGCTGTACCTGAAGGGTGTGAAAGAAGCATGGACGACTGCAGCCCTTGCCCCAACTGAAGCATGTGTGGGAAGTTTGCAATACTGCAGCCCTTACTGTACCGAGTGGGTGTGCAGGAAGCTTTCACCACAGTTGCCCATGCTCTACTCAATAGATATAAGGGATCCTTACAACTCTGCAGTAATGTTGTATCCTTACAACTCTGCAGTCATGTTGTACCTGATCTGTGTGAAGGAAACTAGCACTGCTGCAGCCTTGTTCTCCTCAGTGGGTGAGAGGGAAGCTTGCACTGCAGTGGCCTGGGTTTTACCGGATAATTATGAGGGAACCTTAAAACACTGCAGCCATGTTGTAGCTGATGAATGTGATGGAAACTATCTCTAATGCAGCCCATGCTGTACCTGATAAGTGTGAGGAAAGCTTGCACTGCTACATAGGCATAGCTATGGGGTGGCCAGCAGGGATCATCATCCTGAAGTTGTGGCACCTGCATACTTGTGCTGTGTAGCACAGGGAACAACTTTTGTCACTTTCCCAGGCGGTGCAGGACTCAACGTTGGTGCTGCTTTTAATGCACCTGCTGCCTGACCCACATTTGCTGCACACCATCTGCGTACAGCCTGTCAGTGCCAGAGATGCCTCTCCCTATATCATGTGCCATCAGTGCATTGCCTTGTCCTGCTATGGAGCCTCCCATTTTGGGACCTAACACCCATAGGTGCTACAACAGCAGGCACTGTAGTATCTGCAGCACAATACTCTGCACCTGCATGGTATTGATTGAAGCACCATTGACCAGGACAGCAAGAGCACTCCAATTGGAACAAGGAATCAGAAGCAGGCAGGGTGGTCCTGGGACAAAAAATTGTCCTGAAAGTGACCCCCCCATTAATGAATTAGATAGCTAAATAAAGTGTCCCATGTTTGCCAATTAGGGTGATTTTTAACTGATACAGACACACTTTATAATTATTTGCAAATTATGGAGGTTTCCATTGATTTGTGCTTACCGCAGGCAATGCTTGTTTTAATATCAGGGAACACAACAGACCATAAACAGACCCCAAAACAGCTAGAAAAACAGCCCTCACACTGACCTGTCAGAACAGCTCGTTGGACCCTGCCAGTTTGCAGTAGTGTCTGCTACCAGACCCAGGTGGTGGGGCAGGGGGAACGAAAAAAGTTTAAAAAACAAAACAAAATGTACCTGTGACGGTCGGCCGGCCGATTGCCGCCTCTCCTCCTTCCACTTCTTCCTGACTCTAGTCCCACAACAGGATGCAGGAAGCAGCAGGAAGCTCCTGGGCACCCAGCCTCCTGATAGCCAATCACAACGCTGCAATGCAACATTGTATTTGGTCTGAGCGCCGTGGATGGACGTTCAGCCAGGGAATGGGGGCCTGGGGCTGGGCATATCCTCCACGCAGACTGTAATGCAGCATGCATGGAGAAGATGGGAAGTGCGCATGAATGTTTGGCCGGCCCAAGAGGGCAGGCAAAACAGTCATGTGCACTTAGGAGTGGGCAAACCACTCCTCCCCTGCTTCTCTGTTGTTGGAGCAGCCCCGCCCCAAATGCAAAGCTGTAGCAGAAGGAAACATAAAATGATAATAGCGTGAGTTATTATCATTTTATGTTCCCTTTAATTCACTGCTACGAACCAGTGGGGCGACGCTCCTCCACCTTAGTGGAGAAGCCGCCACTGCCAATTTGCCTATAGGCTAGCCTGACCCTGACGACTGGGCCCTTAGTACTGCACAACTGATTGAGCAACTGTCCTCAGCTAATTTTCATGTAAGTCATGTACACATAAAACAAGAATAGACCCCGTTCCCCTGACAAGTGGTAGAGCCAAAATATTAACAGGGAGTGCCTATCAGAGCCAAGCCAAGGGTCAGCCTTGGCTCTAACAAGCCCCTGCACAAGCCGAAAATCTTTGGCATGTAAATTATATAGCAATGCTAAAATATGATAACATCGATAAATGAATAAACAATAGGTTTATGTACAGCATGCTCCCTAAACTAACATAGTTTAAGTGGCTTCCACATGCATTAATGAAGAAAAATGAGGCACAGGGAAATGCAATATTTGCCAAGGATCACACAGTGTGGTAAAGCGAGAAAGCCGGGATTGATCCCATGTTTTATAGTTTCACATTGTGTTATTTCAATTAGCCACTAAATGTCTCCTCATTTTATATCAAAGGTTAATGCTTTGATTTTGTTAATACTTTTAGAAACTGTAAACCTTTCCGTAAAAATATCAGATTATATCACTGCATAAAGAAGCATATTTTTTAACTTCAATTTAAAAACATACCTACCCACCTCCAAAAGAACGTCATTAGTGAACAGTAAGAAGCACGTCAGTTCTCATGTGTGCCCTATGTTATTATATGTATAGCAACATTAGAGCCTATTTAAATCAAACATAAGATGTTTTTATACAGTGCCTATTCTAAACTCACATATTTGGAGGTATTATCTTACATGCGATAATGAAGAAAAATGTGGCACTGGAAAATAAAATATTTGCCTAGGATAACACAATTTGGTCAAGCGGGAAAGCCAAGATTGATCCCATGTTTTATAGTGCAATTTAGCCACTTGATGTTATGTTATATAAATTTATACCGCGCACAGATACTCCGTGGAGTGTCCCAGTGCGAACCTGAAAAGGGGTCAAGGTCAAAAGGCAGAGCTAAAAGAGAAACGTTTTTAACTTTTTCTTAAAAGTCGCAGGATCTTGCATGCCGCACAGAGCCAGCGGCAATGCGCTCCATGCCAGAGCAGCTTTTCGGGCAAGAGAGCTCCCGCCAAGTCTTTGGCGGTTGAACCGAGGGATCTGAGCTAGAAGCTGAGAGGAAGAACGCAGCTGTCTCACAAGGACGTAAAAGGCAAACCTCTTCTGAAGGTAGATGGGTCCCAGGTCATGGAGAGCACTATGGGCAATAGTCAGAATTTTGAATTTTATTTGAGCCTCCGCTGGAAGCCAATGCAGAGAGCGCAAATGAGAGCGCACACTGCACCTGCTGGAAAGACCTAGCAGGAATCTGGCGGCCGAGTTTTGGACTACCTGCAGTTTGTTCAAGAGGTAGCCCGGGATGCCAGTGTACAGTGCATTGGCGTAATCTAGACGGGAAAGGATCAGAGCGCTGACAACTGTTTCCTTTGCCGATCTTGGAAGAAGAGGAAGAAACTTTCTCAGAGTTTTCAAAATGCCGAAGCAGGTCCCAGCCAGCTTCTTGACCTGGGTTGAAAAAGTCAAGTTCTCATTGAACCAAACCCCCAGATTCTTAGCGGAGTTTCCCTTCGAGCTGGGCAGGGCGAAACCCGGGGGCAACAGCTTCTCTCTGAAGTTGGCAGGAAATTTGCCATACAAAAGGATCTCGGATTTCTCCTCATTGCACTTGAGCTGCGCCTGAGCGAGCCAGTGAAAGACAGAGGACAAACAATGTTGAGCAGTAAGAACTGAATCATAGTCCCTTCCCCAAGAAAACAGAAGCTGGGTGTCATCAGCATAGGCCATCACCCTAGCCCCTAATGTCTCCGCTAAATAAACCAGCGGGGTGACGTAGATGTTAAAAAGAATGGGGCTAAGGGATGACCCCTGCGGGACACCCGTAGCCACTGGCTGAGGTGCGGAGGCACAAGGTGGAAGCCAGACCTGCTGCGAACGGCCTTCTAGGAAGGACCTGATCCAGCCCCAGACAGACCCAGATAGACCAATCGCCGAGAGACGATCAAGAAGCAAGGAGTGGGGCACCGTATCGAATGCTGCCGAGAGGTCCAGCATAACCAGCGCCGCTCTCCCGCCGGCATCCAGACACTCACGGATCGCCTCTGACACCTCCACCAATGCTGACTCCATGCTATACAAAGCCCGGAAACCAGATTGAGCCGGGTGGAGCAAACCCGTAGCCTCGACATACTCGGTAAGTTGATTTGTAACCACCTTCTCGCATACCTTAGCCAGGCTTGGCAGGAGCGAAATAGGACAGTAGTTTCCGGGAGTCGACGGGTCCAAAGACGGCTTCTTAAGGAGGGGGAGGATTTTAGCCTGCTTCCAGGTCGTCGGAACAAAAGCATCCCGCAGAGACGTGATAATGATCTTATTAACTTCAGGATTGATAATGTCAGCAGCTGAGGCCAAGAGTCTGGCAGCACAAGGGTCAGAAGGAGAACCCTATTTCAAACCTTTAAGAATTTTAAGGGTGCTGGACAAATCTACTGGCAAAAAAGTTGACAGAGTATGAGTAGGGCCAGCTAAAGGCCGGGCAGATGGAGGAGCCATGGATGGAGTAGCACAGGAGGAAAAAGTAGCTTGAATGTTGCAGATCTTGTCCAGAAAAAACTTGGCAAGAGTATTGCACCAAAGCTCCGAAACTGGAGCAGACCGTGCCTGAGCACTGGGAGATATAAAACTTTGAATGATGGAAAAAATTTCCTTCGAATTGTTGTTAGCCCGGTCGATACGCGAAGTAAAGTATCGGCCTTTGGCTACAGCTATAGCGGCATAATAGCTTTTTTGTTTGATTCTGAGTGTATGTTTCGCCAAGGGGCAGTAGCTACTAGAGCGCCACGCCCTCTTCAATATCTTACACTCGTATTTCAGGACTTTAAGCTCCGGCGAAAACCAAGGTTTAGAAGGGGATTCCCTCACAAGCTTGGGCAAGCGCGATGAGGATAGTGCAGCCACTGAATCAGAAATCCATTCGGAAAACCCAGTCACACTCCCTTCAAGATCTTGCTGAAGGGAGGGCGTGCCAAGATGCTATTGAATCGAAGAGGGGAAATCTATTTCTCTCATCTGTGTTTTTTTTACATCAATGGTCACCAACAGCACATAATTTGTAAATGAAAGAGTGCCTTTGCCGAAAGCTCTGCTCAAAAGCCGTAGGCCGATGCAATTAAACATCAGTGCACCGAATGCCAAGGCTTGTAGTCTTTAATCCACTATCAGCCACTCCCTGCCCCTTTTTCTCACTCTTGCAGGTTCCTGCTTTTTTCTTTTGTGATGCTTTGCCGTCTTTCTCTTCCTCTGTCTTTCCGGTCTGTGTGTTTTCCTGCTTTTGCACTTGGTAAACATTTGATGTAGGAAATAAGTGCAGATCCCCAAAAATAAGTGCTGGTGACCCTCACTGTCAAGCCTCGGCTCAAATTAAGCACTTTGGTAAATCTGGGAAGCCAGGACTGGTGCCATGTTTTATAGTTTCACATTGCATAATTTAAATTAGGCAAAAGATGAGAATTTCTTTATTTCTGTTAGACCCAGAGTTTTCTGACTGACTGGGACGCATAGAAGCCAGATAGAATCCACGTCTTTGATAGGATGAGTATGATACACTTGTCCACTAACCTGTGCTCACCCATTGGTTGCTTGGCACAGAGCAGTTAGGCTTATCCTCAGGGTCAAAGTTGAAAGTATTGGCACAACACCACCCTCACAACACACCGAGTACACTACAAAAAAACTCCACACCGTATGTATAAAACACCGCTCTTTGTATTAAACACACATTGAAATCGAAACAACATACACATTGGATATATGCTTTACAATTACATGCAATTGTCGAACTCTCCCATTAGCAGCAGAACGGCATGAACATATATGTACCATTCATAGGTATTCACCTGCCCGTTATCCCCTCAGCCTTGTAAGCAACATAAACCCATGTGTGTACTTCTCTGAGGTGTTCACGATCCAAGCAATCCCTCCCACATCAAAAGCAACAGAAACATATATTCTGGCTATTCAGAGGTATTCCACTTTCCTGCTAACACATTAGCATAAATATGACATTCCCAATATTGCATACCCCGTTCAGTTGTAATGATCAAGAATCAAGGTTTTGACTACATCTCGTGATCCAGCCCCTCAGCCACTCAAACTACACTAGCCAATGAAACACGTTGCACCCGCTGGCAACTCTTTGATTAGATTGTCAGGACCACCTAAAGCGTAAGGAAACAGTTATTAGGTTTCATCCCGACACATTAGGCCTTCAGGCACCCAGCTGCACCTTCACGAGTGTGGGATCACTATCCCCCGGTAGGCAAAAGACTGTGACACCAGAAGCTGGTGCACTTCCAAATTGGAGAAATGTTTCCCCTCAGGTGGAGGTGCGAGCTGCGGTTGCTCCAGACAGCAAGCCGTAGGTGCACACAAGGCACAACAAGACTCCTCTGGTTCAGTCATGATATTTTCAACAACAGAGTATCTTGTGGCGTCAGTCTGGGAAAAGGGAGCCGGCGACCTCGGACGGAGGTTGCAATGTCAGCACTGTTGTCCTCTCGACCTGGAGGTCTGAGAGATTCTAGGCTTCCAGCTCGGATCTTGCAGACTCTTCAAGCATGTGCACATGACCTGCCCCTTCCCAAAACTGTCCCCAGGGAGTACTCTGATGTAGCAAGAGACATGCAGAGCCTTGGCAACTAGCTTTTTAAAAGCCAAGCTGATTAACAGTAACCTGCACACACAGGCCCCACCAGGTTAAACCTGTGTCACTTTTGAAGAGGTACGTGGGTGGCACCACCTGTGCTGCAGGCACAGGGAGGAGCATTTGAGTTACATGCCCTAGGTAAATGTCTTACCCCTAGACAAGGGACTTACAGCTAACTCAATTCAGCCAATCATGTATACACCAACCACCAGTATGTATATGACAAGCACAGTGCTTTGGAACTGAATGGCAGTGTCAAAAGCACTGAAAGCCCTGAGGCTAGCACAAAGATCTGCAGAAAACCAGGAGAGACAAAATCAAAGGTCGAGGGAAAGCACCCTAAAAAGATCAATTTCCAAAACCCTGAGTTTTACATCAAGGCTAATGCGTTGACTTTAATTCTTAATTCCAGAAAACAGAAATGTTTCACCTTAAAATATCAGAATATATCAGTGCATTTAGAGGCATATTATAAAAGTGATCGTTTTTAATCTTCAACCCAAACGAGATTTCTTGCCCAGATGCCAATGCCATAAGTGAGCACTAAGAGACAAGCTAGTTGTCATGTGTGCTCTATATTCCTATTTTGCGTGAAGCAACATTATAGCCTATTGAATCAAACACTATAGGTTTTTGTACTGTGCATATTCTGAGCTTGCATATTTGAACATGTTCACATATGCTATAATGAAGAAAAAGATGGCACGGTGGAAAAAAAAACTTTGAAAGGGATCACACGAGTTAGTTAAGTGAGAAAGCTGGGATTTATTCCTTATGTTGTAGTTTCACATTGTGCAATTTAACCACTAGAAAGGAATTTCTTTCTTGCTCCTTTTTTTCAGCAGGCATTAATACTTTAACTCTAATTCTTGGCACCTGGTCTTAGAGCATGGGTGGCAGGCAGAAGTCACATTAAAGGTCATCTCGTTTTGAACTCGAGTCCAAGAGGAACTCAAGATGAGCGAATTTTCAGTGGCTTGAATACATCTACTTTCTCACCATGACAACCACCAGCTGCAGAAAGTGTCACCGGGTTGGTTGACCAAGTCCAGTCCCACCATGACTTACACTACAGTTTGCTAAACTGACACCATCTTCAAAGTGCTCAACAGCTATATGTGGTGTGTAGAGCTATCCAAGCGCAGTTACACAAATTCTGAGATGTTAGCTGGATCACGCCTGCTCAAATGTAAATGCAGTGTTTGCCTGTTGTAATCTTGTTATAGACTCCATAAGTGGGAGTTAAACTCATTTTGTTTCTGTTAATTATAGAGTGGCCAGGTTTTCAAAACCAAAGGTCAGGACTGGCAGTAAGTGTTATCACCGAAATATAGGAATCAAAGACGAGTCAGTGATATAGAACTAGCTCCAGATACATTGCAATATACACAACTTTTTGAAGTAATAAAACAGTAAAAATGAAATGTGATTGTTGTTCTCTGCTTTAAAATTGCTCATTTCAGCCCAGACGAATGAGGTTGTCAGTGAACCTAGGCTATTGGGAACTACTGAGCCTGTAGTAGTATAATATCTGATCTTGCTTGCTGTGTGCTCATATTTAGCCATATTTATCAGCAATCACACACTTGGTAAGCATGGCATGAAACAAAAACATTGTTGAAATAGGATTACTTAAAAAGGCAAAGACACAAATGTTTGACAAGCTTAGCTTTTACCCCTTCTTTTGCCGATATGGTAACAAAAGGCAACAACTTGGCTCTTAGCATAGCTGCCAGGTTTACCAGCTCCACATGTGACCCGGTGCTCCACACAAGTTTTTTCCTTTTCATTCGGGGACTTTCAGTCCTTGCTTTTATAATAAGACCCCCAGGATATTGCAGCATGGATCAGGGGAATTTTGTGGCACAATATACTTTACAGCACAATATTTCAAAATTTGCAGCATTTTTGTAGCACCTATTTTTACTAACCTTTTATAGGTATGCATGCTTTTAGGTTGTGATTTAAATATATGACACATTAACCATATGTTTGTAGCCACATTTTTTCCAGTTACCAATCAATAATTTTAACAAGTACATCCATCTTATGAATAAAACCTCCTGTCAGATCTGGCTTTTGTGGCAAAATCCCTTTTTCATCTTGTCAGTTTTCAGCACATATTTCCTATTTTAAAAAGTGAAAATACATAACCTAAAATGCAGCATTTGTGCAGCCCAGAACGCCACATGCTTTTGCCGAACTAAAAGCTAGGACCGATCTCAGTTTGTGATAATTGGCATGGGTGACTTGGAAACTGAGCAGTGTACCCATGTTTAAAAGACTTGACCACTAAGCATGATACAGCATTGTCAATGGTGTTACACCAAAAACAATATACACCACAAACATTAAACAAAAGACACAACTTTGGCATCAATGCACCTAAGTTTCAGCCCACCCAAAACAGTTCACTACAAGCTCTGGCCCTTTCTCTAACAATCACGTGATAAGAGTTTATGAGTTCATTAAAAGATTTTTAGGAAAGTGTTCATTATCTGCCAACAGGGGTTTGGAGTTGTCCGGCAGGTGACAGTTGAGAACTTGTGTCCATTATGTTCCACACAAGATTATAGGCTCTGCAAGAAAAATGTGCAAAAGGGCGAAGATTCTACATACAACATACTAAGGGGCATACTAACAAGGGCATTGAGCCACAGGAACATCACTTTTAATGACGTTCCTGTGGCGCAATGCTTTGCTCCATATTTAGTGGTGTTAAGCCACTTAACGTGGCTTAACGCCACCTTGTAAATATGCCCCTTACCGCAGCACACCGCTGCGGCAAAGGGGCGGACAATGGGTGTTGCTGTGGGCGTTCCACCACAACACCTATTGCTTTTGAAGCTTCCCCCTACTTACAAGGGTGCCCTAAATATAGGGCAGCGCCAAAAATAAGACCAGGGAAAATCTGGTCTTAAACAGGCGCAATGAGGAGAAATGATTAATGACTCCTTGTTTTTGCTCTTAACAGCAAATAGCCATTAGTGAGTGTTCATGTGCAGGAAGGTGTCCCTTCCTGCACATAAAAAATCATTAATAAATGACGTTTTGCAGCACATATCGAAGTTACAAATCGCCATTAGTGATTGTTTATGTGCAGGAAGGAATGCCTTCCTTAACATGAATAATCATTCTCTGCAACGCAGGCACCCTTGCACTACAGTGATGTTTGATATGTCATGAGTGATGTAAAATGTGAGGTCATAAGCAGTGTATGGTGGGGCGCAAGCTATAGTTAGCTCTGCTAACTATAACTCTTGAATTTCTGTGTTTTTTTTTAGTTCAAACATTTTTTTTTTTTTATAGAGTTTTATATAGCGCGAACTTGACCTGAAGGTATCGGGTATCAGAGCACTTTACATAGCACTAGTTGTGTTACATGAGGACATATTCATTTTTGTTAGGCACGGGGAGATTAAGTGATTTGCCCAGAATCACAGGATGTTCAGCGTCTTTGCCGAGACTCGAACCCAGTTCCACAGATTCGAGGTCGACCGCCCTATCTGTTAGGCCAACTCCTTTCCCCAAAACATTAATTTTGTCACTGACAAATTCAACTAACTATAATGTAACTTAAACCATTGTTTTTTGTAGTGAATGTCTAAGTTTTTTTTTTTAACAAAACCGATCTTTTTATCACACCTAACTATTATGTTACTGTAACCTTTGGTTTTTTTCAATGAATTTTTAGGCGTTTTTTTAACGTAAAGTAATATTTTATTACCATATGTAAAGCCAACCCCCCCTCCCGCCTTGCATGGCCACAGGGCCATTTAAATAAAAAATTAAAGTGGAGAGGGCCACGTGGGCCTCCTCCCCGAGCCTTATTAAGCCCTGGGGACCACATCCCACAGGGCCTTTTTTTATGAAAGGGGAGGGAGGGTGCTTGATCCCCCTCTCCGAGCATTATTAGGCCCTGGGGACCCCATCCCTCAGGGCTGTTTTTTATGAATTGGGAGGGGATGTCTGAGTGGCTCCCCTCTCTGAGCCTTATTAGGCCCTGGGGATGCCATTCCTCAGTGCTGTTTTTTTAATTAAAGGGGAGGGGGCCACATGCCCCCCCAGGCCTTGCTAGGGCCCTCACTAAAATTAATGCAAATCCACTGCAAAATAAAAAAACACGGGCTACAGCCCATTTCTATAAAAAAAAACAGGATGGGCTATGGCCCGGGGGGGATAGCACGACGTATATGCTAGGAGGGGGGCAAGGCCTGCCCTCCCCAAGCCAGGAGAATCCCCGGGGACCCCATGCCCTGGGGTCCTGCTCTAAATAAATGGAAGGGACATTAAAGTCATATTTCACTCATACAAAACCTTAGAAATTCAGCAGTTGTAGTTGCCTGAGATAACTGTAATGCCCCCTCAATGCACTGCTTATGATCTCACATATTACATCACTCATGACATGGTCAGTAACATCACTGATGACATCACTGATGACATCATCCAGTGATTGTGAGTGTTTTCTAAATGTTTCTGAGTGTTAAAGATATATACTAAGATACTACAAAAGTTACATGAGTATACTTTCTGTACTACTAATGAGTGATACTACTTGTAAAACATATTATGTGAGTGGGATAACAATGCTTTCATCATTGGAGAGGGATTCAATGGCTTTCCTCTGACACCAGGTAATATTGTGCCTCTTCCTACCGTTTGTGGTTCTCAGTTTTTTTAAGTCACTCACAACCTTCTTCTGAAAGCCATCTAACATGTGCAACCTCATCATAGAGGTGAACCTGTATTTAGGCTTGAACTTGGTGGGTGTACCCTGACCTTGCCTATGCATGTTTTGCTAATAATTGTGCCAAGTCAAGCAATAGGTTTTCTAGCAATTCACACATGTGCTTCTGTACCTTCAGGGTAACCCACCGTACTAATGATTGTACTCTTGCCGCTTTCAATTATGCCCCAAGTCACAGCATCTGTTGGCAAAAGCAATTACAGCATGTTATTTGGAATTTTATTTATGAGCTCGTTATGCACTGCAGCCATTACGGTACAAATTGTTTGCATCGCATCAGAATCCTTGCATGATCTTGTTATTTTCATTGTTTATTCCTATGCTTGTGACTGGTGGCACGCCGTGCTCCTTTTTGATGCATTTGACACATATTCTTTCATGTTGTTATCCTTTCTAAGATGGCCGACATCTTAACTGTGCTTTACATTCTTGTGGCAGCCACTCTTCTATGTTTACTACTATGTTAATGTAGGGTGTGTAATATATGTTATATTGGTGTCAGTTCCCCGTATGCGTGGTCAAGGCCTGGTGGCTGAAACGCATTGCAGGGGCTGTGTTTTGTTCAGTAAAAAGCACCTTCATCTTCCTGAGTACATGTGTTTCCGTTCTTGTTCCTGGATATTTTTTGAGTTGCCATGCCCGACGCCATGCAATACCCCTGGTAGGGAGCACGGCCGGCCATGGACCTGTTTGTATGTATGTATATATATATATATATATAATATATATATATATATATATAATATATATATATATATATATATATATATATATATATATATATATATATATATATATATATATATATATATTTACTGAAAAAACCAAAGGTTTCAAGGGACGTTATAGTAGGATCAGATTTCACATGTATAACATCAGAGAAATTCAGCAGTTATAGTATAACTCACGCCCCGCAATGCACTGCTTATGACCTCACATAATACATGACTCATGACATGGTCAGTGACATCATTGATGACATCTCAAATGACTTCACTGATGACATCACTGATGACATCATCCTGTGACTATGAGTGTTTTTAAACAAGTTTATGAGTGTCGACTATACATACCAAGGTGTATTGTAAATCAGTGGGTGTATGAGTGCCTATTTGGATGATTCAGCGGGTGAGTGAGTAACTGTATAAGTGAATGATTAAGTGTCTCAGTGATTTTATGGATGAGTGACTTGTGTGAATGTCTGTATCTGTCTGTCAGTTGGTGTCTAAGTGGTTGTATAGGTGTGTCAGTGGGTTTGTGAGTTTCTGTATGGGTGAGTGATTGGTTGTCTGAGTATGTGTATGAGTGTCTCAATGTCTGTGGTGGTGTGTAACTGCCTGTATGGATGAGTGCGTGGGTGAGTCAGTGACTTTATGTGTTTGTGAGCGTGTGTGTAAGTGGCTGTGTAGGTGAGTGAATGGATGTGTCAGTGGTATATGGGTGAGTAACTGTATATGTGAAAGGTAGTATAGGTGAGTGTTGGAGTATATGAGTGACTGTATGTGTGACTAAGTGATTGTGAGAGTGGCCATATGGGTGAGTGTATGCATGTGTCAGTGACTGTATAGATGAGTGAGTATGTGTTAGTAGTACCTGTATGAATAAATGAGTGTGTGTGTGTATAACTGTATAGGTGAGTAAATGGCTGTGTGATTGACTCTATATGTGAGTGAATAGGTGTGTGAGTAGCTCTAGGAGTGACTGACTGTGTGTGAGTGGCTGTAAGGGTGTATGAGTGGATATATCAGTGGCTGTATTAATGAGTGAGTTGGTGTATGAGTGGATGTATGGGTAACTGAGTGAATCTGTGTGTAGACCTATGAATCATTGAGTGGGTGTGTAAGTACTGGTATGGGTGTGTCAATGCTTTTATGAATGCTAGTGTAGAAGTTGGAGTGGGTGTATGTAAGGTTATATTGGAGTGTGAGTGGGTGCGTCAGAGATTTTTTGGATGATGTTATTAGTGAAGTAATCAGTGATGTCATCAGTGATGTTACTGACCATGTCATTAGTGATGTAATATGTGAGGTCATAAGCAGTGCATTGCGGGGGTGCGAGTTATAGTTAGCTCAACTAACAATGACTGTTGAATTTCTCTGGTTTGTGAGTGTGAAATCTGAGCCTAACTATAACGTCCCTGAAATCTTTGTTTTTTCCAGTAAAATTGTAAGGTTTTTTAAATTCTATTTCCTAACTATAACGGCCCTGTAACCTTTGGTTTTTTCAGTGTATTTGAAAGGTTTTTTAAATGCTAATTCCTAACTATAACGTCCCTGTAACCTTTGGCTTTTTCAGTGAATTTCTATGTTTTTTTTAAGTAGCAATAGTGTTTACAGAGTGGTGGGGAAAGGGGGCGGGCCTCTGACCAGCTCTCAGGAATTCCGCTGTTTGGGACTTACAGAAAGTACCAGGTCCATTAGAATCCAAGAGAAATTAATTTCCCAACCAGTAGTGTGCCAGGAGACGCGTTTGCAGAGTGGTGCAGAAAGAGAGCTTGGCATCTTGACCTCTTAGCAGACTAACTGTGTGGGACTTGCTGGAGATAACAGGAGGGGTAGTTGGACCCCAATGACCCTCACTAGCCAAGGGGGTTCTCATCCCCTAACTAGTACTGTGCCAAGAGACGTGTTTGCAGAGTGGTGGAGTAAGGTTGCCTTTGACAATTGCACAGGTCGTGCCTGTGTGATTCTATGAGTGCCATTGCTAAGGACACACTGTGAATACCAGGTGTTTTTGACAAAGTGTAAATACATAGTTTACATAAAGTTTCAGTGTAGCTATTTAGCAAGAAACTAATTTAACTTTCCCCTTTGTATTCATTTGTCGAAATAACTACATCAAAAATGCATTTTCCATCTTCACAGCAACACTGAAGGTTGCAATGACATCAGTAGTCACAAATACAAATGACAAAATGTAAAACAGATATTTAAACATAATTTATACAAAGTTTAAGTCTAGCTGTTTAGTAACATAATTGTTTAACTTTATTTTAACAACACATTTAAAAAAGACAACAATTTCAAAAAATAACTTTCAACATCCGCACTTAACTACAAAACACCCATAAAACTACCCATTCTTACCCAAACTCAACAGGAATCAAAAACTGCTCCAAAACTAGTACAATGCACACTTTGTGAAAAGATTCACTCAAGAGGGACGAACAAAAAATATTCATGTGGGATGACGTCCATGATCTATCATCTTAAAACCTAACATCTCTAACTGGCAGTCAAGTAGAAGGAAGCTGGAGGACCATCTACATCAGTGGCACCAGCAACAAATCCCACCCAGAAAGTAATTTGAGAGGTGCAGACTACTGAAACAGATATGGTTCCAGAGTTTTCAAGAATGGTCACACAAAACCACAAAAAACAAATCAAAAACAAAACAGAAAATCATGTCACTGAGAAAGAAAAGGAATATCATTAGATAATGCACTTTCCAACAACAAAAAAAAAGAACACACCCATTTATCTATCTTCAACATTCTTTAAAAGGAGTTCATAGTGAGCAGTTTTGTGCAATGCACAATATGTCACAAGACATTGTCAAGGGGTACAAATAAAAAATATTTTTGTGGGACTATGTCCATGCTTCACCATTTTAAAAACATACCTAAGCAATAGTGTAGAAGCAGCAAGAAGGCAACACAAGGCTGAAGGACCCTGAACTTCAATACTAGCCACAACAACACTGGGGCAGAGAGTCCCTTCAGAGGTTCAATCTCAACTTCCAGATTTGGCTCCACAGTTTTCCCAGATGGCATTATACTGCATGAATTGTGGAATTGTAGTGAGTGCTGGAGAGCAGTCCATAAGAGCCCTTCGCAATGCTGCAAAGAATCATAAATGTGAATGTTTTTTTAATTTTTGGGCCCTTTAAGTTTTTCTACATTAGCAGGCATTTTATTATCTTACAAAATGGGCATCTAATAGCTATGTGTTGTTGTTCATTATATTATCTTCTAATTTATTGTAACACTAGTTACATATAGGTTGCTGTATGGACAAGTCGAAGCATTCCTCTACAAATAAATATACAGCTAACTTTTGCCAATTATTATTATTTACCTTTTCACTTTTTTAAACACAAGTCAACAGTCTGTGTTTAAGGGGCATATTCTCAAGGAACTATCGCAGAGTTAACGGCACTTTATCTCAGCCAAAGTCGCGATAAAATTATCGCCCCATTCACAAGCTGGTGCCAACAGCCGATAACACCAGTTTACCTGCGATAGCAGCCGCAAAAAACATCGCCAAAGATGACCCCAGCAACTATCGCTAATGAGATGCAGAGTAGGCGTTCCCGAGCAAAAATTCGCGACAACACCACACCTCAACATTCCCAACGACCAGCCACATCGGCGATAAGATCTCAAAACATGCAATAAGGCACGTTAGCAGCATAAATCTAACATCTGCTCTGACCTGGTGCAAAGTCGGATGACACCCTGCACCATCAAAGGGAGCCCAGCCCAGAGCCACACATGAAGAACAACAGATGCCATGGAGCCACTCACCATGCATCCCGGAGCCCCAAGAGGGCAACAACACCCACCGCCACCACCCCCAGGACCCCCCCCCGGGTCCCCGCTCCTGGCCCCCCCACCCACCCCTGGACAAAGATAGGTCACATCAACGTTACAAAATCATAAACAAAACAATGTGCCTGATGTCGCACAATTACAACACCCAACATACATGTGTTGTCAGAAAAATGAGAATCATACATTCATCTCAGAATTTGCAAATAATTTGTTTCATTCAGAATAAACACAAAACAACTATTTTGAAGAGTCATGGCGGGTTCTCTCAGGACAATCTGTAAGTCACAGCCTGCAAAAAAAAAAATCCAGATAAGAAGGTGTGTCATGCGCTCATCAAAGGACAGAGAGAGCGAGCGAAAGAGAGAGAGAGATAGAGATAGAGAGAGTGAGAGTAAGAGAGGGAGAGGGAGAGAGAGAGAGAGAGAAAGAGAGAGAAAGAGAGAAAGAGAGAGAAAGAGAGAGATTGTACAAGGAGCGCAAGGCCAATCCGGCTCTTGGCTCATATATGCCAACTGTTGTGTGTGTATTGCTATTGGTGCACACTAAGTCAAAGGCCTGGCATCAATTGCAACGCGAAGGCCACATCACATTTCAAAAATGCAAGCAGTAGTCAGACTAACATTAGGAATGAAAGCTCCTTTATCTCAATACACAAGGCTGTAGGACATCTGAACCCCCGACCTTGGTCTTGAATGCGGCTGGCACTCCCTGCGAGAGATACCATACCAGATTTTGACGACTCCCACACCACGAACTGCGCGAATAAAAGACCAACGTGTCCACTCCCCACAAACACTTGTCCCTGCTTGAGGTACACCTGCATGGGATGCTCTTGACACATAAGTAAAAAACAACCCATACGCCCAAACGTTGCACACAAATACAACTCATTGCTCCGAGCAGTGGCATATCATCCACATAACTGCCACCTGTCAGAAGAGTGCCGGTGCTATGAGACCAACAAAGGCAATGATTGGCAATCCCGTGCACATGCACAACCCCTCTAACGTGGAACTGTACCGTGCACCAATGCTGCATCTGTTGGCATCACTGCCACTGGCAGTGTTGCGCATCAGTTACCGTCTGAGTTTCCGTCTGGCGTACGTCACCTGCATCCAGCCCTGGTTCTACTGTCGATCATGCACATTCGAGTGGCCCATGGATGTCTGCCTATCCAACAGAACGGTAGCTGAACTGGATAATGACACGTGTTTGCGCCCCCTGTTGGCCCACAAACAGGAGTGTAACCATGATACCCGTGCATGGGATGCCCTGATATTTGGCGTATGTGCAGGCAGTTGGGCATGGGAGATTGCTCAACTCCTCATGTGCAGTGACCACATCGAGGCGCTCCCCTATTGGGCTGTGTTGCGGATTGGTGAAACGGCTTGGACGGAGCACAGCTGCCCGGACCAGGTAATGGATTGGCTCGCCATCGTGTTCCTTGACCTCGACAATGATGTACTCCTGGAACAGATTGCCCATGAAGCAGCGCTCGCATTCATGGATGAGGAACTACTTTCCTGCAGCCGCAACTGATTGTCACTCACAGCACAGGTCCCTACACCTTGTAGCATCTTGGAGGAATGGTCACATATCCCACCACAACAGTGGACATGTCTGCCTTCACCTGGACTCTGAATGCATGTGCGTGGACCTACGCATGTGTACACACACCTGTGCAAAGTGATGCAGTCCCATGGGCAGAGCTGCACAGCGTCGTTTGGCAACGTTAAAAAATCGGAGAAACTGCTGGGGGGAGAGTACACACATGGCAATGTAGTACGACATGTGACCTTGTAGGATCCTTTCACCTGCTCACTGTCAGCAGAGCACACAGTCAGCGCAGTCCGGTGCTACAGCACTATGCAGATCCCATGGGCTATGAGTCGTGTCGCCTGACACGGGCCAATGAGCAGACGCCAAACATCACATGACTTGTCCAGCAAGGCAAGGTGGGCTGAGACCGTTGACATCCGTAATGATTTGTGTTCACTTTTGCCACCCCATTACTTGCACCTCGACATGTTCCTAAGCTGCCTGGAAGTGTCTTAAACATTGGTCTGCATGTTGTGGCCCTTGCCCTACCCGTACTGACACGCACATGCCAATAAAGTCTACGCAACTTCACTAGTGTACAACTGAGATGCGTGTTGATTATAATGACAAATCGTGTGCCTACATGTGCATTGTCCGTACACAGGGAGGGATTGACTGACGCTTGTGAATTGGGGGTGATTCCCTATTGGCAGCTCCACCTCTGTGAGCCAGACATTTTGGTTGGGATAGTTGCTGGCAGACCTGTGCTCTTACGTGTCTCCAGCAATGTGAGGATGGTGTCCAACCTCTTGCCATGTAGATCAAGGTTATCCATCAGAACAGACTGTGTCCACACAGATGTGTGAGTAGGTATGCGAAGAGACGTTCTGTTGTCACAAGTGATGGGGGACACCACTTCAGGACTGCTACCGAATTTGACATTTCTACACACAGCCCTATTTAATACATGGACGTGGGGCTACGTTGGGGGTAACAAGATTGTTGTTGATGTGCAATGAGGCCAAAGCTAGTTCACACCTTCACAGTCATCTAATTGGCCATGTGGGTCAGGGTCAAACATGCGCATTGATGACATTTACCAGGGTGGACCTTTTAGTGCAATCAATGTCCCTACATCCATCCAAACTTTTATACTTGAGTGAACATAGACATGACACATCTGTGTGATTTGGAATGTTTTATTCACATTCTGGGGAGTGTCGGAGCTGGAGCAGTACATGGCCATTTCAAGCCCACATAACATGGTTGCCCAGTGGTGGGCCAACCAGAGTCCTTGGGGGAATGCAAAGTTAATCTGAAGAGGAAGAGTTCAGTCCGCAGCCGTATTGCTGTGTCATTGGTACCAGAGCAGATATGGCAGTCCATGTCGGGGTCCAGGTGAATGTCGCAGAGTGTTTCGGGGACAGTGGGAGGTGTTGTTCCAGGGCATGATGCAGAGAGCAGAACCAGGCAGGGACAGGCCATATGGCGGGGATGGATGCTACTACCTTCTTCCTCACACAGTCATTACCCTCCACATCTTACTCCTCTGAGACTTCTTCTGTGTCTGGTGTGTCAGGTGTGTGTGGTGGGGTTATGGCTGCGTCACTGTGTGCCACTGACACATCAGGGTGTGAAGGTGATAGGGCTGCATCACGGTGTGCCACTGACACGTCAGGGGGCGGAGATGTGTGTGTTGAGGTTCCTGCAGCAGTCATCTGGTACAGCCGTGGCAGCCATACTTCCAGCCTGCATCGGCTCCATGGTCTCTATTGTCCTCCGCATCTGTGCCAACTCTGTGCTGCCATCGCTGGAGCCTGTCTGACTAGATAGTTCTTGTATCCGAGTAATGGCCCCAGCGATGTCAGCCAGGGATTGTTGGTGAGCATGGTGCGGACAGTGGGTGTCCGTTAGGGACTGTAGGTGCTCCCTAATGGGACTCAGGCACCCACGTATGGCATTGAGTTTGGCTGCCATGAGGTCGAACCCCACCCGCAGCTGATCAGCCATCTTCTCCTGGCACCCTAACACACAGCGTTGGAATTCCATGTGTTGTTCGTGGGGGTCCTGGGAGACAGCCATGGTGGTGTGTGCTTCCTGCTGTGTGGTCTGTGCAGGGTGTGGGGTCACCGCGATGCAGCTGGGCTGCCCTGCTCCTGGAGGTGGGGTGCGGAGGCTGTCCACGAGCTGTTGGAGTGTGTCTGGGCAAATGTGCAGGGTGTCCTCTTCATCATCACTGAAGAGATGTGTGGTCTGCTCTGCAGGGGGTGTTGATTGTCCCTCTGCAATGTAAAGGGGAGATGCAGGTTAACAGTGTGTTCCATGTATGTTGACGCATTGTAGATGTTTACATTCAGACTGCATGACAATGTACATTGTAACTGTTTTGGTGAAGCTGGCTATTTGATGGGAGACAGTGGACATTTCGACTACATGACAGATGTGTGGTTGTACTCGTACATTGTCATCTCACAGTGTCATGCAGTGCCAGATGTGATTGGCCAGTTTCTACGCACGAGCAGCACCAGTTCTGTCCTGTGGTGTAGGGGTTGCACTTTGTGCCACATTGTCGTCAATGTTGATGTAATGTGATTGCTATGTGTGTGTGCTGCATTGTTGGCGATTCGCCCCTGCAGCTCTGCTTTGGCGGACCCTTATCCCTTTGAGTCGGTGTGCCTTTGACTTGTGTGCTTTTCGGGTGCTGGGATGTTTGCGACTTGGGGTCATTTGTGCTCCTGGACAAATTTTGTACTCTTGTGCATTGTTTGTCTGCAGATGTGTTTTTGATGTCATGGGTTGTAGGTGCACGTGGATGTGTCAGAGTGTGACCTGCTCCTTTACGGATGTGGTCCACACTCAGCCACCTCAATGTCATCTCGTGCACCATGTCATGTATTGTGACTTCAGCCATGCTATCTGTCATGCAGTGTCACTTGCATTGTCAGTGTGGCTCACAGAGCCGCTGCTTTTCTGGATTCTGCACATATGCATGGGTAGGTTGTGGCTTTGGTGATATGGAGGGGGGCCCATTTGTGCACATTGTGGACGGGGGCCTACTTGGTGTTTCTATGTGTGCTGCAGTGTGCCAAGGGTATCAGGGACATGTTCCACACTCATTGTGGGTGTGCAGTGTGCTGCACATGATTGTGCATGTGTGCCATTGTGCCCATCTCCCCCCGTCCCCCCAGTCCCTGGTCGTTACTCACCCTGTTGCTGTTGGGTCAGGTCATATTGAGCTGTATCCAGACCCCCAACTCCTTGCACCGTCTCCACACTGATGACTGTGGCCACTATTTCCTCCATCTCATCCAGCTCCTCCTGTGGCGCAGGACTCCCACCTCCAGTCGCCTTTGCTGCCTTCCTGTTGGCAGCGGGTTTCTGTTTGGTTTGGCTGTGCACTTCATGCCAGCGCCTCTTGACCTCCTCCATTGACCTCCTCGACACTCCGACTGCATTCACGTTGGTGACGATGGACTGCCATATTTCCGTTTGTGTTGCCAATGACGCAGTGGAGGTGACGTACAGTTGTTGGTAGTGTTCTATCACCTCCGTGACGATGATCCGGTCTTCCTGCGGACTGAACCCCATCTTCCTCTTCCTCTTCTCCTTGCCCTTCCCCGGAAACAGGGTTCCTGGCTGGTCCTCCGTGGGGCTTGTGGGGTTCGGGTTGTCCTCTGCACTCGGTCCGGGTGCATCCATGGTGCTACGCAGTTTGATTTGGTTTTGGTGTGTTTTTTTGGTTGCTTTTATAGTGCATTTTCCCGCATGACGCGTGGGAATTGCAGGCCTGTCGCTGGTTGTCGCTGATTTTTGTATCGCAATTTGGGGCATCGCAGGTTTTTTCGCGTTCGTGTTTCGCATTTTTTCGGCGTTGCGTTAATTTTTGGGCGGTCATTTGGCGCGTTGTCCTGCTACTATCGCATATGCCCCTAAATCTTTTAGTGAGTGCGTCGACAACATATACAAACATACTCTGTTTTTTTTAACCACACTGTGTAACATTTTGTACTCTCTTCTTCAAAACTATCAACTGTAATATCGGTGTCCTGTTCTACAACTCCTCTTAACAACTCTTTATTTTCCCTAGAATCCTGCTGAGGACCAAAGAAACGAAACTGCACATCATCACAAACCTTTTCTACATCTGCCACAGTACCATACAAAAGTGCTCTACTCATTTCTCCTAAACATAAAGCAGGAGTTTTCACATAGTACATCCTCCTAACTAAGGTTCGCATTGTTGAGTGGTGTACAACTAACATCCTGAAATGATGAAAAGTGCTTTGGCACACTTTGGGGCATATGTACAAGCCCCTATCGCCACCACAACGTCACCTATATTGACGTTGTGGTGGCGATAGGGGCTGCACCTTCTGTACAAGGCAGGGGTAAGCCACTTAACATGGCTTAACACAGCCTTGTCTATAAGGCCCCCTTTCACGCTATGGTTAGTGTGGGCATTCCACCGCAACGCCCATTCATTTTGACGCTGCCCCCTATGTACAAGGGTGGCGTACATAGGAGAGAGCGCCAAAATTAAGATGGCGAAACGAGGAGAAATGCATTATTTCTCCTCGTTCTTGCTTTTCCCATGTGTGCTGCCTTGTGCAGCACACATGGAAAAAGCAAAATGCCATTGTTTGTTTATGTTTAGGAAGGTGTCCCTTCCTGCACATAAACAAACTTTTAAAAATGCCATTTTGTCACTTTCATGGGTGCTGCATGAAGCAGCACACATGAAAGTGACAGGATGGCATTACTAGGATTGTTTATGTGCAGGAACGGACACCTTCCAACACATAAACAATCCTCCCTGCACGCAGACACCCTTGCACTCTGGTGCAAGGGTGCCTGCATTGGCGCTAAGTTGCTAAACTTAGCACCATCGCAGGGGAAGCGCAAGGCTGCACCACATTCCTGTAAATATGGTGCAGCCTTGCGTTACAGAAGGGGAGGAGAGAGGCGTTAAGCCATGACGGCTAACGCCTCTCTCCTCCACTTCCTTGTACATATCCCCCTTTATTTGATAAACAAGCTAGTGAGTGTCCCTGCAAATGTGTATGCTTTCTAGTCGTGCAAGGATCCAATCCTTGTAAATGAATTGCTGTTGAATACTACAAACATTACTACAATTCCATTTGTATACAGGCGCCTAACTCCGCCTTCCTTGTACCTGTTCTCCAATAACTTGATTTACATTTGTAGGTACCCTCACCTCTTTCCCTTTAGGAGTGCCATTCTTCATTTCATAACACCGTCCTCTGTAATCAATAGTATGAACTAATCTATTATCCTGGAGATAGATTTCTTCATTAAAAAAAGATTTTCTACTAGAAGTATGTATGCATTCTCCACTAAAAACTGTATAAAAGTTACTTCTATTCACTAATCTTTTTTTCTGGTTTTGTCTCCTCAAGCAGAACACCATTTTATCAAGAGTCTTCATTCTATCTATAATCAAAATAAAAACCTTCACCTTCAAAGCAAAGGTCTTATCAACTACTCTCTCAACTTGTTCTTTCTGTTTCACTGCATGTTTCCTTCTTCTATACTTCTTAATATTTCTCAGTAGATTTATAACTACTCTACTACGAAACATCCTAGCTCTGATTTCATTAAACTGCTTCTGTCTCCTGGTTAAGGTGTATACATCTTTGTTACATTCTTTCCAGTTCTTGCTATATTGATTTGGTCCATTGTTAATCTTTCTCATAGTTTAAATTTTATTTTCATTATTTCATAATCTTTGGAAATGTCTACATATATTTTTAAGAAATGAGTTTGTCCTCTTACCAAGAGCTCTTATTTCATTCACCACTTTTTGCCCCTTTTGAGTGTCAGTTCTGCATAAATAGTGTACTTGCTTCTGTTCCTTTTCCCTCCGAGCTTTTGTATGCAATCTGTCTGTAATTATGCAGCTATTGTTCTGTAAAAAAAAAAAAACTATAATTGAATTTCTTTTCTAGCCAATGTACCAGCTGCTTTACTACTGGCTTTCACATAATACAAAAATAGTTTTTATGTTATGTTGCAGTTTTAAATCTACAAATCAACCTGCCTACATAACTACAAGCACTTACTTCAATGTACCAATCCCAAACCAAAACAGAAAACTTAATTTATTACTTACCGTTTAAAATTATAGAACCCTCTCCTGCAACACAGCTGCACCATTTCTCACTTCTCACTTATACACGCTAAAAGACCTCTTTATCCCTTATGTACTCAATTTAAAAAAAAACATCAACCAAAGTGTAGAAGTACATATAGTGTCTCAATACTGTAAATCCCAAAATACAACATAAGACCCATTTCTATGACTCTCTACAACTGTGTCACCGGTACATTTAGGGCCTCATTATGATGTGACTCAGAAAGCACCCAACCGCAGGTCGCAGACTTTCCGGGTCATATCGTAGGTTACACTTCCGACCATTGCATTACAATGCAGGTAGTCGAAAGTGAAACCCGCCAGTCATTCCAGCTGGATTCCGATTGGCTCAAGGAACCCGTCAGCCAGTCAAAGGCCTCACCATAATCCCTAAGGACGACATCGGGATTACGATGTCGGTTTCCGGCAGGCTTTCAATGTTGGGCTTTCTGACATGGAAAGCCAGTCGGAAAGTGACTTTGGGGGCCCCTAGCAGGGCCTTTTTCTCCCTGCGACCTCCGGTTGGGGGGCGAGGGGGCACCTGTGTTAATCCCTGCACCGTGTGGCATGCACCATGCCACACGGTGCAGGGATTAACAGAACCTCCCATTTTTTTATGGGAGCTTGTGCTATGGCCAGTTTACGGCCTTAGCACAAGCTCCCATAGAGAAATGGGAGTATGCGATCGCACCATGTGCGGTCACATTGTAATAGTGGTGTTGGGACCCCCGACCAGAGGTCGGCCAGTCCCGAAACCGCAACGGTGTCGGACATCGTAATAAGGCCCCTGGTTTTTCAATACTTTTCTACTTAGATGTGTCAGATTTAAATTTTGAGAAGCACTCCATATAAAAATCTGCACATTAATGTGTATCATAGCATATAACTCACTAATTCTTCCGAGTATATGCAAACAGTGTGTGACGGGTTACATATATAATTCACCAGATGGTTCTAAAAGAGTACATATTCCTCACTAAAACTTGTAAATACATGTGTTTCTGGTTGAGTACAACAATACTCCCTGGATGAATGGATGAGTGCATAGATAGTGCCTACGTAATTCTCTCAGAATATAGGTAGTGCCTGCATGATTTCCAGAGTATAAAAGAACTCTATCAGTGGTGACATATCTGCATAGTTAGTGCCTGTGTATTCACATAGCTATATTGCTACTATCTGGGTGATTGGATGAACACATGGGTGTTGCTTGCATGGTTCAATGAGTACATAATTAGTGCCTGTTTGATTGGGAGAGTGCATGTGTAGTGCCTGGGAGATTGAATAAGTCTTGATACCACTCTTAATATACAATTGCATACATGGCTCTTTAAGAGTTTACATTGCTCTGTTACTTAGCATCCACATGCATCAGTAGGATTCTAAAACTAAAAACAACAATTCTCACCTTTTGAAATCACAAAACCGTATCCTAATGGCATACCTACATAATTTTGCAAATATTCCTTGTGTCTTTAAAACATATATTTAGAATATCTCAAAGAAAAGTTGCATGCCAAGTGAAGCTAGCACACAAACTCTCAAAAGACATTCTGCACTATTACCCCTCCCCAATTTTAAACAGAGCATGTTGAAAGAAATGCAACACACTCACTATATACATGAAATTTTCAACAGCCTTCAAGAACATAGATCACCATGTACACATATATGTGATATCATAAAAGTTATAGACCTTCAGGACATCTTTCCAAAAATATATAGTTCTCTGCATCTGTAAGTAAACTCAACAGTCTCATCGTACATATAGCTATCTGCAACCAGAAAAACCATATCCCACCATCTAAACATATGCAAACCGGTCATATAAGTTAAAAACCACATTGACAAACACTTCCTAGTATACATCTAAGAAGTAATACTACTTTATAATTTATATACAGGCACCGAACATTTTCTTATGTTTTATTCATGACTATAGCACTCCTGTTTAGTAATGTGACTAAAACTACCACAACTCCCAGAATGCAAATAATATAGATGTATCTTTTCTGCACTTAATGCTTAGACATTTAAAACATTGTCATTGTTAAAGGCCTTGCTCGTGGTCATTTTCAACAGTATTAACATCTTAAACACATACCCTCTGCCAGATACAGTTCATCTGATATTTTTCTTTTCACATCACTGTAATACTCAAATTTTTAATCAAACACCCATATACATCTTCATTTCTAATGTACATTTTTAATATAATTAAAAAGTTATATACATACCAGTGAATTAAGCTCATAGATTATATTGTTCTTTTTATCTTTTTCTGAATAGCTTTGACACTGTTAAGATTTGTAAAAACTAAGCACAAGAATGGTACATCACTCTCATAAAAATCAACTATAAAATGGCATCCTCTTCAACTTTCCATTCTATCATCATGAGAAAGGCACCAAATGAAATCATGTCTTTCATTTTAGACTACTCTAGCTCCACTTGTGAATGGTTAGCATCTGTTAACACTTTCCCTCTCTTTCAAAACTAGGTTCCTGTTGACACGTTTTCACGATGTTTTTGTGATCATCACGGAGTAATCACAAAAAAAACAGGAGTTCAAACCTTTATCTAGCTTCATTTAAAAAAAATTAAATACTACACAATAGTTTATTATATAGTCCTGAGTTGGAAATTAAAGCTTGCCATTACTTAAATTCTGTCATAACTCCTCAACTTTTTAAAAACGTTCTGTCTCCTTAACACCCTTCTCCCCCAATACACTTTTAGCTCACTGTACCTAGCAACCCAGTGGAACCAGTAGGTCACAAGCTCACAGCACATTCTAGAAGGAATATGCTACTTCCAAATGAGATACAGCAGGTGTGGTTTACGCCACAGATTCAAAAGCTTATCAATGTCTGTATTGCATTTCTTTTTTAAACAACAGCCAATAATAAGACTTCTTCCTGAGCCATCCAACACACTACCTAATTTTATTCACTTTCATGCTCACAGCATCCAATGAACTATATATATATATATATATATATATATATATATATATATATATATATATATTATCTACTGGCAGTCGCCAGTAGATAGTTATAGTTACAACCTATTATCCATAGGAAATCCACGACATTCTATTTGAAATAACTCTCTTGCCGGTTGACGTATCTTCGCAAAATTTTCAAACTTTGTGGGGCGCTCCGGTCCGCTCCTACCCTGAAAGTCTCGGGGGATTTGTCAAGCGGGGGCCGAGAAAAAGGGGGGTCCCAAAACGCGTTTTCCCCATGCAATTTTCCATAGGAAACTTTAGACACGGCTACAGCCCGAACTGCTGAACGGAATTACACCAAATTTGGCAAAGAGGTAGTTCTTGGTTCAGAAAGAACCCTTTTTGTTAAATGGTGTAAATCCGTTCAGTAGTTGCTGAGAAAATCAAAAGTAAAAAGATAGATATATCTAGGGCCGCGGATCCTCCCGAGCACGAGCTTTATGATAATTGGCTGTCAACACTCCAAATCAGGAAGTGTTGCCAGCCATTTTGTCCCTCGGTAGAACCGAGGGACAGAAACAAGTGCGCAAAGCGCACAAAGGGGGCAGGGTAGAAACACCCTGACCCCTAGGTCTGCTCAAGGGGTCCCACAAGCACCCCTGGGCAAAAATTATTATTATTTTTTTTTTAAAGTGGCAGGATGCGCTCAGGGAGCGCGAATCCTGCCGAAAAAAAATCGAAGCGCGGTCTCCGGCGCTTCGATGTTACTCCGCCCGGGTGGGCCAAGTCCCGGGGGCATGCTGAGGGAGGGTTAATTTTATGTGTGGGGGCCTCTAAGGGCCCCCAAGCCCCGGGGACCACCACCCCCGGGGCTTTATGTATAATGGTGCGGGAGGGCTCTGAGCCCTCCCGCAGCCCCGAGGACCACCACCTCCCGGGGCTTCTTTTTTAAATTAAAAACCTGTGTGGGGGCTCCAGCCCCCACACGCCCGAGGACCACCACCTCCCCGGGGCACTAAGAAAAATTAAAATGGGGGTCCGTTTTGGACCCCAAGCCCCGGGGACCACCACCTCCCGGGGCTTTCAAAATGTAGGGAGGGGGCCGCGCGGCCCCACTCCTGGAGCCTGTGGTGGCCCTGGGGACCGCCACCCCCAGGGCCGGCTCCTGCAGTGTCCCGGGGTGCCTACCCCCGGGACACTGCTGTTTGCAATGACAGGACGGGAGCCTCGCGGCTCCTGTCCTGTCATTGCAAACTTGCTTTGGATATTGGAAGAGAGAGCAGGAAACCTGCTCTCTCTTCCAATATCCAAAGCCGATTGCTTTTCCACATGGGGAGCAGCATCTTAGCAGCTCCCCATGTGTAAAAGCAATGCCGGCTCCCGTAGGACACGGGGAGCCGGCGGGACTGTGGGGGGCTTGGGGAACCCCCACAGTCCCCAACGAGAGGCCAGGCCCCGGGGGATGGGGTCCCCGGGGCCATAAGTGGCCACGGAGGGGGGCCACGCAGCCCCCCTCCCCAAAGTAAAAAAATGGGAAAAAAATTAAAAAAAAGTGCAAGGCCGGCCCGGGGGATGGGGTCCCCGGGGCCTTAAATGGCCTGAGGAGGGAAGCCACGCAGCCCCCCTCCAAATAAAAAAAAAAAGAGGCCATGCCCGGGGGATGGGGTCCCCGGGGCCAATACAGGCCCAGGGAAGGGGGGCCACGCGGCCACCTTCCTGTTTTTTTTTTTTAAATAAAAAAAAAAGGGGTAAGGCCCTGGGGGATGGGGTCCCCAGGGCCTAAAAATAGGAAAAAGGAAGGGGGGCCACACAGCCCCCCTTCAGGGGGGGGAAAAAAAAAAAAACGATCGGGCCGTAGGCCCCGCCCCCTTCCTGGCGTGTTTGCAGAGGGGGGACGAATTCCCCTTGAATACTGGGGGTCCCTGGGGGCCAACTAGCCCACCAGGAACCTACAGTATGCGCCAGGGGGCTGCCTTGCAGAGAGGTGTACAGAGGCCATGCCCCTTTTTACACCTCTCTGCAACGCAGCTCTATGGCGCTTTTGGAGGTATATGGTGGGCTAGTTGCACCCCAGGGACCCTCAGGATTCAAGGGGAGTTAATCCCCCGACTTAAAACGCACCACGGGCGCGTTTGCACAGTGGTGAAGGGAGGGGCGGGGCTTCAGGTGACATGTGTGCAAACAGGCCCCGTGGCGCGTTTTAAGATGGGGAATTAAATCCTCTTCAATCCTGAGGGTCCCTGGGGCTAACTAGCCCAACAGGTACGTCCAGAAAGCGCCACAGAGCTGCGTTGCAGAGAGGTGTAAAAGGGGTGTGGCCTCTGTACATGTCTCTGCAACGCAGCCCCTGGCGCATACTGGAGGTTCCTGGTGGGCTAGTTGGCCCGTAGGGACCCTCATGATTCAAGGGGACTTAATCCCCCAACTTAAAACACGCCACGGGGCGCGTTTGCACAGATGTCACCTCAGGCCCCGCCCCTCCCTTCACCATTGTGCAAATATTCCTCTAAAATCAGCCGAAATACGAATTCTGATTTACTCACCTGTTATCAGGAGAGACCTCAGTGCTGCATCTTTCAGCCCAGTACTAATCCTGAAAAGTAATTTTAACCGTACTTACCAGTAACTTGAATTTCCTTCCATAGGCTAACATTGACTGGTTTCACTTGGAAATTCTTCTAAGTGTGGAGTTTTGGAACTTTAAAATATTCCTCTAAAATCAGCCGAAATACGAATTCCGATTTACTCACCTGTTATCAGGAGAGACCTCAGTGCTGCATCTTTCAGCCCAATACTGATCCTCAAAAGTAATTTTAACCGTACTTACCGGTAACTTGAATTTCCTTCATAGGCTAACATTGACTGGTTTCACTTGGAAATTCTTCTAAGTGTGGAGTTTTGGAACTTTAAAATATTCCTCTAAAATCAGCCGAAATACGAATTCCGATTTACTCACCTGTTATCAGGAGAGACCTCAGTGCTGCATCTTTCAGCCCAGTACTGATCCTCAAAAGTAATTTTAACCGTACTTACCAGTAACTTGAATTTCCTTCCATAGGCTAACATTGACTGGTTTCACTTGGAAATTCTTCTAAGTGTGGAGTTTTGGAACTTTAAAATATTCCTCTAAAATCAGCCGAAATACGAATTCCGATTTACTCACCTGTTATCAGGAGAGACCTCAGTGCTGCATCTTTCAGCCCAGTACTGATCCTCAAAAGTAATTTTAACCGTACTTACCGGTAACTTGAATTTCCTTCCATAGGCTAACATTGACTGGTTTCACTTGGAAATTCTTCTAAGTGTGGAGTTTTGGAACTTTAAAATATTCCTCTAAAATCAGCCGAAATACGAATTCCGATTTACTCAACTGTTATCAGGAGAGACCTCAGTGCTGCATCTTTCAGCCCAGTACTGATCCTCAAAAGTAATTTTAACCGTACTTACCGGTAACTTGAATTTCCTTCCATAGGCTAACATTGACTGGTTTCACTTGGAAATTCTTCTAAGTGTGGAGTTTTGGAACTTTAAAATATTCATCTAAAATCAGCCGAAATACGAATTCCGATTTACTCATCTGTTATCAGGAGAGACCTCAGTGCTGCATCTTTCAGCCCAGTACTGATCCTCAAAAGTAATTTTAACCGTACTTACCAGTAACTTATATTTTCTTCCATAGGAATCCATTGTCTGGTTTTCAGCAGAAAAGTTTCAAAGTGTCGATTTTCACAAACTACAAATATTCCTTAAAAATCGCCTGTATGACTTAAACGCATTCTTTCAACTGTTTACAGGAGATGCACCAGTGCTGGATCCAGGATCCAACACTGAGTAAGAAAAAGTAACGATAACAGTTTTTACCTGCTAAGTGAATTTCCTTCCATAGGATAACATTGGTGATTCTATGAGAAAAAGTTTCTTTTTAAATTTCTTTATTAAAATTTTTTTCCACATTTTCTTGCAAGGGTATCAGCACAAATACATATCAATCAAAAAGAAAATCAAAAGAAGATGCAAGGTTTGAAGGAAGGAAATAAATCACATAAACGGACAAATAATTAAAATAACATAATGAAAAAGAAAAAAATCATCAATTCGATTACAAAGACTCTAATCTAACCCATTAACAGAAATATATTTCATAGAGAGATTTACTTTGACCAATTTATACCAACATCACATTAAATTTGCCCCCTAGTTGGCTTTAATTATTCTTTTCCTTCCATTTTATTAGAGGAGGCCAGATGCGCTGTCCCAGCAGCTTCGACTTTTTCCCTTTCTTTCGTAAATTGCTCTCTCCATTGTATATAGAGAAAGTAAACGAGCAAGCCATTGCTGGAAAGTAGGGGGAAAGGATCTAACCAAGCCGAGGCAATTTTAATCCTCAATACCGCCATAGCAACAAAAAGAAATCGATAAGCGAACTCATTTTAGGTCATACTACTTATTCCTAGCAAGATTAGTTCAGGGGTTAATTTAATTTTAACCCCGAGTGAGCAATCTAAGTATTCCATAATTGAGTCCAACAGCCCCTGTAGACAAGGGCAGGATGCAAACATATGCACCAAATCAGCATCCATCCCCGCACACCTAGGACATATAATCCCTGATAACCCGCCCCACTGTGCTATTCTAGCCGGTTGTATAGTATAGAGAGAAAATAGTTCTAAAATGTTGTGCCTGGAGCCCAGCTGAACATAAAACCAGCTGACCCAACTCTAATGATCTCGAAAGTGCTCCGGGAGCAGCCCCCACACGCTCAGCCCATTTAACCTCGTGTTTAGTTAAATCATCTTGTTTTAAACTTATCAATTCTGCATATATCAACTTGATAGCCCCCTTATTCCTGCCTTGCATAATATCAATAATTACATTACTATCAAACTCACTATCCCCCCAGTTTTTTTACTAAAAAGCTGCGCAATTGAAAATACTTGAAGAAATTACCTTTCTCCAACCCAAACTCCATCTGTATATCGTTGAATTGGCGAAACCCTTCTATCCCAATTAGGTCCCCAGCCTTCCGAACACCCTTAGCATCCCATCCTGCCATAGTCTCATCGGAGAAAATTCCAGGGAATGTGGGGTTTTTGTATAACACTGTATAGTGGTTGAGTCTCCCCAAACCAATCTTCTTTTTTAACGCACTCCAGATCTTAAAAACAGCCATTAACGTCTTAAATTTGGTTCTTTTGTAATAACTGGGCTCTGAGAATTTAAAAAACATCTCTCAGCGTTTCCGCCCAGTAGCAATTTATAGACATCCGGGAGCTCATTTTCCCCTTCAGTGTCCACAGGACATACCCCTACCAATATCCCCGTATATTGCAAGACAGCAGCCCAGTAGTAACTTCTAAAATCAGGGACCGAAAACCCCCCTTTTCCCGTGATAAAGACATAAACCGGAGTGCCCGCCTAGTTTTGCCGTGTGCCCAAATAAATCGATTAACTAAACCTTCTAAAATAATAAACCAAGATTTTTGAAATTCCAGTGGGATTGCCCTAAATAGATATAACATTTTTGGTAAAAAAATCATCTTAATGATGTTACAGCGTCCCACGAGAGAGAGATGGAGATTATTCAATCTATCTAAATCCAACCTCGCCTTCCTAATTACTGGTTCCATATTTTTAGCCACTAGCGTTCCTAGGTCTGACGTAACCCGTATACCAAGGTATACCGCCGAATCTGTGGCACGGGGATCTACAAAATTAACCAACCGATTCTTTATTACTTGGGTCTTAGATCTATTAAGTGCATATCCAGTGTGTCAGAGTGTGACCTGCTCCTTTACGGATGTGGTCCACACTCAGCCACCTCAATGTCATCTCGTGCACCATGTCATGTATTGTGACTTCAGCCATGCTATCTGTCATGCAGTGTCACTTGCATTGTCAGTGTGGCTCACAGAGCCGCTGCTTTTCTGGATTCTGCACATATGCATGGGTAGGTTGTGGCTTTGGTGATATGGAGGGGGGCCCATTTGTGCACATTGTGGACGGGGGCCTACTTGGTGTTTCTATGTGTGCTGCAGTGTGCCAAGGGTATCAGGGACATGTTCCACACTCATTGTGGGTGTGCAGTGTGCTGCACATGATTGTGCATGTGTGCCATTGTGCCCATCTCCCCCGTCCCCCAGTCCCTGGTCGTTACTCACCCTGTTGCTGTTGGGTCAGGTCATATTGAGCTGTATCCAGACCCCCAACTCCTTGCACCGTCTCCACACTGATGACTGTGGCCACTATTTCCTCCATCTCATCCAGCTCCTCCTGTGGCGCAGGACTCCCACCTCCAGTCGCCTTTGCTGCCTTCCTGTTGGCAGCGGGTTTCTGTTTGGTTTGGCTGTGCACTTCATGCCAGCGCCTCTTGACCTCCTCCATTGACCTCCTCGACACTCCGACTGCATTCACGTTGGTGACGATGGACTGCCATATTTCCGTTTGTGTTGCCAATGACGCAGTGGAGGTGACGTACAGTTGTTGGTAGTGTTCTATCACCTCCGTGACGATGATCCGGTCTTCCTGCGGACTGAACCCCATCTTCCTCTTCCTCTTCTCCTTGCCCTTCCCCGGAAACAGGGTTCCTGGCTGGTCCTCCGTGGGGCTTGTGGGGTTCGGGTTGTCCTCTGCACTCGGTCCGGGTGCATCCATGAGTGCTACGCAGTTTGATTTGGTTTTGGTGTGTTTTTTGGTTGCTTTTATAGTGCATTTTCCCGCATGACGCGTGGGAATTGCAGGCCTGTCGCTGGTTGTCGCTGATTTTTGTATCGCAATTTGGGGCATCGCAGGTTTTTTCGCGTTCGTGTTTCGCATTTTTCGGCGTTGCGTTAATTTTTGGGCGGTCATTTGGCGCGTTGTCCTGCTACTATCGCATATGCCCCTAAATCTTTTAGTGAGTGCGTCGACAACATATACAAACATACTCTGTTTTTTTAACCACACTGTGTAACATTTTGTACTCTCTTCTTCAAAACTATCAACTGTAATATCGGTGTCCTGTTCTACAACTCCTCTTAACAACTCTTTATTTTCCCTAGAATCCTGCTGAGGACCAAAGAAACGAAACTGCACATCATCACAAACCTTTTCTACATCTGCCACAGTACCATACAAAAGTGCTCTACTCATTTCTCCTAAACATAAAGCAGGAGTTTTCACATAGTACATCCTCCTAACTAAGGTTCGCATTGTTGAGTGGTGTACAACTAACATCCTGAAATGATGAAAAGTGCTTTGGCACACTTTGGGGCATATGTACAGACCTCTATCGCCACCACAACGTCACCTATATTGACGTTGTGGTGGCGATAGAGGCTGCACCTTCTGTACAAGGCAGGGGTAAGCCACTTAACATGGCTTAACACAGCCTTGTCTATAAGACCCCCTTTCACGCTATGGTTAGTGTGGGCATTCCACCGCAACGCCCATTCATTTTGACGCTGCCCCCTATGTACAAGGGTGGCGTACATAGGAGAGAGCGCCAAAATTAAGATGGCGAAACGAGGAGAAATGCATTATTTCTCCTCGTTCTTGCTTTTCCCATGTGTGCTGCCTTGTGCAGCACACATGGAAAAAGCAAAATGCCATTGTTTGTTTATGTTTAGGAAGGTGTCCCTTCCTGCACATAAACAAACTTTTTAAAAAATGCCATTTTGTCACTTTCATGGGTGCTGCATGAAGCAGCACACATGAAAGTGACAGGATGGCATTACTAGGATTGTTTATGTGCAGGAACGGACACCTTCCAACACATAAACAATCCTCCCCTGCACGCAGACACCCTTGCACTCTGGTGCAAGGGTGCCTGCATTGGCGCTAAGTTGCTAAACTTAGCACCATCGCAGGGGGAAGCGCAAGGCTGCACCACATTCCTGTAAATATGGTGCAGCCTTGCGTTACAGAAGGGGAGGAGAGAGGCGTTAAGCCATGACGGCTAACGCCTCTCTCCTCCACTTCCTTGTACATATCCCCCTTTATTTGATAAACAAGCTAGTGAGTGTCCCTGCAAATGTGTATGCTTTCTAGTCGTGCAAGGATCCAATCCTTGTAAATGAATTGCTGTTGAATACTACAAACATTACTACAATTCCATTTGTATACAGGCGCCTAACTCCGCCTTCCTTGTACCTGTTCTCCAATAACTTGATTTACATTTGTAGGTACCCTCACCTCTTTCCCTTTAGGAGTGCCATTCTTCATTTCATAACACCGTCCTCTGTAATCAATAGTATGAACTAATCTATTATCCTGGAGATAGATTTCTTCATTAAAAAAAGATTTTCTACTAGAAGTATGTATGCATTCTCCACTAAAAACTGTATAAAAGTTACTTCTATTCACTAATCTTTTTTTCTGGTTTTGTCTCCTCAAGCAGAACACCATTTTATCAAGAGTCTTCATTCTATCTATAATCAAAATAAAAACCTTCACCTTCAAAGCAAAGGTCTTATCAACTACTCTCTCAACTTGTTCTTTCTGTTTCACTGCATGTTTCCTTCTTCTATACTTCTTAATATTTCTCAGTAGATTTATAACTACTCTACTACGAAACATCCTAGCTCTGATTTCATTAAACTGCTTCTGTCTCCTGGTTAAGGTGTATACATCTTTGTTACATTCTTTCCAGTTCTTGCTATATTGATTTGGTCCATTGTTAATCTTTCTCATAGTTTAAATTTTATTTTCATTATTTCATAATCTTTGGAAATGTCTACATATATTTTTAAGAAATGAGTTTGTCCTCTTACCAAGAGCTCTTATTTCATTCACCACTTTTTGCCCCTTTTGAGTGTCAGTTCTGCATAAATAGTGTACTTGCTTCTGTTCCTTTTCCCTCCGAGCTTTTGTATGCAATCTGTCTGTAATTATGCAGCTATTGTTCTGTAAAAAAAAAAAACTATAATTGAATTTCTTTTCTAGCCAATGTACCAGCTGCTTTACTACTGGCTTTCACATAATACAAAAATAGTTTTTATGTTATGTTGCAGTTTTAAATCTACAAATCAACCTGCCTACATAACTACAAGCACTTACTTCAATGTACCAATCCCAAACCAAAACAGAAAACTTAATTTATTACTTACCGTTTAAAATTATAGAACCCTCTCCTGCAACACAGCTGCACCATTTCTCACTTCTCACTTATACACGCTAAAAGACCTCTTTATCCCTTATGTACTCAATTTAAAAAAAACATCAACCAAAGTGTAGAAGTACATATAGTGTCTCAATACTGTAAATCCCAAAATACAACATAAGACCCATTTCTATGACTCTCTACAACTGTGTCACCGGTACATTTAGGGCCTCATTATGATGTGACTCAGAAAGCACCCAACCGCAGGTCGCAGACTTTCCGGGTCATATCGTAGGTTACACTTCCGACCATTGCATTACAATGCAGGTAGTCGAAAGTGAAACCCGCCAGTCATTCCAGCTGGATTCCGATTGGCTCAAGGAACCCGTCCAGCCAGTCAAAGGCCTCACCATAATCCCTAAGGACGACATCGGGATTACGATGTCGGTTTCCGGCAGGCTTTCAATGTTGGGCTTTCTGACATGGAAAGCCAGTCGGAAAGTGACTTTGGGGGCCCCTAGCAGGGCCTTTTTCTCCCTGCGACCTCCGGTTGGGGCGAGGGGGCACCTGTGTTAATCCCTGCACCGTGTGGCATGCACCATGCCACACGGTGCAGGGATTAACAGAACCTCCCATTTTTTTATGGGAGCTTGTGCTATGGCCAGTTTACGGCCTTAGCACAAGCTCCCATAGAGAAATGGGAGTATGCGATCGCACCATGTGCGGTCACATTGTAATAGTGGTGTTGGGACCCCCGACCAGAGGTCGGCCAGTCCCGAAACCGCAGCGGTGTCGGACATCGTAATAAGGCCCCTGGTTTTTCAATACTTTTCTACTTAGATGTGTCAGATTTAAATTTTGAGAAGCACTCCATATAAAAATCTGCACATTAATGTGTATCATAGCATATAACTCACTAATTCTTCCGAGTATATGCAAACAGTGTGTGACGGGTTACATATATAATTCACCAGATGGTTCTAAAAGAGTACATATTCCTCACTAAAACTTGTAAATACATGTGTTTCTGGTTGAGTACAACAATACTCCCTGGATGAATGGATGAGTGCATAGATAGTGCCTACGTAATTCTCTCAGAATATAGGTAGTGCCTGCATGATTTCCAGAGTATAAAAGAACTCTATCAGTGGTGACATATCTGCATAGTTAGTGCCTGTGTATTCACATAGCTATATTGCTACTATCTGGGTGATTGGATGAACACATGGGTGTTGCTTGCATGGTTCAATGAGTACATAATTAGTGCCTGTTTGATTGGGAGAGTGCATGTGTAGTGCCTGGGAGATTGAATAAGTCTTGATACCACTCTTAATATACAATTGCATACATGGCTCTTTAAGAGTTTACATTGCTCTGTTACTTAGCATCCACATGCATCAGTAGGATTCTAAAACTAAAAACAACAATTCTCACCTTTTGAAATCACAAAACCGTATCCTAATGGCATACCTACATAATTTTGCAAATATTCCTTGTGTCTTTAAAACATATATTTAGAATATCTCAAAGAAAAGTTGCATGCCAAGTGAAGCTAGCACACAAACTCTCAAAAGACATTCTGCACTATTACCCCTCCCCAATTTTAAACAGAGCATGTTGAAAGAAATGCAACACACTCACTATATACATGAAATTTTCAACAGCCTTCAAGAACATAGATCACCATGTACACATATATGTGATATCATAAAAGTTATAGACCTTCAGGACATCTTTCCAAAAATATATAGTTCTCTGCATCTGTAAGTAAACTCAACAGTCTCATCGTACATATAGCTATCTGCAACCAGAAAAACCATATCCCACCATCTAAACATATGCAAACCGGTCATATAAGTTAAAAACCACATTGACAAACACTTCCTAGTATACATCTAAGAAGTAATACTACTTTATAATTTATATACAGGCACCGAACATTTTCTTATGTTTTATTCATGACTATAGCACTCCTGTTTAGTAATGTGACTAAAACTACCACAACTCCCAGAATGCAAATAATATAGATGTATCTTTTCTGCACTTAATGCTTAGACATTTAAAACATTGTCATTGTTAAAGGCCTTGCTCGTGGTCATTTTCAACAGTATTAACATCTTAAACACATACCCTCTGCCAGATACAGTTCATCTGATATTTTTCTTTTCACATCACTGTAATACTCAAATTTTTAATCAAACACCCATATACATCTTCATTTCTAATGTACATTTTTAATATAATTAAAAAGTTATATACATACCAGTGAATTAAGCTCATAGATTATATTGTTCTTTTTATCTTTTTCTGAATAGCTTTGACACTGTTAAGATTTGTAAAAACTAAGCACAAGAATGGTACATCACTCTCATAAAAATCAACTATAAAATGGCATCCTCTTCAACTTTCCATTCTATCATCATGAGAAAGGCACCAAATGAAATCATGTCTTTCATTTTAGACTACTCTAGCTCCACTTGTGAATGGTTAGCATCTGTTAACACTTTCCCTCTCTTTCAAAACTAGGTTCCTGTTGACACGTTTTCACGATGTTTTTGTGATCATCACGGAGTAATCACAAAAAAACAGGAGTTCAAACCTTTATCTAGCTTCATTTAAAAAAAATTAAATACTACACAATAGTTTATTATATAGTCCTGAGTTGGAAATTAAAGCTTGCCATTACTTAAATTCTGTCATAACTCCTCAACTTTTTAAAAAACGTTCTGTCTCCTTAACACCCTTCTCCCCCAATACACTTTTAGCTCACTGTACCTAGCAACCCAGTGGAACCAGTAGGTCACAAGCTCACAGCACATTCTAGAAGGAATATGCTACTTCCAAATGAGATACAGCAGGTGTGGTTTACGCCACAGATTCAAAAGCTTATCAATGTCTGTATTGCATTTCTTTTTTTAAACAACAGCCAATAATAAGACTTCTTCCTGAGCCATCCAACACACTACCTAATTTTATTCACTTTCATGCTCACAGCATCCAATGAACTATATATATATATATATATATATATATATATATATATATATATATATATATTATCTACTGGCAGTCGCCAGTAGATAGTTATAGTTACAACCTATTATCCATAGGAAATCCACGACATTCTATTTGAAATAACTCTCTTGCCGGTTGACGTATCTTCGCAAAATTTTCAAACTTTGTGGGGCGCTCCGGTCCGCTCCTACCCTGAAAGTCTCGGGGGATTTGTCAAGCGGGGGCCGAGAAAAAGGGGGTCCCAAAACGCGTTTTCCCCATGCAATTTTCCATAGGAAACTTTAGACACGGCTACAGCCCGAACTGCTGAACGGAATTACACCAAATTTGGCAAAGAGGTAGTTCTTGGTTCAGAAAGAACCCTTTTTGTTAAATGGTGTAAATCCATTCAGTAGTTGCTGAGAAAATCAAAAGTAAAAAGATAGATATATCTAGGGCCGCGGATCCTCCCGAGCACGAGCTTTATGATAATTGGCTGTCAACACTCCAAATCAGGAAGTGTTGCCAGCCATTTTGTCCCTCGGTAGAACCGAGGGACAGAAACAAGTGCGCAAAGCGCACAAAGGGGGCAGGGTAGAAACACCCTGACCCCCTAGGTCTGCTCAAGGGGTCCCACAAGCACCCCCTGGGCAAAAATTATTATTATTTTTTTTTTTAAAGTGGCAGGATGCGCTCAGGGAGCGCGAATCCTGCCGAAAAAAAAAAAATCGAAGCGCGGTCTCCGGCGCTTCGATGTTAATTCGCCCCCGGGTGGGCCAAGTCCCGGGGGCATGCTGGGGGAGGGTTAATTTTATGTGTGGGGGCCTCTAAGGGCCCCCAAGCCCCGGGGACCACCACCCCCGGGGCTTTATGTATAATGGTGCGGGAGGGCTCTGAGCCCTCCCGCAGCCCCGGAGACCACCACCTCCCCGGGGCTTCTTTTTTAAATTAAAAACCTGTGTGGGGGGCTCCAGCCCCCACACGCCCGAGACCACCACCTCCCCGGGGCACTAAGAAAAATTAAAATGGGGGTCCGTTTTGGACCCCCAAGCCCCGAGGACCACCACCTCCCCGGGGCTTTCAAAATGTAGGGAGGGGGGCCGCGCGGCCTCCTCCTGGAGCCTGTGGTGGCCCTGGGGACCGCCACCCCCAGGGCCGGCTCCTGCAGTGTCCCGGGGTGCCTACCCCCGGGACACTGCTGTTTGCAATGACAGGACGGGAGCCTCGCGGCTCCTGTCCTGTCATTGCAAACTTGCTTTGGATATTGGAAGAGAGAGCAGGGAAACCTGCTCTCTCTTCCAATATCCAAAGCCGATTGCTTTTCCACATGGGGAGCTGCATCTTAGCAGCTCCCCATGTGTAAAGCAATGCCGGCTCCCGTAGGACACGGGGAGCCGGCGGGACTGTGGGGGCTTGGGGAACCCCCACAGTCCCCAACGAGAGGCCAGGCCCCGGGGGATGGGGTCCCCGGGGCCATAAGTGGCCACGGAGGGGGCCACGCAGCCCCCTCCCCAAAGTAAAAAAATGGGAAAAAATTAAAAAAAAGTGCAAGGCCGGCCCGGGGATGGGGTCCCCGGGGCCTTAAATGGCCTGAGGAGGGGGCCACGCAGCCCCCTCCAAATAAAAAAAAAGAGGCCATGCCCCGGGGGATGGGGTCCCCGGGAGCCAATACAGGCCCAGGGAAGGGGGCCACGCGGCCACCTTCCTGTTTTTTTTTTAAATAAAAAAAAAGGGGTAAGGCCCTGGGGGATGGGGTCCCCAGGGCCTAAAAATAGGAAAAAGGAAGGGGGCCACACAGCCCCCCTTCAGGAGGAAAAAAAAAAACGATCGGGCCGTAGGCCTCGCCCCTTCCTGGCGTGTTTGCAGAGGGGGACGAATTCCCCTTGAATACTGGGGGTCCCTGAGGCCAACTAGCCCACCAGGAACCTACAGTATGCGCTAGGGGCTGCCTTGCAGAGAGGTGTACAGAGGCCATGCCCCTTTTACACCTCTCTGCAACGCAGCTCTATGGCGCTTTTGGAGGTATATGGTGGGCTAGTTGCACCCCAGGGACCCTCAGGATTCAAGGGAGTTAATCCCCCGACTTAAAACGCACCACGGGCGCGTTTGCACAGTGGTGAAGGGAGGGCGGGGCTTCCAGGTGACATGTGTGCAAACAGGCCCCGTGGCGCGTTTTAAGATGGGGAATTAAATCCTCTTCAATCCTGAGGGTCCCTGGGGGCCAACTAGCCCAACAGGTACGTCCAGAAAGCGCCACAGAGCTGCGTTGCAGAGAGGTGTAAAAGGGTGTGGCCTCTGTACATGTCTCTGCAACGCAGCCCCTGGCGCATACTGGAGGTTCCTGGTGGGCTAGTTGGCCCGTAGGGACCCTCATGATTCAAGGGGACTTAATCCCCCAACTTAAAACACGCCACGGGGCGCGTTTGCACAGATGTCACCTCAGGCCCCGCCCCTCCCTTCACCATTGTGCAAATATTCCTCTAAAATCAGCCGAAATACGAATTCTGATTTACTCACCTGTTATCAGGAGAGACCTCAGTGCTGCATCTTTCAGCCCAGTACTAATCCTGAAAAGTAATTTTAACCGTACTTACCAGTAACTTGAATTTCCTTCCATAGGCTAACATTGACTGGTTTCACTTGGAAATTCTTCTAAGTGTGGAGTTTTGGAACTTTAAAATATTCCTCTAAAATCAGCCGAAATACGAATTCCGATTTACTCACCTGTTATCAGGAGAGACCTCAGTGCTGCATCTTTCAGCCCAATACTGATCCTCAAAAGTAATTTTAACCGTACTTACCGGTAACTTGAATTTCCTTCATAGGCTAACATTGACTGGTTTCACTTGGAAATTCTTCTAAGTGTGGAGTTTTGGAACTTTAAAATATTCCTCTAAAATCAGCCGAAATACGAATTCCGATTTACTCACCTGTTATCAGGAGAGACCTCAGTGCTGCATCTTTCAGCCCAGTACTGATCCTCAAAAGTAATTTTAACCGTACTTACCAGTAACTTGAATTTCCTTCCATAGGCTAACATTGACTGGTTTCACTTGGAAATTCTTCTAAGTGTGGAGTTTTGGAACTTTAAAATATTCCTCTAAAATCAGCCGAAATACGAATTCCGATTTACTCACCTGTTATCAGGAGAGACCTCAGTGCTGCATCTTTCAGCCCAGTACTGATCCTCAAAAGTAATTTTAACCGTACTTACCGGTAACTTGAATTTCCTTCCATAGGCTAACATTGACTGGTTTCACTTGGAAATTCTTCTAAGTGTGGAGTTTTGGAACTTTAAAATATTCCTCTAAAATCAGCCGAAATACGAATTCCGATTTACTCAACTGTTATCAGGAGAGACCTCAGTGCTGCATCTTTCAGCCCAGTACTGATCCTCAAAAGTAATTTTAACCGTACTTACCGGTAACTTGAATTTCCTTCCATAGGCTAACATTGACTGGTTTCACTTGGAAATTCTTCTAAGTGTGGAGTTTTGGAACTTTAAAATATTCATCTAAAATCAGCCGAAATACGAATTCCGATTTACTCATCTGTTATCAGGAGAGACCTCAGTGCTGCATCTTTCAGCCCAGTACTGATCCTCAAAAGTAATTTTAACCGTACTTACCAGTAACTTATATTTTCTTCCATAGGAATCCATTGTCTGGTTTTCAGCAGAAAAGTTTCAAAGTGTCGATTTTCACAAACTACAAATATTCCTTAAAAATCGCCTGTATGACTTAAACGCATTCTTTCAACTGTTTACAGGAGATGCACCAGTGCTGGATCCAGGATCCAACACTGAGTAAGAAAAAGTAACGATAACAGTTTTTACCTGCTAAGTGAATTTCCTTCCATAGGATAACATTGGTGATTCTATGAGAAAAAGTTTCTTTTTAAATTTCTTTATTAAAATTTTTTTCCACATTTTCTTGCAAGGGTATCAGCACAAATACATATCAATCAAAAGAAAATCAAAAGAAGATGCAAGGTTTGAAGGAAGGAAATAAATCACATAAACGGACAAATAATTAAAATAACATAATGAAAAAGAAAAAAATCATCAATTCGATTACAAAGACTCTAATCTAACCCATTAACAGAAATATATTTCATAGAGAGATTTACTTTGACCAATTTATACCAACATCACATTAAATTTGCCCCCTAGTTGGCTTTAATTATTCTTTTCCTTCCATTTTATTAGAGGAGGCCAGATGCGCTGTCCCAGCAGCTTCGACTTTTTTCCCTTTCTTTCGTAAATTGCTCTCTCCATTGTATATAGAGAAAGTAAACGAGCAAGCCATTGCTGGAAAGTAGGGGGGAAAGGATCTAACCAAGCCGAGGCAATTTTAATCCTCAATACCGCCATAGCAACAAAAAGAAATCGATAAGCGAACTCATTTTAGGTCATACTACTTATTCCTAGCAAGATTAGTTCAGGGGTTAATTTAATTTTAACCCCGAGTGAGCAATCTAAGTATTCCATAATTGAGTCCAACAGCCCCTGTAGACAAGGGCAGGATGCAAACATATGCACCAAATCAGCATCCATCCCCGCACACCTAGGACATATAATCCCTGATAACCCGCCCCACTGTGCTATTCTAGCCGGTGTATAGTATAGAGAGAAAATAGTTCTAAAATGTTGTGCCTGGAGCCCAGCTGAACATAAAACCAGCTGACCCAACTCTAATGATCTCGAAAGTGCTCCGGGAGCAGCCCCCACACGCTCAGCCCATTTAACCTCGTGTTTAGTTAAATCATCTTGTTTTAAACTTATCAATTCTGCATATATCAACTTGATAGCCCCCTTATTCCTGCCTTGCATAATATCAATAATTACATTACTATCAAACTCACTATCCCCCCAGTTTTTTTACTAAAAAAGCTGCGCAATTGAAAATACTTGAAGAAATTACCTTTCTCCAACCCAAACTCCATCTGTATATCGTTGAATTGGCGAAACCCTTCTATCCCAATTAGGTCCCCAGCCTTCCGAACACCCTTAGCATCCCATCCTGCCATAGTCTCATCGGAGAAAATTCCAGGGAATGTGGGGTTTTTGTATAACACTGTATAGTGGTTGAGTCTCCCCAAACCAATCTTCTTTTTTAACGCACTCCAGATCTTAAAAACAGCCATTAACGTCTTAAATTTGGTTCTTTTGTAATAACTGGGCTCTGAGAATTTAAAAAACATCTCTCAGCGTTTCCGCCCAGTAGCAATTTATAGACATCCGGGAGCTCATTTTCCCCTTCAGTGTCCACAGGACATACCCCTACCAATATCCCCGTATATTGCAAGACAGCAGCCCAGTAGTAACTTCTAAAATCAGGGACCGAAAACCCCCCTTTTCCCGTGATAAAGACATAAACCGGAGTGCCCGCCTAGTTTTGCCGTGTGCCCAAATAAATCGATTAACTAAACCTTCTAAAATAATAAACCAAGATTTTTGAAATTCCAGTGGGATTGCCCTAAATAGATATAACATTTTTGGTAAAAAAATCATCTTAATGATGTTACAGCGTCCCACGAGAGAGAGATGGAGATTATTCAATCTATCTAAATCCAACCTCGCCTTCCTAATTACTGGTTCCATATTTTTAGCCACTAGCGTTCCTAGGTCTGACGTAACCCGTATACCAAGGTATACCGCCGAATCTGTGGCACGGGGATCTACAAAATTAACCAACCGATTCTTTATTACTTGGGTCTTAGATCTATTAAGTGCATATCCAGTAAATATACCAAACTCTAATGCTAGTGACTCAACCGCTTTCAATGCCGAGTGTGGCTCTGCAGTAACTATGGCCACATCATCGGCATAGGCGAGGACTTTAGTTTCGATCCCCTGACTAACAACTGGACAGATTCCTTTATTAACCATCAATAATCGTATTAGGGGGTCCATATAAATAGCAAATAACAGAGGGGATGATGGACAGCCCTGCCGCGTCCCCCTCTGTATGTTAAAAGAGGAAGTATAATTGCCATTAACCTTTATTCGAGCCGAGGGGGCCCTATATAACACTTGAACAGATTTAATAAACCCCTCCCCCAGCCCAAACCATCTCATAGCCTCCCAGAGAAAAACCCAGGAGACCCTATCAAATGCCTTTCCAGCATCTAATAACAATACGGCCATAGGGTCTCCTGAGATCTCCATTGCGTCAAAAGCGTAATCACCCGCTGTATGTGTTGCGTTGTTCCACGACCCATAATAAACCCGTGCTGACAGGGGTGAATAGTTTTTTTAAAATGCCATTTAATCGCGTGGCCAAAATTTTGGAAAATATTTTAACATCACTATTCAGTAATGTGATTGGCCGATATGAACCCGGCTCCCTGGCTGGTTTGTCTTTTTCAAAAACACAACAACATCTGCCCCTGCCCATGATTCAGGAGCCGGCCCCCCCTTCTGTGCAAGTAACATGACCTCTATTAAATCCGATCCAATAACATCTTTAAAAATTTTATAAAACTCCAGCGGAATCTGATCAGGGCCGACGGCTTTTCCAGAAGGCAAATCTTGCAGGGCACCCATTATTTCATCTTGAGAAAATCCGCTCTCCAGTTCCTCCCTGTCTATGGGATCTACCTTCTGAATAGGAACTTTATCTAAGTATTCAGAAATATCCTCAGATGCCACCGGTAAACCACAAGAGTATAGCTGGTGATAAAAAAGCCTGAAAGTCTCCCGAATCCCCGCTGCATCAGTAACAATCCTCCTCCCGGTATCATAAATTTCAGAAATCTGACCAGCAGACACTTTTTGCCTAGTTCTTACGGCCAAGGTGTGTCCCACCCGCTCATTAAATTCATAACAGTGCTCTTTTTAGACATGTAGATCTCAGCTGCTCTTTTAGCAAAGTGGTCCCCTGCCGCAGCCTTTTTTATAGCCAACTGTAATAATATTCCATCTAGCACTTCCCCCCTATTTATAGCCGTTACTAAGGCTTCCTCAAGCTTACTTAGATCCTGCCTTACTTCCAATTCCCTTAATCGCTCCTTTTTTTGTCGACGCAAGCTATAGCTTATTGTCTCCCCTCTCACCCCCGCCTTAAAAGCATCCCAGACAATTCCAACCCTAGTACTCCCCGGTTAAAATCCCAAAATTCCTTAATCCAGCCCTTCATATATGTAATATAATCAGGGTCATATAATAACCTCCGTTCGAAGGTCCATCCAACATTCTTTTTTTCCATCATCGAAAAGTTGACAGTCAAAACTAATGGGTTGTGATCTGAAATAATACGAGGGTACCTCTCAATCCCAAAATTAGTGATCAATTGCCTGGGCACAAAAAAATAATCCAGACGGGAAACAGCCTTATGTGGGGAAGAAAAAAAGGTACTACCTGCTTCAAAAGGTTTTAGGTACGCCCATGCATCTACTAAACCATTGTTATAAACTAAATTAGATAGGGCAACACCCACCTTCCTTTTTCTCCCTAGGTACTTACTACCTGGGTCGCCCCATCGTACCCCCAGGCCATTAATGTTAAAATCCCCACTAATAATTATAGGAGCAGGCCAGATTGCCAAGCCAGAATCTAAATTTTCTAGCAGCTCTGGATCATCACATGTTGAACCGTATACCGAACAAAGTGTGAATTTAAAATTATTCAACAGACATTCAATCAGCACCCACCGACCCCATTGATCAGCTGATTTTCTGAGTACCTTCACATCATTCCTCCGGGTGAGGATTGCCACCCCCGGGTTCGCGAGCCCTGTGTAGTATATACCAATAATTTAAAGCCAAGTTGTTCCAATATACGCGCTCTGCAGCCCTCTATATGTGTCTCTTGAACACACAAGAAATCCGCACATACGGATTTCAGCCAAATTGCTGCCTTATTTCTTTTGGCCTGGTCATTAAGCCCACAAATATTTACTGTCACAATCCGCAAACTCATGTTTTAAGATTCCTGAATTCCCTACAGTTAACCCTACCTAAAATAAATTTCTCATATTTCATATTTTCATGCAAACTTGTCAATCGATTCATGTTAGATAACCAGCTTGAGCCAACTTGAATCCAACTATACTTTTCCTCCCCAAACCTTGCACCTTGAAGTATCTCCTGCTGTGCTGAACGCTTGCCTAACCACACCCCGAGCACCCCCCACAGCCACCCGCCACCCCCACCCCCCCTACCTCCCATACAGGCAATTAGGTCAGGCATGACCTAGGTATGACCGCTGACACTCCCTCTCCGACAGCACCCACCCCCTTCCCCCAAAGAAACCCCAAAAAACCATACCGTGCCTAACCCCAGATAAACAGATCCTTATGTTATTCCAAATATAGTCCCAAGCCCTTTCTACCCAAGTTAAAAAGGAAGAGAAAAAGGAAGAGAAAAAAAAAAAAAAAAAAAAAAGGGAAAAAAACCCCCAAAGATATGCCACCACAATGACCATATCAATATCCATAGCCTCCTGTTGCAACAATAACAAATGGGACTTCAATGAGCTGGCCTTATCCCGGTTTACCAGTTTACAGTAAGTATCAGTCCTTCCCTATGGCACCCCTTTCTGTTGCCTTATCCGCCAGCTTCCCCCTTGTGCTTCAGTCACTTCCGTAAGAAAGTTTTGAGCCTTTATCTCCGAAAAAACATCCTAACCCGCCCTCTGTGGATAACTTTAAGCCGTGCAGGGAAAAGCAAAAAGGCTTCACAGCCCGCAACCTGGAAAGGGGTGATCATCTGGCGTAGCCTCCATCTCCGCTCGACCGTCGTGTGGCAAAAATCCGGGCGAGCGAAGAAGGAATGTCCCTCAAAGGTTCTTTTTGAATCGGGTCTGGCTCGATCTATAATTGCCTGCCTTAACAGGAAATTACCAACAAAAATCAGGATAGCCCTAGGTCGCTCCCCTTGATTTTTTAGCTGCATTCTTTTAAACATTTGAAAGCGATGAGCTCGTTGAACTTCTAGCTCCCAGTTCCATTGAGCTAGATCTGGAAAAGCTCCTTTCAGAAGCACTCCGCCAAAACCAAAGCACTTATAGATTCACCATGCACTCTCCTTGCTGTACTCTAATCATCCAGTCAGTACCCATGTACTCATCCAATGGCCCAGGCACTAACTCATGGCAAATACAGAGGAGGTCATGCTAATCACAGGGGTACCCCAATGCATAGTGTTCCCTAGAGTATGTAGGTGTTTTCACTGTATTCTAAGTGTCTTTTAGCATAGCACTGGCTCTAGGGCCGGTTAGTCAGAGTCAGTTACCACCAGTACCCGTCAGCAAAAAGTTGGGGGCACAGGAGGACTTTCTGCTCCTCTGTTTGTTCTTTCTGCACATCTCTTGCTTCTTCTTGCACTTTTCTTCGTCTTTCTGGACTTCTGTTGCCTCTTTCTGCATTGGTCTTGCTTCTTTGTGCGCTTTTCTTCCTCTTTCTTCACATGTCCTACCTTTGTAGGCATAGTTAGAAATTAGCATTTAAAAAACCTTTGAAATTCACTGAAAAAACCATAGGTTTCAGGGACGTTATAGTTAGAAATTAGCATTTAAAAAACCTTAGAAATTGACTGAAAAAACCACAGGTTTCAGGGACGTTATAGTTAGTTGGACATTTCACTCGTACAAAACCACAGAAATTCCCCCGTTATAGTTAGTTCAGCTAACTATAACTCGCGCCCCCGCAATGCACTGCTGATGACGTCACATATTACATCATTCATGACATGGTCAGTGACATCACTGATGACATCACTGATGACATCTCAAATGACATCACTGATGACATCACTGATGACATCATCCTGTGACTGTGTGTTTCTGTAAAGTTTAAATATGTTTTATATATATGCCAAGGTGTATTGAAGAATGAGTGGGTGTATAAGTGTCTGGATGGATGATTTAGTAGGTGCGTGACTGACTGTATAAGTGAGTGATTAAATGTGTCTTACTGAATGCATGGGTTGGTGAGTAGCTACATGAGTGTCTATATCGGTTATTGATTGGTTGCTTGAGAATTTGTATGGGAGACTTAGTGTGTGTGTGGGTGGGTAGGAGGTGTGTGACTCTGTGCATAGACATGTGAGTGGTTGATTCACTGGGTGTATGGGTTCAAGAGTGCATGTGGAAACAGCTGTATGGATGGGTGAGTGTGTGTATGGGTGTGTTGGTGAGTGAATGGATGTCTCAGTGGTACATGTCCAAGTAACTACATAGGGAAAAGGCAGTGTATGTGAGAGTTGGAGTATAAATGACTGTACGTGAGAGTTAGTGATTGTGAGAGTGGCTGTATGGATGAGTGTGTACTTGTATCAGTGATTATATAAGAGAGTAAGTATGCGTTACTATCTGTATAGGTGAGTAAATGGGAGTGTGATTGATTCTTTGCAAGACTGACTAGGTGTGTGAGTAACTCCATGGATGAGTGGCGGTGTGTGAGTTTCTGTATAGGTGTATGAGTGCATATGATAGTGTTGTATTGATGAGTGACTGCATGTATAAGTGATTGTATGGGTGAATGAGTGGATGTGTGTGTAGACCTAGGAATCAGTGAGTGCGCATGTAGTAACTGGTATTGGTGTGTCGATGGTTTCGAAAATGGTAGTCTGTATTTTACAGTGGGTGTATCAAAGGTTATATTAGAGTGTGAGGAGGTGCATCAGATTTTCACGTGGATGATGTTATCAGTGATGTGATCAGTGATGTCATTTGGGATGTCATCAGTGATGTCACTAACCATGTCATGAATGATGTAATATGTGACGTCATCAGGAGTGCATTGCGGGGGCGCGAGTTATAGTTAGCTGAACTAACTATAACGGGGGAATTTCTGTGGTTTTGTACGAGTGAAATGTCCAACTAACTATAACGTCCCTGAAACCTGTGGTTTTTTCAGTGAATATATATATATGGACTTGTTTAACTGCCAGTGATCAAGGACGAATTGTGCGTCCGAAACGCGTTTGGCGATGGCGATTCATTCTGTTGAAAGAAGGGGAGCTGTATTGCGCTGCAACCGGCAATAAAAAGATGGAATTAACCTCTCTGTGTGTGGCGTTTTTCACCAGGGCGCTTTTGATGATGGATATATATATATATATATATATATATATATATATATATATATATATATATATATATATATATATATATTGCCCACTCGTTGCTTGCTGCAGTCCGTCGCTCGCCTGAACAGAGGGCGCGTCGTCGCTACGGACCCACCAAGCCCAGTCCGATTAAATTCCAACTATCCTTACTGCATAAGGAAATGACGACGCCGTGTTCTGGCCAAAATATATCCTTTATTGTCGGCTAAATTGGACGCGTTTCGCCTATCCCGCAGGCTTGCTCACCAACAAAATACATAAAGTTTCAACCATTTTTAAATACGGTGATTGTGCGACATGTCACGTGACAAACTACAAACAAAGTGCATTAGAAAACAGACTCGTAGTCTGTTTAAACTTTTTCAATTATTAACAATAAACACCAAATTTCCGTTATTGTCAAACATCAGTTTTTAGAGCTTTTAAATTTGCGATCTTAGCAAAACTATAAAATTACATACAATGGAGCAAATATTTTATAAAGAATTTTTTATGAAATTTTTTTTATTAAAAAATTATTAAAACCACAATATTGTACCCAGATTCATATCCACATAAAATGCATTCAGCTCAAATTCACTGTACACTTTGCACTTTGGAGGTCAGACTCGTATAGAGTTTAGGTGGTTCAAAGACACTGCAGGGTTATCCTGGCATGCAGGACTATTTAGCCCACTAGGGATGAATTGTACAGTGAATTTGAGCTGAATGCATTTTATGTGGATATGAATCTGCCCACTTGGGCTTTATGAGATTGAAAGAGCGATAAATTATTACTCAAATAGTGATGGAGGGCAAATGTGATTTGCCTCAAGTCTTTGTGGTTTTAATAATTTTTTTATAAAAAAAATTTCATAAAAAATTCTTTATAAAATATTTGCTCCATTGTATGTAATTGTATAGTTTTGCTAAGATCGCAAATTTAAAAGCTCTAAAAACTGATGTTTGACAATAACGGAAATTTGGTGTTTATTGTTAATAATTGAAAAAGTTTAAACAAACTACGAGTCTGATTTCTAATGCACTTTGTTTGTAGTTTGTCACGTGACATGTCGCACAATCACCATATTTAAAAATGGTTGAAACTTTATGTATTTTGTTGGTGAGCAAGCCTGCGGGACAGGCGAAACACGTCCAATTTAGCCGACAATAAAGGATATATTTTGGCCAGAACACGGCGTCGTAATTTCCTTATGCAGTAAGGATAGTTGGAATATATATATATATATCATGTGATCAAGGCCCTTGACGGGCTGAAACGCGTAATGGCTGTAGAGGTCGCAGAGCAAAAATAAAAAATCTTGCACCAATTTGTGGTCCGTGCTCCGTTTGTGGTGTAGATTCCATGGGGATTGACGGAGTTGCAGCTGATATATATATATATATATATATATATATATATATATATATATATTTATTTATTTATATATATTTATATATATATATATAGCAATGGCCGTAACGCGTCTTCCTATGAAGTAAAGCTCTTGCTGATACTGCATATACTCCTGAGTGAGCGTCTTCTTCCGTTCGAAGTGAGAAGTAATCGATGGTTCTTTTGATATATATATCTATATCCATCAAAAGAGCTCCGTTCAATAACAACAATACACACCGCGGCTCTGCTGCTTTCTCAAGTGTGAATTAATTAAATGCAACAACAGTACTCAACGCGTTTCTGAGCCCCTGGCTCCTTGTTCATGAGTGAAGTGACCGCCCATTTTTTCCGGTTTAAAATATGCCACGTGATTTTCAATAGACATAAACAAAGTAAAACAAAGCTTATACAGGTTTTACCACAAAGTTGTTACACAGTTTCAACATTCATTTACATAGTAGCTGAGTGCAAAAGATGTCATTATACCTACCAAAACAGGAACACCAGGAGGAGAAGGGGGCGACGGCAAGCCTGCAAGTACAGGAGAACCGAGGAAGCGAGGTCGGGGACGCGGCAATCGGAAATAGAAAGCATGCTCCTTTACCCCCCAAACGACATGAACACCGATAATGCAAACACTATCATCGATTTGGCTAATGGTAATCTCACCACAGCCGAGCAACAATTACTATCACAAGGACTTTTCTTTTGCCCGGAATCTAATTTTAATTACACGCAAACACAGGTAGATATCTACAAATTTATTCGTAAGCTTAAACTTATGAAATACCATCAACAGCAGACCATTTCAAATCGAATGGAAAACAATGAAACAGCAGATCAAACAAGCCTGACTGCCTCAGATTACGATCTGCTTAAGGATTTACGAGACCTGGAGATGGAAACTGATGATATGATTGGCGCAAGTGGGATACAAGGGTCTCTTAGAAACATCGAGGAGAGGGGCCTGGATTTATCGGAAACTTGTGCCAAACCAATTACTCCCTTCAAAATGAAAAGCAAGTTTACACCCATCATGCCCCGTGTCGCACTGGACATATTTAATGAACACATTGTGACACAGGTCAAAAAATTGAACAGGACTGTGAACATGTCCAAAACTAAATTTACAAACCAGGAGAGGAGGTATCACCAACTTATAACAAAATTAAAGCAAGAAAATAAGGTGGTGATAAGGAACGCAGACAAAGGCGGAAACTCAGGGGCATATTAGCAAGAACCTCGTTAAAATTATCGCCGCTTTAGCGGCAGGAAACTGCCGCTAAAACGGCGATAATGGGCTTGCTAATATGCGTTATAGAATTCCAATAGAAGCCCAGGTTAGATGTCCTGCACATCTAACCTGGGCTTCTATTGGAATTCTATAACGCATATTAGCAAGCCCATTATCGCCGTTTTAGCGGCAGTTTCCTGCCGCTAAAGCGGCGATAATTTTAACGAGGTTCTTGCTAATATGCCCCATAGTTTTATGGTCTTTGGAGGAGTATTTAAAGGAAGCTCATAGACAGTTAAGTGACCAGTAATGTTACAAAAAAAGTTCCATCCAAAAGTTCAAAGAGACACAAGATCGCTTCTTTGCGCAATTGCTTGCATGGAAGAGCATGGGCCTGCTCAATTGGGATGAATACACATATCTGAAAAAGGAACATCCGACTATCCCTGTCATATACTTTGTGCCAAAAATACACAAAGATATACAAAGACCACCTGGCAGCCCGATAATAGCGGCATGTGATGGACCCCTCAAACACATGTCGAGATATATAGATTTCTTTTTGCAAGGACATGTCAGAAACCTAAAATCATATGTACAAGACACTGGGGATTTTATACGTAAAATTTGTAACATTCAATGGAAACAGGAATATTTACTGATAGCTCTGATGTGTCATCACTGTATACTTGTATTAGAAACACAGATGGCATTCGGGCGGTGCAATACTTTTTATCCAATAGACCAATCACATACACACACCACAACAAAATGTTGTTGAATATGTTGCTCTTTTGTCTGGAGAACAATCTTTTTATGTTCCACAACCAAATGTACCAGCAAACGCAAGGGGTAGCCATGGGGGCCAGCTTCTCTCCCACCTATGCCTGTTTATTTATGGGCTGGTGGGAGGAGTTGGTCCTCATGTGAAAGTTTGAACAGGTGTACACATCAAATGTTATCTCCTGGCTGAGATTTATAGATGACCTTTTCATTGTATGGTGTGGAACCGAACAAAGTGCAGTTGAGTTTATAGACCAAATTAACATCAATGATATTAATCTAAAATTTACTTCAACTATAAGCAAGGAAGAAGTGACATTCTTAGATGTACAGGTTACAGTGGTAGGAAACAAACTATCTACATCCTTGTTTAGAAAGCCAACTGCTGGTAACACCCTATTGCACGCAACGAGCGCACACCCTATACATCTTAAAAACAGTATCCCCTATGGGGAAATGTTGCGCATCAGACGTATCTGCAGTGACAAAGAGGATTCTGACACTAAACAAGCTGAATTCCGCACTCGTTTTTTAACCAGAGGCTACACCACTGATATAGTTGATGCGGCAATAGTTAAATCCAAAAAAGAACAAGGGAAGATCTATTGGAGTACTCTGCTAAAAGCAGGAGCAAAACAAACCCCACTAATAAGACACAGGAATCTACCAGGCTTATCCTGGCTTTCTCCAAACAGGAGAAACAATTGAGAGCGATACTTAGACGTAACTGGCCCATTGTACGAGATGATCCTATCATTGGCAAACTTTTATCTCCAAATCCAGCCATTGCTTTTAAAAAAACAGCCAGTATGGGTAATGCTCTGGTTAAAAGCAATATGGAGGAAGCGGTAAAAGGAACATGGTTGACAACTAGAAAGGGATTTTTCAAATGTCCTACATGCAAAGCTTGCCAATACGGTACAAACACGACTTCATTTCAGACCGCATTCAACACGAGATTGCAAAACATAAAACAGCACTTAACATGTAAATCAGACTATGCTGTTTATGTATTAGAATGCAGCTGTAAACTGAAATATATAGGCAGTACAAAACTAGCCGTACATAAAAGAATATTGCAGCATATAAGGGCCATAACAAACAACGACCCTACTTATCCAGCGGCAAGGCACTTTAACCCCTTCCCTGCGCCGCGAATTCCGCCGCGGCGCGGGAGGGGCTAGGGGGTGGGCGTGGCGCTCCGGTACTTATGACAGCTCCACGCTGTCATGAGTCACGGGCGGCGTGTGCTCATGACGGCGTGGAGCCGTCATGACCCCGCCCACTCATTAATTCGCCCGCACAGGCGGGGAATTAGTCCCGCGTGGGCGGAGCGGCATGAGGGCTCCACGCCGTCATGAGCACACGCCGCCCGTGACTCATGATGGTGTGGAGCCGTCATGAGCACGAACGGGTTAAAGAACATCATAATAGTGACCTAAAACAACTCAAATACTATGCTATCGAAACAATACCGCCACAAAAAAGAGGGGGAGGTAGGGAAGCTATGCTGAGACGTCTAGAAACGAAATACATCCTAGAATTTGACTCCAAACAGCCGGGGGGCCTGAATACCACCGAGGACCTGTACACATTTCTATAACTATCTTGAAATGTTATCATACTCAATATAGGCCACCACACTGTACATTGAATATAAATATAGCTATGAAAATTTATCTTTAAATAGAAAGTGTGCCTACAAAATCATAAGAGAGTAGACATACTTATATCAAAGAGGTTTTTAAATTATGTATGTATTTATTCATTTTAGCTAGGCGACTATTTATTCCATATAATTTTGTATGTATATTTTATGTACGACATTTAATTAATATATGGTCAAAAAATCGGCTGCTATTGGAAGAAATGTAATCATGAATTGACAAAATCTTTTATACGAGCCAACCAAATCCCTTTTAGCTTCTTTGCACACATTCCACTTAAGCACTTTAACAAATCCCGGCACAAAATTAAAAACTGCTATAATTGCAACATTATTTCATACTAGCCATGGAAAAAAGAAAAAGATCGAGCATTATGCACTTCATTTACTAACTCATGATGCACCTTATATATCAATTTAAATATAAACTTCTCTTTATTTTTATTATGAATTTTTAATATGATTTTAGAAATAAGCACATCGTCACTTTAGCTATGAATATTGTATAATAGCAGATGGTGATGATTTTCACTTTTTATTATGGGGACATGCACTTTAATTTTTAAGCCATCAACTTGTTTTATGTTAGGACCACTCATGCATTCAAGCTGTAATAGTTGTCCATTCAATGGAAGAAGATACATATGGTCCATTTATTTGTTGACAACATACTTTAAACATACATGGTATATATACGTTCATTTTATATGTTGTATAAAATTGTGTTTAAATTGGATTCTACGACACACTATGTGATTTTACTGAATACCAATATCAAAATGAGATTTTATCAAAGATATAATATGTTGTCTATGTCTATGAGACAAGTTGTTAGGACTAGCACTTTAAAAAGCGGGTTTCACTGTCTTAGCCCTGTCATGTGATCAAGGCCGTAAACCGGCCGAAACGCGTCATGGCGGACTGAATTGGTGGCATTAAATATCTTGCACAATCGTTGGGTCTACGCTCGTTTTTTGAAATTTGGAGGATATTGCAACGAGGCTGTTGGATATATATATATATATTATCCAAGTTTGCCCTGTAATTGAAGACGCACTCCACAGCAGGTGATTGGCAAAATCATTTATTTCAACAAGAACTTGTGTTTTATTCCAATTCGATGTCTCCTTTCGCCTGACGCGTTTCGGAGCCTCGCGCTCCTTCCTCATAGGCATTCAGAATTCACAGGTAGTTGCTGGCTGACCACCATCCTTCATGTTGCTAATCATTTATTAGGCCTCCGGTGTGCCTCTCCAATGGGTTTATGTTGCAAAGCACGTTGGGATCTGTAATCCATTTCACGCCCAATTTCACCCTCCAGTGAGTCCATGTGAGTTCTGAAAAATTAAAAGGAAAAGTAATGTACAACCCTCCATTGAGCCTTAGAGTAAAAAACAAGTTCCTCAATAGTTTGCCTGCTGTGCCGCTAACGGAATTCGAACAGTTCACATTCCATGGAGGGCTTGTACATTACTTTTCCTTTTAATTTTTGAATGTCTATGAGGAAGGAGCGCGAGGCTCCGAAACGCGTCAGGCGAAAGGAGACATCGAATTGGAATAAAACACAAGTTCTTGTTGAAATAAATGATTTTGCCAATCACCTGCTGTGGAGTGCGTCTTCAATTACAGGGAAAACTTGGAATATATATATTTATTTTCAAATTCAACAAACAGGAGAATCAGGTGAAAAAGCTAATAATAAAAAACTGGCCGCTAATTTTAAGCGACCCTATGATTGGCCATTTACTCCCTAAGAAACCAGCCATCACATACAGCAGGGCCAGATCGATGAAGGATATTCTGGTACAAAACGATCCTAGTGGTCCCAGCCCTAACACTTGGTTATCTCAAAGAAAAGGGTTTTATAAATGCAAAGTATGCAAAGCGTGTCAGTTTGGTATCAACACAACCACTTACACGACCCCTTTCAGTGACCTAGAATGCCCTATCAAGTTATTTCTAAATTGCAAAACTGAGTATGTGGTCTATGTGCTGGAGTGCCCTTGCGGCCTACGATACATCGGCAGTACAATACTGCAAGGGCACAAAGGGTGCTCCAGCACATTAGAGCGATAAAAAATCAGGACCATAATTATCCGGTCGCAAGACACTTCAGTGAGGTACATAAAGCAGACCCCAGTGGTCTGAAATACTTTTTAATAGATGCGATCCCACTGAAGAAACGAGGTGGCGACAGGGAAAAACAGCTCAGATTACTTGAGGCCCAATATATTATTAACCTCGATACCAAGCAACCTAGAGGTCTTAACGTCACTGAAGAGTTACATACCTGTCTACAATAATTTAGTCTTTGGGATATTAATCAAACTGAATTAAAAACATAAATGATGCTAATAGGCCTGTGTCATTCAAGTTTGTAAATACTACGTTATCATCAACAATATTCTTTTTAACGCTGCCACTGCTAATCACATATTTTAAAATCGAATTCCACACACAGGGTTAGGTAGTTTTTATCACTAATTTTAGCAAATTTTATTCACAAGGTTTTAAGGTTTATTTTTGTTAAAATAGCACTAGCACTTTAGCATTAAGCTTAGGAGGCAATCGGCAAACTTATTACACAACATCTATTGAAACCACCCACATGAAATGGGTAGATCCCCAAAAGAAATCAATACTTGATGGGAAATATAAACGAGGCATTTATGCCGGAATCCAACAAAACATGGTTTTAACAACTACCTACCGTAATCTTTTATTAATAATTTTACTAATAACTTTATTGTTATTATTATTGATTTTAAGAAGGGGGAACTAAGTTGTATTCTAACCAATAATATATTTGTAAATAATATACATGCCATTGACCTTACTACTAGGTTAGGCATATATTAGACATTTTACTATTATTACAGTAATATATTTCCTTTCAATGTAATTTGTGGTTTTTTTGGATGATAACTATTTAAGTATTTAAAAGAGTATATGTGTATATTTGCCGTCTATGTCTATGATTTTGACTTTATGCAACTGTCACTTTAAGTAATGCACAGCAAAAAGAAAAAAAGCAAGGTATAAAAAAATGCTACCTACCTGACAGAGCGTGTCATGTGATCAAGGCCCGTGGTAGGGCTGAAACGCGCCATGGCTGTAGAGGTGTTTTGTGAGCAATAAAGAACATCTTGCTGCACTACTTCGTGGTCCGTGCTCCGTTATTGGGAGGAAGAAATCCAGTGTGTCAACGGAGTTGCCAGTAATATATATATATATATATATATATTATCTACTGGCGGTCGCCAGTAGATAGTTATAGTTACAACCTATTATCCATAGGAAATCCGCGACATTCTATTTGAAATAACTCTCTTGCCGGTTGACGTATCTTCGCAAACTTTTCAAACTTTATGGCCCGCTCCGGTCCGCTCCTACCCTGAAAGTCTCGGGGGATTCGTCAAGCGGGGGCCGAGAAAAAAGGGGGTCCCAAAACACGTTTTCCCCATGCAATTTTCCATAGGAAACTTTAGACACGGCTACAGCCTGAACTGCTGAACGGAATTACACCAAATTTGGCAAAGAGGTAGTTCTTGGTTCAGAAAGAACCCTTTTGTTAAATGGTGTAAATCCGTTCAGTAGTTGCTGAGAAAATCAAAAGTAAAAAGATAGTGATATCTATGGCCGAGTAGGGTCCGCGTACCCTCAGCGCACCCTGCGCGCACCGTCCCGATCACGAGCTGCATGTTAATTGGCTGTCAGCTGGCTGTCAACATTCCGATTCAGGAAATGTTGGCAGCCATTTTGTCCCTCGGTAGAACCGAGGGACAGAAACAAGTGCGCAAAGCGCACAAAGGGGGCATGGTAGAAACACCCTGAACCCCTAGGTTTGCTCAGGGGGTCCCACAAGGACCCCCTGGGCAAAACATTTTTTTTTTTTTTTTTTTTAAATCGGCAGGATGCGCTCAGGGTGCGCGAATCCTGCCGAAAAAAAAAAAAACGAAGCGCGGTCTCCCGCGCTTCGATGTTAATTGGCCCCCGGGTGGGCCAAGTCCCGGGGGCATGCTGGGGGGGGGTTAATTTTATGTGTGGGGGCCTCTAAGGGCCCCCAAGCCCGGGACCACCACCCCCGGGGCTTTATGTGTAATGGTGCGGGAGGGCTCTGAGCCCTCCCGCAGCCCCGGGACCGCCACCTCCCCGGGGCTTCTTTTTTATTTTTGATTAACCTGTGTGGGGGGCTCCAGCCCCCACATGCCCGGGGACCACCACCTCCCCGGGGCACTAAGAAAAATTACAATGGTGGTCCGTTTTGGACCCCCAAGCCCCGGGGACCACCACCTCCCGGGGCTTTCAAAATGTAAGGAGGGGGGCCGTGCGGCCCCCCTCCTGAGCCTGTGGTGGCCCTGGGGACCGCCACCCCCAGGGCCGGCTCCTGCAGTGTCCCGGGTGCCTACCCCGGGACACTGCTGTTTGCAATGACAGGACGGGAGCCTCGCGGCTCCGTCCTGTCATTGCAAACTGCTTTGGATATTGGAAGAGAGAGCAGGAAACCTGCCTCTCTTCCAATATCCAAAGCTGATTGCTTTCCACATGGGGAGCAGCATGTTAGCTGCTCCCCATGTGTAGCTATGCCGGCTCCCGTAGGACACGGGGAGCCGGCGGGACTGTGGGGGTTTGGGGACCCCCCACAGTCCCCAACGAGAGGCCAGGCCCCGAGGGATGGGGTCCCCGGGGCCATAAGTGGCCACGGAGGGGGCCACGCAGCCCCCCTCCCCAAAGGTAAAAAAGTAAAAAAAAAAAAAAAGTGCAAGGCCGGCCCCGGGGATGGGGTCCCCGGGCCTTAAATGGCCTGAGGAGGGGAGCCACGCAGCCCCCTCCAAATAAAAAAAAGAGGCCATGCCCGGGGGATGGGGTCCCCGGGGCCAATACAGGCCCAGGGAAGGGGGGCCACGCGGACCCCTTCCAGTTTTTTTTTTTAATTTTAATTAAAAAAAAGGGGTAAGGCCCTGGGGGATGGGGTCCCCAGGGCCTAAAAATAGGAAAAAGGGAGGGGGCCACACAGCCCCCTTCAGGGAAAAAAAAAAACGATCGGGCCCGCAGGCCCCGCCCCTTCCTTCACCACTCTGCAAACGCGCCCTGGCGCGTTTGCAGAGGGGAACGAATTCCCCTTGAATACTGGGGGTCCCTGGGGGCCAACTAGCCCACCAGGAACCTCCAGTATGCGCCAGGGGCTGCCTTGCAGAGAGGTGTACCGAGGCCACGCCCTTTTACACCTCTCTGCAACGCAGCTCTGTGGCGCTTTTTGGAGGTATATGGTGGGCTAGTTGCACCCCAGGGACCCTCAGGATTCAAGAGGAGTTAATCCCCCGACTTAAAACGCGCCACGGGGCGCGTTTGCACAGTGGTGAAGGGAGGGGCGGGGCTTCAGGTGACATGTGTGCAAACAGGCCCCGTGGCGCGTTTTTAAGATGGGGAATTAAATCCCCTTCAATCCTGAGGGTCCCTGGGGGCCAACTAGCCCAACAGGTACGTCCAGAAAGCGCCACAGAGCTGCGTTGCAGAGAGGTGTAAAAAGGGTGTGGCCTCTGTACATGTCTCTGCAACGCAGCCCCCTGGCGCATACTGGAGGTTCCTGGTGGGCTAGTTGGCCCGTAGGGACCCTCATGATTCAAGGGGACTTAATCCCCCTACTTAAAACGCGCCACGGGGCGCGTTTGCACAGATGTCACCTCAGGCCCCGCCCCTCCCTTCACCATTGTGCAAATATTCCTCTAAAATCAGCCGAAATACGAATTCTGATTTACTCACCTGTTATCAGGAGAGACCTCAGTGCTGCATCTTTCAGCCCAGTACTAATCCTGAAAAGTAATTTTAACCGTACTTACCAGTAACTTGAATTTCCTTCCATAGGCTAACATTGACTGGTTTCACTTGGAAATTCTTCTAAGTGTGGAGTTTTGGAACTTTAAAATATTCCTCTAAAATCAGCCGAAATACGAATTCCGATTTACTCACCTGTTATCAGGAGAGACCTCAGTGCTGTATCTTTCAGCCCAGTACTGGTCCTGAAAAGTAATTTTAACCGTACTTACCAGTAACTTGAATTTCCTTCCATAGGCTAACATTGACTGGTTTCACTTGGAAATTCTTCTAAGTGTGGAGTTTTGGAACTTTAAAATATTCCTCTAAAATCAGCCGAAATACGAATTCCGATTTACTCACCTGTTATCAGGAGAGACCTCAGTGCTGCATCTTTCAGCCCAGTACTGATCCTCAAAAGTTATTTTAACCGTACTTACCAGTAACTTGAATTTCCTTCCATAGTATATAATTGCCTGCTTTTTGCTGAAAAAGTTTCTAAGTGTTGATTTTTGAAACATACAAATATTCCTCTAAAATCAGCCGAAATACGAATTCCGATTTACTCACCTGTTATAAGGAGAGACCTCAGTGCTGTATCTTTCAGCCCAGTACTGGTCCTGAAAAGTAATTTTAACCGTACTTACCAGTAACTTGAATTTCCTTCCATAGGCTAACATTGACTGGTTTCACTTGGAAATTCTTCTAAGTGTGGAGTTTTGGAACTTTAAAATATTCCTCTAAAATCAGCCGAAATACGAATTCCGATTTACTCACCTGTTATCAGGAGAGACCTCAGTGCTGCATCTTTCAGCCCAGTACTGATCCTCAAAAGTAATTTTAACCGTACTTACCAGTAACTTGAATTTCCTTCCATAGTATATAATTGCCTGCTTTTTGCTGAAAAAGTTTCTAAGTGTTGATTTTTGAAACATACAAATATTCCTCTAAAATCAGCCGAAATACGAATTCCGATTTACTCACCTGTTATAAGGAGAGACCTCAGTGCTGTATCTTTCAGCCCAGTACTGGTCCTGAAAAGTAATTTTAACCGTACTTACCAGTAACTTGAATTTCCTTCCATAGGCTAACATTGACTGGTTTCACTTGGAAATTCTTCTAAGTGTGGAGTTTTGGAACTTTAAAATATTCCTCTAAAATCAGCCGAAATACGAATTCCGATTTACTCACCTGTTATCAGGAGAGACCTCAGTGCTGCATCTTTCAGCCCAGTACTGATCCTCAAAAGTAATTTTAACCGTACTTACCAGTAACTTGAATTTCCTTCCATAGGATATCATTGCCTGCTTTTTGCTGAAAAAGTTTCTAAGTGTTGATTTTTGAAACATACAAATATTCCTCTAAAATCAGCCGAAATACGAATTCCGATTTACTCACCTGTTATCAGGAGAGAACCCAGTGCTGCATCTTTTAGCCCAGCACTGACCCTGAAAAGTAATTTTAACCGTACTTACCAGTTACTTATCTTTTCTTCCATAGGAATCCATTGTCTGGTTTCCAGCAGAAAAGTTTCAAAGTGTCGATTTTCACAAACTACAAATATTCCTTAAAAATCGCCTGTATGACTTAAACGCATTTTTTCAACTGTTTACAGGAGATGCACCAGTGCTGGATCCAGGATCCAACACTGAGTAAGAAAAAGTAACGATAACAGTTTTTACCTGCTAAGTGAATTTCCTTCCATAGGATAACATTGGTGATTCTATGAGGAAAAGTTTCTAAGTGTCAACTTTTAAAATACAATAATATTCCTTAAAAATCACGACTGTAACCAAAACGCTTTTACTCAACTGTTTACAGGAGATGTCCCAGGACTGAATCTAGGATCCAGTCCTGTGGTTAGAAAAGTAATCCATAAAGTAACTAATTGCATTTAACTAGAAATTCACATTGAGCTGAATGTTGCATTGTGTTTGAAAATGTGTTGCCCATTGCAACAACTGTAACTACTGTACTTAAAAGTCTATTGCCTATGTGCTAAGTATTTAAACTAAAGTAATTCATTCTGAGAAAGTATTTTTTGTAATGTAATGTATAATGTAATTACAATGTAATTTAAAAAATAAAATATGTAAAAGAAATTGTTTCTAAAAATGTAGTAAATCAGTATGAAAAAAATAATATAAAAATTAATACATTTAAAAAACCTTTGAAATTCACTGAAAAAACCGTAGGTTTCAGGCACGTTATAGTTACAAATTAGCATTTAAAAAACCTTTGAAATTCACTGAAAAAACCATAGGTTTCAGACACGGTATAGGTAGAAATTAGCATTTAAAAAACCTTTGAAATTCACTGAAAAAACCATAGGTTTTAGGGACAGTTATAGTTACAAATTAGCATTTAAAAAACCTTTGAAATTCACTGAAAAAACCATAGGTTTCAGATATGTTATAGTTACAAATTAGCATTTAAAAAACCTTTGAAATTCACTGAAAAAACCATAGGTTTTAGGGACAGTTATAGTTAGTTGGACATTTCACTCGTACAAAACCCGTGAAATTCCCCCGTTATAGTTATTTCAGCTAACTATAACTCGCGCCCCGCAATGCACTGCTGATGATGTCACATATTACATCACTCATGACATGGTCAGTGACATCACTGATGACATCACTGATGACATCTCAAATGACATCACTGATGACATCATCCACGTGATAATCTGATGCAGCTCCTCACACCCTAATATAACCTTTGATACACCCAATCTAAATTACAGACTGCCATTCGCAAAACTATAGACACTCCAACACCAATAACTACATACCCACTCACTGATTCTTAGGTCTACACACACACATCCACTCACTCACCCGTTCAGTCACTCATACTTATGGTCACTCAGTACAGGACTATCATATGCACTCTTACTCCTATATAGACACTCAAACACCGCCACTCATCCATAGAGGTACTCACACACCTAGTCAGTCATGCAAATAATTAAACACACTGCCATTTACTCACCTATACAGTTATACACACACCAGCTCACTTAATCATACAAATACTAGCACATTGTTACGCTCTTATACAATCACTGATACAAGCACACACTCATCCATACAGCCACTATCACAATCACTCACTCTCGCTTATAGCTATTTATATACTCCAACACACATATATACTGGCTTTCACATATGTAGTTACTCACACATGTACCACTGGGACATACATTCACTCACTAACACACTCTTACACACACTTACCCACCCATACAGTCTATCACAGATGCACTCTTGAAACCATCCACCCAGTGAATCACCCACTCACACATCTATGCACAGAGTCGCACACACCCCACCCACACAAACACTCAGGCACCCATACAGATACTCAGACAACCAATCAATAACTCATATAGACACTCATGTAGCTATTCACAAACCCATGCAGCCACTTACACAGCAACAGACAGACGGATACAGACATTCACCCAGTTTAGTCACTAACCCATGCATTCAGTAAGATACGTTAAATCACTCACTTATAGAGTCAGTCACGCACCTACTAAATCAACCATACAGACACTTACACACCCACTCATTCTTCAATACGTCTTTTCCTATATATATTAAAAATATTTAAACTTTACAGAAACACACAGTCACTGGATGATGTCATCAGTGATGTCATTTGAGATGTCATCAGTGATGTCATCAGTGATGTCACTGACCATGTCATGAGTGATGTAATATGTGACGTCATCAGCAGTGCATTATGGGGGCGCGAGTTATAGTTAGCTGAACTAACTATAACGGGGAATTTCACGGGTTTTGTACGAGTGAAATGTCCAACTAACTATAACTGTCCCTAAAACCTATGGTTTTTTCAGTGAATATGTATATATATATATATATATATATATATATATATGTATATTATCTACTGGCGGTCGCCAGTAGATAGCTATAGTTAGGACCTATTTTCCATAGGAAATCCGCACCATTCCATTTGAAATAACTTTGGCGCCGGTTGACGAATCTTCGCGAAATTTTCCAGCTTGTTGGGGCGCTCCGGTCTGCTCCTATCCTGAAAGTCTCGGGGTGATTCGGCAGGCGGGGGCCGAGAAAAAAGGGGGTCCCAAAACGTGTTTTCCCCATGCAATTTTCCATAGGAACCTTTAGTTGCAGCTACAGCCCGAACTGCTGAATGGAATTGCACCAAATTTGCCAAAAAGGTAGCCCTTGGTTCAGGGTCGTGCCTTTTGCTTAAATGGTGTAAATCCGTTCGGTAGTTCCTGAGAAATTTGAAAAAGAAAACACATATATATCTGGGCGGAGCCTAACCACAGATGTCATCATGAGATCTGATTGGCTGTCAGCACTTCATCCTGGAATTGCTGGCAGCCATCTTGGGACCAATATAAATGATAGTACCCCATTGAAATGCATTGTAGTGAATCGAAGATTTTGAGGGTTACCAAAAGGAGGACTATAAAGGGTGATAACAGACTTTAGTTACATTAGAATTCATTTGTTGATGGTACCATACTAATTTCAGGAATTGTGGTGTGTTCTAAGGTGATTTTACCCTGTGAAAAACCTTCTGCTGGGATATCATGAATCATGTTTGAGAGAAAACTATTTTCACATGCTTGTCCCATACAGTTTTGGAAGGTGCTCCAGAAGCTAAAATGAGAGCATATTTTCTGTAAATTCACATTATCTTTCTCAGTCATGTGAGAATGAAGTCTGACATTCTCAGTAAAACATGTACATCCAACAAGGGCAGAGACTGTCAGTTGATTCCTTTGTGTTCTACTGCAGCTTCCCAGAGTGTTCTAAAGAACAACTAGAGTGCTAACAGCCTTACTTATGACAAAAGTATGGCACACCTGAAGCCATCTTGATTGGAATAAACTGGTAACACTTAAAACATTTAATTTAAAAAGGAACAAAATGTTGGGGTTCATTTTGTCATAGAAATTATGGTTAGTGCTGTAGAAAGAAAAATTAGGACATGTTTTAAGTGAGATCTCAAATATCTTCCTGTTATATTTCAACAGGAGCAGCCTGTCAGTTGATGCCTTTGTGTTCTACTGCAGCTTCCCAGAGTGTACTAAAGAACAACTAGAGCGCTAACAGTCTTACTTATGACAACATTAAGGCACACCTGAAGCCATCTTGATTGGAATAAAATGGTAACACTTAAAACATTTAATTTAAAAAGGAACAAAATGAGGGGGTTCATTTTGCCATAGAAATTATGGTTAGTGCTGTAGAAAGAAAAATTAGGACATGTTTTAAGTGAGATCTCAAATATCTTCCTGTTATATTTCAACAGGAGCAGCCTGTCAGTTGATGCCTTTGTGTTCTACTGCAGCTTCCCAGAGTGTTCTAAAGAACAACTAGAGTGCTAACAGCCTTACTTATGACAAAATTATGGCACACCTGAAGCCATCTTGATTGGAATAAACTGGTAACAATTTAAAAAGGAACAAAATGATGGGGTTCATTTTGTCATAGAAATTATGGTTAGTGCTGTAGAAAGAAAAATTAGGACATGTTTCAAGTGTGATCTCTAATATCTTCCTGTTATATTTCAACAGGAGCAGCCTGTCAGTTGATGCCTTTGTGTTCTACTGCAGCTTACCAGAGTGTTCTAAAGAACAACTAGAGCGCTAACAGTCTTACTTATGATAAAATTATGGCACACCTGAAGCCATCTTGATTGGAATAAACTGGTAACTCTTAAAACATTTAATTTAAAAAGGAACAAAATGAGGGGGTTCATTTTGTCATAGAAATTATGGTTAGTGCTGTAGAAAGAAAAATTAGGACATGTTTTAAGTGAGATCTCAAATATCTTCCTGTTATATTTCAACAGGAGCAGCCTGTCAGTTGATGCCTTTGTGTTCTACTGCAGCTTCCCAGAGTGTTCTAAAGAACAACTAGAGCGCTAACAGTCTTACTTATGACAAAAGTATGGCACACCTGAAGCCATCTTGATTGGAATAAACTGGTAACACTTAAAACATTTAATTTAAAAAGGAACAAAATGAGGGGTTCCTTTTGCCATAGAAATTATAGTTAGTGCTGTAGAAAGAAAAATAAGTGCTAAAACACTACCCCCAGCATGACACCCTACACTACCCAAATATAACTGCACTACCCTAAACCCTAAAACACTACCACCAGCACGACTCCCTAAACTACCCAAACACCACTGCACTACACTAAACCCTAAATATACCCCCAGCATGAAAAAATGCGTAGTAATGACTTCGTGATGTACAACGCATGCGTGGTAATGCATGCGTTGTAATGGTATCGCAAAGTAAAAAAGTCATTGTAACGGCTGTTTACCGATCGAAGCTGGCCCCTGTTCTTCAGTGAGACATTTATTTGATTAATTAGGAGGAAGGAATGTGGTTTTTTTACCGAAAAGTGCATTCCCGGCTGTTGTATTGTGAAAGTGTCCGCGTGGCCTGGTTTCACTTCCGGTGAGAGAGTGGAAGAGTCTGTTTGGATCTAATGGAGTTCTGTTGTTGGACGGGGCCGGCGCGACATGTCATCAGAAAACATAGCTAATGGAAAGCGTCCTCCCTGGAGTGTGGAGCAGTGCCATGAGAGGTCAACGAGTGTGCGTCCCACCGCAGTATGACCGTACCGCGTGACCCATGTGCCGCCTCCAGGGTACGGGAGACAGAAGCGGCATTGCAGGTCCTCTTGTAGACCGTTTTAGCACTAATTCTACATTTTGGTACTAGGGCATTTTAACTTTGTTGTTCCTGCCAGATACAAAGAGAAGATCCTGTGTTATTCAGTGCCCTCGTTACCTTTTTTGTGGGTTGTGGTGCTTGTCACTTCGCTGCCCCTCCGGTGCACACGACTGGGCACCCCACCTCGTGTGCCATCTGCAGGGCCTCTGCCCTCGGATCACTGGTTTCGGTTTCTGGAGTGGCAACATAAACAGTTGCCCCCAAAGGACTAGCCTGAACACTTAGGTGAATATCCCCTGCACCAGCATTCCACGGAAATTCTTTCCTAGCTCTCCCACGTCAACGAGCACGGCTCCGCTCGCGACACCGTATGACGTCATCGGAGCCATAAGAGGACCTCGTCAGCGTGCTGACGTCAGTTCCACCCATTTTTTCCGTGCCACCGAGGCAAACAGGGGACCGAGACATTTTCACATGTATACATAGTATAATAAATATATATATATTCACTGAAAAAACCATAGGTTTCAGGCACGTTATAGTTAGAAATTAGCATTTAAAAAACCTCAGAAATTCACTGAAAAAACCATAGGTTTCAGGCACGTTATAGTTAGAAATTAGCATTTAAAAAACCTTAGAAATTCACTGAAAAAACCATAGGTTTCAGGGGCGTTATAGTTAGTTGGACATTTCACTCGTACAAAACCATAGAAATTCCCCCGTTATAGTTAGTTCAGCTAACTATAACTCGTGCGCCCGCAATTCACTGCTGATGACGTCACATATTACATCACTCATGACATGGTCAGTGACATCACTGATGACATCACTGATGACATCATCCAGTGAATGTGTGTTTTTCTGAAAATTAAATATGTTTTATATATGTATATCTCAAGGTCGATGGAAGAATAAATGGGTATATAAGTGTCTAAATGGATGATTTTTTTTTGTAAAATTGATTGTATAACTGACTAAGGGGTCGATTCCGATCTCGGCCGGTAGGGCTCCGAATTGGATTCGGCTTTACCGGATCCGATTCGGACGCCCTGTTTCCGACCGAGTCGGACGTGCGTCCGGGCGAGCGAGTACGATGCGAACGTACGCGAAATCACCGACCGACTCGTTCGCGGGACCCAACCGCTCCGACCAACTCGCACAGACACGACTCGCACCGCGCAATGGAGACGTTCTCCGGCCGGGTAAGTACGATGCGTGCCGCAAGCAGTCCGACCGACTCACGCCGTCCGGCTCGAAAGAGCAGTCGGAGCCGCACTTTGGGGGTCCGTGTCGGACCCCCTGTACGCCTAGCCACGCGAGTCGCACACAGGGGGGACCCATGGGTCCCCCTACCTGTGCGTGTACGGCGCGACCCGCTTCGATGCGTACCCGCTATAGGGGGCACCCTTGTTCGCCTCGCACCCATTGAGTCAATGGGAGCCCGCGTACGCGTTGTACGACCGGCTCCCATTGACTTCAATGGGAGTCCGACCGAATCGAGTCCGATAGCATGCGAACGCATCGTACTCGTTCAGTCGGACTGCTAGAGTCCGATTCGGTCGGAAATCTCTCCGGGTCCGGCTCGGTCGGAGAGATTTCCTGCCCGAATCGGAATCGGCCCCTAAGTGTATCTTAGTGAATACATGGGTTAGTGAGTAATGTTTAAATATGAAAATATCTGTATCAGTCTCTCACTTTGTGTATAAGTGGCTGCATGGGTTGGTGAGTAGCTACATGAGTGTCTATATGGGTTATTAGTTGGTTTTTTGAGTATCAGTATGAGTGTCTGAGTGTCTGTATGGTTCGGTGGGGGTATTACTTAGTGCATAGATGCATGAATGAGTGACTCACTGTTTGTATGTGTTGAAGACAGCATGTGTGCAGGACTGTATAGGTGGATGAGTATGTGTATGGGTGTGTTAGTGAGTGAATGACTGTCTCAATAGTGTCTTTATGAGTAACTACATATGTTTTAAACTAGTATATGTGAGTATTGGTGTATATAAGTGAGTATATGTGAGAGTGAGAGATTGGAAGAGTTCCTGTACAAATAAGTAGGTGTTTCTATAAGTGATTGTTTAAGAGAGTAAGTATGTGTAAGTTTCTGTAGAAGTAGGTGTGGTAGTGTGTGTATAACTGTATATGCAAGTAAATGGATGTTTGATACTTTGTTTGCATGTGTGACTATGTGTGTGAGTAACTCTATGGATGAGTGGCGGTGTGTAACAGGATGTATAGGTGTATGAGTACATATGATGAGTGAGTACATGTATGAGTGACTGTATAGGGACTGTTGGTGAATGAGTGGATGTGTGTGTAGATCTTGGAATTAATGAATAGGTGTGTTGTAACTGGTATTGGTATGTCCATTGTTTTGAAAATGTTAGTTTGTATTTTTGAGTGTGTGTATCAAAGGTTATATTAGGGTGAGAGGAGGTCTGCCACTCTATCACAAGGATGATGTCATCAGTGATGTCATCAGTGATGTCATTTGAGATGTCATCAGTGATGTCATGAGTGATGTCACTGACCATGTCATGAGTGATGTAATATGTGACGTCATCAGCAGTGCATTGCGGGCGCTGCGAGTTATAGTTAGCTGAACTAACTATAACGGGGGAATTTCTATGGTTTTGTACGAGTGAAATGTCCAACTAACTATAACGCCCCTGAAACCTATGGTTTTTTCAGTGAATATATATATATGTATATGTATATATATATATGTATATATATGTATATATATGTATATATATATATATATATATATATATATATATATATATAATATATATACAATAAAGCTCGTGGTCGGGAGGGTCCGCGGATCCTCCGTGCCTCTAGATATCGAAACTTTTATTTTTTGATTTTCTCAGCAACTACTGAACGGATTTACACCATTTAAAAAAAAGGGCTCTTTCTGAACCAAGGGCTACCTTTTTGCCAAATTTGGTGTAATTCCGTTCAGCAGTTCGAGCTGTAGCCGTGTCTAAAGTTTCCTATGGGAAATTGATTTTCCGACCTCTTTTTTTTAATTTCTCAGGAACTACTGAACGGATTTACACCATTTAACAAAAAGGGCTCTTTCTGAACCAAGGGCTACCTTTTTGCGAAATTTGGTGTAATTCCATTCAGCAGTTCAAGCTGTAGCCGTGTCTAAAGTTTCCTATGGAAAATAACATGGAGAAAACACGTTTGGGACCCCCCTTTTTGCTCGGCCCCCGCTTGGTGAATCAACCCGAAACTTTCAGGATAGGAGCTGACCGGAGCGGGCCACAAGTTTTGGAAATTTTGTGAAGATTCGTCAACCGGCGCCAAAGTTATTGGGAAAAGAAAAAACACTTTTCCTATGGAAACTAGGTCCTAACTATAACTATCTACTGGCGACCGCCAGTAGATAATATATATATATATATATATATATATATATATATATATATATATATATATATATATATAAGCTCCACACTCCTCCTGGACAATATCCCAAGAAGACAGCACTCACGGGGCAGGTTCCAAAGATTTATTGTGAACCACGGGCACAACAAACGCGTTTCGGCAACAGCCTTTGTCAATGTTAACATTGACAAAGGCTGTTGCCGAAACGCGTTTGTTGTGCCCGTGGTTCACAATAAATCTTTGGAACCTGCCCCCGTGAGTGCTGTCTTCTTGGGATATTGTCCGGGAGGAGTGTGGAGCTTATGGATTTGCGGGAGCACCCCCGCATTACTGGCACCCGTCCGTGAGTGCGTTGAGTTGGTGCATAGCGGAGCAGTAATATATATATATATATATATATATATATATATATATATATATAGCAATGGCCATAAAGCGTCTTCCTATGAAGTAAAGCTCTTGCTGATACTGCACATATTCCTGAGTGAGCGTCTTCTTCCGTACGAAGTGAGAAGTAATCAATGGTTCTTTTGATATATATATCTATATCCATCAAAAGAGCTCCGTTCAATAACAACAATACATAAACAAAGTAAAACAAAGCTTATACAGGTTTTACCACAAAGTTGTTACACAGTTTCAAAATTCATTTACATAGTAGCTGAGTGCAAAAGATGTCATTCTATACTTCAAAATAGTGAAAAAAACTCATGCATTTTTTCAGTTTCCAAAAGACAGTACACATCGACAAGATTATATTTGAAAACGTGATCATCACTATATTGAATACATTTCAAACGTTTCAATCTTTATGCTACATCGCTAAACTTTATTGGATAATCACAGGAACTTTATATGAGTTAATGCAATTTTGCTCCAGTGGGCATATTCAACCTCTGCAACTGTGTAGAGTTTTGTTTTAATAAGTTAATGTCACCTTGTTGATTTTTAAATACAATTCTGCCCCAGTGGGCTTTTAGTGCGATGCAATGTTTTCAGCTGTTTTCAAGCACACAAGAAATCTCCAAATATCCTTAATATTCACGTTATTTCTAATAAAAATCAAACGTCTAACAATTTAAACCATGCCGGCTTGTAATTTTCAATTTACTATCTCTAGCTCTGCTAGTTGGTTTCAAGCATCTCAGACTTTCAAGAGAAATTTAGATATTATTAACTCTTTTGCATCTCGTTTTCTTGTAGTAGTACCCCATGTGTCTGTAAAAAATAAAACAAAATTTCATTAAAAACCACATCTCATGGGGGCATGGTTTGGACAGCCATCATGGCGGACGTAGCCTGACGAGGCTCTGGGCGTCCGAACCACTAATTAGCATTAATTCACCGTACATCCTGCCCAAACAACCCATCTAGACCTCCTCAGTGGCTGGGGCATCTAGTGGCGAGCTGACAAGACGATCCTGGACCGGCATCGGCCGCGGCAGGTGGAGTAGCGGTGCGGGCCTGGGCCTGCGTGGAGCGGCCTTCTCCCCTGTGCTCGGCACCCCAGTGGGCATGGGGCCGGCGGGCATACGCAGACAAGAGCCTGGCCCCGGGGACAAGTTGGCGATGTGGGTGTGACGTCGGGTCATGTTAGGGCTAGATCTGCCACGGAACCTGTAGCCCACGGCCCCGCCGAGGAGAGGTGTCTGCGGCCGGTGTGGAGCCCGCGTCCCCGGAGCCGTGGTGGATTCCTGCCGTGGTCTTCCCCCCCTGCTGAATCGGGCCGCCCGCCCTGGGGATCGTGGGCCGATGAATCCCCAGTGGCCGGGCTCTGCCTGATCTGTGGTGCTGAAACGTGCTCGGCACTGGAGGTGAGACAGCAAGCCTGGCCACGTGAAGAGGCAGGCCGGCCTGCGGTTGCAGACGTTGGGACGGGTGAGTCGGGCCCAGCCCATCGGCCCCTCCTCCAAATCCTGCATAATTCGATCGGCCAGGCTAAGGCGGGGCACACATGTATCATTAAGATGCCCGTGGGGCGGCTGGCCGACATAGTGACTGGCCTCCGCCAGCGGGGTGCAGACAAGATACTCTTGCGGGCCCAGAAGTAGGAGACTTGCCCAGATACCTACATTGGGGCCGTTTGATTGATATCTGCTGCTGGGATCTACTACCTGCAATTACGGTGGCGGGGTATATAATGCTGCACCAGCTACCAATGTTTGTTATAGTTGGTTCAAACAATGCTCCGTATGAAACCTAGCGACCAATGCCCACCTCCCGAAACCTACCACCGACTAAGATTTCAAATACATCAAGAAAACACACACGATGAGAGAGGCATCGTTATTGAGAAAAAGTTCATCGGGTTCAAATCCCACACATAATATCATTCACGGATCATGTTTAGGTCAGACAGTACATTACCCACCAAGCAATTTGTGTTCATACTGTTGAGAAGGATGTCCTACGGGCGATGGCCCAGTTCGATCGCCACTATTAAATTTTGTTCACTTTCGGTTGTTGAGTCTAAAAAATATGGGACAAGGCACAAATCCGATAAGGGCGTAAGTACCAAATGTGAAGATGTGAATCAAGCATGCACTCACTCTCAAAAATAAAATAAAAGACACAATGTACCTTAAAAAGTTATTCCACTGTATACTGGTCCGTAACAACTTGTCCCCTTCAGGGACATGAGTGTATTGCGCGCTTAATCGCCAGCCTGTAGTCAAAGTGAATACGTACAAATTACACAGAAGGCAGGGAATAAAATCTGCTTAGAACGTTTCCATTGAAGGTAAAGACTAAACACCCTCATCAGATACCGGTCTACAGTTTCTGGTCACAACACGTAAAATCACGTCTAACCTCCAACATGCCCTGTGTGTCTGCTGCTGGGAGCCTGGGTGCGGACGGCGTGGATCTTGGCGCTAGGAGGCTAGGAGGGGACGGCGGTGAGGACTCGCCGGTGGGTGCTGTCTTTGCTGGGATATACGGTCCGGCTGGGGCGTGCCGCGTGCCGGGGGTCCGGCGAGCTTGATACCCTTAGGGGGGTCTGCTTAGCTGGCATCCTAGGGCTGCATAAGTGGCCAGGCTAGGCCTGGTGCGGCTTGTGGCCTGTGGCGGTTGGAATCCGTGAGGCCTGGCCTGCGGCGCAGATTAGGGCCTGACACGCCTGGGGTGCATAGACTCCTCTTTCACCCGCTGAGATGGGTAGGATAAGCCAGGGGGCTCCGGTCCCAAACAGAGCACCCTCGACCAATTTACCACCGCCCCCGGCGTAGGTACTAATGGAGGAGAGGCCAGTGGCCTGATCCCAGATAATGCGGCACTCCTGGCGGCGATTACCCACTCCCGGGAGGCCCTGGAGGCACAAATTGGCGCCTTGGGGTCTGAGGTGTCATTCCTCCGTCAGGACCTCTGAAAGGCGGTTGATCGCATTACGGAGGCGGAGACGAGGGTCTCAACAGTTGAAGACACAGTCTCAGCCCTACAGAAGAAGGAGAATAAGCTCACCGTGATTACCCAGGAACTAGCAACCCGTGTGGAGGATGCCGAGGGCCGGTCTAGGCGTAATAATTTGCGCTTGATTGGCTTTCCAGAAGGATGCGAGGGCTCCTCCATGGACCGATTCCTCACACAATGGCTGAAGACCCTCATGCCGGAGGCTTCGTTGTCCAGCTGCTTTGTCGTGGAGAGGGCATATCGCGCGCTGGTGAAGAAGCCACCCCCAGGAGAGAGGACGAGACCTGTGATTGCCAAGTTATTGAATTACGTAGATCGGGACGCCATTCTCCAATATGCCAGGACTCACAAAGATCAACTGCTCTTTGATTCACGCCACATAATGGTTTTTCCCGAATACACCAGGCTAGTGCAACAGCAACGCCTGTCTTTCACTGCTGCCAAGCGCAGTCTCCGAGATTTGAATATACAATATATGTTACTTTATCCAGCCCGGATGAGAGTCACATTTAACTCAAAGTCATATTTCTTTGACACTCCGGAGGCGGTCTTTACATGGGCAGACGAAACGATGCATCTTAAACCTCATACGCCGCCGCCACTGGAATCGGACTCTTCGCAAGGTTCACAGCGCTATCAGCCAAAGAGGAACAATTCCAAATGGAGACACAGATCACATTCAAATTGGCGCTCTCAGGCCCCAGATGAAGAATCATAGTGTCAAACGGTTGTCTTCTTATTTCTGCCCCCTGGCCACGTTCAGGCGAACTTCTTCGGAGTAATCCTAATTGTTTGGAGTTCTAAGATTGGTTCGGACGCCATCTTCTGGAACTTCCACCCCCCTGGACATCTCTGTTCATGTTTCCGGGGAAGTTGGGGTATGATTGGACGAGGTCTCCTGGGACCCCCTGTTGGGGCCCCGGGTTCTCCTCCTCCGCGACAGATGCTCCTTGTTGGTGGCAGTATCGGGGTGGGGTAGTGGGGGGCTGGGATATTTCACAATTGTTCAGTTGTTACTGTTTTGTTTCTTACATGTACACAGGGACCACGTCAGGACCACGCACACGCAGTGATCGATGATTCCTACATCTACGATAGATGACAGCACACACAGATATCCCCAACTTGGGGAACTGGTTATAGTCTCTTGGAACGTAAGAGGGCTGCTCAATAAAGTTAAAAGAGGTGCGGTTCTCCGACAAGCCAAGCGATGCGAGGTGGATATCCTTCTCCTACAGGAGACCCACCTCTTGGGCAACAAAGCTCCATGCCTTACCCGGTTCGGGTACCATACCGTTTACCATTCTGGGTTTGCCAGGGGATCTAGGGGCACAGCTATTCTCATACACCGTTGGGGCCCATTTGTTCTCTCCAAGTTTTGGCTGGATCCTGGAGGCCGCTACACTATCATATCTGGGACTCTACACGGGGAACATGTGACCATCGGCAGTATATATGCCCCCCCTTGGGGAATACCTTTCTAGATAGAATCACACAACTTTGGGGGGAGCTCCCGGATGGCCTGACATTATTGGGCGGTGATTGGAACGATGTCATGTCACCCATGGATCGTCGGCGCGAGCCGAGTCACGAACCCAAAACCAGTGACACCAAATTACATGCCCTAGCCACTATCCTAGGTTGGTCTGACGCCTGGTGGGCCTACCACCCAGCTGCGGCAAAATTTACCTTCCTATCCGCAGTCTATGGCTCCCTATCACGCCTAGACTATGTTTTCATCCCACATAACTATATACATAGGATATTGCACATCGCTATCTTGCCAAGAGGACTGTCCAATCATTCTCCCCTTCTTTTTAAACTCTACATAGGATCCCAAAGGCCCCCTTTCCGGTGGCGGATGTCACTCTGGTACCTCCGCGACCTTATTTATCAAGAGACCTTACGGCAGGCCATTTCGGATTACTTTGCATCTAACACCGTCTCGGCCCCGTCCAAAGTCATCCTATGGGAGGCCCTAAAACCCACGATCCGCGGGGTGGACATTAGCTTCAGGACGGGCAAAAAACACAAACGCATCGCACAGTTTGTTGAGTTTTAAAGAATCGTCAGAGGGCCCTGGAGGCTCAACTTGTCCTGGACCCCAACCCGACTGTTCACCGCAACCTCCTCCAGGCACACCAGCACGTACACCAACACCTCGTTAATGAAGCGCAGGAGATTTGGCTGGCATCACAACATAGAATTTATCAGTGGTGTGATAAGTCCAGCAAAATGCTTCATCGGTTGTGCCAGGCTACGAAGTCCCCCGCTACGGTTCCCACACTTCGAGATCAGGACGGAGTTTTGCGCTCTTTCCAGTAGCGGTGGCCCAAGTGTTCGCTACATACTATACCATGCTCTACAGGCAACGTGAATGCATATCGAGTGCTCAAATAGGTGAATTCCTTACGAATATTCCCCCCTAGAAACTCTCAGATCATATGCGAGATCAGTTAGATGCCCTCATAACAGTAGATGAACTGAGCTCTGCACTAGCTAATATGCGTCCGGGCCGAGCCCCAGGCCCTAATGGCTTCCCTAACGAATTTCTTAGGTCACATATGGCCAAGCTGGGGCCTCATCTGCTGGAGGCACTCCACAGCGCCCTAGAGCAAGGTATACTGCCCCCTGACTGGCGTCATGCCGAAATAGTCTTATTTCTCAAACCTGGTCGTCCTCCGGAAGACCCCGCCTCATACAGACCTATCTCTCTTATTAATTTTGAGTCCAAACTCCTGGGTAAGGTGCTAGCGGACTGCCTCCGTACATGCATCAATGAATTAATCCACCCTGACCAATCAGGCTTTATGCCGAATCGGTCCACCCGGCATAATATCCGTCGGGTACATAACGCTTTGGCGAAGGCCTCAGACTTAGGCCGCCCCGCTGCCATACTGTTGGCTGACGTGGATAAGGAGTTTGACTCGTTAAGCTGGACGTATCTATTCCAGCTGCTTCAATCCATTAATCTTGGCCCGCGATTTTTAGCTTATGTTCAATTATTGTACACAGACCTCTCCGCCTCAATCCGCATTGCTGACCATCGGTCGGCCCCCTGCTCCATTGGCCGTGGTACACGGCAAGGCTGCCCCCGTTATTGTTTGCTCTGGCGGTGGAACTTTTGGCGGCCTGGGTGCACCGCTATCCCGTGATCCGGGGTCTTGAATGGTCTGCATCACATTATGACAGAATTGCATTATATGCGGACGATGTGCTGTTCTTCATGACCGACCCATGGTTCTCAGGACCCCGGATCCTTCAGATTCTCCGGGTCTTCAGGGAAACGTCAGGACTATGCATGAATCCCTCTAAATCTGTGTTGTTTCCAATATGTGGGGACCAGGGACGTCGAACGTGGGCCGAGCAGTTGGCCCATGCAACGGAAGGGTTTAAATACCTCGGAGTCTTCATCTTGCCCTGCCCTACAACTTCGTGGACACATAATATCAATCCACTCCTTATTAGTTTACGAAACGAGACTGCAATCTGGTCAGGCTTACCGCTATCATTATACAAGAGGTCGGCAATTTTTAAAATGGTCTCCCTACCCCGAATACTTTATCGCTTGCAAAATTTCCCGTACAATATTCCCCGCACGTGGTTTTTCAAAGTTAATGTCATCTTAAATAAATTCCTGTGGAATGGTGGTGCCATTCGCGTAGCGCTACGGACGTGCACACAATCAGCGTACTGTGGGGGCATTGCAGCCGCAGATGTATATGCGTATTACGCAGCATCCCACCTCCTGACTATAAATGACTGGTGGTACAGCTCACCCACAGACTCCGCTTTCGCACTTGAACATAAAGCAATGGCGGGTGGCCCACTCTTGCAACTTCTATACAGTCATGCGAATTTAGACTTCTTACCCCCAGCTAGTAAGACAGTAATCCAACTCTGGCGTCACACGGTCAGGGATATGGGCTGGTGGGGCCGTCTGACACAGGCGACCCCGTTGTGGCATGGTACATATCTGCGCCCAGTAGCTGCATTGTCTGGATTTCATAAATGGGACCTATTGGGCATTTCCAATTTAGGGGATGTCATGCAGGGCACCACTCTTAAATCATTTCAGCAGCTACAAGCAGATTTCCAGCTACATCGGATGCAGTTTTATAAATATCTCCAACTAAGACACGCCTTGACACCCGTGTTCCGTTCAATTGATACTTTGCCAGAATTCCACCCCTTGGAGGGAAGACTACTGATGGGAGATTTAGGTGCACACAAGATACGTCAAATCTATCAGACACTGATCACTCATACCCACACTACCATACATAAAACTAGGGCGGCTTGGGAGGAGGACTTACCTGATCTAACAGATGACGATTGGGCGGAGGCCCTCGCCAGCCCTTGTGGCGGGCGTTTATATTACACACGCTCCCGTCTCTGGAGGATGGGAGTTATTCAGTCCCCCACATGCCTTCGATGTGGAGAAGCAGAAGGCACTTTCTTACACACGGTCTGGGAATGCAAAGTACTACAACCTTTTTGGCGTAAAGTGGCGTACTGTTTGGGACAAGTCCAGTCATGGGATCTTCCGCTTGACTCTAGGCTGTTTCTGCTACATAGTACAGAGGAGATAGGCGGGAATCATTATAAACAACATTTGCTCTTCTTGGGCATCACACTTGCCAAAAGGGACATCGCTCAAGCCTGGAAGGGGACCTCTCCCCCAGCAATAGGTGGATGGAAGAAGGCATTAGATAAATGCATGGAAGCAGAGATCACGGTCTTTCTGGCCCGTGACTGTCCCCAGAAGCATAACAAAATATGGTCCCGTTGGGCTATATATCGAGCCATCGATCTACCCCCCATATCACAATTAGACCCTCTCGAAGATTGACACTAAGTCTCTATTCAATTATTGCGTTACCCAAGTCATTTAAAATCATTGTGTGCTTATACTTATATTCAGATAACCTGTGCGCAGTGGAATTGGTGTCAGCCTGTGTCATGTTTCTGTTGTTTTACCTGCAGTTCTCGCAGGTCAATTGGTTGCGCAAGTTTATTGGTACTGTTGATTTGATGTGTCTTCATACTATATGTAATGGGCCTCGGCCCTTATGTACCATGGAAATGCTAATAAAATTTGTTGTGAAAATAAACCCCACATCTCATAATGTGAAACCATAGTTTATAGTTATGAGGTAGCAATTTCACAGATATACTCTTATGCTTACCTTGTCCCATAATTACCCTAAATGTACGGCTAATTCCTCATCGAGGTTGAGGCCTGAGGGGAATAGGGTGTTGTATTTAATGATTAGTCTGGATTCTAGACGTCTCAATTCTTGTATCGTATTTCCACCTCTTTCTCGAATTTGTATCCTATCTAGAACCCAGAATGATCCCAGACTGGTGTTCTGATTATGAAATGTTTTGAAATGTCTCGCTATGGGATACTGTTTGTCTTCTTTATTTATTGCTCTCAAGTGTTCTAAAATTATTTTTTTTGCTTTGTGTATGGTGCTGCCAATGTAATATTTATCACATGGGCACCATAGTGCATAAATAACATGGTCAGAGTTGCAAGTAGGGTGTTTGGTTATCTTAAATGGTTTTAAGTTTTCTGATGACTTTATACTTTTGACATTGTAGCTATTTCTGCATGCTTTGCAAGTCCCACATTTATAAAATCCTTGTATGTTATTTCTTTCTTTCATTCACTGGTGTTGTCAGGCTTTGGCATAGTTTGTCTTTTAGTGACATGGCTTTTTTAAAAAGTGGCTTGTGGATTACTTTCTATAGCTTTTGCTAAGTACGGGTATGTTTTTAGGACTTCCCAGAACTTTTTTATTCCACGTTTCATTTCCCATGCCTGACTATGAAACTGCATAATGAATCTGATCGTGTTGTCATCTATATGACTTTTGGCAGTCGGGTTTAGAAGTTCAGTTCTCACCTGTCTATTCACATTATCACAAGCTTGTTTGATGACTTTCTTTGAGTAGCCTCTGGCTATGAATCTGTCTGTCATAATTTGCTTCTCTTTTTGAAATCCCTCATCGGAGCTACAGTTTCTTTTCGCTCTTAGCAATTCATCCAAAGGGATACTTTGTATCAAAATTTTGGGGTGACAGCTTTGCGCATGTAATAGACTACTTCCTGCTGTTTCTTTGCTGAAAAGGTTACTTTCCAATTTGTTCCCCCTCACAATTAATCTAAGAAGTCTATGGTGGTTTTGTGAGTGTGACTACTGAATGTGAGGTTCAATGTGTTGTCATTTAGCATATTGACAAAATCATGTGCTTCGTCAAAGTCCCCTTTCCATATGCAGAAAATGTCGTCAATGTAGCGTGCCCACATGATGACACACTTCTCAAAGTAGTCAATGTTGCTAGCTACCTGCTCTTATCACCAGCCTAGGTACAACCTGGAAAGCTGGGGGCGAAGCAGGTCCCCATCGCTGTCCCCTGTATTTGCCTGTAAATCTGTTTGTTGAAACTAAAAATGTTGTGAGTCAGGCATATATACATCATGTCTGTTAGAAATGGGGGTCTCTAGTTGGCAATGGCTGGCGCCAATGTCCAAATAGGGACCCTTCTTCCTAAGTCAGGGCAAGTGGGCTACCCCCTTTGATAACCCCTGCTCAACCCTGTGGTAACGTAGCAGGAGCAGTTAGGCCTATCTCAGAGGCAGTGTGTGAAGCATTTATGACCATGCACAATAAGGCAGTAACGACACCACAAAAGGACACAACTCAAGTAGGTATAGAAAAATAGTATCTTTATCTAAGGTTTAACACAAGACTCTCAAAAGCGTTTTAACCAGTCACAATGCACGTAAATCAGTAGGGACTTAAAAAGGCAATAACGTATTCACCAGAACGTGGCACTGACTGAGTTCAAGGCCTGGGTCTACGCGACCCGTTGCGCACCAGATACCTGCCGTTGGACGGGGACACAGCACGCAGCTTCTCGAAGAAGCGGAGACGGTGACAGGCGGACTCCCAGCGACCACAACTCTTGACTGCAGTGGTCCGCAACGTGCACACACAATGATTCGGGCACTCCGGGACAGGCGGGCTCTCAGCGGCAGCAGCACGCGGCTGCGGCGGCCCGGGCTGGTGGTGGCGATGACTCTCGTCGTGCAGCTCCGTGGTGGGCTCACAGCGGCAGCAGCTATCTCTTAGCTGCGGCGGCCCACAGGACGACTCACGATGATGCAAAGTTAGCAAAGGTGCGGGCACTCAGCGGCAGCAGCTCTCTCTTAGCTGCGGCGGCCCACAGGACAAATCTCGATGATGCAAAGTTGGCAAAGGTGCAGGCACTCAGTGGCAGCAGCTCTCTCTTAGCTGCGGCGGCCCCCAGGACAAATCACGATGATGCAAAGTTGGCAAAGGTGCGAGCACTCAGCGGCAGCAGCTCTCTCTTAGCTGCAGCAGCCCACAGGACAAATCACGAGGATGCAAAGTTGGCAAAGGTGCGGGCACTCAGCGGCAGCAGCTCTCTTTTAGCTGCGGCGGCCCACAGGACAAAGGGTGATCTCGACCAGGCTGGCACAACGGCGGGCACTCAGCGGCTACAGCTCTCTCTTAACTGCGGCGGCCCACACAGATTCAGCGAAGGTTCCGAAAGTTCAAATTAAGGCGGGCTCTCAGCGGCGGCAGCTCTCTCTTAGCTGCGGCGGCCCACACAGAGCTAACAAGGGTTACCAGTCCGCGTTCCACAGTAGAACTAGAGGTTCCGGATTACTCGACCGGAGGCCTCACCTGCAAGTAGAATCCCTCGCACAGGAATTCAGACGGCTGACGGGGTGAAGTCTAATGTCCCTGAGACTTCAGCAGGAGGCGCTCTCAATTCAGGCCCTCGGTTAGTTTCTTCAGCAAGCTTGGTGAAAGTTTCAAAGTCCTTTCCTCTGTTCACTGGGACAGAGTTTCGTCTTGACATCCAGAAGGAACACACTTGAAAAAGGTTTCAGCGCAGCGCTTTATACCTAAAAAGTCTTTGTTCTCTAAAGTCACAAATCACTGAATCCAGCCAGAACCAGTTCGGTGGGGTCGGGGAGCACTTGGTTTACGAGGCAACATCCTGCCCTTTGAGAATCAGGGGGTCTGCTATCAGACGCCCATTGGGAGGTGGAGCCATCATTCACCTTACCAGGCACGGCCCTGCTCAGATCAAAGAGTCACCCCTCCCCATACTCTAAATGCCAATCTCTCTCTCCAGCCAGGTCTGACCCAGCTGGCCCTGCTGCTCCAAAACCAGACGGCCAATACACACACTAGCAAAGCCTACAGGAAAGCTTAGGCAAGAAAATACCTCGTTTCTAGAAGAGGCATTTTCGAACACAGGCTATGCAAATGATCCTTACTAAAAGATGTATCTCAATGTCCTGAGCTTAAACATATCAAATTCGAATTTCCTATCAGGTTCCTGGGGGCAGGTAGGATTATGGAATGTAATACTCAGCCTGCCCATTCTGGCCTATGAGAACGGATAGTCTCACAATAGTAAACAGTGAAATGGAGGGTAACTTGCTATTAGAACATGCTACACAGACATACTTTTAAAGCTGCTTCGGTGGGTAGCGCAAATCAGCGCTGCAGGCCCACCAGCAGTATTTGGTCTACCAGCCCTGGGCACACACAGTGCACTTATACTAGGGACTGACAGGTAAACCAAACGAGCCAATTATGGTTATCCCAATTCATACAGTTATCTTTACACAGGGAGCATTCGTGCTGTGGCACTAATTGGCAGTGGCACAGCGCCCAGAGCATCTAAATCCAGCCAACATAAAAGATAGGAAGCGAAAAGAGGAAGGGAGACCCGCGCCAATGATGCCAGGTCTAACACGCGTCCCCTCCAGCTGAAATGTGGGGAGAACTAACCATCCCCTTGGGAGTTCTCATCACTAAGGCGGAAAAGTCTGGACAGACCGTCAGCATTGGCATGTTCTGTACCAGGGCGGGGTTCCACCGTGAAATCCATACCCTGTAGGGAAATGGACCACCTCAACAACTTGGGATTCTCACCCCTCATATGCATCAACCATCTAAGGGGCCTGTGGTCTGTCTGAACCCGCAAGTGAGTCCCAAACAGATATGGTCTCAGCTTCTTCAGCGCCCAGACCACAGCAAAGGCCTCACGCTCAATTGCACTCCACCTCTGTTCCCGGGGAAGTAACCTCCTGTTTAGGAAGGCTACCGGTTGGTCTAGTCCCTCCTCATTGATCTGTGACAGAACAGCCCCTATACCATGCTCTGAGGCGTCTGTCTGGACAACAAATTCCTTTGAAAAGTCGGGCGCCTGAAGCACGGGTGCGGTGCACATGGCAGTCTTCAGGGCGTCAAAAGCGTTCTGACAGGTGTCAGTCCAGTTTACCTTCTTTGGCTGCTTCTTAGAAGTCAGCTCAGTCAAGGGTGCAACAATGTTGCCATATCCCTTAACAAACCTCCTGTAGTACCCCGTGAGTCCTAAGAAGGCTCTCACCTACGTCTGAGTCTTGGGGGGTTCCCACGACAGGATAGTTTAAATTTTGGGCTGAAGGGGCGCCACCTGGCCGCTCCCCACCTGGTGCCCCAAATACACTACAGAACCCTGCCCAATCTGGCACTTACTTGCTTTGATTGTGAGGCCTGCCTTCCGCAGTGCCATCAATACCTCCCAGAGGTGGCGCAGGTGGTCCTCCCAAGAGGAGCTAAACACTGCAATGTCATCCAGGTAGGCGGCACTGAAGTCTTCCAGCCCAACCAACACCCTGTTGACCAGCCTCTGAAAGGTGGCAGGGGCATTCTTCATTCCAAAGGGCATCACCCGGAACTGGTAGTGCCTATCGGGTGTGGAGAATGCTGACCTCTCCTTTGCTCCCTCGGTCAAGGCGATCTGCCAATACCCAGACGTCAAATCAAATGAGCTGAGGTATTTTGCAGCCCCTAACCGATCTACGAGCTCATCAGCTCTGGGGATGGGGTGCGCGTCAGTCTTCGTGACTGAATTGAGGCCCCGATAGTCCACGCAGAACCGAAGTTCTGGGGTGGTACCAGGCGCTGCAGCTTTTGGTACCAGGACCACTGGGTTGGAACAAGGGCTGCTAGAGGACTCAATCACCCAAAGGGCAAACATTTTGGTAACCTCATCCTTAATGTAGGCCCTTACCCGGTCAGTCACTCGGTAAGCCTTATGCTTAAGGGGAGGACTGTCCCCAGTGTCCACGTCATGGACACACCAATCAGTGACACTAGGCACCAGGGAGAACAGATCACTGAATTGCCCCAACAGTTGGCGACAATCACCCTGCTGCTCAGGAGTCAGTGTGGTGGAGAGGACCACACCCTCCACTGACCCATCTCGCTCCCCTGCACACAGGAGGTCAGGAAGGGGCTCGCTCTCCTCCTCCATCCCAGCATCTGTGGCCAGAAGCATGCCCACTTCAGACCTCTCAAAGTGGGGCTTCAGGCGGTTAACATGCAGGACCCGCAAGGGGTTCCTGGGAGACTGCAAGTCCACCACGTAGGTAACAGGACTCTTGAGCTCCACCACCTCAAAGGGGCCGGTCCACCTATCCTGAAGCACACAGGGCTCCACCGGGGCCATGACCCAAACCTTTTGTCCAGGCTGAAACTCGATCAGAGTGGTATTCTGATCGTGCCAGCGTTTCATCTCTTCCTGGCTGGCTTCCAGGTTTGCCTCAGCAAGTTTCCTGAAACGCCGAGTCTGGTTCCGGAAGGCCAGCATGTAACTAAACACATCCTGGGGAGGTTTCCTGAATGATTGCTCCCAGCCTTCCTTGACCAGACTCAGAGGCCCTCTTACCGGGTGACCATAGAGCAGCTCAAAGGGACTGAACCCTAAGGACTTCTGTGGCACCTCACGGTAAGCAAACAACAGGCATGGCAAGAGGACATCCCACTTACGCCTCATGGGCTCACCTAGGCCCATAATCATGCCCTTAAGGGTCCAGTTGAATCTCTCAACCAGCCCATTACCCTGGGGGTGGTAAGGAGTGGTGAACTTATACGTTACCCCACACTCCTCCCACAGAGACTTCATGTACTTGGAGATGAAGTTAGTTCCCCTATCGGACACCACCTCTCTGGGGAATCCCACACGGGAGAAAATCCCCATCAGTGCCCGTCCCACCACGGGGGCCATCACTGTCCTGAGCGGGATGGCCTCAGGGTACCTGGTGGCATGGTCCACCAAGACCAGGATGAACCTATTGCCCATGGCTGTCTTGGGATCCAGAGGCCCCACAATATCAATGCCCACTCTCTCGAATGGGGTGCTCACAACGGGAAAGGGCTGTAGTGGGGCCTTAATCTTCCCCCACTCTTACCACTTGCCTGGCATGTCTCACACGTCCTGCAGTGAGCATCTGAGCTCCTGCGCATCTGGGGCCAATAGAAGTGGGTGACCAGCCTCTCAAAGGTCTTGGTCTGCCCCAGATGTCCGGCCAGTGGCACATCATGAGCCAACCCCCCAGTAGGAAGGTCCTGAAGCGCTGGGGTACAACCAGCACACGGGCTGACCCAGGCTCAGCAACCTTAGGCTCGCTGTAAAGGAGGTCATTCTCCCAATAGATCCAATGTGACCCTGTCTGATCACCTGCTGCCTGGGCGGCGGCCTGTCGCCGCACCCCTCAAGAGAAGGGCAGGTTCTCTGTTCCTCGCAAAATTCCTCCCTGGAGGGCCCCCTTCCTGCTGCCAATGGGTCAGCTCCGGTAGGTCCCCCAGTTCAGCCACTTGTTCCCCTGTAGGTTCCAGGGCATCCCCCTGAAGGTCTGCTCCCTCCGGGACCGTGGGAACCGCGGGGGCCGGTTTCCCGCGCCCCCTACCCCTTCTCTTTAAGGCAGGGGCCTGAGCCATACTTTCAGGCTCCAGACCCTCCTGAACACCCTCCTGAGCTGTCATGGACCGAGTGGTCGCACACGCCCACTCAGGCAGACCCAACATTTCCAAATGAGACTTTCTCTCCACCGTAGCCCACGGGGAGTTCTCTAGATCATTGCCCAACAGACAGTCTACAGGCATGGCGGCCACTTGAAGAGTTCCTGAGACCCCCCCCCCACTCGAAGGGAACCTGAGCCACTTCACACTGGCTCTCTGAGTTGTCTGCTGACACTACGGGGCAGAATGCATGGGGGACAACCTGCTCTTTGGACACCAACCGGGAGCTGACAGCAGTCACACTAGCTCCGGTGTCCCTGAGAGCCTCCACCCTATGGCCATTGATGGTCACCCACTGCCGGTATCTCAATGTCCTGAGCTTAAACATATCAAATTCGAATTTCATATCAGGTTCCTGGGGGCAGGTAGGATTATGGAATGTAATACTCAGCCTGCCCATTCTGGCCTATGAGAACGGATAGCCTCACAATAGTAAACAGTGAAATGGAGGGTAACTTGTTATTAGAACATGCTACACAGACATACTTTTAAAGCTGCTTCGGTGGGTAGCGCAAATCAGCGCTGCAGGCCCACCAGCAGTATTTGGTCTACCAGCCCTGGGCACACACAGTGCACTTATACTAGGGACTGACAGGTAAACCTAACGAGCCAATTATGGTTATCCTAATTCATACAGTTATCTTTACACAGGGAGCATTCGCGCTGTGGCACTGATTGGCAGTGGCACAGCGCCCAGAGCATCTAAATCCAGCCAACATAATAGATAAGAAGCGAAAAGAGGAAGGGAGACCCGCGCCAATGATGCCAGGTCTAACAATGTCCAAAAGCATTTCTATATAGAACAAATGTGAGAGCGATCTAGCTCTCAAAAAGTGATGGCTAGCTTTTATCCCCAAAGTATGGGGGATACATGTGTATAGGCTATTAACATCTAAAAACATGAAGGTGTAGTTGTATTCCCAAACAATTTCATTTATCAATCTTAAAAGGTCACCCGTGGCTTTTATCTACAATGGGAGTGCTTGTACAAATGGCTGAAGGAAAAAATCCACATATCCTGAAGTATTTTCTAGTGTGCTTCCCCTTGAGGATACAATTCGTGTGCCTGGTGGATTGACACTGTCTTTGTGTAACTTTGGGAAGAGATACAATGCAGGCAATTTTGGAAATGGTACTCATCCCACTCTAAAAGATTCCTGTCTCTCCATTCAACCAACTGTTCTTGATAGTTTTTGTTTGCGATTTCATATTTTTGTCTCATGGTTAACTCATATTTTTCTATGTCACTCAATTGTCTTTGACCCTCCCTCAAACACATTTCTCTAGGAAGTATCACCACATTGCCACCTTTGTTAGATTTTTTGATTACAATACTCTCATTACTTTTCAATTCATTGATAGCTCTCCGTTGCGAATCATTGAGGTTGCTTTTAATAAAAACCTTTTTTTAGTGATTTTCTTAAATTCATTAACAACCCCTCTCTCAAAGGTATCAATGGCATTGTTAGCTAATTGTGGCATGAAAACTGATTTAGGTTTAAAACCACTGAAACAACTAAGATCCATCTCAATGTCATCACTAATCAAGTTTAGAAAGGGATCTGAGATGAATTTGGTGTCCCCCTCTAGTTCATTCATGGTGTGTAAAATATCAATATCACTGATTTTTAAATTGACAGGTCTTCCGAATGTGTCACTTTGACTTACAGGACCTTTCATCGCAAACCATTTTTTAAATTTTAATTTACGTGTAAAATGAAACAAGTCAATACTGCTCTTTGTGTAATCAAAACCTGCTGTTGGACAAAATGATGGGCCCAGAAATAATACTTCTACTTTTGCATTAGTAAGAATTGTATCAGAGAGAGTTTACCACTGTTTTTTTATCCATTACTTTGCCGATTTTTGCACTCTTGTTTGCACTCCCATTGGACTTTCTGTGTTGTCTTGTTTCTTTGTGTTTCTTTTGTTTCCTCCTCTGCCTCCTCTTCCGCAACCTTTATATTCCTGTGCACCTCTGTTGGTTTGGGTTCGAAATCTTCCTTGTGCCATCAGGTTGAACTGCATATATAAACACTTTATTGATTTTCATTTAGAGAGCATGGAATTAAAATCAAATGGTAGCTTACAGCATGTTGGATCTTCAGGATGCTTAGGTTACAATGTATGGGGGATGTATCCACTTCGTCAATCACATTAAGGCAACTCACTTTTAGTAACAACAAACTTGTAACTGCTCCGTGTGGGGGGTAACCATAGAGGATCCCTTGTGTAGGGGAACAGGCAAATAAGGGCCTGTAAGCTAGCGTATAATTGGGGGATGTCTATAAAAAAGGAGTGGGTATAAGCACTACAGCATCAAGATGTCTGTAGTGTATGCAGTCTGGTCTATTTGTGTTCAGGGTGGGTTGCCATCATTGATAACCAGTAATTAATGGTCATGCACTAGGTTATCCCAAAGGTTGGCCATTGGGTCTTGTCTCAGTCCACGCTGTTTTTATCGTCTTAAGGCAGGACATTCCACCTTTGGCCAGTGCTGGAGATCAGTGCGCCACGTCTCTACAGAGGGGGTAGTCTGAGATTTTCAAAGAGGTAAATTATTATTGCGTGCAAGCAGTAGAGCAAGATCCAGAAATCAAGTTGTAAGTTTGGCTGTTTTAGGCCAAGAGTAACTCCCAAGAATTACCACACAAGGAGAGTGTTCGAGTAGCCTATCTGTGAGTCCTGTATGTAACAAGAGGACTGAAATCCAGGAGGAGTGCCCCGTAGAATAAAGCCTGCAACCTTTGTGGGGTCAGGTAGGCTCAATGAAGTGTACATGTTTGAATGAAACAAAAGCGTACATTACGTTGGATTAGGAGTGGGTATTGTAGGAACACATGCCAGTATTTATCATCAAATATTAGCTTCAGTTCGTCCTCCAAGCTATAGCTCAGAGCCTGTAGAGACACCATGGTGTGGGCTCGGAGGCCTCTATAGAGCCTGGCGACTAGGCATCTCTCTTGGGCAATAGCATATAGTGTCTGTAGTGCAGTATGTGTTGGGGGTTCACTTCGAGGGTTTTCCTACAACTGGAACATCACCATGCGGATTATGCCTTAATAAGAAATTCCCCTGTGGGGAGCTCATTCCGCTCACACAGGGCCAGAAAATCTAAGAAGAGGACATCCTCATATAAGTCCCCTACAGTGGTCAGCCCAGCTTCCTGCTAGTTGATGAGATAACAGAGGGAAAGCGCCATGGGTCGCTCTGGGAATCCCAGTAAGGGTATTGCTGGGGCGTTAGCGATTGTTCCTTTGAGTGTGAGCTATCTCCAACAATGGGGCCACGGGTCTCACCTGGGTGCCTTGGGAGGACAGCAAAGTTTACAATACACCCTCTATGATCTGGTCCACCGTAAAGCCGGTCTCGGCCAAGTGCTGTCCAACCAGCCAATACGAAGCCCACTGCAGTTGGGCCATGTAATATTAGGCGCTGAAATCTTATGCTCCGAGGCCTTCGGATTCGAGAGGAAGAAGACGTTTAGTTAGTGCTATGTGGTGCCGGACCGTGTTCCAAATCAGTTGAAGAAGGATTGTGTTAAACCTCGAAACATTTTTACAGGAATTAATACCGGTAAATTAGTAAAGTGATACAATAAATGTGGCAGGACTACCATTTTGGAAAGGGCTATGTGCCCCATTATTGTGAAGATTAAAGTGGTCCAGAAAATTACTTTGGATCTTGTGGTATGTATTGCAGCTCCTAGGTTGCAATCAAGGAGGTCTGTAAGGGTATGGAATATGTTAATCCCTGGGTATATGAAGGTGTGTGGGGGCCAGTGCAATATGTTGATGACAAACATAACATCATGGGAAGGACTGTTGCGTCTCTTCAGGAAAATAAATGTTTCCATGGGGTTAACTTGAAGGCTAGAAAGGGCATAAAAGGTATTCAGTGTCATTGTTAAGGGGCTGAGGTCCTTATGGGAGTCCCTAAAGAACCGCAGTGTATCGTCCGCATATATACCCAATGCCCGCTGATACACACGATGTGTGTATCAGCCCCTAGTGGTATTCCCCAATCTTTTCTGCGTGTACATAACTTAATAGCCAGGAGTTTAATCGCCAACTTAAATAGCAGGGTGAAAAAGTGGCCACTCGTAGCGCATGCCACAGACAATATCAAACGCCTCAGAAATATGGCAGCCTGTTTTAACTCTAGCAGTGGGAGAAGAGTATAATAATTGTATCCATCCTATCACCTTGGAACCAATACCTTAGCGCTTGAACTTTGCAATCATATATTCCCAACTGAAGGAATCGAACGCCTCTTCGAGGTCAATGGAAATACAGGCAGAATCTGGCCATATATGGGCCGCTTGGTCCATCATATGAAATAACTGCTGTATATTAAGCGTGGTACAAACCCGTTTTGGGCTGGGTGGATAAGTATTGGTAGATATGGGAGCAGGCGATCTGCAAGTATCTTGCTAAGGATTTTATAATCTGTATTTAAGATTGATAAATGATGTTAAAATGTGACGTTAGTGGGATCACGGTTAGGTTTACATATAGAAGTGACAAGTGCTTCCCACGACGTCGGGGGAAGGTAACCCAGTTGTACAGACTCAACATATAGAGTTCCAAGGTGCCAGTAAGATTTCAGAGGTGGCAAAAACACAAATGTAAGGCCATCCAGGACCGAATTGCCAGGCGTATCTCCTGAACCATAATCGAGGTGACTAGGGTCTGTTCCTCACTCTGTGCGATGTGGGGTATATCTAGGCCATTGAGAAAGTAGAGGAAGGTGTGAGGGTCCAGAGCAGGGCCAGTTTAGATGAGATACTTATAATGGTGAACAAAAGTCAAATTGATGTCATACTTCGTATACACTAACGTACTAGTATTATCATGTATGGCATGGATGAAGGGCATAGTGCTTTGGGGAAGTATGAGGTGGGTCAACAATCGGCCTGGTCTGTCTGCCTCTGCATGCATACGGGCCGCATAGGCTCGGGCATCGAGACAGTGTATCCGCTTCATGAGTTCAGCGTGTTCACCTTTCATGGTTGTAAGATGGTCCCTGACATGAGGGGATTCAGGGAGTTGGTTCTTCAACTTCCCTTAGCTTAGTCTCAGTCTGACGTAAACCAGTCTCAAACGATGCATGTACACCAATGGTGGTGCACAGTGTGAGCCCTCTTGTTACCACGTTGTATGCTTCCCACTCCAGGGCTCTAGTGGAGTCTGTGTCAGTGTTTTGGGCGAAGAATTGCAGCATAGCTTCATGTATTGTTTCTCAGAATGGTTGGTTTCCTAGCCACAACAGCTACCTCTGCCAGGTAGGTACCGAGTTGGAAACCCTCCCCCATGTCAGACAGGCCTTCAGTGGGTTGTGGTCCAAGAGAGTTTTACTGATGTAGTCTATCATGATGAATTGTGTCTGTAGAGGGGTTGGGCAGACCAGGCAGTCTAAGCGTGCATGTACATCATGCGCAGGGGAATAGAATGAGTATTCCTTTGCCTTTGGTTGCCGTATTCGCCAGATAGCTCCGAGCGACCAGTGACAGAGCCAATCTGCAAGCGCTGCTGCGGTGTGGGAAGCTAGTGCAGTTTTTTAGGGGAAGGGAGTAATCTATGGACAAATCTAGTGCAGCATTAAAATCCACTCCTAATAGGCAGGGGAAGACCAACCATGGCATGAGTGCATTTGAGAGTTATAGCCTAATAACAGGCCTGATCCGAATTAGGGGTATATACAAGCCTAGTAACACAGGTGGACCATCGAGGTGTCCCTTGGTCAGTGCGTACCTGCCATCTGGGTCTACACAGGACTCTTCCACATAGAAGGGAACCCCAGTGCTGATCCAAATCGTGGCTCCCTGGCACTGGAGGAGTAACGTGTGCTGATAATTTGACCCATTCATCTACAATGCAGGGATGGAACCTCAGCATAATTCATCTGGGTTTCCTAGAGGAAGGTCACATGTACCCCATAGCGCCCTACCTATGAGCAGATTTGGTAACGCTTCTTCGTCCCTGCCATTCCTCGAACATTCCAAGTGGGAAGAGTGCATTATTCCTGCACCGTAGGAGCGGTCCTGGTGGATAGAGCGGTTGCAGAAATAAAAATGCCATCAAGGGAGTAAACACCCTATTCTGGGGGCAGGGAAGAAGGTAATAGGGGTTGATGCATGCATACTACCAATTTGTAGGGCCAGTGGCAAAACAAGCATCCAGCAAAGAAAGAAAGAAATCAAACTAACCACGCATTCCCAACAGGGGAGTTGCTGGAAAATTTCAGGAAGTGAAAGGAAATAGGTAAGAGAAAAAGGAAGGCAAATCTCAGTTAGTGCATAGCATAGCTATCGGAAACAGGTGTGATATAGTACTTGGGGGTGCCAGCAGTGGAAAGCCAGCTATATTTCGAAGCATATAATTGGGTTTAATAGTGCAGCAGGGTTCTGGTGTATTTAGAATCATAAATGGTGAAGCTAGGCAGTAGCAAAGGGGAGTGAATGCAAAGGGGCTGCATATCAGAGCCTCCACTGCAGAAGCTTCTCTATATGGGCTTAGGCAGAGGACGGGTGCTGGGAGGGTGGGAAAGGCGGGGAGGGGTAGGAAGAACGGTGAGGAAAGAAAAGCCAGAAATATCAGCAGATGAGAACAGTGGACGAGTCACAATCAAATTAGGCCATCTACAGATTGAAGCATGACTCTGGGAGGCCCACTAGAGTCCCGCGTGGACAGTGTGTCTCCAGAAGCTTCTCTGGAAGAAATGTCCGTTGTCCGCCCTGTGTGGTGCGTAGCATAGCTGCTGTCTCGATGGCCGATTGGTGATCCACCCACATCTGGGCTTGGAAAGGCAGATTGTTGGTGCGGTGCCGCGATCGATGTCTAGATGCACAGCAACTCTGACGTTGTCTCTTTTCACTCTTGCGGTTATATTGGCTCAATATAGACCCTTCAGATCCATATAGCTCTTCTATCCATGACTGGGCTTCAGCAGTGTCAGTAAAGAAATATGTGTAGTCTTCATGTATTATTTTCAGGAGGGAGGGAAACAATAGGGTGTATTTAAGTGCCGAGCCCTGAAGTCTTTTCTTTACAGTCATAAAAGAGGCCCGGCGAAGTTGAACTGCTGAAATGAAGTCGGGAAAAATGGGAATTCTTGACTTTCCCTCCAAAATAGGGTACTGGTGTTGGGCATTTTGCAGGAAATGGTCACTGTTCCTATAGTTCAAGAGTTTGGACACTATTGGACAAGGAGGGGCTCCATGAGCGGGAGCTCCTGCTGGCACATTGTATGCACGTTCCACCACATACATGGAGGAGAGACCTTCCGGGGCAACCACAGACTGTAGCCACTGTTCAATGTAAAGGGTCAGATTGGCACCCTCCGACCCTTCTGGCAAAGTGATGGAAAGAGGAGGTGAACTGGCACGAGCACCTAAAGGCACAGATATGTGTGTACAGTCTTACAACTGGGGAGTATCAGTAGGCAGTAGATGGGTAATAGAGCGAAATGGTCACTGTTCCCACCCACAGTGTGGGTGAGTGGTCCATTGACCCCAGCTCAATGATAAGTAGGGGTGCAGCAGGAGCAGCTGGGGAGAACAGAGGCCCTGAGAAAAGCACTGCCAGGAGGTGGTGATGAGGGTACACAAGATCGGGCCACAAGCTGCACCAGTATCTAAACTAGCCAATTCCGCTACCGCATATCCAGGCAAGCACCTGGTATGCGCCAACAGGGTATTCTGCCCATGGCTCTTCGAATCAGAGTGAACTACACAATAGCAGTGTCCACTTCAGGCCCAGTGGGTGGTGTAAAGGGGACCAGCAGTTGGGTAATGTAGGCGGTGGTAGGCATGCTTTGTAGTCCAGTGTATGGGGAAAAATGGTGGTGAAGGGGCCCTGGTCTCCAAAGGCCAGATGTACGACGGATTTTTGCATGCGCAAATGGGTTTCAGACCCGCTTGCGCATGCAAAAATCCTGTGGGCTATGTACTACATCCTATTTTGCGAGTTGCAAATAATTATGCACTCGCAAAATAGTAGTTTGACGTACTCGCTATTAGAAAGGGGCGTTCCCTTCCTAATAGCGACCCCAACAGCTATGTAAGAATGTTTTGCGACTGCAATTGCAGTCGCAAAACACTGCTGCCTTACCACCCTTCTCAGAAGGGTGGTAAAGCACTCGCAGAATGGGAAGGGGTCCCCAGGGGACCCTTCCCCTTTGGGAATGCATGCGCAAGAACATGTTAAGGGCAGGCAGTAGTTCTAGGGACCACTGCCTGCCCTTAAAAAATGAAAATGAAAAGTGAATTTTTTTTTAAATGCATCTCATTTTCCTTAAAGGAAAACGGGCTAATTTTTTTTTAAAAACTGCTTTATTTAAAAGCAGCCCCAGACATGGAGGTCTGCTGACCCCAGCAGGCCACCATCCCTAGGAGTGCCTGCCATTCCCAATGGGGTCACAAATTGCGACAGCCTCATTAATATTCATGAGGCATGCAATTTGCAACCCATTGGGAATCGCTAACAGTGTCTCAGACACTGTTGTACATTGGAAATTGCAAGTCGCAATTTGTGAGTCGCAATTTCCAATGGTCGTACATCTGGCCCCTAGTCACATGCCAGGTCCCCATTGACTCAGTGACCCACTTCTGGCTCGCAAAGCAGCAGGAGGAGAAATGGAGGCAGTCTGGAGAGAGACCCAGCAGGGCAAGTCACTGGCACATCCAGCAGCAATCATATGACAGCATGGGACACCACTGTAGCTGGCAATGAAGGTGCCTTCACATAGCACTGTCAGCGGGGAGGGCCTTCCACCCCAAGTCCTCTCTCCACTAGGAGGGTGTCCCCATGCACCAGCAATGTGCCAGTAAGGTGTGAGGGCCTGTCGCAGAAACCACGACCCACCAGCCCAAGCCCCTAAATTAATTTTCAAAGTGGAGGGGAGAAGGGACCCAAGACCAAGGCTACGTCTGGGCTCCACAATGTGCCTGACTCTCCCCCCAGTCCAAAAAGCTAGCACAAGAGGCCCAGAGGTCGTCAGCAGCCAAGAATTAGGCCAAGCAGACCATTGCAGCTGAAGCGCCTAATACGCCACCTGGCCCAGATGTCCACAGGGAGGAGCCCCCATCCATCGTCGCCGAAGCCTCCCCACACCGCTGGAGCATTTGCCTCTTGCCTCTGTGGTCCGAGGGCAGTCCAAGTGTGTGGGAGCAGAAAGCAGGCTGCCACACCAAGTCGCACAGCATGGGGAACGGGCCAAAAGCATCACAAGTCCAGGACATGGCCCTACATGGAGTCCAAGCCCATTACTCGGCTCTGGTGCTATCCGGTTCTGAGTGGCTATAATTTTCCACAGCTGCCCCGGGGATGTACAAAGCGATACCAAAGGGGATGATGGACGGAGCGCTTGAGCAAATCAAACACTCACCCCCAGTCAACTGATCTGGGTTTAATCCATCATTCTTTAGCTCACTCCACCACCCCAGTTCAGACATTGCCATATGCAAATCAGTCTGACCCTGTGCCTCATGGGAACAGTCCAGCCCGAACTGCCAAGCCATGTCTTCCCTGGACCGGAAACAAGCATCCTGGGACCGGTTTCTGGCTAATCAGCCGTCATCAGCCAGGCTAGCTTGAATCCAGTGGCAAAGTGAGCAAGGGAGGGCAGGTGAGGCCAGCTTCACAGGCCGCTGCTTGTAGGGATGTTGCCAGATGAGCTTGCTGTGCACGGAGCACACTCAGCTCTCACTCGCCATGATCGCTGGCTGGCCACGCCCCCTAAAAATATTAAATTAATGGTGTGTTCTCAACATTGCTCTTAGTACAGATGTTGCTATAGAGCGCTCTAGGGCTTTAGTAAGAGTGTTTGGCAAAAAACTTTTTGAGTCAATTTTGTTCATGCAAAAATATTTCCTTAATGTGGTTTGATATAACATAAATACATGTTACTTGGTCTATATTGCCTGTTCTACGGACCCTTTTCAGAAAGGTAAATTTACACGTGCCATTTACTACAAGTAGATTTACTGGTACATTTTTGAGTAACTTTACTACTTTTGGCTATTTACGAGAACCAGGGTGCATCATTGGTTTATAACCTATTTGCGACCAGGTTTCAGAAGAAAAATTTACGGAATGTCTGTTTACTATTCCCTGGCTTGCCTGGCAAGTACCATGCTTGCTAGTGGAATATATCCCACAAATCTTAGCATAAAAATGTTATACATCATATCGGCAAATTCTAATGAATGTCCTGACAAAGACAGTTGATGGCATTAGTTTTATGTGAAAAAACTCCAATCTATGCAATCATTGAGTCCCCAGGTTTCCTGGGTCTCTGGTTTGTTTATCCAAAAGAGTTCCCTTTACAATAGATATCACGTTTTGACCCATTCAAAATATTTCCAGTATTTGGAACCTTAATTGTGTTGTTGAAAGCCTCAAGTTCTTAAAATGTGTGCTTACTGAAGATTTAGAATGTTTGTTTCGATTATTTGATTTTTGTTCTTTGAGTCACTGGGGCAGATTTACGAGCCCCTTGCGCCACTTTTGCACCGCCGTTGCGTCACTTCTGTGACGCAGCGGCGGCGTAAAGCTAGCGCCATGCTGCGGGGGATTTACAACGTATCGCATCAAGGGAGATGCGTCACGTTGTAAAGCCCTGCACCACATGAAACCTGCGTCAGGTTTCATGTGGGCGTTCCGGCGCTGGGGGGTCGTTCCAGCGCAGTCAAGCCTCGGAGAAGTGCCTGAGTGGAATCTACAAGATTCCACTCAGTCACTTTTCCGACGCTGGTTCGTCAAAACCTTGTGCCTGCTTGAAGCAGGCGTAAGGCGTGACGCACCATGTTACAGATGGGGCAGGTTGGCACAGTGCTGGAGTTGCGTCGCGGCCGTGACACAACTTCAGCACTGCGCCACCCTTCCGACGGGGGATGCGTCACGCATCTGTTTATCCTTGCGACACGATGCGCCGCATTGTAAATGCAGCGCATCTGTGGTGGCGCAAGGGTAAACTTGCGTGACACATCTTTCCTGGCGCATCTCTGCTGATTTGCAGGGATGCACCAGGAAACGTAAATCTGCCCCACGGTCTTCATTTTCCTTGCGTTTTTATCAACCTACAATTTGATATACGGGCATTTCAGGCAGTAAATACCATCACTTGTGTCACATGTGGAAAATCACTTAATAGTGTTTCTTATACCCGACCTGGGATGTGTGGTTCCATCTCCATTTTTGCTGCTATTACAGAGACTGCAGCTGCGACAAGGGAATTTGCAGCGCATCTGTGGTGGCGCAAGGGTAAACTTGCGTGACACATCTTTCCTGGCGCATCTCTGCTGATTTGCAGGGATGCACCAGGAAACGTAAATCTGCCCCACGGTCTTCATTTTCCTTGCGTTTTTATCAACCTACAATTTGATATACGGGCATTTCAGGCAGTAAATACCATCACTTGTGTCACATGTGGAAAATCACTTAATAGTGTTTCTTATACCCGACCTGGGATGTGTGGTTCCATCTCCATTTTTGCTGCTATTACAGAGACTGCAGCTGCGACAAGGAATTTTCCATTTTTTGGTTTTGACAAAGTTTGTTTTGGTGATATGGTAATTTTCTTCCTGGTTACAATGCCTTTACTTTTGATATTTCTACTTCTTTAGTACACGAATAAAGCTGGAGATTGAAACACTTTTTAAAAATGTTCACTTGGAAGAATCAGCCATTTCTTTAAGATGGTTTTCTTGATTCTTTTGTTTTAGCTGAGAACACAATTACTTCTTGACTTTGCTTCAGTGTTTACTTACTTAGGGGCATATTATCAAGAAACGGCGTTAAAATTATCGCCGCTTTAGCGGCAGAAAACTGCCGCTAAAGCGGTGATAATGGGCTTGATAATATGCCCTTGAGAATTCCAATAGAAGCCAATGTTCTGGTGTCAACATGGGCTTCTATTGGAATTCTCCAGGGCATATTATCAAGCCCATTATCGCCGATTTTGCGGCAGTTTTCTGCCGCTAAACCGGCGATAATTTTAACGCCGTTCTTGATAATATGCCCCTTAGCTCTTTTCTATTCTTGTTCGTATCATGTTGTTTGGCTCTGATAAGCCTTTCTTCTAGCTCTGAACTTTCTCACATTTTCTCCTCTTGTATGTAATACTGTGATTCATTCCCAGTTATAGAAGTTGGAGGCATAGCGTAGTGGCCGTGAGGGGAATATGAAAACTGTTCTAGTGTACCAAATTGCTTCTGTGAGTGTGTTAAGTGTAGACCTCGGGTCTGATTTCTTCTCTACTACTTCACTCTACATACAGGTTGGTGAGAAGTGCCGTTTGTATGCTCCCGCGTTATCCTTGCGTTTTAAATTTAACTCTATTATTTTTCATTTATGTGTTGTCTCTGTACCTTTCCAAAGTAGAAAACAATCATATCTAAACCTCATTTAGAGTAAGATTTCCATCCCATTTGAGGCTGGCATAAATGTGAGCTTCTACAAATTATGTCATGTCAATATTAGTGCTACTGGGAGATTTAGAGACTCACATAGCGAATCCTGCAGCTGTATCTCTTCTTGCAAATACTAATTGTTCTGCTGTTCAGGAATGCTGTGATACAAAGCAATATTTAGGTGTTGGAGCAGAAATGCACTGTTAGCACCTGTTGCTCTTACATTCAATAGTCCCCATTTAACAGATTTGATACTTTCGTTGTGGGATTTAAATGTGTATACGCTTCCGACATCTACTAAGGTACTCATTATCGTTAAGTAATTTTTCACTTAAATGCTATGGATTTCAGTCAGTAAGACAGTGGTATCCTATATGATCTGATCGTCTTGCCTATATCGGATGGAAAAAAGTTTAGGTACTGTCTAATGACTTGCAATATGGAATCTATGCAAGAGATGTTCGACTTCGAGCGAAAAGGTGTATTGGAGTGGTCTCTGTGGATTTTTAGATTTTTGGAAGCATATAGCACACCTCAAATGGTGTTGTCAGTGGTGTTGATGAGATGTTCTTTGTTCTGTTTATTGTAAAGTACAGTATCAAAAATCCGCATTTCTCTGACTTTATCCAACATTTGCAAAGAACTTTCTGGTCTTATTGAGAATTTGTTCAATGTGATTCATTCTTTCTTGGTTGTATTGTAGTATTGTTTGACATTCATAAAAGATATTTGTTTGCAATCCAATGCTACAGAACTGGTGTCCAGTACTTTGTGACTTTCTGGTGGAATAAATGTAGATTGCTGGTGGGGAATCACTGCAGTTAAAGCATGGAGACGGCTTCTGGCGCACCCTCCCACAGGACACCACAAATTTGTGCCGTAGAGGGCAGTAGCCAGGACGGGGGATACTTTTAATTATGCGCACGGAAGTTGCAGTGGTGTAATATAAGCCCCCGTAGCCCCCACAAGTCAGAGGGCCTCCGAGTTCCAGGGTGACCCCTCAGCAAAAGAGGTAAGTGGTGGGCAGGTAAGGGGGGCCCCCTCGTGTATTTTGCAGGGGGGCCCCCTCACGTTTTGTTACGCCACTGGGTAGTTGAAGTAAAACCAGGAAATTCTGCCAGCTACATTTTGGATGGAATTTCCTAACTTTTCTTAATCAAGCATGGATAATTAAACATTTGCTTACCCTTGGTCCTTAGAAGGCCATTAACTTTGGCAAAGATGGTGTAATTGGCACTTCTTGGACTGTTGCTGTTGGTTCACTATGTGCCTCCCTTTTCATTGGCAAAGAAAGGGAACTTTGCATGTATATGAACCATGCCAAATCCATCTTTTTTTATTAGTTCATGCTCCATCAGTATTATATCTTTATAATAATGTATGGCCTCCACCTCCACCCCGTTATCTTGTCTGTGAAATCTAATCTTTAGAAGAGAGCAACTGACTATTGTTGGACACAAAGGGGGATATTCACAATGAAGTGGCGGTGAGAGGCGTTAGCCTCCTTGGCTTAACGCCTCTCACCGCCACTTCGGAAATGCGAGGCTGCACCCTATTCTCAAGAATGTGGTGCAGCCTGGCGTTTCCCCCTGCGATGGCGCTAAGTTTCACAACTTGGCGCCAACGCAGTGTCTGTGTGCAGGGGAGGGTTGTTTATGTACAGGAAGGTGCCCCTTCCTGCACATAAACAATCCCAAAATACCATTTTGTAACTTTCATGTGTGCTGCTTTGTGCAGCACACATGAAAGTTACAAAATGGCATGTTTAAAAGGTTTGTTCATGTACAGGAAGGGACACCTTCCTGTACATGAACAAACCATGGCATTTTGCTTTTTCCATGTGCGGTGGAACCACCGCAACACCCACTGCACGCCCCTTTCACGCTAAATTTAGCGTGAAAGGGGCCTTATTTTCAAGGCAGCGTTAAGCCACTTAACGTGGCTTAAAGCCACGTTAAGTGGGTTAACGCTGCCTTGAGAATAAGGCGCTGACCCTATCGCCACGGGAACGTCAGAAAAAGTGACGTTCCTGTGGCGATAGGGGCTTGAGAATATGCCCCATGATCTCCTATCTATCGATTTGTTACTGGAATTAACAGAACCTGCTGTCTAATAGTCACAAAATTAGCAACTTGACCCGTCACTTGTCAGCTCAGTTACCACCACTTCATAAGTGGAAGTAGAAAGAAAAGATGCAAATTGAATTAATGCTTCTACGTACAGCTTACTTCAAAATGAACTGATAACAGCATTAAATTAGAACTTTTTCGGTTTGGATTTTACTTTCAAGGCAAGTACTTCTGATGAAAGGTTTTGGATGGAAGCCAGTGGTCATGCTCCTAAATCACTGTATATGTAATAAATGCTGTTATGAATTTCACTGGCAGCCCATTCTTCCTCACAAGCTGCTGTCACTGGACAGAGCTAACCGTCAGTTAGGTGTTAATCATAGAGAGATTGCAGTCTTTACTTTTCTGTAACTTACTGGTGGACACTCCCCCGTAACCAAAAAAAAAAAAAAAGAGAAAAAAGAAAAGCAAAAACAACAAGTATTGGCAAAGCCAATAGTTCTCGCCTGTGCAAGAGCTATTGGCTTTGCCTGAGTATTTTAGTCTTGTTGTACACCAGTGTGGCTGCTGTTCAGCATGCCTAAAAGCTAATGGCACAGAGGAAAGGAGAATGGAATGAAGTGTCGTAGAGTGGAGTGGTGTACAGTGGAGTAGTGTTGTGAAATTCCAATAAAAATACAGCAGAAATCCAATGAAAAAGTAGAAGCTGTTTAATGACAGGGCACAGTACACCTCAGCCTAAGTCCAGGAGCAGAATGAATGGAGATTCCAGTTCTAACTGTAATCTCCACAAACAGTAAGGCAGGTGCAACAGTCAAAGGTATACAAGGATATTAAAGGGCCAGGAACACATAATAAGGAAAGGGTACAACAATATAATAAAATGTAACACATTTCTCCCCTTAGGGAAATTAAGAAGATAAATCAACACATTTAGAAACACGTTTGACATTCCAAACTTTTCCATCTTGAGTAACAATACTGTTACGATTTACTTTGACAACTTTGATGGATTTACCAAATTTCATCTCACCCTTGAGTAAAACACCAGGTTTTCGTATTCTCACCCATTCTCCTACTTCAAATTTGGGTACTTTAACTTTCATGCAGAGGTCATAATAAAATGTACTTCTCTGCTGCTTCTCCTCCACTTTGTGGGCAATATTCTCCTGGTTGATTTCTGAAGTATGATTCAATGAGGCTTTTTTAAACCACCAAGGACACAACCTTGAAACTGGTTCTCTTCCCTTAAGTAAGTGGAAAGGGGATACCTCAGTTGTTGAATGGGGAGTTATCCGGTACAACCACAACTTCTCCCTCAACTTATCCTTCCACTGAGAACCAAAATTGCGTGCCCATAAAATGTCCTGCTTGAGAGCTCTGTTGTACCTTTCCACTTGGCCATTCCCTTGAGGTTCATACAAAGCTGTCGTAACATGACGAATATTAAAAAATGAAAGGAAATCAGTCATATCACGAGACTTCAGTTAAACCCCATTATCAGAAATTAGAACTTCTGGGTAACCTTCACAAGCAAAAACTTCTTTCAAAAATAAAATGACACTCTCTGAAGTAGCATGAGGAGCAAGTTTCACCTCAGGCCACTTCGAGTGGTAATCCACCATTACCAAAGCGAACCTACAGTCCTGAGGTAAAAAATTGAAAGGACCCGCAATGTCCAAACCCACTTTTTGCCATGGATAATCCGGCCATTGAATGGGAATAAGGGGAGCTACATTACATTTGAACATTTTCTCACTGCTCACACACTCAGGACATTCTCTCACTATCCTATCAACATATCTGTCCATACCAGGCCACCAAAAAAAGGACCTGATAAGCCTTTTCATTGAAGACATACCCAAATGACTCTCATGGCGTACAGCCAAAATGTGACTATGAAGAGACAAAGGTGGAATGCATTTACCTTGTCTAAAAATCAGGTCACCTTCTATGATTAAGTCATCAGAGACCTTCCAAAAAGGAAAAAGATCTATTGAAACCTCATTTTTCGAGGGCCATCCAATTCTAGTATACTTAATAACTTCACGCAAAAGGTCATCTTCATTCATAGCTTTTTCCACATCTCCTCAGAAATAGAATTAAATTTGCAGGATATGACCTCAGAAATGTCTGCAACAACTTCTTCATCTCCACATACATCTTCACTATTGCAAGGAAGTCTAGACAAACAGTCTGCAGTAACATTAATTTTTCCTGGCACAAACTCAACAGCAAAACTGTATTCTTGTAATCTGGACATCAATCTGGCTATGCGAGCAGTGGCATTAAAACCTCCTCCAGGTGACAAGATGGAAACCAAAGGTTTGTGATCCATTCTTAATACAAATCACGCTCCCCAAATGTAATTTTGAAAATGTTCCACACCCCAGACACAACCCAACAGTTCTCTCTCAATCACAGCGTAACGCCTTTCAGTAACGTTAAGGGTACGAGGCAAATGCAACATTCCATTCATCTCTTCCCGCACGTTGTGATAATACACATCCCAACCCATATAGGCTGGCGTCAACAGTGATAATACACGTTTTTCCTATACAAGAAGGTTTTAAAGTAGGAGCAGCTATCATTTCTCTTTTCATATTATCAAAAGCTTCTTGTTGCCTTTCTCCCCAAAGAAATTCAGCATTTTCTCTTGTTAGTTCCCTCAAAGGCTCCATTTTGGATGCAAAATTCATAATGAACTTGCTATAATATTCGCAGAGTCCTGAAAAAAAGAAGCTTGAATTTGGAATCTGGAGCCGGTGCCTTTAAAATCGCATCAACGAGGGATTTCTTAGGAACTACTCCTTCTTTGGAAAGTGTATGTCCAAGATATTCAACAGACTCTTGAAACAACTTGCATTTACTCTTCTTAAGAGTTAAACCATGTTCTTTTAGGATTTTGCATACATTTTTGAGATGTTCCATGTGTGTAGTGACGTCCGGGGAATAAATGAGAATGTCATCTTGGAAGCACTTCACACATGATTGCATGTTCTTAAAAAGATGACACATGGACCTCTGGAACACAGAGGCCGCTGACCCCAATCCAAACGGCATCCTTTTGAATTGGAAAAGACCATGGGGTGTGATGAAGGCAGTCATGTGGCGTGACTCCTCAGCAAGTTGAATTTGATGGTACGCAGACCTAAGGTCCAGAGTGGAGAATATAGTGGCACCTCCAAGCATGCTTACCACTTCATTTATATTAGGCAATGGGTGACAATCGATCAGAATGTTGGCATTTAAGGCTCTGAGGTCAATGCATAACCTCAAAGATTTGTCAGGTTTTCGTGCCAAAACAATTGGGGAAACCCACTCAGAAGATTCAACTTCTTCAATAACTCCCTCATCTAACATGTCCTTTAATGCTTTTCCCAGCTCTTCCCTTACATTAATAGGAACATTGCGGAGTTTCTGTTTAACAGGAGATGCTCCTTGCTTGAGCTTAATTAGATGGGTAAAACCTTTTAATTTTCTAAAGGTTTCAGAAAATACCTCTGGAAATTCTTTCTCCATGACACAAGGATCAATACTATCTTCTATTACCATGACAGGTTTTTTGTTGTGGGGATTTAGAATGATCCCTAGCTTGTACTGGTCCCTCCAGCCCAACACGTTAACTCCTTTCTTGGCCACATACAATTTAATGAAGGCAGATCTTTCCTTAAATTTAATGTCAGAAGCGATGTACCCCATAAAATCAATGCTGGACCCATCAAAACCTTGAGCTACAATGTCAGGGGGACATAAATTCTTAGTAGTCATGGTGCTACTAAATTTATCATTGAAATAGTATTCTGTAATTATCGGCCAGGAGACCCAGAATCAGCCATAAGTTCCAATTTTTCATGTAAAAATTGAACATCACATTTGGGTGAACTTAAACTCTCCCCTTCGAGAGCACATCCATTGAGTAAAGAAACAACAATACCTCTCTCAAGTAATTGGTCTTCATTGGAAGAAGTCACACAAGAAACGTCACTACTTTTAGTGGGAAAATTTCTACTTTTGTTAATGATTCTTTTCTTGTCATCCCTACAGGCTCTGGCAAAATGTCCAAACCTACCACACTTAATGCATTCCTTACCGATGGTGGGGAAAAACTTAAACGAAGCTACATGGTTGGTACACCACACCTAAAACATACTACACTCTTGTCACCGCTCTAACCAGCTAAAGGATGTTTAATTGAATTATTACCAGAGTTATTTATGGCGCAAACTTCATCAACAGTTTTGTTGCTCTTATCCCCCTTAGCATTAACATCCTCAATGGTTTTCATCCACTTTTCGGATTGTTCAAACGCCTTTGCGGTGGCAATGGTATCATGAAGGTTAGGATTTCCTAGAATCCATAACTGCTCTTGCGTTTTTTGTTCCAAACATTTACAATTATCTGATCTCTAATCATTTCATCTGAAATAATTCCAAAATTGCAAGAAATTACTAATGTTCTAAGGGCTGTTAAAAAATCATCAAAAGATTCAGAATCCCTTTGTGACCTAGTATAAAATTTATATCTATTTAAAGCTATGCTAGTGGTGGGTTTAAAATGCATTTCCATGCGTAATAATGCTTCATCAAAAGTACTGAGTTCACCTTGCACTATTGGAAGGGTTCTGAAAATTGCTTGTCCTTCTTTTTCTTTCATTCCCCATTCTGTCACCATTAATAGCTTTCATATAGGTTAAAAACTCTTCCTTCCATCTGGACCAAGGAATAGGAGGGCGCCTTTACATTGAAGAAACTTAGCAGGGGCTTCAAACTGCATTTTAAATATGGAGATATACACACAAATTACGTAAAAGGAAGAAAAGATACAATACTAATATCAAGGTAGCGTAATAATTATCAAGAAAACAGTTAAATAAGTTGAAAAGCTGTGCACATCAGCGTGGTGTGCAAATGAATATACAAATAAAGTGGTCTAGAATAATGTAATATAGTCAACAGTACCTTGGCAAGTGGTGCGCTAAAGTGAAGTTACACAAATGATAATAGGTTGTAATTATCTTCAAATGTCATGCGCATCAACGTAATTATTGCCCGGTAATCTGATGCGCTGTCGTGCGCATCGACGCTGACAAGGTTTGTATTTGTTCCCATGAAATATGAAGTATCGTCGTGCACATCGATGTAGACGGGATGTACACTCTTATAATATGCACACAGTTGTGCGCATCAACGATGAAATTTGGATCCAAAATGGCGTCACGTTGCGTAAAAAATGTAGGAACGTCACATCCACTAAGCGCAATGACGTAATACGTCACGTTGCGTAAAAACGTAGGAACGTCACCTCCACTCAGTGCAATGACGTATTACGTCTCCTTGCAGCTTGCGTGTGACAGTGATTCCCATGTAGGTGAACCTGACGGCGTCTTCTGGTATCCAGAACGATGTATACAGCGAATGACATGCAAGCGTCCTCACATTTCCTTGTCGTCCAACGTCACAGCGTCCTCTCGTATCCAGTCAGCAGCAGCACGAGGTAAATTTCAATGAAGGTCGCGTGGGTAGTGTAACAACGGATGAAATATCTCCAATTCGCGGAAAATTCGTATTTTGGAGATAGAAGGTCTTAGAAAAATTGGGATAAAACGATGGTGGAAGATAAAATGGGTACTATCAACCACATAAATCTAAATGTTCCACAGCCAGTAAAATCGTTTAGCAATCTTGAAAAAATGTAAATCCCAAGTAAAATTGCACCGCTCCTGTGCCCAGAAAGTAGCAGGTACACAGTAACTCGTGGCCAAGGTGAAATTCCAATAAAAATACAGCAGAAATCCAATGAAAAAGTATAAGCTGTTTAATGACAGGGCACAGTACTCCTCAGCCTAAGTCCAGGAGCAGAATGAATGGAGATTCCAGTTCTAACTGTAATCTCCACAAACAGTAAGGCAGGTGCAACAGTCAAAGGTATACAAGGATATTAAAGGGCCAGGAACACATAATAAGGAAAGAGTACAACAACATAATAAAATGTAACACGTGTGTCATAGAGTGGAGTGGTGTAGAGTGTCCTGGAGTGGCATAGGGTGTCCTGGAGTGGCATAAAGTGTCCTAGAGTGGCCGAGAGTGGACGGTTGTGGAATGGCATAGAGTGGAGGTGAGTGTCATGGAGTGTTGTAGAGTGGAGTGTCATAAAGTGAAGTGTTCCTAGCTGCTGATCGGTGGGTTAGTCACTTTGAGCAGATTTATGCAGAGGTGGCCACAAAACAAACAGACTCCTCCTGGATACCAAGTACTGCACCACTTGCATTAGGGTTTGAGGTTAAGGAGGCACAGAAAGCGATTGAGGATATGTCCGCACGGAAAGCCCCTGGTCCCGATGGGATACCTGCGGACCTCTACAAATCGGACTCTGGTACATGGGCAAAAATGTTAACTACGGTGTTTAACGCTGCTACAAGGGTAGGTCTACCTCATTCATGATCAACGGCGGTGATTTTGCCAATTTATAAAAAAGGTGCCAGGGACGATCCTGCCTGTTATCGCCCGATTTCTTTATTGGATTCCGCAGCAAAAATAATGGGCAAGGTAATTTTAGATCGCCTAAGTATTTGTCTGGAAGAAAAAGACGTGTTATCTGAACTGCAGTTTGGCTTCCGTAAGTGTAGGGGCACAGTGGAGCAACGTATGAACCTACTTATGATAACCAACAAATACACCCTAGCCAAAAAAGGGCGTATGTTTTTGGCTTTTATGGACTTAACGTCCGCTTTTGATAGGGTAAACAGGTCAAAATGATGGCAATTTTTGCTTGAAATAGGGATGGACATGAACTTAGTATGTTTTTTGCATTGGTCCCATCTTAACTTAACTGCCTCGGCAAGATATAATGAGAATGGCTCCCTAACTAAATCTTGGAAAGTAAATAGAGGAGTGAGGCAGGGGTGCATTCTTGCACCGGTTTTATTTACCCCTATATAAACAAGTTAGGGGCTGTACTATCAGACTCAAGTTTAGATATCCCGAGAGTAGGTTCTAAATCAATTCCAGGTCTTTTATATGCAGATGATGCAGTTTTACTTGCCAGGACTCCAATTGCTTTGAAATGCTTAGTTAATACTTTTATTGATTTTATGGTAGCTCTTGACCTTGCGGTCAGTTTTACTAAATCCCATATAATGTCAATCGGTAATCTAAAGCGGGAGAAGAAATCCCTGATATGCAAAGGTGGGGTGCTGTCCAACGTACCAACCTACCCATATCTGGGTGTGTTATTTGATGAAAATGGCACTTGGGTGGCACAGCGTGCTCTTAAGAAAAATATTCTAGCAAGAGCCGCAGGAGCCACACTGGATTTTGCTAGAAGATTAGGGAGTAAACCCATACCACCACTGCTGAAGATTTATAACGAGAAATGTGTCTCCATGACAGTGTATGGAAGCGTGGTATGGGGCTACAAGGAATGAAATGAATTACAAGGAGTTGAAAATAAACACCTACGAAAACTTTTAGCTGCTCCCTCAAGCATCCCAGCCTTTATGGTGCATGAGGAACTAAGGCAGGGCTACATTACAGATAATATTGCTGCAGCTCCCGTGATATGGTGGTTAAAACTATGGTCTAGAACTGAGCCGAACCTAAATCAAATTATTTTAGATGACTGCATGAAGCTAGATAGAGCCGCAGATATTCCCTGGTTAAGCTATGTTTCTCGGCAGCTTTCAGCACTAGGGCATCCAGAGCTATTTAATCAACCAAGAAAGCTGCACCCCGTGGAAGTGAAAGCTATAAAAACTCAGGGGCATATTAGCAAGACCCTCGTTAAAATTATCGCCGTTTTAGCGGCAGGAAACTGCCGCTAAAACGGCGATAATGGGCTTGGTAATATGCGTTATAGAATTCCAATAGAAGCCCAGGTTAGATGTGCAGGACATCTAACCTGGGCTTCTATTGAATTCTATAACGCATATTAGCAAGCCCATTATCGCCGTTTTAGCGGCAGTTTCCTGCCGCTAAAACGGCGATAATTTAACGAGGTTCTTGCTAATATGCCCTCAATTCTTAACTAGGAGAAATCTGGATAGAGAATTAAATGAACTTAAGAAACCTACATGCAGACATTTTATGATTATAAGTCCTGGCCTTTTAGATGAACCTTTTTGGTCCTTTGTTAATAACTTGCACCATCGTTTTCTTTTATCTAGATTTAGATTTAATTGTATCCACTGGCTCCTTACTGTACCCAAAGGTTTCTCAAAGTCAGGAACCTTACAGCCATGGGCACGTGATAATTTTTCTGACCAAGATCTGTTGCATTTTATGTTTTTCTGTGGTTTTTATACTGAGTTGCGAGCAAAACATATTTTACCACTTTTAAGAAATTGCTATTTTGCACAAGCAAGACCAGCACTGATTTACCTGCAAATGCTTTCCTCCCCACTCATTTGTTATGGGGTCACAAGTTTTTTTATCAGGGGCAATACGTAAAAGAAAAAGTATGGGTTGAAATTAGCAATGACTTGGGTCTATTTGGAAAGGTTTTTATTATATGGATGAATTTTATTTATGTTCTTAACCACATTCGTACCGCAGTTTTAAATTCTATATGCACGTGTCGTTCTCTGTGAATTGTACTTTTATGGCCAGAACGTGGCCGTATAAAGTTTTATTGAACTGAAGTGTCGTAGAGTGGAGTTGATTTGCGTGTTGTGAAGTAGAATGGAGTGGAGTAGAGTTGAGTGGAGTAGAGTGGAGCAGAGTCGAGTGGTGTAGAGTGGGATGGTGTATAGTAGAATGGTGTAGAGTGGAAGGACATAGGGAAGAGGGGTGTAAAGTAGAGGGGTGTGAAGTGGAGGGTGTAAAGTGGAGGGGCCTATAGTGGAGGGGCGTAGAGAGGAGGGGCAAATATTGCAGTACAGTGGGATGGCGTAGAGTTTCATAGAGGGAAGGTGTGTGGAGTGGAGTAGTGGAGTAGAGTAGTGTGTGGTAGATTAGAGGGGAGTGCCCTGAAGTGGCGTAAAGTGGCATGGAGTGGCGAAGATGGGAGTAGAGTCAGGGGGCATAGAGTGTTGTAGAGTGGAGTGGCATAGAGGGGAGTAGTGTGTTGTAGAGTGTTGTAGCATAGAGTTCAGTAGAGTGTTGTGAAGTACAGTGTTGTGGAGTGGAATGGTGTAGAGGGGAGCATCATAGAGCGGAGGGTTGTAAGTGTCACGGAGTGGAGTAGAGTGGGGTAGCACAGAGTGAAGTAGAGTGTTGTGGAGTGGAATGGCATAGAGGGTCATAGAGTGGAATGTTGTAGAGTGTGGTGTCGTAGAGTGGATTGTCTTAGAGTGGAGTGTTGTGGAGAGCAGTGGAGTATTGTGAAGTGTTGTAAAGTGTCGTACAGTGGAGGGGCATAGAGTGAAGGGGTGTAGAGCAGATGGGAGTAGAGCGGATAGAGCAGAGCAGAGGGGCATAGAGTGGAGGGGTGTAAAGTGTCATAGAGTGGAGGGGCATAGAGTGAGGGGCTAGAATGGAGGGCCGTAGAGTGGAAGGGCATAGAGTGCAGTAGGTGGAGGGACATAGAGTGTTGTATCATTGAATAGACACTTGTAGAATAGAGGGGCATAGAGTGGAGGGGTGTAGAGCAGATGGGAGTAGAGCGGATGGCGCAGAGCAGAGGGACATAGAGTGTTGTATCATTGAATAGACACTTGTAGAATAGAGGGGCATAGAGTGGAGGGGTGTAGAGCAGATGGGAGTAGAGCGGATGGCGCAGAGCAGAGGGGCATAGAGTGAAGGGGTGGAGCATTCAGTGACGTAGGGTGCAGTGGCGTAGAGTGGAGTAAAGTGCTGTAGAGTGCAGTAGTATACAGTGGAGTAAAGTGGCATAGAGTGGAGTGGCATAGTGATGAGATGTGAAGTGTCAGAGCAGAATGTCATAGAGAGGAGTAAAGTCAGAGTGTAGAGGCATAGAGTGGAGTGCCGTATAGTGGCATAGAGTGGTATAGAGTGTCAAAGTGGAGTGGCATAGAGTGAAGTAGAGTGAAGGGCATAGAGCAGAGTTTTGTAGAGTGGCAAAGTGCAAAGTGGAGTAAAGTGTCAGAGTGGAGTATAGTGGAGTGGCGAAGAGTGGAGTGCTGTGGAGTGGAGTAGATTAGAGCAGAGTATAGAGGAGTAGTGTAGAGATGAGGAAAGTGCCATAGTGTGGAGTGTCGTAGAGTGGAGTGTCATAAAGTGACCTAGAGTGAACTGGCATGAAGTGAAATGACGTAGATTGGTGTCGAATGGAATGGTGTAGAGTGGTGTAGAGTGTCATTGAGTGTCGTTGAGTGTTGTAGAGTGTCGTACAGTGGAGTGGAGTGGGATGGATTGGAGTGGAGCATTGCAGAGTGTTGTAGTGTAGAGTGTCATAGAGTGGAGTATTGTAGAGGGGAGTAGAGTGGAGAAGAATAGAGTGGCATAGAGTGGAAAATAGTGTCGTAGAGTGAAGTGGCATAGTGTGTCATAGAGGAGAGTGTCATAGAGTGTAGTCGAGTGGAGTGGCAATAAGTGTCATGGAATGGAGTAGAGTGCAATGGAGTGGTGTAGAGTTGAGTAGAGTGGTGTTGAGTGGAGTGGAGTAGAGTGGCACAGAATGACGTGTAATGGAGTCGCGCAGAGTGATATAAAGTGGAAGGAATTCAATTGAGTAGAGTGTTGTGGAGTGGAGTATGCATGGTGTGGTAGTGAATTTCCATTAAAGACAACACATTTTCAATTGAAAGGGCCATTACATTTGCACCGACATAGAGTTTTACTGATAAAACTATTCAGCAAACTAGCAACAATGTGTGGAAATGGCATCACCTAGTGTATTGATTTGTTTTGATCGTATTAAAATATTTGTTTCCATCCCACTTCAGAATTGCAAACAAATGTGCTTCATTTGTGCTTTCCTAATTCTGATATAGTCTAAAATATTTACACAGTTCATTTACAGACATTTAAATGTTGTTGTGTTCTAGAAAATAGCTTTTGCTTTCACACACACAGATTGCCAGATAAATCCTCTCACTTGAAAGAACAATACACACCAGGCTCCCTTAGAATACAGAGTCTGGCATTTGACCTCTTTCTTTGAATGCACAGCAACTGTGACAAGATAAGAACAGAATGTGATGGCCTATTTACAGAAAGTGAGCACTTGTAGAAGAATGTGCTCCACAGGAGGGACTAACTCAAGCTGGACAGCCTAAAACCAAGAAATCCAGCAAATAGAAAGCAAGCAAATGTGAGTTACAAAACACAAAGCCAATGGTAAGCAATGGGTGGAATGAGTTTCCAGGGAAGCTTTCAGAATGCCCCCAAGAAGTTTTGAGCAAACCAGTCAGAAGCACTGTCTGGTTGGCTTCGACACTAAGGGGAGTGGGGTGACCAAAACAGAGCGAATTTGGGATTACGGTCCACTTCCCCAAACAATAGAGAAAATATCACCCTTCTAGGAACAAGTGAAAAGCTTCTGGAAAGGACAGCACAAAAAAAGGAATGAAAAGCAGGTAAGGGTATATGAAGTGGCATTATCACCTTAGGAGAGCTGATGACAGAATACATGCATTGCTATGTCTCCCGCGGTGAGATATTCTAGAACTGTCAAACATGTCTGTAATAAGATCATTGCAAGTGAGTAGTGACATCACAGTGCCTACTCTCTTTGATGACTTTGCTCCTCCGCCACGATGACCTCACCTGTGAGATCCTTGTCAGATACAATAAAAACCATGGACAGGTTGTTTGCTTTCTTACATGCCCCACCTTCTTCTGCCTTTCACACATATGAGAAGGCACAAACCATGCTAGCAGATCTGTGAATACTCCACCCATTAGATTTTTGTGCAGCCTGGCTCATTTACACAGTCCTGAGAGCAAAAGGTTCTGATGTACATGCACTTCTTTCACTTTGTCCGTGGTAAAACTAAACTATGCATCCAATCCATGTATTTTTCTTTTAATTGTGGAACTTGAACCTGTCTGTGTGAATGGTTCCAGAATGAAAATAAAATACAGACGGGATGTGCTATTTACTCTTCACCTGGGAAAATATGATTTCAATGTGGTAGTGTGAAATTATTCATATATTGTATGAGATAAAATACAACTGTATATTTGAAATTTTATTGCAAGTCATCTCTGGTTCTAGTATTCATAGCTAGAAAATGCTTAATATATCTGCAAAATGTCATGCTTCGTCCTGTCTTAATATGGGAAAAGAAATTAGGAAAAGACCATTCACTTTATTTCTAACAAGGACTTTATTCCTGTGTCAATTACAGCACTGTGGCCAACTTTGTACAGCATATGTGATAAGGGACAGTTGTATATTGGAAAATACTAATCTGTGCAATTTAAGTTTTACAAACAAATAAAAAGATAGACTATTTTAGTTCAACCTATTGTTCTTTTGTGTAGAACAAAAAAGGTTTTGATGAACCTGCGTGAAGTCTTTTCACTGGTTGTTTGCCCAGCCAGTGTTCACGAAGCAATATCAATGCTGAATACTTTTACTGGGCCTCATGCACTTCTGCAATTCAGGAGGTTAGTCACCAAGGGTCTTTGCGTACTTGAGTCTCCAAAAGAAGCTAATTCAGCAGTAAAGGCTTACTCCAGGTATGAGTTAGGAGAATTGAAATGAGGTACATTATCAGACATTAATGTCACAAAATAAAATCAAGTTTGACTCAGAGCCATATCTTTTAAAACACAGGTCTTTATTTACATATTAGACATGTAGGGCTTCACCAGTTATAAATAACACAAAAAGCAAAATGTCTTAGCATTGTTTGCAGCCACAACAAAACCCCAATAGTTTTATGACACAGAATAAGGCGCTACAATTCAAATAATATAACAGAATATTGTAAATTATATTTTATGAAGAAATTATCATGAAACCTTTACGTCTCAGAACTCTAACTGTGGATTTGTTTACACTCTGGGGTTAATGACACATAAGTGACAAACAGAATGGTACACATGCATCTTTAGGGCTACTGAGCCAGGGCTACTGTTTCACCCTAGACAGGTAAGAATCTACCAAAAATGCACAAAACTATTTTGAATACACAAGCACAATATAGCCTTAACATGCTAACAGACTCTCACCTGCAAACAAATGGGACACAGTCCAAGAGTCAAACACAGGACCTGGAAAAGGCAGAAAAGACTGCCCATAAAAGCTGCAGCCACAATTTTCAGGTTTGTCCCTCAGACTTTTTCTCAACAAAGATCAAGACTTGAGTACGGCTTCAAAATCAGGATACCCAATCTTGTGGAGGCCAACCTAACCACAACATGGTCTATTGCTCTACTGAAGAGCTTAGACTTCTGAAAAAAGACTAAATGAGAATGTAACCTGTTGATAGTGGTGCACTGTCAGTCCACACCCAAACCCAGGTCTAACGAGCTGAGGTAGAAAAGATGCATATAGCCCAATGTTCAGTGGCGGCTGCTCCGCTAAGGCGAAGGAGCGTCGCCCCACTGCTCATGGAGCTAACTGAAGTTATCATTTTATTTTCGTATGGTCAGGCTAGGGCAGGGCTCCCCTGACATCAAGGAGGAGGAGTGCTTGTGCACTCTGAAAAGTGCGCATGAATGTTTGATCGGCCCTCTCGGGCCGGCCAACCATTCATGCGCACTTCGCATGTTCTCCATGCAGACTGCAGTACATGCCCAGGCCCCCATTCCCTGGCTGAGCGCCGATACACGGCGCTCAGAGCAATCACAATGCTGCATTGCAGCGTTGTGATTGGCTCAAGGAAGCCTGGGTGCTCACTAAACACAACGCTGCATTGTAGAGTTGTGATTGGCTGTTGGGAGCCTGCGTGCTTCCCGGTCCCTGGAAGAGACTCACTCGATGTGGGAGAGACGCGGCGATGGAGAGACTGAGGCGAGATCAGGTAAGTAATTTTTTTTTTGTTTTATTCAAAACCGCCCCTAAACCCCCATACCTTACCGGCCGCCAATGTTATGTTGCCAAGCTAATCTTAGTCACACCCAATACATTTGCTTTGGCCCAAAGGTGTGGCAGAACTTACTACCTGGAACAGGTAAAAGAAACACGTCTCATGAAACTCTCCCAAGCGTACCTGGAATGGCTCTACCTTAGGAACAGACAGTACCTGCCAAGATGAAAGGACTAGTATTATATAATAGTATAGTATAATAACTAGTGCAGAACACATGCAGACTTAAGTTAAAAAATATCACAATTGCTATGGTGACAAAGAATTAGCAGAACTTAAATAACATGAAAAGAGGTAACATTATTTTATACTTTCCCTTGCTACTGAGACTCTGAGAATTAGGATTAGCACCGAAAAGTCTGCCATCAGGGGCGTGGTTTGACCAGTCAAACTGACAGATGCTCCCTACGGCAGTCCAGCACCCGATCCCACTGCCAGCCTTCATCCTGCAGGCATACATCATCCCAGGCCAGAGACAGAAGGGACATCTTCCTGCATTGCCTGCTGGGCCCTTGAGCCACTTTTTAGCAAGCGAGACCAGAGAAACTCATCAGCCCTGGCGACTCTGAATGAAGTGACCCGATCCGGGTCACTAACGACCACCTCTCAGCCTTCCACACCAAATGAAGAGTCGGTCAGACAGTAGAGAATACAAACCAATATCTGTTTATTCAGAGTACACTCAGAGCGGAGCCCGGTCTGCCCAGTCTCTAAGGAGTGCTGCAGAGGGACTAAAGTCCACAAGCATAGAGATACATTTAGTACATTTCGTAACTGGTCTAGAACACGCCCATAGTGGAATTTTCCAGGCAGGTGCTGCAAAGCAATGCAAACGAGAGAAAAAAAACAATCTCAGTGCTCATATCTTACAAAGTTGCAGAGTCCAAGGCCACTGCAGGTGGGCCCTTCTTCACACTAGTGGGAGAAGGCCTGTATCTAGTGAGAAAGGTATGCGCTAATAAGAACAGGCTATTCATTAGTGAAGCAAAACCCAACCCTGGAGAAATTATACTCAGCAGACGCCGTTTCTGAGAAATAACAAGGGATTAGTTTCGATCATGATTCAAAATGGCTTCTGAACACAAAATGGTTCAGCGAATGCTAACTTACTTAGAACAATACGCAAGCAAAAGCATTTTCATTTCAACAACTCCTGCAAGATGGAGGCAGTGGGCCATGCTGGCTGACCCTGAGGGCTTCCGCCGCATCAAAGTCCTGTCTGGGCCCACTAGAAATGAAATGAGAAGGGCAGTGCTACCCCTGGACGTGATCTGCAGCGGCTACCTGCTGAAGCCCTGGCATGCTGCTAGTGATGGAGCAGGGTTTCGCAAAAATTTAACCTGCTCGAACTTGATACCCCCATAATACGTACTAACAGTAAGTAGTTGTTAGAAAAGGAATATACGCCCAACACGAACATAAGGGAAATTGCCTTGCGCATGTCTGAACTAACACGTAAACAAAATGATATTGTAATAACTTTTGTGATTTAAGAAAAACAAGAAGCGTTGGATAAATAGGCCGCATAGGCTTCAGTAATCTGCATGTTACATTCTGTTTTGAACTAATAAACAATACTAATTTGGCAAAAAGCTTATGCTAGGTAACATTAATGGGGAACAGTACTAGGTGGGTGGTAAACAGTGAAGGTTTCATTATTATATTAATTAATAAATGTTCATTTTCGTTTGTTTTAGTGTGCTAGTTGAAGCAGCCATCTTTCTAAAGTTGGCTAAAAAAGGGAGGGGGAAAACACGATGAGTGAGTTTGCTCTGTCAGAAGCAAGGCAGACGCACAGTACACCGCAGATGACATGAGGAGGGTGAATTTAAAATGATGCTAGCAAAGCAAGGAACAGAAGTGGATGAATTATATTCACTTCTCACAGAAGAAAGTTTGCCTGAAGAGTTAAAAAATACAGTGAAATCGGATGTGTGGGATTTTTCAGGAAAAGAGATTGGCCTGATGACAAAAAAAGACCCAATACAGATTACAGGAAAGGATGGTGCTATATATCCAAACACACCACAGTACAAAATGAGTCCAGAGGTAATTGCAGGAGTCACTCCTGTGATTGACCAAATGATTGAACAAGGAATTTTAAAAGAGATAATGAGCAGTCCTTGTAATTCACCTATCATAGGTATCAAAAGCCCAGTGGGAAATACCGGATAGTACAGGATTTGCAAAAAATTAATAAAATTGTTGTACCCTGTTGTCCAGTAGTACCAAATCCGGCTGTAATCCTTTATCAGATCCCATGTGATGCTGAATGGTACACAGTTATTGATTTGTGCCAAGCCTTTTTCTCAATTCCTTTGCATCCGGAAAGCCAATATTTGTTTGCATTCCGGTTCGGAGACCGTGTTTTGGCATGGTGCCGAGTTCCACAAGGGTATACAGAAAGCCCCTCAATTTTTAATCAGATTTTGAAAAAATTTCTGGAGACTCTAGTCATGCCAGGTAATTCGGTTTTAGTTCAATATGTTGATGACCTATTAGTGGCATCAAAGACACGAGAGGCATGTGTGACAGACACAATTGCCTTATTGAACCATTTGGCAGAAAAAGGACACAAAGTGTCCCCAGCAAAATTGCAATTTTGTAAACAGGAAGTACAGTACCTTGGACACAAAATAGAAAAGGGAGTCAGGTAACTCCAGAAAGAATCAGCGTGATCAAACAAATGAGTCCACCTAAAACACAGAAAGAAGTGCGAATGTTCTTGGGAATGGTTGGATACTGTCGTCAGTGGATTTGTGGTTTCTCAATGAGTGAAAAACCTCTACAGAGGTTACCACGAAAAGATGTGAAGGATCCAATTGTCTTGGATGATGAAAGTATGGAAGCATTTGTAAAATTGAGAAGTAGTCTGTGTCATGCACCTGCATTAGGAATGCCAGATTATTCTAAAGAGTTTGCATTGTACTGTTGTGAGAGAGATGGGTGTGCACTCTCAGTCTTAACACAGAAACATGGAATGGCACGACGGCCAGTAGCATATTTGTCGGCTACGTTGGATTCAGTGGCTGCAGCATTGCCAGGATGCTTAAAAGCAGTAGCAGCTACTTGTATGAGTCTGGAGCAGAGTGAACCAATTGTGATGGGATATCCAGTAAAAGTGTATGTGCCACACTCTGTTGAGATTCTTTTGACCCGAACCAGGACACAGTATTTGACATCTAGTCGGCTGACAAAATACGAGAGAGTGATTCTGGGTGCTGAAAACGTGACTTTGGTAAGGTGCACGACTGGGAATCCAGCAACTTTGTTGCCAAATTCTCAGTGTGAGGACGTGAGAAAGGAAGCTGACCATGATTGTTTGGATGTGACTGAATTTTGCACCAAACCTAGGCCAGACACAGAAGATTGTCCCTTGGAGGAATCAGATTGTGAAATGTTTGTTGATGGATCTTGTATGAGAAATGAAAAGAGTGAATTATGCACTGCCTATGCTGTTTGCACCATAGAAGGGGTTCTTGAAGCATCCTATTTGAGGGGAGTAAACTCCGCCCAAATAGCTGAGCTGATAGCTCTGATTAGAGCATGTAAAATTGCCAAAAGCCTAAAAGTAACAATATTTACAGACAGCCAATACAGATTCTGAATTGTTCATGATTTTGGCCAGCTATGGATGCAAAGTGGATTCCTGACCTCTTCAGGTTTCCCCATTAGAAATGGTAAAACTGTAAAAGAACTGTTGGATGCTTTGCAATTGCCCAAAATAATTGCAGTAGTCAAATGTGCCGCACATAAATCAGGAGATGATTATGTGACGAAGGGCAATATATATGCCGACCAAATAACACGTTACTGTGCACGAAATACAATGGCTTTGAACAGGTCAATTGATAGGGGAAATACCGAATGTCATCTTTTGTTTACAACCACATTTGAAACATGGGAAGAAGTTAGACAGATGCAGGAAGAAGCAAGTGATGAGGAAAAGGAATGATGGAACAAGACAGGATGTAGCAAAAGAACAGAAGATGACCTATGGGTTTATCTTGATGGGAGACCAGTGTTACCAGATTCCTTACTTTCCCATATGGCCAGAGTTTACCATGGAATTGCACATGTTGGAAGAGATGCGATGATCAGACTCTTCAAGCAGTCATGGTATAATCTGAAGTTCAGGGTCATTGCAGAAAGCCTTTGTCAGAGGTGCGTGATCTGTCAGCAGCAAAACCCAGGCAGAAAGACAGTTGTGAATTGGGGACGCATTGGGAGAGCAGGAGGTCCATTTACCCGACTTCAGCTTGATTTCATTGAGCTTCCCCCCTGCAATGGGCTGAGATACGTATTGGTCATTGTTTGTCTGTTCTCTCGCTGGGTGGAAGCCTATCCCACGAGAAGGAACGATAGTCTAACAGTGGGTAAATTACTTTTGAGAGAGCTGATCCTTAGATTCGGAATTCCAGTCACTTTGGAGACAGATAGAGGAACACACTTCAATAATGAGATAATTCGCCTAATTTGTGCAGCATTTAACATTGAGCAGAAGCGGCATTGTGCCTATCAACCTGAAGCCTCTGGAGTAGTTGAGCAATTGAACGGCACTATAAAATCGAGACTAGGGAAAGTGTGTGCATCCACATCACTGAAATGGCCTGACGCTTTACCCCTTGTACTGATGAGTCTAAGAAGTATTCCTGACAAAAAGACTGGATTAAGTCCTCATGAAATCCTCATGGGAAGAGCAATGAGACAAGCATATATACCAGCAAACAAACTGATGAGTATATCTGATGATCTAGTGCTTGACTATTGCAGAGGATTGGCTGAACTGGTACATTCTGTGTCTCACCAGGTTGGAGAAGAAGCCACAACGATACATCGAAATCAAGCCCATGATCTGAATCCTGGTGAATGAGTTTTTATCAAGAAGCACGTAAGAAAATCATGTTTGGAACCCAGGTGGCACGGACCTTATCAAATCATTCTGGTGACCACAACGGCAGTGAAGTGTGCTGGCTTGCCAAATTGGATTCATGCAAGCCATACCAAACGAACCCTAGATCCACTTGAAAGACCAAAGGAGCAACATCTGGTGAAGGAAAAACAAAGACCAGTGCTTGAAGTGTGTGAAGCTGATGAATCTAGAGCGATAGATTCTGACGAACAACCACAAGTCAAGTAGAGTGGGCGCAGGATTCCAGGGTTCGAGAGACTGCCTTTGAGCGAGAAAGAAGCAAGTTTACTGTTGATCCAGAAGAAAGTGAACTCCCAGCAGAACGTGAAACAGATGAGATTGTTCTTGATCCAGAAGCAAGTGAGTTTACAGTTGAAAGAGAAATTATTACCGAATCGGAAGAACCACAAGAGACTGAAACTCAGGAAGAAGAACAATCAGAAATAAGAGCAAATAAAAGAATTTGTGAAACAAATGCAGAAAATGAACAAGTGATCAAAGCAAAGAAACCCAGAAAGGATGAAAAGTGGCCAAGTGGAGTGAAAAGACTGAAATACACTCTTGTGAAAAGAAAGTTAAGAAAAAGACCAGAACAAAGCAATGAGGTCTCAAGTCAGACAGAACAAGAAGAGTCAGGAAAAGAATTAGTACGAAAAACACGAAGAGTGAGAATACCCAACAGGAAGTTCAGAGCACCTGAATGGACCTACGTTATTCTAGAAGAAATTGAAAGTTCAGGTCCAAGTGAAGAGAAAGATAAATCTGACACTGAGCAAGTTGATGAAAGCAAACTAAGACCTCCTTAAGGAACTGAGACAAAAACTAAGGTGCAACCTTGCTGATTAAAAGAAAACCAGAATAAAGACTCAGAGAAAACTGAAGAAAAGAACAAAAGAAGGGGGTAAAGACGAAAGCCTTGAAGTGTAGGTTTTCACTACTATTTTTAGGATCTTTTAAATAATTTAGAATTTATAGGATTAGATAGATTATTATTATTATTTTTTTAAGAACAAAATGGCTGAAGCAGAAGTGACTGAACTTCCAAAATCTAGTCTAAAACGTAGATGAATTAAAGCTTGTTTGTGTAGTGTCTTGATGTTAACATTTATATGGTTAATATTAACTGTCCTTGTACCTATTCTAATGATAACTAATAATGGAAACAACACTAATAATGTAACAAAAGAGAAGAATGAATGATGTCACTAATGAGATTCCTAATACTAACTTAGAACCGTTGGATGGAAGTATTCTCCATCATGATAAATCAATTAGTGATTTCTCGTTAAATGTCTTTACAAAATTACTTTTTGAGTATATTAACACAATGAATGTAAGTGATTGTTATGTGTGCATGCAATTACCTTTGTCTGTCTCAGAGGGGGTGACTTATCATCACCTTCCGTTAACCTATGGTGTGTCTTGCAGTATATACTCACAAGCCTGTTTTACGTGACGGGAAAGCTGAATATTATTTTTCTAATATAGATTTGGTATTTTCTGAAATTCCAATTATTAAAGAACTAAACAAGGTTTTTAGTGCTAAAAATGTGCGATATATGGGGGAATTTTTCCATATTACTAAAACTTTAGACATAAAATATGCTTATAAGAATAATTTAACCTGTAGTTTGCGGGTAGAAGAGAAGATTTTTATAGAAATGGTAGAACAAAGAAGAGAAAGTTCTAAAAGGAAGGCTGCTGAACAGAAGTCACGGGTACCACCATGGGATTTTAGGGAAGGAAGTTATGAGAAAGGCGAAGGATATGCTGCAATGTCCCTGGACTGGTCACAGAAGGGAAAAATTTGTTTGCTTAGAACGAAGACTAACTATAATAATTATTTTATTGGGTCTAGTGAATGTGAGCATACTTTTCAAATCACTGGAGGTTGGGGATTGAAAGGTGGAACTGATCCTGTTTTTCCAGGGATTTATTATGTGTGTGGTAAGAAAGCCTATTATACGTTACCTGCACATTGGTATGGTAGTTATTTTGCTATTGTCTTCTCCAAGGTCTATCACATGGATCGAAACAGTCATAAACTGAACGAAGTAAAGCAGGGACTAACAGGAGCAAGCTTTTCAGAAATAGTAGGAGATGTTTTTGGTGCACTGATACCCTCAGTTGGAGTCGTTCTGAATGCACATAGAATTAGAAAATTGCCTACAGTGGTTGATCGGTTATCTACAGATACCGCAGGTGGGTTCTTGATGATTGACATGGATATATAAAGAATATTGCAAAATTACATGAAGATTTGACCCAACTGGAGGTTGATGGTGTTTGGGAGAGACTGGGTAAAAGTTTCTCCACTATAGGTAAATGGTTTTCTACCTTTGGAAATAGTATATTAGGAAGAATAATAATACCAATGGTTTCAGTAGCATTAATAATCTTAGTAATAATAACAACATATAAGTGTTGTAAGAGTAAGAACAAAGAAAAGAAATGATCGAATCAAAGAATAAACGAAGAGCAAGAAAGAGAAAAAGAGAAGAAATAGAATTCGAAGAAATGAGAGGGAAGTACTATGACTTGATGAAAGATTTGGATGAGGGTGCCATAAAAAGAGAGAAGAATACAGAAATATAAATGATTAAAGATGGCACTCGGTATGGTAGGTATTTTATGATGGCTCCTTAAGCCATCAGAGGGGCGAATTGATGGAGCAGGGTTTCACAAAAATGAAACCTGCTCGAACTTGATACCCCCATAATACGTACTAACAGTAAGTAGTTGTTTAAAAACTAATATACACCCAACACGAACATAAGGGAAATTGCTTTGCGCATGTCTGAACTAACACGTAAACAAAATAATATTGTAATAACATTTGTGATTTAAGAAAAACAAGAAGCGTTGGATAAATAGGCCGCATATGCTTCAGTATTCTGCATGTTACATTCTGTTTTGAACTAATAAACAATACTAATTTGGCACAAAGCTTATGCTAGGTAACATTAATGGTGAACAGTACTAGGTGGGTGGTAAACAGTGAAGGTTTCATTATTATATTAATTAATAAATGTTCATTTTCGTTTGTTTTATTGTGCTAGTTGAAGCAGCCATCTTTCTAAAGTTGGCTCAAAAAGGGAGGGGGAAAACACGAGGAGTGAGTTCGCTCTGTCAGAAGCAAGGCAGACGCGCAGTACACCGCAGATGACATGAGGAGGGTGAAGGCCAAAATGTCGAACGACTGCCAAAACCAGTGCCCAAGCGTGGGACCGGAGAAACAGACTGCGGATGATGTTAAAGAAATGAATGAAATTGATAAATGTTGTATTATATGTAATAAAGTGAGAACAAGCTGAGAATCATACCCTGGGAATGAAAATGAATAAAAGGATAATTGAAAGAAGGGTGAAGTCACAGTGGTGTGACAACGCCACCTCCCAAACCCACCAATCCCTTTGCGAGATGTAAAAATATTTGCAACAATTGTGGGATGGGCATGTTAGTTTAAGGGTATAATATGGGTGCCTTTAGGGGTGTGGTTAGAGCTTAGGCTGGCAGGAGAGAAAGAGGGGGAACGCGTCGCTGTTCGTCGGTTTGGAGAGAGGCCTAGCTGTTCCTGACCTGTCCCGATCCTGTTTCTTCTTATCCCTTGTTTCCTGATCCTATGTCGGGGAATCCACATCATCCCCTAGGTTGCGGGGTTGGTTTTCTTACAGACCAATAGGTTTGTATTTAGTTTAAGTAGTTCTCAGAATTTATCTTATGAATGTATTTTGTCCCTGAAACTTTTGTCTCTCCACCTATCCACTCCTTCAATTATATGTATTTTTAGATGAAACTAATGTCTCTTCATCTGTCCCCTCCGTTAGGTATATGATGTTTCGCATATATAATTTTTGCAGAAACTGTTGTCTCTTACTCTATCCACACCTTCATTGCATAAAGTCATTGCTATGTTTAGATGGATTTACGTTTCCAATTGTACTGCATAGGTAAAAATTTCTCCTTGTGTGAGATTTAGTGTTTGTATTGTGTAACCGAACACAGTTGAGCATAATTTTTAATTTCATGAGATAAAATTCATTATTAACCTCACCGAGATGAAATGGTTGGTAAGTTAGAAGTTAATCATTGCCATCAACTATTCAACTAATTGGTCCATCGACCAAGTGGAAGGAAAGTTGATGATAGAAGTTAGTTGTGATGTCATATTTATCCCACGAGAAAAGGAAGGGAATTGTTCGTAGCATAAAAATTGACCCCAGCATATCAGGGATTCTGGGTGAATGTGTATGGGCCATTGTATCATGATGTATTGAGTATTGATCCCTGATAAATATTGGATTTGCGCTGGATCACTAGCTTCCCCAGATGTGTGAGGAGGTGACAGCGGACCACCTTGGGCCCTATAAGGGAAGGCCGCACTGGAGACTTGCATCGAAGTTAGGACTCCGCACCCCACGCAAACAACCCAACGGGTCCATTACGCAGGGCCAGCCATATTCCACCCTGATAGGAGAAGCCTCCTTCCTCATCCTATTGGCATGTGTACCATTGCCAATGTGGCTACCTGCTCCCACTGGAGGCCTGCTTTTTAGAGGCTAGATCAGCAATGGTCCCACCACTGCTCATTGCAGAAGCTGAAGCCTGGAGGGAGGCCCCATACCTCACCTTATAGCTGTGCTGGCCTTGTTGTCTGGCCTGCTTCTACCCTGCTTGATGCTTTGCGGTCATCACTAGTCACTCTGCCCTGAGGGCCTTAGACGGTGCCTACGCCTACACTCTGGATAAGTTGTCCCACCTAGCCCAGAAAGAACTGGTGAGTGGAGAAGAACCTTAAGGGGGGCCCCTCAGGCCTTTGATGGACACATCAGAGACTCTGGGGTGAGGAGCCTCATGCTTGTTGGACAGACAGATCTGGCCCCCCTTCCACCTCAACCTCCATCCGCTGCTCCTCCTCCCATGGGAACCACATCTGACTGTCCATGGGACATGCCAGGTGCCCTGGCCTCTGGTTGACCTCTGCCTTCACCCTTGCCGCCGAGAATCTGAAGACCTTCATGAGACCTCCTGCAGTGCCCATGGTGCAAGCTTGCTGACTCTAGTTTTTCCTGGGTGTCCTGGCGGCGGTGGGGTTGTGGCGACCTATGGCAAGGGACCATCTGGCGCACTTGCAGCCACAAACAAAGATGGACAGGTTAACTTCATTGCTGACTGATGCCTCTAAAACAGCTGGAACCACTTTCTCAGTCCCTGCCTCTCCCCCCCAATTGATGTGACCAGCACATATTCCATCCCACAAGCCATTCAGGCATCCTGAACCGCTCTCTAGACTAAGATTTGGTGTTAGACCTGTCAGGCTTAGGGTGGTCTTCCTCTAAACTTTTAGCCTTTCTCCCCGCCTGTTTTGCTGAACACCTGATTGGTATATTTATTTTACTTGGAAGCCCCTAGTAACATGCTATACCATAAATCCAGGGCCAGTAAATTGCTGCTAGTGAGTCTTCAGCACTTATTGAGGCACTCACTTAAGTAGCCCCTTAAGACATGTCTCAGGCCTGCCATTGCAGTCTGTGTACAGTTTTAAACTACCAAGTCGCTTTGGCAAAATACACTTTTTGCCAAGCCCAAAACTCCCTTTTAATACAAATAAGTCACCCGTAGGGTAGACCCTAAATAACCCATGGGGCAGGGTGCATTGTATTTAAAACGATGGACATGTACTTTTAAGTTTTTCATGTCCGGATAGTGAAAAAATCAGAAATGTGTTTTTCACTGCTGTGAGGCCTACATCAATCTTAGGATAACATTGGATTACCACATTACATTTAATACATGAAAACATTTGTTTGGGAACAGGTAGAAATGTAAGGTTTGGTGTCTAAGAAATTGTAATTTAAAATCCAAAGATGGCCTTTGTGTATTCCCCCAGACAGTAACACAAAGGGAGATTTGGTGTTGGCAGGACGGGCCATTCTGACAGGTTGGGAGGGGCAGAGCTGTGCACAGTCCCACTTACATTGTAAAGAAGTTTCCTTAGTACACACACAAAGAACTTCACACTAGCCTAAGGTGATCCAGAACCAGTGGAGCCAAGGCAGGCAGGCAGGAAATTCCAGGACCATCTGTGGGCAGGAAACTCTAGAAGATTCTTCTAATGCAAAGTTGTCACCAGTTATGCTCTTCAGTACACTCCTAGACCTGTGAATACTAGAGAAGAAGGATTGCCCTGCTGCCAGTGGACTGACTTGCTGCTTGAGGCCTGCCCTGCTCTCTGAGAAGGAAGATAGGACCTGCTCCCTTCATCCCAGGCGCAGTGGCTGACCTGTTCTGAGCTACAGGGACACAACAAGCTCCAGAGGCCTCCCTGCAACTGCCCAGCTGACCTGCTGCAACAGGACCTGCCTGGACCTGCAACTGGACCTACCTGAGCCCTGCTGGCTTCTGCTACAGTGAGTTCTTGATGCTCAAGAGCTGCCTAACCAGGTCCTGAGCCCTTCAGAGTGCATTCCTCTGAAGAAAAAGAAGAAATCCTTTTATGTAAAAGTAAGTTAGTAACTGTTTATTTAATTCAATTATTTAAAATTGTTACAAAAAGAGCGGTGCATGCCATAAAACAGATTACATTTCATTAGTGTGGCCACTATTATTAAAACTTCAGACACTATAACATAGGTCACAATAAAATATTAGCAGTGCATAAAACTCGGTTAAAATGTCTTTCAGATGTCCGCTATTTTTATTAAGTCTTTGGGCAATATGTCATATTACACAGTGTATTCTAGTTGGCACCCCATGAATTGTGCGCGCTCACCGGTGAGGCTATATCTGAAAAGTGCATTGCACTGTTGTGGAGGCAAAACTATTGTTAGTGCAAAGATCAAACTTTGAATTTAAAATTGTTTTGAAAAGGAATGGCGCAAGTCATAAAACAAAAGTAAGGCTTCATTCGTGTGCCCACTATTCTTATTAAAAGTTCAGACATTATATCATAGATAACAATAAAATATTAGCAGTACATAAAACTGAGTTGACGTATCTTTCGTGTATCCACTATTCTTATTACATCTTTGGGCAATAGAACTTGCTGCACAGTGACTTCTAGTTGGCGCCTCATGGAATGTACGTGGTCACGGTTGGGACCACATCTGAAAAGTGCATCAAGCTGATTGTAAAGGCAAACAGGTATTAGTGCAAAGTCAAGCTTTGGATTTCTTTTTTGCTTTCCTGAAGTTTTGTGCTATTCATGATTGCAAACGAACCTGTTGGTGCAAAGATCTTGCTGCTTGCAACGACTTCCAGCTTGAAGCTCTGGTCGATCCGACGTTTCGCTCTACAGTATTTGCCAGCAATGACAAGCAACATGAGATCTGCACTTCATACTATAGCATAGATAGCCTGCAGTGACAGCCAATGTGAAGGTCTAGCAACGACGGTTCACAACCCAATAGGATCTTCGCGCTACAGTGACAACCCTCAGTAACGCCCAGCCTGCTCTTCATGCTAAAGTGGCGACCATCCACAACGCTCTCCCTTCTCCTCGTGGCCTCCTCCACCACAAACTGGACTCTTCGCACCAAACTTTCAGCTGGACTAACCTGGTCCCTGTATCCAGCCCATACCCCATTGCCATTTGCCTGAACTTTTGACCTTCCCCCAGTCTAGCGCAACCAGATAACCGCGAGTGGCTTTTGGCACTAAAACATTTAAAATTGCATATCTCCAATTCTACTGATTGGATTTTTGTCATTTTGGTGTTAAAATTGTATTATATTTTAACCCATTGTTCTAAATTGCCGTGGGATTTTTCTTGAGTTGTATTTTCACTTTATTATTGTTTAAGTGCTGCATAAATACTTTACACATTAATTCTAAGTTAAGCCTGACTGCTTTGTGCCAATCTACCAGGGGGTTAAGCACAAGTTAGTTTAGTGATTATTGGTGATTCACTTTCACCCTCACAGGGATTGAGGCTGTTGCTTGAGTTGTGTTAACACCCCCCTCAACCAATAACCCACATTTCTCACATTGTGAAAATGGGGTTGATGTTCCTCTTCTGCACCAGGACCTCTGCAATATTTTGGACAGCGCCTCCGACACCAAGGGTTGCATCGCAGAATGTGAGCACACTCTTATGGAGTTTAAATCCACGGTCCTGCACCTCTCAACATCCTCTATACTCCTGGAGGAAAGTTCAGAATAGGCCAAAAATCAGGCCCGAAGGAATAAACACAGATTTGTTGGATCCCCAGAAGGGTTTGAGAGCTCCTCGCTGGAAAAATCTTTGGAGGATTGGATTGCATCAAGGCTTCCAGCAGACCAACTCTCAGCTTGCTTCATCCTGGAGTGGGCACACCGAGCCTTGATGCAACAGCTTCCACCGGGGCTAAAAGGGGGGAGGGCACAGGGCCTCTTCTATTCCAATCCACCTGCATCCTTATCTTTCCAGACTAAACTTGCCTGGTCCAGAAACAGTGGAAGGCCTTTGAAGCATCAAACAAAAGCTGAGAGAAATGAACCTGACATACATGCTCATGTTCCCAGTCAAGCTGAAAGTTCCTGCTCCTTTTTCTTTGATTCACCAGAGGCCACGTTAGACTGGGTCACAGAACACAAAGAGGTCAAATGTCCCCCTGACCTTCTTTTCAGGAAATGGATGAAGCTCACCCTTCTGTTCCGGGGGCTCCCATAAACTTGGCAAAGCTATCAATGAGTTCTGTCTCTGCATCATACTGATGTCTCTTTGACTCATATACCTTCAGCCAGAAGCACAATCTTATTTTACGCCGTATGATGCTGGGGTGGAGCCACCCCTACTATGCTATCTCTTGCATTCTGGTTCATGGGGTGAGTTTGGGCATTAGATACTCTTGGGGTCGAAGTGAGGTGTAGGGACGGGTTGGGAGGGTTCTGGGTTTTCATGTTAGCAACTTGTATAATTTCCTTTGTTTTTTACATTTTTTAGTTTCTTTATACAGTGCACACACTCTTTCAGTCACATGCCTTGCACACCTGCCATCTCTGCCCTATCCTGACACCGGGCTGCCACCTCCTCTAGCTACATGCAATTTGCAATGCTTACCCACACTTTAATACCTTCATTCCAATAATGGCATTCACTGTGAAGACATGGAACATTAACGGTTTTAACAACTGCATTAAAAGATAGGCAGTCCTTTGCTTCAACAAGTTTCATTACCTGGCTATACTGCTTTTACAGGAGACGCATTTCCTCGGGACCCAATGCCCAGACCTGATTGTGGTATGACAGAACCTTCCACTAAGGCCAAACTAAGGGCTCTCGTGGTATGGCCATGCTTCTACATAAGGGCCACTCCACGTCTGGTATTCCCTCTTTATCAGACTCGATAAGAACATTTGTGCTTGTGGGAGGCCTTTTAGAGGGCACCGAGTATAACATCCTACGTTTGTATGATCCCTCCATACCGAGACACCTAGATAAGGTCCTCCTGATGCACCAATAGGATGTCATTTTGAACCTACCACTGGGGAATACTATTATTGGAGGTGATTTCAACACGGTGATGAACCTCAGACTAGATACTACCGGTGCTAGGACAATGGCACCACAGCCCACCCCCATGTTAGAAGACTGGCCACTGCCGTGGCAATTTTGTGATGCCTATAGAATGTGGCTTCCACAAGCAACCAAATATACACACCTCTCCACTGCACACAGCACACAGCAGCATGCCAAGAATCGACTACTTCTTTATGCCAGCCACAGACATTCAGGGTTCTGGGGGCCACAAATAATCCACCCAGGGGCATCTCTGATCATTTCCTAGTCAGCGTACTAGAGAGGTGATGTATCATAGATTTTAATTCCCTAACCTTAGCCTTTGCTCCATAACATGCAAAATGTAGTGAGCCGAATCAATATGAGGAGAGGCAAAAGGGTTGGGTATGGAAGCAATATTACTAAGAGTGGCAGGACATCTCAAGCAGAGGCAAAAAGTGATTACTACAAGGAAGGGCACCTTCGGGAGAGGATAAATGTGATGAGACAGAGGCGTTTAAATCAGAGGGCCTCTCTGAGTTTCCGAATGGTATAGATGGTGTAGCCCAGGTCATTGGTTTGTCAAACATTCGTGGAATGCGCTTTTGCTGGAGGTTTGAGGATGGAGAACCAGGAATAGATAAAGCTGAGGAAAGCGAGACTGGGGCAGGGCCAAGTATCTCCTCACATTCGACTAGCAAATTGCCTATACCGGCAATGACACAGTTTCCCCCAACTGCTTTGAGGGCTTTTTTGGTTTTGACAGAGCAACTAGCTGCCTCCATAGTCTTGCTTTTGCGCACACTTTTGGTGAATGGTTCGCTATACAGACAGCATCCACCTCCCACCATCAGCGACCACTTAAAGCAGGTGTGACCAAATGAAACAATAATAAAACAAACATTGGAGTTGTACCCTTGAGGCCGCACATCACAAGAACAATAACAACAGCCTAATAATCTCACTGCCACTAGCAGTGTTTAACTCAGTCTTGTCAGTAAGCTTGGAAGGACAAGTCTGAGGAAGCTAGAAACAAGTACCACAGTAAAGGCAATAGACAAGAATACCTTGGAGAAGGAAACATTGGAGGGGTGGCCCAGCCCAGCCTCCTCGGGGCTCCGACGGGCATTGACAGACCGCCCTTGGCCCGGGATTTGCACGAGCACAGCCATCGTGCGTCCAATGCCGTGGGAAGAGAGGCAGCTCTATAAGCATGTAGATGAGCGCCTCCCCCCTGCAGCAGCTGAAGAATCAGTGGAGAACCATGGGACAGTGAGTCCCACCAGTGAAGACAGCAAATGCCAGGAAGAATGTGGCATCCCATGCCCTGGGAAGAGAGGCAGGGCTATGAGCATGTTGATGTGTGCCTTCCCCTCCAGCAGCTGAGTAATCGGTGGAGAACCCTGGGACAGCTATTCCTAGCAGACAAGACAGCAAATGCCAGGAAGAATGTGGCGTCCACGGCGCGGGAAGAAAGGCAGCAATATAAGCGTGTTCACTAGCGCCTCCCCCCTGCAGCAGCTGAGGAATCCATGGAGAACCCTGGGACACCGAGTCCCACCAAGGAAGACAGCAAATGCCAGGAAGAATGTGGCTTCTGACACCACGGGAAGAGAGGCAGCGCTATAAGTGTGTTGATGCATGCCTCTGCCCTGCAGCAGCCGTAGAATCAATGGAGAACACTGGGATAGGTAGTCCCACCAAGGAAGGCAGCAAATGCCAGGAAGAATGTGGCTCCCCATTTCCTAGTCACACTACACATGGGGAAATCCATGGGAGCCAATAGGCCAATGTGACAACAGGTGCCTGGTTGGGAGATTAACCCTTCCTATGACAGCTGGAGGCATGTAGGTCCTCCCTTCGCCAACTGTACCTTCAAAAATCTAGGCAATGCTGGATTTCATCTACCAGACAAATTTACGAGTGGGGCGATAAATCCAGGAGCCTGCTTTATTGGCCAACGACTCGGGATACTGTATCCAGACTGATTCCTGCAATCCACGACTCATCTGGGCAGCAAGTCTTGCATTTCACTGGAGATCGCAGGTGTCTTGGCTTCCTACTATAGTGACCTGTATGCTTGGTGGCACCACCCAACACACGAGGACACTCACCCCCTGATCGAGGGCCTTCCCTTTTCCAGCCTAAGTGAGATGGACAGATTCACCCTTGATCTGTCCCCTGCCCTGGAAGAGATTGTAGAAGCTATCAGTAGCATGAAGCTGAGCAAAACACATTTCTGCTTGAATAATATGCTGAATTTAAGTTGACCCTTCTCTCTTCACCTCCTGACTACCTTCTACCAGAAGGTCAGAGACACAGGTCACTTTCCTCCTGACCTGGATCTGACTAACATTGCAGTCCTCCACAAACCAGGGCCCCCTGAACACTGATCTTTTTTCTTTAACACTCCCTAGTCTCCTCCTATTACAGATTTTCAAAACGCATCTACAGAATTTCTACCCCGAAGTGAGTCGTGTTTACATTGCACTCAAATGTGGTTTCATTTCTTTACCCTCTCTCACAAGATGCCTTGTCTCTTTTTTCAGAGCTTTGAAGTTTTTACCACATGAGTAATCCTTTTGATTTCCCCTGTACCATGTCAGCTCTCTATTTATATCTGTTTTCTGATTACGCTATTTTTGCCTTTGTGTGATTGTATCTATCATTTGGGCTCTTAAAAAACTTTGAGAGTTGATAATAATTCCGATATCCACTAAAGGGACCGAAACATTGACTGTTGTTAAGGACCCTAATTGCACTGTTTATCAATTTGTAATGGGCCGTGGTGTTCTTATTTTGGATACACACACTGACCACTATTATCTCAAGAATGCATCACTTAAAAGAGAGCTCGAGCAAGTTTGGTCACCTTCACCCACTGCGCCATTGTTGATAAGGTTAATTTTCCTTTTTCTTAATATTTTTCTTTTGTTACAAGTAATCAAAGGTTCTGTATTTAAGATTGCTGATATTTTGTTTCTATAGACCACCGTTCTGATATACTGTTATTCAATTAAGCTTTTCTCTCTCTCAGAATTTGTGTTAAAATGGTTGATGGGACTGTGCAAATGAGGGCGAGTGTTGCAGGAAACTAATTATTTTACGTCATGAAGATTTCTGCTACTGGGGATGAACATCCTACATATAAATGGGATAGATTAGAAGGGGCAGTACTTAGAAGGCTTTTATCTCTCCCCAGGGCACTATGGTGCAAGCCGTAAGGAGAGAGTGTAAGGTGGCTTCCTGGAACCTGATGGCCTTTACTCGGGCCCTAAGATATTTTAACACACTCTCTGATGATGAAGAAGTGTCCAAAGTTTCCAAATTTTGTTGGGTAGAGATCCAAGGTAGCGAAAGAAGGTGGGTACAGGAAGTAAGAACCAGATTATTTGCCCTTAGGAACCTCCATACAGATAGTGGTACAATTACATCCTGGTACCCATTCCCAGGCAAGCAGGTATTACAAGAGTCTGTTGCCCTGGTGTCCGAATCTAACAACTTATTTTACCTGAGCAAGAAACAATCTATCAGCTTTTCACTTCCTACTCTGGGTCAGGATACTGTCTTTCCCTATTTGTTGTAGCTAACAGATCCAGGGTTGTGAAATGAAATATTAAGGGGCAGCGTAAAATGTAATCCAATATATTCATCCCGTCCAAACAGCGCGTGGGTCCAGTATAATACTAGTGGCCTCTGTCCCTGCCCCTTGAATGTAAAATGTTCCTTACTGCGTATATTAATGGACTGTGTTTTTTATTCTGCAAATCGAATTAAGTTTTTAAGACCTCTGTTTTTTAAATATGGTACTCTCCTGGGGGAAAGCTCGGTTTTTACGGTCAGTTAAATAGAATTTTATGATGAATTATAATGTGAGGGGGTTGTTGGGTAGTAAGATGGGACTTTTATTGATTTTAATTGTTAACTGTGTTTTTAGAATATTTTATGGACAATTGTCTAAATAAACTTATCTTCTACCTACCTATTTTCACAAGTATGTATCACTTAAAAGAGAGCCCGAGCATGTTTCGTCACTTTCACCCACTGCGCTATTGTTGATAAGGTTGATTTTCTTTGTTCTTAATATTTTTTTTTGTTACAAGTAAACAACGGTTCTGTATTTAAGATTGCTGATATTTTGTTTCTATAGACCACCGTTCTGATATACTGTTATTCAATTAAGCTTTTATCTCTTTCAGAATTTGTATTAAAATGGTTGATGGGACTGTACAAATGAGGGTGAGTGTGGCAGGAAACTAATTCTTTGACGTCATGAAGGTTTCTGCTACTGGGGATGAACAGACACAGTTGGTTCAGTGAGTCCACTTACCTTTTTGAAATATTCTACTCATGTGTACAATTTGCACCATTTTGTACTCATGGGTACAATTTGCACCAATTTGCACCATTCTTCTATTAGCAGATCGACTTGCTTAATATATACGATGTCAGAGTAAGGTCATCCCATAAGTGATCAAGAATTTGCAATATGGTTCCATGGGGAGCTGCTACACGTAGTGGAGCCAGAATGAATAGGCCCATTAAGCCTTTCAGGGACAACATGGCTAGTAGTAGTGGTATAAACACTGCATCCTGATATACAAAATTTGACTACAGATAATTTAAGGCAGTTGTTAGACCTACTGAAAGTATATAGACGATTAGGATCGACGCTTTAAAGATGGCAGGGACCAATACTGAGTCTCCAATAGTCACACATGGACCTACCGCACAGACGATAAGTCTGCAGACTATTAATGTAGTAATAGGCAAAGTGCCACCAAAGCAACAGGAAATGGTATAATGGTCAAAAAAGTCATCAATTTGGACAAAACCCAATCACTTTGCAAGGCCAGAGGAGGCAATGAGAAGATGAGAGAAAATATGAGGTATGAAAAACATATCAGAAAAATTGTGCAATATGTATGACAAATGGGAACTCAGGAAATATATGAAAGAGAAGAGAAGAAGGCATCTATACATGATGGATATGATAGATGAAATGAAGAAGAAATAATCAATTTCTTGAAGAGAAATAACATTTTTAGAACGGCAGCGGTAGGATTATCAGTGAGAGAACGTTAGCAACTTTTGTTTTAAATCCTGGAGCAACTTATAATATAATGTGTGTACAAGAAAATGAAGCATAAGCCCAGGAGGTCAAATTTTTAACAAATGTTTTTTGTTAGAGAACCCTCTACCCAGTCCTTAATCTAGGCAAATTTCACGAATAAATTCCAAATGGAAATACAACACCACAAGAAGAAATACATATACTGTAAGGAGAGATATACGCATCTTATCTATTGAGCAATGTCACTGCACAGGTAATTGGTCTGGTAGCCATGATATCGAAGTTAACAGGAGAACATTCAACTCCACAGAAATTTGCACAGTTTTTTAAAATACGGAAACATTTAAAAAATCCCAAATAAAATGACACATCAACATAGCTGTTTGACCTGTGGCGCAAAACCATAGACGAGTGCTGATACATCTACAAAAAAGTGGAGGTAGAGATAACTAGCCTATTGGAGCAGAGCATTACTCATACAATGTTAGGACTGACAGCCTGCATAGCACCCAACCGTGGTACTACTAATAAAGGTGATAGCGTTTGGATTTGTGTAAATTAGATATGCAAAGGATATCATCAAATTGAGTAGGATGAGCAATCAAGATATAGCACTGATTTTAAATCGCTGTTTTTCTCATATAAGAGAATCAATTATGAAATATTTTCGTCAGCAGAACTCTTCAAAGAGATGTTTAGAAAGACTATATGAACAGTAAGACATTGTTTAAGTTACAGATACAAAATGTTGTATTTGGATGAACTTAGAAAGAGCATTCTGTTGGAAATATATGCCAGGCTCATGGAAGAAGATTTCTCACTAAATGCAAACAAATGTGAATTTCATAAAAGAAACCTACATTCTTTGGTCATATATTTTCAAGTGACAGAATGCATCCAGACCCACCAAAAGTCACCTTCGAACATGAAAAATACATTCTGTCACTTATCTGCTGTTTGGTCTTTCTTAGGAATGGCAAGTTTTTGTGCAATTACATACTACAATTTGCCAAAGTAAGTGCTGCATTGCATGAATTGGAAAAAAGAGACATGTTTTCCACTGGACCAAAGTATGTGAAGAAGAATTACATAAAGACCCTAACAATAAGTGGCCAAGTAATTGAGCTGTTACATATCAGATGCCAGAAAATCTAACTCTGCTTAGTCAGAATGTATTGGTTCCTATGTACAATTCCCAATTAAGAGTTTGTTCCTAAAAAAGTTACATAAGATCCAGACTTAGGCACTTAACACACCAAAATCTGCATACATCGATAATTATTGGGCATTTTCAGTGTTATCCACCAAGATCCTAATTCCGATATGTACAGTAATAGGTAATAGTAAAAGTGGCTAAGAACAACGCTTTCTGGACCAGTGGAAGAACCGAAGAGGACTGAACCTGCTGTCTGAAAGTTGTGAAGAAACCTGAAGGGCTGCCACTTGTACCCAAGACAACGAAGTGGACTCCAAGGGTCAGTTGGCTGACCTCCTGTGTAGTTATAGGGACATCAAAAGCTGCAAGAGGTATTTTTCCTAGCGTGACCAGATGCAACTGTAAGAGGACTGGACTCTGCTGGTGGCATCTGCTGGAGTGATTCCTGACCTATGAGTGCTGTCCCCGAAGTCCTGGGATCCTTAGTGGTGTCTAGAAGGACTTTTTCTGAAATCTCTCAAAAATATAGATTTAGAAAAATTTGGACTTCCAGACCTCCTGAGGACTATAACTTGTGCCCTAAAGTAACTATAACTTGCACTCGCCGTCATGTGTGGTTTTCTCATCAATAATTTCACTGCAAATGTTGCAGAGGTATTATCAATGATGTCATCATAGAAGATGTCAAGAATGATGTAATATGTGGGGTAATTATCAGTGCATGGCAAGGGCGCAATTTATAGTTACCCTAGGGCACGAGTTATAGCTACTTGAGATAACTATAACTATAACTGGTGAATTTCAGTGGTTTTGAGTGTGTAAAATCTGAACCTAACTATAACGTCCCTGTAGCCATTTCTTTCAGTGAATTTCAACTTTTTTAATGCTATTTCCTAACTATAACGTCCCTGTGACCTTTGGCTTTTTAGTGAATTTCACAGTTTTTTAAAATATAAATTGTACTACAATGTGACCAATAAGTTCCCAACCAAAAGCACACATTCAATACTAAAACATACAAACATAATCTATTTCAATTTCAATAAGTGCATTACTGCCTGTTTGTGAGTAACTGTGTGGTGTGTAAGTGGGCATGTAAGTGGCTGTTTGGGTGAGTACGTGGGTGAGGGAGTGGCTGTGTGGGTGTGTGAGTAGGTGTGTGAGTGGCTGAGTTGAGATTGAGTGATTTTGTGAGTCTGTGAGTGTGTGTGAGAGGTTGTATGGGAGTGGTTGTGTGTGTAAGTGAGTGTGAGAGTGTATCAGTAGGTATGTGGGTCTATGAGTGGGTATCTGAGTGGCTGTATGTGTGTGTGAGTCGGTGTATGAATGGTTGTGGGGGTGGGTATGCGAGTGTCTGAGTGGGTCTATGAGTGGGTATGTGATTGTATGAGTGGTTGTGTGAGTGGGTTTGTGGGTCTGCAAGCGGGTGTGTGAGTGGCTGTATGGGTGTGTGATTGAATGTGTTTGTCAGTGTGTAGGTGGGTGTGGGTGTGGCTGTGTGAAGGGTTTTGAGGGTGTGTGAGTGGCTGTACAGGTGTGTGAGTGGTTGTTTAGGCCTGTAGGCCTGTAAGTGGGTATGTGAGTAGGTGTCTGTGAGTGGGTGTATCTGTTTTTTTTAAATTGGGGCCTGGATCTAAGGATCCGAGGCAGATTTGAGGATCTGCGATGCATCCATGTATCCTTGCACTCTTAAAAAACATTTTTGAACAGTTTCATGCCCAAAGGTCGTACCTCACAGACCCCTCCATCAGTCGCATGGGGTCAGGGTACCTCTACCCTGACCCCTTCTATCACTTTTAAATGTTATGCTCCCCCCCTGGGAAGCAAGTTCCGATGCACAAAATGGTGGCTGCAACTTTCGTCTCAGGTTGAGGCCAGCCAATTATGGCATTTGCTGTAGGCGCGTGGATCTGAGGATCTGCTGTGGATCCGCTGTGGTGAATCCATGGCTCAAAGATATACATAAATCTTTTTACTTTAATAACTGCAAAGCTACTGGCCAGATTTACATAAAATTACAAAAGGCACTCTTTCTGGACCAAGATTTAGCATCTAAAATCACAATGGGAAACTGCATGGGTAAAATGCATTTTGGGACACACCCTTTTTCTCAGCCCCAGCTTGATGGATCACCCCGAAACTTTCCAGACAGCAGCTGAAGTGACTGAAAATTTCGCGAATATTCGTCAAACAGCAGCAAAGTTATTAGCAAAAAACAAAATGCTCTTCCTGTAGAATCTATATGCCAGGGGCATGTGACCATTAAAAAATAAAAGGAAGGGAACGCATGAGGCCCCCCTCCTAGAGCTGTTTTTTGCCCCGGGGACCACCACCTCCCAGGCCTTCATTTAAATATTGGAGGGGGCCGCATGGACTCCCCTCCATTGGGCTTATGGAAGCCCCAGGGACCACCACCTCTGCTGGGCTTTTTTCTAAAAATGGAAGAGGGCCACAAGGGCCCCTCTCCTGGGGCATTAATATGCCCTGGGGTCCACCACCTTCCTTGAATAACATGCCACAGAACTGTGCAGACCTCATGGGCACCAGAGACCACCACCTCCCCTGGGGCAAACACAATTTAAAAAACTGCGGACCCATCCCGGGCCATATACAGCCCAGTGGACCACCACTCCCTGAGGCTGGCCTGTGAATGTGAAAGGACGGGGGCTCTGCGGCCCCCCTCCTGGAGCCAGTAAAGACCCTGGGGATGGCTACCCCCCAGGGCTGGCTCCTGCTATCTTCTGAGGTGCACATCCTTGGGAGATAGCAGTTAGCTTTCGCTTGGTGGGAGCTGTGACAGCTGCCACCAAGCGAGAGCAAACACAAACTCTACTCCCAGCAAGAGGGAGCTGTCAAACTGCTGCCGCTTACTGGGAGCGGAGTTTTCATCTGTTTCCTTACCCACTGTCAAGTGGGTAGGCAAACAGATGAAAGAATTGCTCCAACACACAGGGAGCTGCTTGTTTTGCAGCTCACTGTGTGTGGGAGCAATGCCGGCTCCCGCTGGATGCAGGGATCCGGCAGGGACCACAAGGGCATTCAGGCTCCCCCCGCAGTCCCCAACAGTGTAGACTGGGTGCCCTGGATGGGCTACAGGGCACCCAGTATGACATGGCCGGTCCGGGGGATGGGGTAACCGGGGCTGAGATTTGGCCCAGAGGACGGGGTCTCACGGGGAAATTGTCCCCACTCCCCTTGGAAAAAAATTAAAACAGAGACCATGGTTTTATTTACTCTAAGTATGCAAATGCACAAAATCATCTGGAAGCTCTGCCCGTTTGGCCACACCCCATTTTTCTTAGGAGTATGTAAAGGTCTTACCGCCTTTTCCCACATTGATGGACAGCTTAACAAAAGGCCTCAGAGCGCGTTTCCAGCAGATTTTGGTGACGCGCTATTGATTCAAAGGAAGATGAGGACATCTCCACCAAAAAAAGAAACACTTACTTCATTTAGTTAAGAAAAAGTACCCCTGTTTGGTGGAGATTGACCTCTTTGTGGTTTTGTTGTCTTCTCTTGATGAGGATTCACGTTATCACAGGTTTATGGATGAAGACACTAGATGAACAATCACATTTGCCAAAATTACATGCACACGAGGTCACTGGAAACATTACCTCGTGGTCCTTTACGCAACTGCAGTGTAGAATATGCGTATGACATTTACCCAACGAAGTAGCACTTACAAATTAACCAGATGAAAGTACTCTAGTTGGGTAGAAATTTTCAGTCTAAACTGGGACTCGTCTTGGAAAAAATGAGGTTCGAATCTCGCCCTGGTGCTGATTTCACAGAAATTAAATCTCAACGGGAAGCACTTGCAAATATAAATATAGCAGGTGCCCCACCTGAAGCTCCACTTCAGTAAAACACAAATGATCCTAACTTCTTGGGCTTGGCGAAGGCAAAGCAAGTGTGTTTCCACTCGTATTCCACATTGAAAAACTATATGAAATCCTTAATGGAGGTGAATTCCTTGTTGATCTATTGGAGCACAATCTGGTGTGTAGTGACTGTGATGAGTGGTTTCTTTCTTGTCATCTCCTGATGAGAGTAGAGACCATGGTTTTCCCTTTTAAATAACCTAAGTATGCAAATGCCCAAAATCTATAGCACCACTCACACACCCACTCACAGACATACACAGGCCCTCACACCCCTACTCACAGACCCACACAGGCACTCAAAGACCCACACAGGCACTCACAAACCCACTCAGACACTGGCACACACACTCATAGACTCACTCACAGATACACACAGGCACTCACAAACCCACTCACAGACACACAGGCACTGACACACTCACTCTCATACTCACACAGGCAGACACACACCTACTCACAGACCCACACAGACACTCACACATTCACAAAACCACTCACAGACACAAACAGCCACTCACACACCCACTCTCAAAGGTGACAGGTTACAGATAGTATCAAAAAGTTAAAAAAAATTAGAAATTCACTGAAAAAACGAAAGGCTACAGGGACCTTATAGTTAGGGAATAGAATTTAAACAAAACCTAGAAATTCACTGAAAAAACCAAAGGTTTGAGGGATGTTATAGTTAGGCTCAGAATTTACTTGTACAAAACCAGTGAAATTCAGTTGTTATATATTACCTGAGCTAACTATAATTTATGCACCCACAATACTCTGCTTATGACCTCCCATATTACACCACTCATGACATGATCAGTGCTATCACTGATAACGCTTTCAGTTATGTGGTGTAAATCCGTTCAATAGTTGTTGAAAGATTTAAGGGAAAAAAAGGATTTCCGGAATTGCAGCTAATTCACAATGATTTCGCAATTAATCACAAATGCATGCACCAACAGGAATGCCGTGATTGGCTGGCTGCAACCTGAGCAGAGAGTTGGGGCTGCCATTTTACCTCATAGCCGCAACAGTCACTTCGGCTGAAATGAAATGGGTGAAAGTGTTATAAGGGGTCAGGTTGCATGTGCCCTGACCCCATGAGAGGAATATAGAGGTGTTTGAGGAATGCCTTATTAGTAGCATATGCCTTAAGTAAGGCATTTCTTTTCCACTTGCAATTTTCGTGAACTCGTCGTGACCGTCAGTGCGGCCCCTGTGTAACGTTGTGATGACTCCATAAATATATCGGAAGTGGGAGCGAATGTACACTCCAACCGGACGCACAGCTTACTCTGTGTAGAAAACTTTATTTGATTAAAATATAATCATAAAAGCTGGACAGACATACCGTACATATACAGAATAGATGATTAAAATGACCAAGGTGATATAAAAATGCGAAATTTTAAAACTAGGCAACAGCAAAGTGTTTTTTTTTTTTAAAGATTGATAATATAAAAAAATATAAAAAAAAATAAGTGTTACTGTCTAAGTCTGAAAAAAGAAGACCGGGAGTTACAAGGGGACACAGAGAGTGTGACCAGTTCATTGAAACAGCTATCAAATGTCACTTACTCTGTGAATCATGCCAAAAAATCTTCCACAATTTATCCTTTTTTCATCCAATTTTTTATTCCTTGTACTCCTTTATATTCCTTTTGTTCTTCAAAACTTTTAATCCTGTCACATGTTGGGCACTTAATGTATACAAACGTTTCTTCTGCAACAAATCTGCCAATCCAGGCCTGTCTTTGAAGCATAATATATACATAAACCATCCTCAATAGTGGATCTCTTTAACCCAATGCATTTCGGGCATGTAATCGCCCTTCCTCAGGGGTTCACTAAAAAGTTTTTAAAAATTCACATTAGACAACATCCTCAAACCATTGTACTTCATTTAAACACCTCAGTAAACAATCCATGCCCTGTTTTTACTAATAGCTAACGTTTTCCCTCTAAGGCGCAACTGAACACCATTAAAATTATACTTTGCGAAGCCTCTCGCACTCGTCATAGCCATCCCACTCTTTGCCTTAATGCCCATATATAACCCCACACACCGTTCCAAAACCTGTTGTTAAACATAACTCCACAGTGACCTGTATCCATATGCCAAACCTCCGTTAGCCTTCGTGCGTACCTGCATCCAACTGACATTGTAATCTCCTCCCCGACATTTTCCCTCCTTACGCCAAACAATATTTCCCTCATTCCTGCTGTTTCCCTCTTTAAATAAGAGCCCATGACTCCACCCTCCAGGTCAACGAATACCATAATCCCAACACTCGTTTTAACCTCCTACATAACTACACATCCCATAAGGCACCTCTCAAAACAACTCACTGCCAACTTTTCTACTGTCAGAATCTTCCCAAACATCGGATACCCCGCCCACGCTCTGTTGTTAATCAAACGTTAATTATGAAAAAAACTGTTATGATTTGAACTATCGTCCCATACGATTTAAAACATATGTTTGTCAACTGTTCGTGCTTATTTTTGCTTTTAGCTGTATATCCATAGTCCGAGTCTGAAGCCATCCGTCGGTATTTTCAAATCTTCATTGTTGGGATGAATGAATGTTTCTGCTAGCATACATGTGACTATCACAATTTAACGTTCGTTTTTATAATTCTCCGTAGTCGGGTGCAACTCGGTGAAAGGGCAGTCATGAATATATGTCCCAATGAATTTGCGAATATCAGTGAAAAAGTTAAAAAAATGTATTTGTTTATACACTCACCTTCAGTCTTACTTAGACACTTACACACCCACTTACAGACTTACTCTGAGACTCATGCACCCACTCACGTTCTCACTCAGAAACTCACACACCCAGTCACAGACTCCCTCAGAGACTCATGCACCCACTCACAGACTCTCTGATACACTCATGTACCCACTCACAGACCCACTCAGAGAGTCACATACCCAGTCACACACCTACTCAGACAGTCATGCATCCACTCATTCATCCACTTGGAGTCGTATGCACCCACTCACAGACCCACTCGGAAACTCATGCACCCACTCACAGACTCACTGAGACACTCATGCACCCACTCACAAACCTAGTCAGACACTCAGGCACCCACTCACAGACCCACTCAGACACTCATGCACCCACTCACAGACCCATTCAGACAATCACACACCCACACAAATTCACACACCCTATCAGAGACGCATACTGCCATTCACACACCCACTCCCCTACCTATGCAGCTACTCACACACACACTCTCAAAGGTTACAGGTTACAGTTAGGAAATAAAAAAAATGTAATGTAGAAATTCACTGAAAAAAACAAAGGTTACAGGGACATTATATTTATAACACACAATACCAGTGAAATTCAGCAGTTATAGAAACCTGAGCTAAATCTAACTTACGTGCCCGCAAAGCACTGCTTATGAACTCACATATTACATCACTCACGACATGGTCAGTGACATCACTGATGACATCTCAAATGAAATCACTGATGACATAATTCACAATACCACTCCCACACTCACTCATAACCCCATACAACTACTCCCATACCCACTTACTCATCCACAGAGCCACTCACACACCCAATTATTCATGACACAGCCATTCACTTACCCATACACCTACTCACACACTCACTCATCCATGCAGTCACTAACATAGCCATTCACTCTTCCATACAGCAACTCACGCACTCGCTCACTCACCATTATAGCTAGTCACACACCCAGTCACTCACCCATGCAGCCTCTCAACAGAGCCACTTAATTATACTTTCACACATCCATACAAGCACTCACATGTCTACTCACTCACTCATACAACACCTCTCCAATACACCCACTCTCCCTCAGTTAATCAAACACCCACTTAAAAAGCTGTTCACTCACCCATACAACCACTCAGGCACCCAGTCACTCACCCTTAGAGAAACTCACACAGCCTCTTACTCACCCCTAAAGCCATTCACAAAGCCAATCACTAACAAAGACAGCTACTTAAACAGTCACTCACTCATCCATACAGCTACTCACACACCCACCTATTCACCTATACAGCTACTCACACATCCACATATTCACCCGTACAGTTACTCACACACCAACTTATTCACCTAGACAGCCACTCATACACATACTCATACAGGCACTCAGACACCCACTCATACACGGATACACACAGTAACACAGCCACTTGCATAATATATGTTAAAAAATGGTACCACTCATTAGTAGCATACAAAGGATATTAATTTAACTTATGTAGTACCTTAGTATATTTGTTTAACACTCAGAAACATTTAGAAAACATGCACAATAACTGGATGATGTCATCAGTGATGTCATTTGAGATGTCATGAGTGGTGTCATCAGTGATGTCACTGATCATGTCATGAGTGATGTTAGGTCATAAGCAGCGCGTTGCTGGTGCGTAAGATATAGTTAGCTCAGGTAACTTTAACTGCTGAATTTCACTGGTTTTCTACAGTACAATAATTAATTTAAAAAACCAATGCAGGGAGGCCCTACAGCCTCCCACTGAACCCAGGGACTGCCACCTCCCCGGGGCTAAAATAAATAATAATGTGTAGGGGGGCACCAGCTCCCCCAAGCTGCCCCAGGGACCACTACCTCCCTGGGGCACAAATGCAATGATTAAGGGGGTCCGTTACAGACCCCCCAGTCCCAGGGACCACCAACTCCCCAGGGCTTAATTCACAAATGAGGGGGGCCGTGCAGCAACCCTCCTGGAGCCCTAGATGGCCCTGGGTACCGCCATACCCCCGGCTGGCTTCAGCAATGTTCCGGAGTGCCCACCCCTGGGACATTGCAGTTTGCTATGGCTTGGCGGGAGCACTGCTCCGACTAAGCCATAGCAAACTACTGCTCTGCTTTCAGCAAGCAAGAGCAAAAATGCTCTTGCTTGCTGAAAGCAGAGCAGTGTCTGTTTCCCTACTCGCTGTGAAGCGAGCAGGGAAACAGACACATTGCTTTGGGATCCAGGGAGCTGCATGTCAGCAGTTCCCTGGATCCCAAAGCATTGCCAGCTCTCACAGGTGGCGGGGAGCCGGAAGGGACCACTGGGCCTTTGAGGCCCCCCCCTATGGTCCCCAACGGAGAGGCTAGGCCCTGGGGGATGGGGTCCCCAGAGCTGAAGTGGACCCAGGGAGGAGGGCTGCGTGGGCCGCCATCCCTTTTATAGAAATATAAAATAAAAAAAGGCCTGGGGGATGGGGTTCCCAGGGACAAAATCGGCCTTGGGAGAGGGGCCGCATGGCCCCCCTCCCTTTTTCTATTAAATAGATTTTTTAAAAAGGGTCAGGCCCCGGGGCATGAGGTCAAAGTGATCCAGGGAAGGGAGTACACATGGCCCCCCTTCCTAAAAAAGAAAAAAAATGTTGCGCCTGCAATTACAGGCCCATGTTCTCTAAATGTAAATATTGGAGATAGTAGGGGGCAGGGTACTGGTACCGTTACCAGAGGAATCCCCCAGGGACAAAAGGATTTAAAAAATTTTTTTTGACCTAGTCGAGATCCCTCAGAACTCACACATGATCCAGGGATGTTCACCGTGTGCTCCCACAAGAGTCCTGTGGGACTAAAAAACATAATAAAGGTTGTGGGGGTCTTTTGCCGGATGGCTGACGGCCATGTGCGGCAGGAGGTTGGCCACTCATGGGGGTTTGGGTGCAGAGCCTAGCTGCAGGACTTGCCATATCCCAGCCCTCTCCCTTTTGCTGTGCAAAAGAAGTTGGGCGCAAACGCATCAAAATACAATATTACTTTACATAAAAAATAAGATATTCGCAGAAAAAAACAAACGTTAAAGGGTTATTAGTGTGGAAGGTACTAAGATTTTAACTTACATGAAAAATAAGTTAGAAATGTACTGAAAAAGCACTACTCTTTAATATAAAAAATAAAAAACATGGAAATTCGCCAGTTATACGCAGCTGGCATAAAGTTAACTTGCCAGCTGTGATGCTCTGCTTATGAACTCATTTTTTAACATCACTGATGAGGTCTGAAATCTATGGCGTTGCAAGTTATACTTATGTCTGCTGTGCAGTAACACAGGCATCATTGATACTACAGCGCAAGGGTATCTGCATTGGCGCATGGGAGCTAGAAGTGCACCAGCGCAAGGATGGAGCAGAACAGTGCTATATCTTAGTAGATATGGTGCTGGTCTACTCTCTCTCGTTCATGCATGCAGTGAAACAACTGTACTTGCTGTGCTGCTTTGCATGATTTTTCCTAAACGTGGGCCACAGTCTTAAAAGATGAAATGTTCCAAGGAAACAAAAACAGGAAGAAACAACAATGACACTATATCAAACTGATATTTATTTAAGATGACACATCTTTTTGCAAACTTTTAAAGGATGCAGATGACAAGCCTATTCCCAAATCTGCTGGAGGCATACGGTAGCCATAATGTTTAATTGAACAAATGTGACGTGAACTGTACAATGACAGCATATCTTTACTGTTTATTTTCTCTTTTTCTTTGTGTCTCTTCTTTTATTCTCTTCACTTGTTTATTTAATAAGGAGGAAGATATAATGTCCACGCAAAAACCCCGATCAAAAATAGTCATATGTTTGTACGGTGAAATTGTGTGGCTGAAAGTCACATTTCCAGCTGATGTCTACACATCTAAATCCGGCCACTATGCGTATTTCTCCTCAGAATGGGAAATAACATGCGGATCTGGATTATCTAGGTCCAAATCCGCATGTCGTGTCCTCATTCTGGGGACAAACACACTTCAATTTACCACTTGCTTTGAGCAGGTGAAAATAAAAGCGCTGGGGCCTGTGCAGAAGGCGGTGGGTGGGTGGGGTGCCAGGAAACAACAGGGGGTAATACGGGGAGCATTCTGTGCGGCCCCTGCACCATGAGAGGAGGTGGGACAGGGGCCAGTGACCGAAGGCTGGCTGAGCCTTATGTGATTTCTTCTAAAAAATCATGTTGTGGGTAAAAAAAGCTAATAGTTAGTGGTTTGAACGTTATCCCTCCCAGGACGACCGCCCGGCCCAACTTATTATCGAGGATCAAGTGTGGTCTCTTCAAGTGAATTTCTACAAGTCTTAGAATACCTGATATATGTCAAAGGTAGTATGTTTTTGAGGGCCTTCTGATATTTTAATGATGTCTGTGTTTTTGATGCCATCTCTATTGACAAAAAGGCAGAATGAGTGGCCAACATGCCACTGAAAGATAAAGGGGCGCCCGGAGGCATATTGGGGCATATTACCAAGGATTTGCGATAATTATCGCAAAGCGCGCTTAGCGCTGTTTTTTTTATCGCCGGCTATCGCTGGATTTCATCGCAGAGATAATGCGTTATTATCAACGCTTATCTCCAAGGCGATAAAAAATCCAGCGATAGCGGCGAAACCCAGCAATAGCGCGAGAAATCCATCGATAAATTCACTGCGCTAATGAAAAGCTTGCTAATAGGCAGGTGAGGACTTAACCGTACAATCCACCTCCCATTGACAAGATGGTTAAGTCAAGTCTTTAGCAGGTGTTAAATTCCAGCGCTAATCCCAGTTAGCGTGACTTTTTTAATCGCTTCGCGGTTCTGGGGCCGCGTTGATAATAGGGCGAAGTTGTGTCTGCGAGTGTTTCCATGACGTGTTAGTCAGGAACGCCTACTTTGCATGTCATTAGCGATATATATCGCTGACATGCAAAGCGGCACCAAAACGGTCGCTTTCGCCATGAAGCTGTCGCTAACAGCTGTTAGCGACAGCTTACTAATAGGGCGATAGAAATATCGCCGCTTTAGCAGCAAAAAGTGCAGCTAAAGCGGCGATGCCGCCCTTGCTAATATGCCCCATTGTGTCTTCATTTAAAGACATTTTGATTATCATTCATAACATCTCCTCCAATGAAAACTCAAAATAAAATACCATGTACAATACATGCTCACCCAGATAACCAAGTTGTATTTGACATCTTTTATGGTAATATCATCTGAACCATCCTGTCAACTGAGGTTTCCCAATATACATCTGTATCCCCTCTACAGCATTGTCTCTGTTAATGTTACTTTGTTCATTTGAGTATTGCAACAATAAGTTACACTGTAAACGCCTTTTGTTATACACACTAAGAGATTACAGTATGACTATATAGAAATTAATAATAACAATAAAATAGATAATACTCCCTGGCATTGCGCAATGCCACTGTGGCAACCACTGCAAAACAAATAACCACGGAGTCTTTAGTGACTTAGAACAGCAGAACACTGGTGTTTCTCTGCACACATTGAAAATGGTATTATTGGCAAGAGGGGCAGACCTACGTCATTTCAGGTCCATATTCCCAATACAAATGCTCATGGGTGCTATCTGCCTACATAAAGCTTTGGATAAATGAAGGGCTGGCCGGGGGGGAAACAGAGCAGGCCATTCCCAAGTATATGGGAGTTAAGTAAATCAATAACAAAATTACAACCACATGAAAAACACAAACATGACAGAACCGAAATGATTCTTGCATCATTGAAATTCTCAGCAAACCTGAATCCCAGGGTAGAGCCCATGTATTTTTATTGTTCTTGTTAGACGCTCTTGCCGCAGGTGTTTGAAAAGGCAGTGGGTGTGCTTGGACTGAGAATTTCAGCCCTTTAGAAAGGAAAATCAGTGCAATGCTTTGAAAACTAAATGCTAGAATCCATATGTCATTAGAAAAACTAAAAACTTCAAATATTTTTCACAGGTTCAAATAAAATCCTTCTGATGTGGGGGGAAGGTGCCACGTTTCCTTAGATTGCACAGATAAATGCATGATGATGAACCTCTCACATGTGTTCTTTTTCAATTTAAATGAATGCATGAATGAATGAATGATTGAGGAGCTTGAGTCACGCACTCCAGCAAACGAATGATATTTAGATGTGTCCTGTGACAGCTAGTGCTAAGGACAAGGCCACCTCCTGAAGCTGCCACTGGAAATGGCGTGTGAATGTGCCCACTGAGTGTGGATCACCCTCGTGCCTGGTGTCAAGTACTCCACCCTGCAGCATACAGTAAGAACCACTTGAAAACAAAAGGCAACATCTAAAACACTAGGAACCAGGCAACACGTGTGTGAACGAGTTGACGCCAGTTAATGTTGACACCAGTAAAAAACTGGAAGGAGTAGTTAAAACCAATATGTACCATTTGGAATGAGTGAGAAGCAGAAGACTAAAGAAAGAGCCGTGTTCACTGACTTGCAGTATCCTTTTGACACTGGGCACAGAATGAGGCCGCCAGCAATGCCCTATGTATGGCTCATCCCAGAATAGACACTGGTAGCAGTCCTTTGTGCTGTGCCTGGTGCCACTGCCATCAGTGCGCGCCGGGTAAAAGGCAGGGCCTTCAGTTATATGTCTTTGAGAATTTTAAAAGCAAAAACCCGATCATAGGTTTTCTCGCACCGACCAGTCGGCACAAAACTTACCAGGCTCAGACTTAAGTGCATGAAAATTTTGTGAAGTGATGCCATGTGGGGCTCAAGTTATACGCAAAAAAACAAACTTTAGATTTTACATTTCAGCAATATCTACAGAGCATCTGTCACTGTCTACGTAATGTTATAGAGTCAGAAAAAACATTCAACAATTATAGCTGAAACAATTAGTCCAGTCTAACTCTGCTTTTTAATCACTATTGACTGTGGCCCGTTCAGCAAATATGCATGAAACGTCCACATATTTTGGCTGCCATCGTCTGTAAGTCTAATACTGTGATGAGGAGAAAAGCATGATTGACAACAATCAATGCGTGGGGGGGGGGGTTGTTATTTACCAAAGATTTGCATGTGGTACAAAGCAACGAAAAGCATGCAGAAGCAGTGAAAAACTGAGCAGAACAACACAAGCGCCCACACAACCTTTCGTAAATAATCTACTCAGGGGCATATTCACAAGGAGCTATCGCCGAATTAATGGCACTTTATCGCAGCCAAAGTCGTGATAAATATACCTCCCCATTCACAAGCTGGTGTAAACAGCCCACAGCACCAGTTTACCCGCGATAGCAGCCGCAAAAAACATCGCCACATAGGACCCGCGCAACTATCGCTAATGAGATGCAGAGTGGGCGTTCCCGTGCCAAAAGACGCGACAACATCACACCTCAACATTCACAACGACCAGCCACATCGGCGATAAAAACACAAAACCGGCGATAAGGCGCATTAGCACCAGGAAATCTACACCTGCCCTGACCTGGTGTAAAGTCCGACCACAGCCTGCACCACAAAAGGGAGCACAGCCCAGAGCCACACATGAAGGACAACAGATGCCCACGAGCAACTGAACATGCAGCACGGACACCCAAGAGGGCCACAACACCCACCGACACCACACCCAGGCCAGCAACACCTCCCCCCCCCGGGACCACCCCCAACCCCGGACTAAGAAACTGCACACCAACACCACGAATCCTAAAACAAACATTTGGCTGATGTCGCACAAGCAGGAAAATAAACATACATGCGTAGCCAGAAAATGGAGAATCAAGCATACAGCAATGCAATCACCAACAGAAAACACCATACAAACAAAAGCAGAAACAACCCTTAGGATGAGTCCTAGCGGCTCCTCACTGGACAATCCATAGCACACAGCCTGGAAGACCAAATCCAAGAGAAGAAGGTGTGCCATGCGCCCAACAAAGGAAAGAGAGGAAGAGAGCGAGGGAGAGAGACGGAGTGAGATAGCACAAGCAGCGCAAGGCCGCTCTGGCACCTGGCTCCACATGCCAACATGTGTGTGTGCATCGCCATCCGTACACCATGAGCCCAAGGCCGTGTCCCAATTTCAGCGCCAAAGCCACATCACATTCCGAAAACGCAAGTAGTAGGCAGACAAACATCAGGGATGAAAGCACCATTGTCCCAATGCAGAAGGCGGGTGGACACCTGCACCTCTGACCTTGGTCCAGAACGCGCCTGGAACACCCTGATAGAGATGCAATGGCAGATGGGGACGACTCCCACACCACGCATTCCGCAAATGAACCATCCGACTTATCCACAGCCCACACTCAGAAGCCCCTGCCTGTGGTACCCCCGCATGGGATGCCCTTGGCACTCACGGAAACAGCAACCCATCACCCACAACGTTGCACACACATTCGAATCATTGCTCAGAGCTGTGGCATATCCTCCACACAACTGCCTCAGTTCAGAAGAGTGCCGGTTCACGAGACGCAACAACGCAATGGCAGGCCATACCGGGCACATGCACAACCCCCTTCACGTGGAACAGTACCGTGCACGTATGCTGCATTTACTGGGCGCACTGCCACTGGCAGTGCTGCGGATCAGTTACAGGCTCAGCTTCCGCGTTGCCCACATCACCTGCGTCCAGCCCTGGTTCCACTGCCGAACATGCACATTCAAGTGTCCCATGGATGTCTGCCTATCCAACACAACTGTTGATGAATTGGACTATGACTTGTGTCTGCGCCCCCTGTTGGATCACGAACAGGAGTGCAACCGAGACAGCAGTGCATGGGATGCCTTGACATACTGCGTATGTATTGGTAGTTGTGCATGGGAGATTGCACAATTTCTCGTGTGCAGTGACCACATCGAGGCGCTCCCCTATTGGGCTGTGTTGCGGATTGGTGAGACGGCCAAGGCTGAGCACACCTGTCAGGACCACCTAATGGATTGGCTCACCCTGGTGTTCCTTGAACAAGACAACGACGTACTATTGGAACACATTGCACATGAAGCTGCATGGGCATTCATGGACGAGTAACTACGTTCCTGCCGCCACATCCGATTGCCACCCACAGCACATGGCCCAACAACTTGTTTCATCATGGGGATTGCTCACATATCCCACCACAACAAAGGACACGTCTGCTTCGTCCGGGCTCTGGATGCATGTGCGTAGAACAACGCGTGTGTACACACACCTGTGCAAGGTGACACAGGTCCATGGTCGGAGCAACACAGCGTAATTTGGCAACGTTGCCAATTCGGACACATTGCTGGGGGAGAGCACACACATGGCAATGTAGCACGACATGTGAACCTGTCAGACCCTCACACCTGATCACTGTCAGCAGAGCAGACAATCGGCGCACTCCCGAGGCAGAGCACTATGCAGATCCCATGTGCAGTGAGTCGTGCCCCCTCACACGGGGCAATGGGCAGATGCCAAACAACACATGACTCATCCAGCAAGGCAAGGTGGGCTGTGAGCATTGCCATCCGTGATGAATGTTGTCCATTTTAGCCCCGACATTTTCTGAACCTCGACATGTACCCATGCTGCGTGTAAGTGTCTTAAGCATGTCCCTGCCTGCTGTGGCCGTTGCCTGGTCCGTACTGACACGCACATGCCAATAAAGTCTATGCCACTCCACTGGTGTCTAACTGTGAGGTGTGTTGTTTAGATTGTCCACTCGTGTGCCACAATGAGCATCGTCCCTACACAGGGAGGAACTGACTGACGCATGTGCAATGTGGGTGTGTCCCTTTGGCAATCTCCACCTCTGTGAGCCAGACATTGTTTTTGGATATGTGCTGAACGACATGTGCACTTACATGACTTCAGCAATGTGTGTATGATGTCCAACCTCTGACCATGTGGAGCAATGTCATATATCACAACAGAATGTGTCCACACAGATGTGTGTAAGTAGGTATGCAACGTGAAGTTCTGTTGGCACACGTGGTGTAGGACACCACTCCTGGCCTGCTACCGTTTTGGTCACTCCTACACACAGCCCTATTCAACACATGGACATGTGCCTACATTGGGGGGTTGTGAGATTGTTGTTGATGTGCAATGGGGACACAGATAGTACTCACCTTCACAGTCATCCAATTGGCCATGTGTCTCAGGGATAGACATGCGCATTGATGTCAGTTACCAGGGTGTACCTTCATGTGCAATCATTGTCCCTACATCCAGCCATACTTCCATACGTGAGTGAACATAGTGATGACACATCTGTGTGATTTAGAATGTTTTATTCACATTCAGGTGATTGACGGAGCTGGAGCTGTACATGGCCATCCAAGCCCACATCACATGGAAGCCCAGTGGTGGGCCAACCAGAGTCCTTTGGGGATTGCACAGTGATTAGGAAGAGGGAGACTGCCGTCCGCAGCTGGATTGCTGTGTAATTGGCCAGCGGTGAAGAAATGGCAGTCTGTGTCGGGGTCCGGGTGAATGACGCAGAGTGTTCCGGGGTCAGTAGGAGGTATTTCCCAGGGCATGATGCATAGGTCATAACCAGGCAGGGTCAGGCCATGTGGCGGTGATGGATGCTACTGCCTCCTTCCTCCCACAGTAGTTCCCATCCCCTTCTCACTCCCCTGATACGGGTTCTGTGGCCGGTGTGTCCGGTGTGTGTGTGGCGGGGTGATGGCTGCATCGCTGTGTGCCACTGACACATCAGACTGCGTAGGTGATGGGGCAGCATCACAGTGTGCCACGGACACATCAGGGGTCGGAGCTGTGTGTGTCGATGTTCCCGCTGCAGTCATCTGGGAACGGCTCAGTGGCAGCAATGGCAAGATGAAGTACTGCAGGGCATTGGAGTTCCCAGCTACTACTCGCTGGTGTCCAGCCGTGGCAGACATACTTCCAGCCTGCATCTGCTCCATGGTCTCCATTGACCTCTGCATCTGTGCCAACTCTGTGCTGTCATGGCTGGTGCCTGTCTGACCAGACAGTTCTTGTATTCGATTCATGGCACCAGCGAGGTAAGCCACGGTCTGTGGCAGAGCATGGTGCGTACAGGGGGTGTCTGATAGGGACTGTACGTGGTCCCTGATGGGACTCAGACACCCACGTATGGCATCGAGTTTGGCTGCCACGAGCTCGAAACCCACCCGCAGCTGATCAGCCAACTCCACCTGGCAACCCAACACACGCCGTTTGAATTCCATGTATTGGTCGGGGGGATCCTGGGAGACAGCCGTGGTGGTGTGTGTTTCCTGCTGTGTGGTCTGTGCAGGTGGTGGGGTCACCTCGAGGCAGCTGGCCTGCCCTTCTCCTGGGGGTGGGGTGCAGAGGCTGTCCATTATCTGTTGGAGGGTGTCTTGACATATGTGCAGGTTGTCCTCTTCATCATTAATGATGGGAAGTGTGGTGTGCTCTGCAGGAGGTGTTGTTTGTCCCTCTGCAATGTAAAGGGGAGAGAGGTTAACAGAGTTTCACATGTATGTTGATAATTTGCAGATGTTTACATTCAGACTGCATGCCAATGTACATTGTGACTGTTTTGGGGAAGCTGGCTATTTGATGGCAGTCAGTGTGTTTTTCGACTACATGACGGATGTGTGGTAGTACCCGTACATTATCATCACATAGTGTCAGGCAATGCCATATGTGAGTGGACAGTTACTACGCACGAGCGGAACCTGTTGTGAGCTCTGTCCTGTGGTGGTGGTGTTGCACTTTGTACCACATTGCCGTCATTGCTGATGTTCTGTGATTGCTATGTGTGTGTGCTGCATTGTGGGGGAGTTGCCCCTGCAGCTCTGATTTCGTGTAGCCTTCTCCCTTTGAGGCGGGGTGCCTTTGAATTGTGTGCTTTTCGGGGACTGATTTGCTTTTGACTTGGGTCATATGTGCTCTCGGACAGATTTTGTGGCCTGGTGCATTGTTCGCCTGCTGCGTGTATTGTACGATACCAAAGGGGATGATGGACAGAGCGCTTGAGCAAATCAAACACTCACCCCCAGTCAACTGATCTGGGTTTAATCCATCATCATTCTTTAGCTCACTCCACCACCCCATTTCAGACATGGCCATATGCAAATCAGTCTGACCCTGTGCCTCATGGGAACAGTCCAGCCCGAACTGCCAAGCCATGTCTTCCCTGGACCGGAAACAAGCATCCTGGGACCGGTTTCTGGCTATTCAGTCATCATCAGCCAGGCTAGCTTGAATCCAGTGGCAAAGTGAGCAAGGGACCCACGTCTGGACATACCCCGCCAACTCAGGGCGAACAAAGCGATACCAAAGGGGATGATGGACAGAGCGCTTGAGCAAATCAAACACTCACACCCAGTCAACTGATCTGGGTTTAATCCATCATCATTCTTTAGCTCACTCCACCACCCCAGTTCAGACATGGCCATATGCAAATCAGTCTGACCCTGTGCCTCATGGGAACAGTCCAGCCCAAACTGCCAAGCCATGTCTTCCCTGGACCGGAAACAAGCATCCAGGGACCGGTTTCTGGCTATTCAGCCGTCATCAGCCAGGCTAGCTTGAATCCAGTGGCAAAGTGAGCAAGGGACCCACGTCTGGGCATACCCCGCCAACTCAGGGCGAACAAAGCGATACCAAAGGGGATGATGGACAGAGCGCTTGAGCAAATCAAACACTCACCCCCAGTCAACTGATCTGGGTTTAATCCATCATCATTCTTTAGCTCACTCCACCACCCCAGTTCAGACATGGCCATATGCAAATCAGTCTGACCCTGTGCCTCATGGGAACAGTCCAGCCCGAACTGCCAAGCCATGTCTTCCCTGGACCAGAAACAAGCATCCTGGGACCGGTTTCTGGCTATTCAGCCGTCATCATTCCATGCCACTGGAATCAAGCTATCCTGGCTGAAGAGGGGTGAAATCCCGAAACCGGTCCTAGGATGCTTGTTTCCAGTCCAGGGAGGACCTGGCTTGGCAGTTCGGGCTGGACTGTTCCCATGAGGCACAGGGTCAAAACTGATTTGCATATGGCTGGGTTCAAACTGGAATGGCTTGGTGAGCAAAAAAAACGATGGATTTCAAATATCGCTGCATTGGTGTTAATAATCGAAAGTGTACTCTCAATTGGACGATTACTCTGTAAACAATATTTAGGAAGCAATATTTATGTGAGACAATATTTCTGTAAAAGATATTTGGAGACGCAACAAGACATGTCGAGAAGGTAGGTAGGTATCCCTTAAAAATAATTCCGTCATGAACGGAAGACCATTATTATCATCAGTATGCAAGTTCATATATTTTATATCAATGTTTAGAGAGTGCTTGTATCTTTGATAGGGAGGATTATGACAAAAGAATGTTGTCTCTATTGGAAGTTAAGGATCACTACTCCAGAGCTCACATTTCCAAAATAGAACGACTAAATAGAGAAGTGGAAGTTATCACGAAAGGGGCCTTAGAAAATGGATGGATATGCCAAGCGGAATATAAATTCCTTAATAATAGAAATGCTAGGATTCCAGCAATCTATGGCCTTCCAAAGATACATAAGAATGAGCAGAATCCCCCATTGAGACCTATTGTGAGCTGTATTGGTTTACGATTGGAACCTCTTAGTCAATACGCAGATACTTTCCTTAAGCCTTTAGTTTTAAAACAGAGATCATATGTCCGTGACTCAGCGCACATTATCTCTATGATCGAGGGTATTCCTTTTAATGCTCATAACCAGATTTTAGTAACCCTCGACATAGAGGCGCTTTACACAAATATTCCACAAGACGATACAATCAATGTTATCTATGAAATTCTGAGTGATGATGACCTTAGAGGTGCAAACAAGGACTTTATTATGGAATGCATTACTCTAGTACTTAAGAACAATATGTTTTTATTTAAGGAAGATCTGTTTCTTCAATGCAAGGGTACAAGCATGGGAGCTACTAGTGCTCCTAGTTTGGCATGTTTGTATGTTGGAAAGTTTGAGGAGAAACATGTCTTCAATGAAGCGGCGCCCTTCTTTGAGAACATCTCTATGTGGCGTCGCTTCATTGACGACATTTTCTTTATTTGGGAAGGTGATGAAATGATTCTGAAACAATTTCTGGAATGGATAAACCTTGGTGATCCCAATCTTAGGTTTACGGCAGATTATAACAGTAGCTCAGTTCACTTTCTAGACATTACGATTAAAGATGTTGAGGGATCACTGGAAGTAGAACTGTTTACTAAACCGACTGACAAAAATTCGCTCCTGCATTATAGGAGTTATCATCCCCAATCCCAACGAGATAATATCCCATTTGGACAGTTCCTCCGGTTGAGGAGGAACTGTTCAAAAATTGAGGACTTTTACAAGCACTCAGAATTTTTGAGCAATAAATTAAAGGACAGAGGATACCCGAAAAAACTTATTAAACATGCCTTTAAACGTGCTCGTTTCTACAATCGTGATAGCATGCTGAATCCTGACCCTAGCAATAAAAAGAATAAAGAGAATACTGAGAACAAATTAGTTTTTGTAAGTCAATTTTCAAACGTCAGCAACAGATTAAAAATGTAATTAATTCGAATTGGAATATCTTGAATGAGGGCAACGATGTGAAACTTCCGAAACCTATATTTGCATTTAAACGCAATGATAACCTACGGAAACATTTAGTGCACACGTACCGGGAAGTAGGTATAAATGGCCAAAGCACTATACAAGGAGGCAAAGCCATTGGAAACCACAAATGTGGGAACTGCTCCATATGTGAAAACTGTATGGTGACAAAAACATTGACTTACAATGAGCATACGATCGAGTCCAGGAGCCTAAATAACTGTAGGAGTAGGAATGTAGTATATTTTTTACGCTGCCCATGTGGTCTGGCATATGTAGGTGAGACCGGGAGGGAGCTCAGATTGAGATTGCTAGAACACAGGTCAGCACTGAAAACTATGAAACAGAATGCTCCGTTGGTTGATCACTACATGACGATGAACCACAAACATATGGAATTTGAGTGGTTCATCATTGAAAAAATTACGTCCTCGAGAAGAGGGGGGAATGTAGAAATTAAGAGAAAAAACAGGGAACAATGGTACATTTCAACCCTTGATACTATACTTAGGGATTGAATACCAAGGAGGACTGGATGAGGATTGCTATATAAAAATCTTTTTATGGTGAACTGATTTCTCAAAGAATTTATATGTATCTGAGTGATTGGATTAGTATACTGAACGGTTTGGCCAAGATAAACTACACCTCTATCATGCATAGGGGGATAAGATAGAAGTAGAAGTTGGGGCGGGAACACGATGTATTGAGCTGGGCCTTCCTGTTGTAGTACAATATTGGGGCTACGTGAATAATTCAATTATCGATTTATGACCCAAATATTTGGTGTTAATAGAGTGGATAGTAATAGGGGCAAGGGTGAGGATAGATTGTGACTAGATGTAGGATACACGTGACGCTACATGTGAGTAATATGAATTTGATATATAGGACCTAATATATGTATTGGTGGATCTATGCAGGAGTTTTTTTAATAAAAACCGCAAGATGATCTAAATATTTGTAAATATATAAAGTATGACGGCCAATAAATAAGATCTGTGCACTTATGCGCCTCGATAGCATCCTTTAAACTATTGTTGACCGAGCGTGAGTGTGTCAATAAAGTTTTGTATATTTGACACCTAACCACGTGATCGGACGTAGTGACGCGATCACGCATGTGGCAGCGTAAATAAAATGAGAGTTAGTACACGATGCGTCCATGAATCCCACCGAGATCCAGGTCACATACCACGGGTAGCGAGTCGTTGAAGCAATAAGGTGAGGAGCTCGCGGCGGTAGGCTCAGTAGCATATTACGAATGATGTGGTAATTTTATACTGACAGGTTTGATACGGCTGTATCAGACTTTTAAATGAGGTAACCATCGTGAAGGGAGCGAGCTAAACAGGGAGTAGCCCGATAGCTGTTTGGATAGGAAGGGTTTAGAATGGTAAAACATTTTTGGTTTGCCTTAAAAGCGAACCGGTTGAACGTTTACTTGTACGGTGAGGATTAATGTATTACTATAATCTGTAGTATTATGTTTAATCACGACGGTGATTGATTTTAATATAGGAATCCTAGAGCAGTCACATCTTGCAGGAATATGTGTGCCATAAGTGGGGTATGTAGGATATCAGTAACTCAATAAACATTTAGTTGCCCAAAGTGCTAAAAGAGAACTGTGGTTAGATATAGGTGACGAATGTACAGGGGGGATGTAATCCCGGCCCCATGCTGAATAGAGAGAACCACGAGGATAGTAGTATCCCTTATAGATATTACCTAGACATTGTTTCTATTTTGTTTATTCAGCCACGAATAACGCCACCCTGCTATCAGAAGGACGTGATTGGTGAAACGCGCTTCTGATAAGTAAATGGTGAGATAAAAACTTTGTGATTTTTTAACGCAAAAAGATAACCTGAGATAAAAAATTGGTACTATATAAATGTTGCTTTACATCTTTAGAAACAAGGAAGCTTGAGACCTCCAAGAAAAACCACGGGGGAGTTACACTGTGAGAGACCCTGATTTTAATATTTCACTACAAATCTTTAGGTGAGGTATTTACAAAATAAAGGGCTGTTAATATATCTATGGTTTAGACTTCGAATATTAATTTTACATTTACCTCATAGGGAACAGAGTCATATGACCTGAGAAGTAAGGAGAAGAGAGGGTCGTTTCGTTATCGTGGAGAGTCGACCTTCTCCTTGTTTTAATTTAATTAAAGTATGTATAACTCATCAAAGACAGATTTTGTCTTGTGATAGCTTTGACTAATGATTTCATTAGTAAATCATTTCCCTAATCAGTCCTTTTTTAATTTCAGTAGATCACAGTAATAGGATCACTTTTTCCATAACAAATTGGGAGTTTCGCTCACTGAAGTGCAGATGCACTGGTGAGTAAAATATTGCAGTTATATTGGATGCATGAGAGTAGCATGTCGGTTGTATGTCATGATGATGATTTTTATTAATGAATGATTGGAGCACTTATAAATATAATTGGGTTTCTGAGTATATATTTTTTATAATTGTGATTTATATCAAAATGCATTTATATTAAAACATTGTGTAGGATATATATGTGAAAGAGTAGGAATGGTGATATGTATTATTAAGGTCATTGTAGTTCGTACCCATATGAGGAGAGTTTTTAAAGTTATATTTAGGATTAATTGCAATGATGTAAAGAACATTTTTTTTATATAAAAAAAAGATTATTATTTTTGTTTTTATTCCATACTAGGTGAGATCATAGACCAATGTATAACGCTACCTTAAGGAGAAAATAAGTTTTAAATGTCCTGATGAAGGTGGTCTTATTGAGCATATACCACTGAAACGCGTCGACGCCCAGTTTTATTGTTAAATTTGGAGAACTCAGCAGTCTAACAGAGACAGGGAATCAAGACCCATGCCCTCTGCTGTTTAAAACGGATCCAAATTAACGCTTACATGACAGAGTAGATTGTCTGTGTCCATTCTCCTATAGCGATATTGTAATTCTTGTTAACTGTATTTTTGATATATGTTTTTTTAAAGGTGTATTTTATATTTTGTCATGATATAAATTGTACATATAGTATGGCTTTTATTGATTAAACACATATATATTTTGTATAATTTGGTGTTATATAAGTGCTTTAATACATTCAGCATGAGGAACGATGTGTGTTGGTGAGCATGAGTATTTCTGGGACACGAATGGTGTGATATAGGTCCTGACCAAAGGGAACCCTTTTTTTAACTATAAAAGAACAACGACATAAAATAAACACTGACATTCAAAAAAAGACAGTAGAAGAGATATGGTATCAGAATATCATTATCATAGTATCATCTAACGGAAATATTGTGTTTTTAATAGCAATTAAAAAAATATCCCCCCATTAAAGATAATAATAGAAAATATATGATTACACAAATAGTTTTTTTTAGGAAAGCAACAAAGTATTATCATTAGGTATTTACAAGTTTCATTGCTGAAACTAATACCCTGCATACCTGCCAACTGACATGGTGCCACTGTGTGTGACACAATTTTAGCTTCCTTCATATGGTCACCTAGTGAGGAGCCGAAATCACATGGTGTCAGGGAAAACGAGCTGAAAACCACAGTAAACAGTGGATTTCCAGCTTCTTTTTGGAGGTTGTAAGTAGCCAATGTCCATTAAAAGTTGTGAAAACACCCTAGGACATCGGCAACAGCCTCAAGGGCCCTTTGTTTTTGATTTTTTTAGGGCGGGTTGGGGGGCATGGTGAGGGGCAGAGTGCCTCTTAGACAGCTTTCGGCACCAGGCCCTGCCCCTTCCAAGGCCCCGCCCCCTCCTCCTCACATGGTGAAGTGATTTTGTAAGTTGGCAGGTATGGACCCTCCAGATCAGATATACCTAAAAAATGGACTACCACATTCCCTTTAACACATTGGAATAATATAAGGTACTTCAATTGGTGGGTAATGTGTTACACAATTAACAATAGTTCAAAAAAGCAAGCAGTTATACCATATAACATTAGTATCATATTTTATTATATCAATAATACAGAAAAAGACCAGTAAAGTCCAATATGTTGATGTATACATTGCAGCTCTTGTAGGGTTTATGAGTGATGTTATTTCTCATGTGATAACTGAGGAGAGGGGAATGGAGATGAATTACCTGGGTATTACAGTTTGCAAGGAGTTACAATAGTGTTGTATGGTTCATACTTTCTCAGAAAAACTGTACGTATGTTGGACAATATAAACGTCAAACCTGCGCAAGACTGAGTCCATGCACGCAATCAGTATATGTTGGCCTTAGTCCTGGCCAGCTCACAGTGCACCATCTGTACCCCTAACCTAGCAAGGTAACAGGTGGTATGTGCAACCTCAGATCATGACAACCCTGACTTCCCAAGAAAATCATGGAGACAGATCTAAAGTCCTTTCATTTGGTAACTCATGCATGCCCAAAGGGAGACACAAGAAATACTCAGATTTGCATTTCAAATATTTATTGAAGCAATAAGATTCTTGTGTAAAATACGTGTTTTGCAATTATCAATAGAAGGAAACAAATTAGAGTAATATGCATCACAAGAATTGTAAAGAAAATGAACAGTTCAACCATTGTGGTGTTATGTAGAATATATGCTTGCATATGAGTATAACATAACATGTGTATTTGTAAAGCGCACGTTCACCCGTAGGTATCTTGGTGCTGAATGACAGATGTTCCTTGTTACCTAATACAATGGTACTCATTTTATTGACCTCAGATGGATGAAAGGCTAAGTGGACCCACTGGGATTTGAACCTGTGACCATGAGCTCGAACACAGGCCCCTGCAGTGGGCGCATTAGTCTTCTGAGCCACCTGAGCCGGTATAGCTACCTAGCGCTCCCTTTCCTAGTGGGCGTAGGGTGGGTGAATCTGCCAGAGCCCCTTAGGGTGACCAAACTCTTCAGTTACCTGTGGGTATGTTTCATCTGGGAGCCCGTCTTGGTGTACCACTCGGCACCATCCTTCTCAGGAGGTAAACAGGAGTCAGCTGGGCTGGAATTCTGGCATGGAGCGACCTCAGCAGTGTCAGCGAAATGCTCCTCTAACTGAACCAAGGAGTAATGTTGTTTATATAAGAAACTTAACCCATATTGCCATGCCGAAGCCCCAGTCAGGCCGCCATTATTAATTCTATTGTTACAGAGCTGTCACCGAGGGGACAATAACAAACAACATTTTGAGCAGTGAACTTTAGCTCTCGTACAGAATGTTGAAGGTTCTGATTATATTCCTACGAAAAACTGTAAATGTAAGCAAAGTACTTTCAGGGAATATTATCCCATACAGGCTCACAAGCAAATCTGTTTCAAGTGTCATCGTCCAAGAAAGATGTAAACTTTAAACGTGAGCATGTAAAATGGTGGTGTTCTTGCCCGGGCCTAATGTGACCATATAACACCCACTCCTTGGACGTAAGGTGACTAAAAGCTTCCTAAAAGGTATGCTGTAAAGATATCTGGAATGAGACCTAAAATCTTAAAAGCATCATGCTCTTTCATAATAAAAGCATAAAGAAAGCCAAATTGTATTAAAAATCAATAAAAAGCGATTACAATGTCTACATTTAAAAGCAATTTAGCAAGAACAAATATGGGCGAATTAAAAAAATCTTCACTGCTCAAAACTGCCAGATTGGTTAAATGTTCAGAGGAGTAGACAAAACATTGCTGTTCCAAGCTATGCAGATGATGATTCTGTTGGCACCCCTAGCACCACTTCGAATGAACAAACATGCTCCAATCCATCCCCCCAGCAGCCTCTGAAGGTGTGACTGCCAGTAGTGCATCCACAGAGGACGAGCCAGGATCCAAAACACCAGGAGCGGAAGCATCCCAGGCAGGCTCAAAATACGCATTTAGAAGCAACGGCAATCATGCAGGGCATCTGTGCAAGTGAGTTTTTAAGAGACCCACCAGCAGTTCTTTGTCCGTAGATTGAACCGGTTGCATTTCCAAGCATATATCCAGGGCACACTCAAAAGTGTACAGCTGACAGCGAAATACAGGCTGCATGCAGTGTAGCCAGACAGGCCGAAAGAACATGAACCAGTTGTCATTCAGTTCTTAAAGCAAGAGAGCACCAAAAGACTGCATCATTCTCTCACGATACAGTAGCACATGTGGTAGTGCCATCCCCATTTGGCCGCGTGACAGAACATCCTTTGCGGAGCAAATAAAATAAAAGCGGTGTCCCGACAACCAGGAACAGGACAAGGGGGAAGCCTCCAAAAAAGTGCATGACCCCCACAGTATTTGAGATGTTAAAAATGTGGTGCAATAGCTTCTCAAAATGATGCGGGAGATTGGTATGAAGTAGCAACTGTATCTCAGAAGAAGACCTTCCAACTTGAAGACCAAATATCTCTTGTGCAGATGTTAAGGCCCCTTTTCATTCTGAAACAATAAGGATTTCAGTCTATTCAAAGCATCAAAGTTCACATTCGAAATTTTAATAAAAGGCCAAATTGTTGCATATCTAATTGTATGAGCAGGTGGAAAAAGCACTTTTGTACAACAGGACACAACCGCAGAAACAGTCACCAGAAATGGCATACCCGGCTTCATCCCACAGCAACCTTGATCATTCAACATCAAATAGTTTCCATTGGAAAGCAATATGAACGTTGGATGAATTAAAGCAGCTGGGAAACCTTTCAGATAACATGGCAAGTCAGCATTGGACACATTGCATGCACCATGGAATGTAACATCTCTGCAAACTAAAGAGTGGCCTAAAGTGTTCCTGCAGTCTGTACCGCTAAGAAAAACCTCAGTCGCACCATTCCTACAACTATAAGTGAAAGGTAGAATCCATGCCTCATGCACAAACCCCTCTAATAGCGCTTCATACCTGTCTACTTGATGGTGCTGCAAGCAGTATTTGAAGTGAAAAGTTGAAATTGACAGAGAAATAAACCTGTGTATTATCCAATCTGCTGATGGTACCTCTGCAACAGTAAATGGTCATTTTTCTAGCTGTTCTGTGTGTAACATTGTGTACGTTGTGGCTTGTCGGGCCATAGTGGTCTGTTCTTTTCCTAAGTTGAATGGTAAAAACAAACTAGTGGCATTTATGTGCTTCCATGGAATGCGACCAGTGAGTAAAATCTATAGAGTCAAACTTAGTAGCATGATAGACCTGAGCTGTGATTGCCCATGTTGCAAAAAGGACATGTCACTCTGTATGATGCCAATAACAGACAACACAATGTTACCCAGAGAATATATCCTATTGTATAATGTTGTCATACCATTGTCAACTACTGCTAGAGCCTTTTCTAAATTCTCTCTGGCAATTTCACATATTCTCTCAGCAGATTCCTGCTGTGAAACTTTCAACACTTCATTGTATATTGAATATAGAAAGCGCTTTTGACGTGGCTTTCTAGGACCTAGCAAGAAATCCTGATAATCCATGTCATCAGAAAGAAGAGGCAAGAGTTGTTTCACCTCAGTGAATGTTGAATATTTGAGGCATTCTAGGCACAACTTTCCAGCGACCAATGTTGTTAACACTCCTGAGTGTTGTGTCTGCACGTAACATGGATCTGCCCTACTTATCCTGAACCCTTTCGTGTTGTTGAGAAAACATGCCTCACATCCATTAGTATCTAACGGCCACACTAACCATCCCTCTGGACTGGAACGTGACCTACTGTATGTCCTATTTCTAAGCATGATGTTGAATGTGTCCTTAATGTAATTTGTGAATTGCTGCCAATTGTGCAAAAGTGGGATTTTTTGGTGTATTCGGTTCCTTTATCTTGGCCAGGCCAGAACAGGACATTTGCTGCACTGTTTTATTCAGGAAAATTAGTTGTTTTGGTATGAGGCATCTCCTAAATAAAACCTCGCTCCACTGAACCTGCCAATCTTTACTTCCCCACATAGATTTCAAATCAATATTGCCTCTCCAAAAGTCATACCCTTGTGTCAACACCTAGGAAATGAAAGTTGCAGAATAAACAAATTTGGTGTCAGTGAGCATATTTTTCTTCGCTGGGGAAGGTGTAAGTTTATAATAATATGACTCTGGGTCCTCTGGATTGTGACCAGGAAAATATGCAAACTTCTGTGCAAATGTCTTTGAGCTACCCCGTGGTGGTGTAGGGCAATGTTATCATTGAGTGTAACTAAATTCTTCACGTGGACTACTTGCTTTATGTGAATAATGGTGACCATATTGGGGCAAACAAAACATTTCATCATAATTAGATGTACAATCATAAATTTTTTCACTATTAAAGACAGAGTAATGCTCTAAGTCAGCAAGCATTTCATGTACTGTTTGAATGTCCCAATCATCAGAGATAGTGCCAGGAGTGATGACATCATGAAGGGAAATACAGAAAACTTAGGGGACTTGTAAAGTCTCTGTTGGTCCAAATATATCATGAGGTACCTTACCCCAAACAATTCCATCAGGAACCAGAAGCGCTGATATGTTCACCAGGGAAAGATCTCTTCGTACTTTGTGTGATGAAGAATGGGGTTTCAAAACCTCATTTATCAGTTTAACAGCAAAGTGTTCTGGGAGATAGTGTCCATTCAGAAGCAAGAAAAAGATGATTATGAAACCAAATCAAATGCAGAGGAACAGTAACAAAATTGTAATCCAAGTGTTTATTCATGGAGGGATAAGGTATGTCTTTTTAAGCCAAATGTAAAGTTCATGTCGGCCCCTCTGTGAAGGTGAGTCTGATGAATCTGAAGAGAAGTCATCAAAGTTGACAAAATAGCCAGAGGCTATTTGTACAAATGTGGGAGGCTCGTGAAGCTGTGTATAACTGGTAGATGACTCTATTGGTGGGATGTTGTAGATATCATCATTGTCTGCAAATAGAGTTGAACTCTGTGTGGTCACACATGACGATTGTATGGTATTTGCAGATGTGACGGGAAGTAGTGACACTTCAGTGTTAGCTGTTCCCAGCTGGGTAGATGAAACTTCATTGTTGGTCAAAGCTTGTAACAGAATTTCCTGTAAGGTGGTGAGTGGAGGCAGGTAACTAGCCAGGAGCTCTCAAGGCCTACTATGTAGAACTGGCCACTTTATGTGGTTTGATGAGATCAATAGACATAAATCTCTTCTGTTTGCCACCGGCAAGGGGCGGTAAAAGTACAGTTCCGGTACCTTCATCAGCCATGACAGGCACAGGCACCTTGTGAGATGACCCAAATTCGTTCTTGTCAACTATTTTCTCCCGTACTAGATCATCGATCTTTGGAATCCAAGCAGGAGTTGTCGGTGCTTCCTTCACTTCACCAGTGGTGGAACATTTCTGTTGGCCATTTCTCTGAGCGTCTCTGAAGTCATTCATGTCCTGTAAAACATCCAAAAGTTCACTGATATCAAAAGTGGTTTCTGCTGACACTTTACTGGGAGTGTCATGGTCTGGCACCCACATTTCAAACCCAAACAGGACTTCATAGGGAGTCCGACCCCCCCAAGGATCTTCTAGGCAGATTGTTTAAGGCTCTCTGTACCTAATACAGTTGGTGGACCTAACTGCGACCTGAACCTAATACTCTAGCTGTTAAAGACTGCTTTAAGTCACAGTTTTTCATCTCCATGACTGTGTTTCTCTCGGGATGGTATGGTGAGTAACAATGCTCAGTCAAACCCAGTGTTCCCATGGTATCCCTGTAAGCCTTAGAGTTAAACGCTGGACCCTGGTACGAATGGAATGCAGCTATTGCATATGTGCCGACAAAGACTTGCAAGTCCTTTATAACAGTTTGAGCATCAGCTGATCACTGTGCAATACCCATAAGAATAGAGAGCAGGAATCCACTGATAACATGATGTTTTGTAAGACCCATCAGAGTGTAAGGATCCGAAATGGTCCAGATAGACACTGGCCAGAAGCTTGTTTGAGATCAAAAGAGGTGTCTGTGGTGGATGAGCAATTGTGGAAACCTTTATTTGCTGACAAATGTCACATTTAAGGACATAGTCTTTAGCCTGTTTGTAAAGACCTGGCCAACAATAGCGTTACTTCAATAGTGAAATTGTACCCACCATCCCTGCATGAGCAGACGCTAGACTCTCATGTGCAGCTAGGATCAGTCCTAACCTTTGATCTGAATTAGGTATTACTCTATCCCCCACTCTGGAAATATAAGAACATGCAATGTGTTGCACACTTAACTGGTAGTAGTATTTTAGTGGAAAACCTTTTGTTAAGAGGGTGCTATTGCACGCAGCATTGACAGCTGTCATGATGCCTCCATCTATTCTCATACTAGAACGAGTTATTGAAGCATCTGCAGCAGTTTGCACTGTTGCTTTTGCGGCTTCATCAGCAATTGAATTCCCTGCAACGTGTATTCTTACACATTGGTGGCTCAGTGTGAATATGACATGAGCCCATGGCAAACCTGCTTTAAGTTTAGCTACTTGTCCCCAAAGCATCCTAAGCTTGATTGTGTACACTTTAGAGTCTCTGAATCCATTCTGGCTCCAGTACTGTAAGTACTCATTGTAAGACTAGACACAATAATAAGAATCACACACTATAAGTGTGGGGAACTTAGGATCTGTATGCTCAAGAGCCAGAATTAGATTTTCAATTCAGTCAGCTGTGCAGTGCAATCACCAAGTAACTGCGTGTATGTTTTATGAGGTTGGAATTCTCCGCCTCTCATTTTACCCTTTACCTCTGTGCTAGTGGAACGAGTATTGGCGATTTGTTCCTACTACAGGCTGAGCAGAACCATCAGTGTAGGTTATAGAATCATACTTCTCTAGAATTATTATTTTATTGGGCAGAGGATATTCGTGTTCGTCTTGAAGGTACGCCTGTGCTTGTGGTGTAGATTCAAATACATAATCTACATCTGTTGCTGTAAGTGAATTGGCCCATTGAATCCATCTTGGGTGTAAAGCTTTCACATTGGGAATGCTGGCTTTTGTAACAGCCTCTAAGGCTGGAATGAGAGTCACAACAATTATTCGTTTTCCCTCAGCCAGTGATCTTTCTTTCACAACAGCTGAGTGTACTGCCGCCAGAATCTTCTCTGTTGGTGAAAAATGCATATTTTCCTAAAAATGTGATTTATATGCAATTGGTACAGTGTCTCCTTCATTGAATGTGACATATGTGTAACCTGATGTACCCGCAATTATGTGGATCACCAAATTTGTACTATTAAAATGTGTGTGTAAGTGTTTTGAAGCTTGCATTTCAACTTGTTCTGAATGTAAAATCTGTGTGTGTTCAGATGTCCAATGTGTGCTTGAAAAGTTTGGACGAACCAAGTCATAAAGCGGTTTTACCCATTGTGCATAATCTGGTACCTAAGGTCTGCTGAAATTTAGAAAACCCAATATTGATTGGAGTCTTTTTAATGTGTTTGGAGGTTGTAAAAACGTACACTTCTGTAAGAAATGTGTCACAAGACTTTTGCCTTCACTTGACAACTGATATCCCAAGAATAGGACAATGAGATAGGCTAACTTTGATTTTTTTTAAGGTTAAATTTGTAATCCATTTGAGCAATTCCTACAATTATACGAGCTACTCTAGTTAAGTGTGTTGTTATGTCATCATCAATTAAGTATATGTCATCGAAATAGGACAATGCTTGGTCATCAAAATCTTGTAACAGTTCTGCTACACGAGCTGAAAACAGCCCGGGGCTATTCTAATACCCTTGGTGCAGTCAAAAGAATTGCTTTTGAGGGCCTAAAGCGCTAAATGTAGTCAAGTATCTGCTTTCAGGTGCCATGTTTTAGCAGAAAACCCCATTTGAAATGCCTAATGTCGTTCTATATTTCTTGCGCACTATATTGTTCAGTAGTGCCGCGCTATGCGCGTTTTGTACAGAAAATGTGCATGTAGCAGTGCTCAAGTGCCTGTAATATAAGACTAAATTATATGAATGGTCTGGTTTCATCACTGGAAACAAGGGATTATTCATTGGTGAGGTGCAACTTTCTATTACACACTGATATTCATGTTGTGTGAGTATCTCTCTAACTTATTTTTTGGCCTAATTTTTAATGGGGTATTGTCCTTGTGGTTGTGGGCAGGACCTCACAGTTATGATGTGGTGAGGAGATCTTTTATCCCAACCCACGTGGTTGTGATATAACGCCAGAGCATGTGCTAAGGCCCGCTCCTTGGTGTATGTGTGTTTTACTGATTCTGAAACGAGTTCGGAAAAAGCTGGTAAAATTACTGTTTCTCTAGTGGGCAATCCCTAACAAACTCAGGTGACCAATCTTTTTCAGCCATGAGAACGTCGTAGCCGAATGACAAGTTCTCCCAAAAGAAAAAGCTGATAGTACATGGTATTTCCCTCTCCATCTGGAGTTGCAATTCATATAATTGACTTGGAACACTCAGTCTCTGGTCTGGTGTCACTATTTGCTACTGGACGCAGTCACTCATTGCTACTGCCGCCAGACACTTCATAAAATTCTGCCAAACTATTGTGACTTCTGCCGCACTGTCCAGCAGTTCGGCAGTTCGGGCTGGACTGTTCCCATGAGGCACAGGGTCAGACTGATTTGCATATGGCCATGTCTGAACTGGGGTGGTGGAGTGAGCTAAAGAATGATGATGGATTAAACCCAGATCAGTTGACTGGGGGTGAGTGTTTGATTGGCTCAAACGTTCCGTCCATCATCCCCTTTTGTATCGCTTTGTTCGCCCTAAGTTGGCGGGGGTATGCCCAGACGTGGGTCCCTTGCTCACTTTGCCACTGGATTCAAGCAAGCCTGGCTGATGACGGCTGGAATGCCAGAAACCGGTCCTAGGATGCTTGTTTCCGGTCCAGGGAAGACATGGCTTGGCAGTTCGGGCTGGACTGTTCCCATGAGGCACAGGGTCAGACTGATTTGCATATGGCCATGTCTGAACTGGGGTGGTGGAGTGAGCTAAAGAATGATGATGGATTAAACCCAGACCAGTTGACTGGGGGTGAGTGTTTGATTGGCTCAAACGTTCCGTCCATCATCCCCTTTTGTATCGCACTGTCCAGCATGGTCAGAGCCCACTCCCCGTTCAGAAGCAGAGGTCTCAATATCTGTGCCATGCTTGGCTTTATTCCAAGCCACTTCCTTCTTTTTAAATTGAGACTTCACCGTGTAGGTTTGTCTTCCTTTTTTATTATGAAGTTAGAAGAGAGTTGTGAGTCCTTGTTCGGTTTCACATACTCCTCTGATCTGCGCTCTGATCATCCTCCACTCTACGAGCATTTTTTGGATGATTCCTTAAAGGAACGAGAAGGACGTAGATCAGTATCCTGATGCCTATCAGGTTGTTTAATTCAATCACGGTTACACAAGTTATAGAGCTTCTCAGTGGACTCCTCTTGGGGAGATCTACCCTGTGTTTTAGTCTTTTCTTTATTTTCATTATTAGCCCACCATTTTTTAGAAGACTCAGGTGCCTGCTTCGAGTTATCCTATTCAGAATTACCCTTAATTTGTGGTTTATTAGGTCTGGCTCCCAAATTATCTCTACCTATGGATGTATATGTTTCTTCAATCATTTTAGGTTGTTTGCGCTCCTGGTCAAACAGAGCAACCTGTGTAAGTTGCTGGTGTATAGCCAATGCTGCTGCTTCCCTTTTCATATTACTTAATATGATTGAGGATACTGCGGCAAAATTGCCCATTAATTTCTTCCCCAAATCTAGGGCAGGGGCTGCCCCGTATTCATTTTGAATCTGTTTAAGAACCTCAGGCAAAACACAGCAGGAGCGATGCCCATTGGCAGGCATATTGTGAGAATTCTGTTTTTCTTGGGGTTCCTTATAGGGAAACACTGCTTCAAGCTGATTAGTTTTTTGTGCAATCCAAAACAGAATCTCATCCATCTGCTGGGAACTTTACCCATTATTGCATTAATGGTTACTGGATTAATTCCAGGCAAAGCCAAGTTTGGATGTGCAGCTTGAGCAGCCCTTTGTGGTATAGCCGTTATGGTTCGCATAAAGAATTAGACAAGACGTCAATAGAGTGTAACTAAATCTCTGTATAGTACTTCAAGCTCTAGGTCTGTAATGTTTGGTATATCTGGATATGGTGTATAACCAGCTAAGACAAGCCATGTTGCTCCCTAACTGCTCAGAGGACCTAGTCTGACATTTTCTAATGTATGTGGTAAGGCACCTAGGAACCATTTATATGTTCCTGATGAGTGAGTGGGATTTCTAAATCCTCATATGCTCTGTATTGGTTAGGCACTGCTACTTCAGTGTATGTATGAAAATTCCCTGAGTTGGCATTTACTGCCAGGATGTGACCCATGAATACAATACTTCTGTTTTGTATGCTTCATGGGCCTCCACCATGAAGGTAACATCCCCTTCTGTTTGCAGGAGCCAATTTTGCGTTAACATTTGTGGTAGTGCATGTCTGCCATTAAGTGGTAGAACCACCTGTCCTGGATTAGCCATAGATATTTTTGGAATATGTGGAATTCAGAGTGGGTGCCTTTATGGGTTGATCCTTTTAAAGGTTTAAGCTTGAACAACCTACAGTCAGAAATAGGGGTTCCCTACGTAGCTGAGGAGGATTTTTTCTGTAACAAGATGGACGTCTCCGGTTCGTTAGTGAGTAGGGGATTTGGGCACACAAAAGAAAAACTACTTGGGAGACCAATTCAATAAGTACCCAAGCTAGAACGTTGGTGGCTCCATGTCATGCGGTTCATACTTTCTCAGCAAAACTGTGCGTTTGTTGGACTATAGAAATATCAAAACTGCGCAAGACTGAATCCACACAAACAATCAGGATATGTTGGCCTTATTCCTGACTAGTTCAAAGTGCACCATCTGTACCCCTAACCTATCAAGGTAACAGGTGGTATGTGGAACCTCAGAACATGACAACCCTGACTGTTCAAGGAAATTGTGGAAATAGATCTAAAGCCCTTTTGCTTGGTAAGTCACGCATGCCCAAAGGGAGACACACGAAATACTCGAATTAGCATTTCAAATATTTTTTGAAGCAATAAGATTCTTGTGTAAAATACGTGCACTACAATTATCAATAGAAAGAAACAAAACAGAGTAATCAGCATCACAAGAATGGTAAAGAAAATGTACAGTTCAACCATTGTGCGGTTACGTAGAATATATGTGTGCATATGAGTATAGTTATAGTTATGCTCCTACTTAGGGCTCCCTTTCCTAGTCTGCCTAGGGAGGATGATTGTACCAGATTCCATTAGGGTGATCTAACACCCTAGGTACCTGCGGGTATGTTTCATCTGAAAGCCCATCTTGGTGTAGAGCTGGGCATCATCCTTCTCAGGAGGTAAACAGGATTAAGTTGGGCTGGAATTCTGGCATGGGGCGACCTTGACTGTGTCAGCGAAATGCTCCTCTAACTTAACCAAGGAGTCATGTTGTTTATATAACAAACTTCACCCATGTTGCCATGCTGAAGCCCCAGTCAGGCCGCCATTATTGATTGAATCCGTACAAAGCTGTCGCCGAGGGGAATAACAAACAACAACATTTTGTGCAGTGAATTTTAATCTCGTACAGAATGTCAGGGTTCTGATAATATGCCTATGAAGAAGTGTAAATGTAAGAAAAGTCATTTCAGAGAAAATTATCCCATACAGACACGCAAGCAAACGTGTGTCAAGTGTCAACGTTCAAGAAAGATGTCCCCTTTAAACGTGAGCATGTTAAATGGTGGTGTTCTTGCCAGGGCCTAATGTGACCACATGTGAGCAGGAGAGAAAACCAAGGGAAAATCTCACGAGGAAACCAGACACACATACAAAAACTTTGTTCTAAAATCCATATTCAACAAATGTAAATAGTTAATAAGGAACTTTCCAATGAGGATACACCTAAATAAAATAAATGAAATAGATAAACCACAAAAAATTGCAACTCTGCAAAAATTAAAATAATGTGGAGAGAATACTTTTATCTCCAGCCAAAATATATATTTATATATATTTTTTACCCACATCAGCTGGGTGATAGGGAAAGGCCATCAGGTCTAAATGTGTGGCTAAAAGCAACCACTTAATTTCAGGTTGTTATAAAAAGCATGATAGCTCTGTGAAACATGTTTATATTAAAATGAAACCTCATTTGCTTTTTTGTTACATATACCAATGTCCAATTCAGACTTAGGTGTGTATTATTGGTCTTCATTGTGAATGAGAAGGGATCAATATATGGCTCATTTGATAATGGTGTTCCTCAGCACATTTGTAGCTATGGAAGTAGGGACACCAAAATTCTAGGGTTTACAAAGAACACAGTAATCCATCTCAGTGTATCACCATACTTTTTTAATACTACAGTAGCTACCTTACTCTGAAATTAAAAAGGAGTACTGCAGTAGCACTACTAACTACAAAATATAATTCACAACTTCCCTCTGATCTGAAGTCCTCTGCCTCACCCTCTCCTATCTTTTCTTATCAGCCGAGGTAGCGAGGTCTCTGCATAGTTAACTATACTACTTGTAATAAATGTGGGAGAGACCGGAAATCTTTGGTAAAATGTGGATTAAATAATTACTCAAAATGGGTAAGACCATTGCAATTCGTAAAATGCACTACTAAAATTTCTTCAGCTACAAAAGTATCAAAAATGCTTAAATATACTCCATTCCAGGTTTAGAGTACATCAAGCACCACTCATGGCCAACCACTGGCACTGCAACACACTCCCTTAGAAATCAGAGGAGGCGTAGAATTAAAATAGAACCTCATAGGAATTGATGCTGAATTTATTAAATTCTTTGCACATTTAAATTGTAAATATTATTAATATTTTTGTTTGTTAAAAATGTAACAACAAAATTAATTCATAAAATGTAATTAAACAGCTATACTTAAAAAAATAAAAGGTATTTGAATTGAGTTCAGTTAGTGTTCATTGCTTACTTTACTTTTAGGTTATTGTTTAGATATTAGCATGTATAAATTAAATATTATTTTACATTATGTTGTATTGCAATATATATTTAATTTGATAAGTTATTGTGCTGTATTTTTTTTTTTATTAGTTCCAGGTTCATGCTAATTATTTTTTATTATTTTACATGTATATTTTACGTTAAAATATATTTATTATTTTTATAAGTTCATTAAATTTCCAGATATTTTTCCACAGGGAGAGCTTCACCTTGAATCCGAAGTTTCTCCACCAACAGGTGAAAAGTTATTTGTAGTAACTTTACACTCATAAACTCTGTTGTAGGAGGCTCTCCCCTCCCTTAATTTTAGGACAGTAAGACATGTAAGACTACATATAGGTGTAAATATGAGTAGCAAAAAGCGGAGCAGCTCAGCCAGGTGTAGAAGTAGATCTACATGTTAGTAAATTCTACACATATATATTTACTCTTGTGAACTGGGCCCAGTATTGTACAAAGATGTTCAACAAGAGGAATGTGTCTGATGCAGGGGCTTAGAAGATTCAGTAGAGACTTCCTTATTAATACTTATCCTTCCAATGATCACATTTGGGAGTTTCATAGCAGTACATGTGTTATACTTTGTTTTTTTGCTGGAATGATTGAGTTTTGTCTTTTGAAAAACCATGTAGCTGTTCTGACTACTAGAGCATAATGGATATTTCTAGTTGTTTTTTGGTTGGTTGAGTTTAGTTTCTGAGATCTTTAAAAATGCCTCTCATTGAGGCAATGGAAACACTGATAGTGGCCTTACAATTCATTATAATTGTGCATATCTACACTTGCATCATGCTAAAATAGCTGTTATCAATCAATCAATCAACATTTGTATAGCGCAGCACTGTCATCCCTAGGGGTATCTGGGCACTGGGGATGCTGTGTCTCTGTTGAACAGCCAGGTCTTGAGTCTCTTCCTGAAGTCCATTAGGGAGGGTGATATTCAGAGGTGGAGGGGCAGGTCATTCCAGGTCTTGGCAGCTATGTAGGAGGAGCGACCCCATAGCGGCTGCGATGGATGAGCGGGGTGTGGGCGAGGGCGAGTGAGGAGGAAGACAGGTGTCTGGATGGTTGATGGAATTTCAGTCGGTGGTTGATGTAGGCTGGTCCTTGATTGTGGAGGGATTTGTAGGCGTGTGTGAGGACCTTGAACTGGCATCTCTTTTGGATGGGAAGGCAGTGGAGGTTTCTGAGGTGGGGTGATGTGAGACCATTTGGGGAGGTACAGGATGAGTCTGGCTGCCACGTTCTTTATAGTCTGGAGTCTTCTGAGTAGCTGGGTGGAGATGCCGGCATAGGCAGCATTGCCGTTATAGAGGCAGCTGGTGATGAGGGCCTGGGTGACGGTCTTTCTGGTGTTGATAAGGATCCATCTGAAGATTCTGTGGAGCATGCTGAGTGTGTGCAAGCATGAGGACGCGACTGAGTTGACATGCCGTTTCATGGTCAGTTGGCTGTCAAGGATGATCCCCAGGTTGCTTGCATGTGCTGTTGGTGAAGGAGTTGGCCACCAGCTGTGATCCCAGGCGGAGGTGTTGTTCCCGAAGATCAGTACTTCTGTCTTGTCGGAGTTCAGTCTGAGGAAGCTGTCTCTCATCCAGTTGGCTATGTTGGTCTTGGAGAAGCTGGTTTTGGCATTGGTAGGGTCCTCGGTGAGCGAGAGGATGAGTTGAGTGTTGTCTGCATAGGAGATTATGTTGAGGTCATGGGATCTGACAACATCTGCGAGGGGGGTCATGTAGGTGTTGAATAAGGTGGGGCTGAGCAATGATCCTTGGGTTACGCTGCAAATGATGTTCTTGGGTGCAGAGGTGAAGTGAGGCAGTCAGATACTCTGTGTGCATCTTGTAAGAAAGAAGGTGATCCACTTGAGGGTGTCTTAATGTATGCCGATGTTGTGGAGTCAGTTAATGAGGGTGTTGTGGGAGACGGTGTTGAATGCTGCAGAGAGGTCAAGGAGGATCAGGGTCACAGTTTTTCTGCAGTCGAGGAGAATTCTCATGTCGTGTGTGGCGGAAATCAGCTTGGCCTCAGTGCTGTGGCCAGCCCGGAATCCAAATTTTGTGAGGTGTCCAGTAAGTGGTGTTGCTCCAGGAATTCGGTGAGTTGTTGGTTGATTGTTTTCTCAAGTGCTTTGGTTGGGTAGGGGAGCAGGAAGATAGGTCAATAGTTCTTGAGATCGCTGGGGTCAGCGGAGGGCTTCTTTAGGAGGGGTCTGACTTCTGCATGTTTCCATCTGTTCGGGAAGGTTGCTGTGGTGATAGAGGTGTTGAGGATGCTGGTAAGTTCCAAGCTGAGTGGGATCATTCAAAGGTTGAAGATGTGATGAGGGCAGGGGTCGGTGGGTGCCCTGGAGTGGATGGAAGACATGATGGCTGTGGTGGTCTGGGTGGTGAGAGGAGACCAGTCGGTGATCGTTTGGTTGGTGTTCACTGGTTGGTTGAGGTTGTTGAGGTTGAGTGTGGTGGGTTGGGGGTTGAAGTTGTTGAAGATGGTGTCAATATTGTTGTGGAAGTAGCTTGAAAGTGTGTCGCAGAGTTCTTTGGAGGGGTGGATGGTGTTTTCTGTGGCTGTTGGGTTGGAACATTTCTTGACTATTTTGAAGAGTTCCTTAGTGTGGTTGGCTGTGGTGTCGATCCAGGCGGAGATGGCTGATTTCTTGGCTTCCTTGATGTGTTGGTGGTAGTTGCTGAGGGCTGTTTTGTGGGATGCTCTATCAGCAGGGTTCTTCGTGATACGTCAACGATTCTCCAGTTGGTAGCAGTGGTGCTTGGTGGTTCTGTGTTCTGGGGTGTACCAGCTGGCATGTTTGGAGTTTTTGTTGGTGTTTGTTGATTTCAGTGGAGCAACTCTGTCGGAGCAGTTGGTGATCCAAGTGGAGAAATGCTGGACAGCCTGGTCAAGCTCTGCTGAGGTTTCGGGTTGGGTGGTGGTGAGGGCTTGTGCCCACTGGGTTCTAAGAACCTTGCTCCAGCTACGGTAGGAGGAGGTGTGATGCTTAGTGATGCTGCGCTGGGTGACAGAGATGGTGAAGTGTACAATGACGTGATCAGTCCAGGCAGGTTCTGTGGAATGGCTAAATTTGATTCTATCGATGGAGGTGAAAATGGGGTCGAGTGAGTGTCTGGCATTGGGTGTGAGTTCAGTGACCAGTGGGGTGAGGCAAATGTTGTTTAGGTTCTCCAGGAGGGCGATGGAGTTGGCGTCATTGGGTCAATGTGAAAATAGAGGGTGGTGTTGGTGTCCCAGATTTCCGTGGCCTGCTTGCAGCAGGAGCGGGCGTTGAGCAAGAAGCATTGACCGGTTCCGGGTTGTTTGTGATCTTCTTGTCGGGAGTGGCACAGGATCCTTTGTAGGTTGTGTTGCAGGAGAAGTGGTAATGTAGGCAGGTTAAGAGCCCTTTGGTTGATGGTGGTGAGGAGGTGAAGCAGCTGCCGTTTCGGTGTCCAGAGTCGAGGTCAAGTGGTTCCTTTGTGGTGTATCGGCGGGTGGCAGAAGGGCCAGGGGTCCTGGCACTGGGCGGGGTCCAGGCGAGGACTGGTGCAGACAGGCTGGCCTTTGGCGCACATGCCTCCATTTGTAGACCTGGGGGGGAGGGGCTAGCAGAGAGACGGGAAGGCAGGGATCGGGAAACGGCAGGAAGCTGGAAAAACAGCGGGAGCAACCCTAACCCAACCCACTGAGATAGTCCTAACCCTGTGGCAAGTATTGACCCAGCAACAAAACCGACACAAAACAAAATTAGAAAAGAAATACAAATTAGGCTAGCTGGAGTGGCGGCCCAGAGACGTCAGCTGCAGCAGTCCCCTGGAACTGATCCAATGTCGTTAAGGCTGGGGGGGTGAGGAGCTGACTCACGAGGCTTAGCGGCAGGAGGGCAGGAGAGCAGTGCATTGACCAGGAGTTCTGAGGCTGCTCTAAACCAGGCTGTTACTAAACCAGTTTGTTAGCTTAGATCTTAACAATAAGGGCCAGATGTACGACCCTTCCATTTTGTGAGTAGCAAATTGCGCAATTTTGCAACTCACAATTTGCGGCTTGCAAAATGGAATTTACAACAGTGTCTCAGACACTGTTTGCGAATCTCAATGGGGTCGCAAACGCCCTGCCTCATTAAGGGCCACATGCATCAAACTGTGCATTTGCGATTCCTAAATTGCGATTTTTAAGAAATCGCAATTTAGGAATCGCAAATGCTTATGCATGTAGGAATCGCAAAAAAAATTGCGATTCCTACACATTCCTTATTTGCGACTCACAAATTGCAATTCGCAAATAAGGAATTGCTTCCCATTCATTCCAATGGGCCTAGAGGCCCATAGGAATCAATGGGAATTGCATGCGCAATTTGCGAGTACCAAATGGGTACTCGCAAATTGCGCATGCGATTTCAAGGGTGCAAGGGTGCCAAAAGGAAACCCTGTAGCACCCCTGAAATTGCAATTTCAACACATGTTGCACACACACATGCCCCAAGGACATGTATGTGTGCAACATAGAACTTTGAAAAATGTACTTTTGTGCATTTTTCAAAGTTCTCGCAAATTACCATCAACTTTGAATTGATGGTAATTTGCGTTTCTTAATTGCGAAATCGTATTTTTTTTTGGTTGTTGCATTGCAATCGCAATTTAAGTAATCGCAATTTTAGCGATTACTTAAATAGCGATTTTTGCATTTGGGATGATGCATCCCAAATGCAAAGTGCTGATCGCAAAGGGCAGATTCTGCGAATCTGCCCCTTTGCGACCGCAATTTACAAGGATGCATGTGGCCCTAAGATTCATGAGGTACGCCACAATTTGCAACCCCATTGGGAATGGCCAGCACTCACAGGGATGGTGGCCTGCTGGGGTCAGCAGACCACCATGTCTGTGACTGCTTTTAAATAAAGCAGTTTTTTTTTTTTAAATGTAGCTTGTTTTCCTTAGAGCAAAACGGGATGCATTTAAAAAAGAAAAATTAAAACATTTCTGTTTCATTTTTTAAGAGTAGACAATGGTCCGTGGGACCACTGCCCGCTCTTAAAAAATATTTTTACTGCCAGTCACAAAGGGGAAGGGGTCCCCTGGGGACCCCTTCCCGTTTGCGAGTTGCTTACCACCTTTTTGTAATGGGTGGTAAACTGCGAGTGTACAATCGTACATTGAAGTGCGACTCGCTATTAGAGAGGCACGCCCATTGCATGCCCCTTCCTAATAGTGAGTCGTAAACCCTATTTTGCGAGTCGTTGATAGGTTACCGTCTCAAAAAATAGGGTTTGTACATTGCACAGACCTATTTTGCGGTCGCAAAAGGGCCGATTTCCCGTTTGCTACCGCAAAAAACAGTTGTACATCTGGCCCCAAGTGAACAATATTATGTCAATATTTAAAAGGAATTGGAATAAACTTAATGTAGGCAATTCACCTTTTTGCATCGTCACTCCAGGTTCTTGCTTTATGCTGGACACTACGGGGGTCATTACGATGCGGGCAGACCGGCTTCTGTGGTCCTTTTCGGAGGCGGTCAGACTGCCGCGGTCTTGTCGGAGTTGGTTGGTCCGACCGTCGGATTACGATGCATGCATCGTGTATTCCGACCGAACGCTAACAGACCGCCAACCCCGACATCCTTTTTCCGACTGCCGAGATGGCGGTCGGAGGAAACCAGCAGCCATAGGGCAGTGCAGGCATCTCCAACCGCCGTCCGGATTACAATGTGGGCTTACCACGACCTGACCGTGGCGGTCTGACTGACTGCCTCCAGTCGTCGGAAATTAAAGTTTTGGAGTGCATACTCACCCAATCCAGCTTCTCCCCAGCAGTCTCCACCTTGGATCCCTTTTTTCCAGGTCCCCCCACACCTGAGCAGCTGAGCACCGATGTCTACGGCCCTGTGGGAGCAGGAATCCAGGTAAGTCCTTCTGCTGTATGTATCCCCATTGACTGGGCTGTGCACATTTCTCCACACTCCAGCAATGGGGTACATGGAGCACAAGGCATATCCCCACATGTCATGCATGTATGTACAATTCATATGTTTTCTGTGATTTTGTACGCACTTGCTGTGAAATACTCGAGGATATGTGCACCTCCGTAGATGAGACTGCCGTTGTAGCAGCGGTTTCATCGAAATATGGTGGGAGAAACTTTCCCTGCCTCAGTGGTCGGAATCAGATTGCGGCCGAGGCGGTCGGCATCGTATTACTCCCTATATTTTTCCTGGCTTTAGTACTCTGTGTACTCTACCCCTGCTAGCCAGTGTTAAAGTGGCTGTGAACCCCTTTAAACATGGTTAAATTGACATCCTTGATTGCCATATTTATCTTTTCTATGAGGCCATGGTAAATAATGTGGAAGTACATCTATGGCCTGAAAAGGTAACTGCCACCTCTGGACTGTAGCATTAATTGTGCCACCCACTAGTGTGACAAAAGAAAGCATGACTGCATGTCTACCATTTTTGATATGTAAAAACCATCCGTTCAAATATTAGTATGTCACCCCTATGACAGTCTTGTAGCCCAGAAGATAGGGTGCATGATATTTAAAAGTTGGAAATGTAGAAATGTTATGATACCATGTTCCTACAGTGATAATGCCCAAAACAATATTTTTACTGTGGCAGGCCTAGCTGTCCAATGTAGAACAGCAGAGTACAGTTTAAAATACTAATATTTCATCTTGGGAATGGGCACAGCTAGAAAAACTATTGAACTACTATATTTAATAGTTATTACAAATTTAATTCCAATGGCGAAATCCGATATTTAATAAACATTCTGTAAAAAATAACTTAAAAGTTAGACTTTACCTGCCTGAACTGTCAGAAGCCTAATTAACATAAGCCTCTGCCAGCTCTCAGCCTCTACTCAGCCACAAATAGGTGTGAAATAAGTGTAAAATGCCTTTGTAGCGCAAACAATAGGCTGACCCAGAATGGGCAGAGATGACTCATCTGAACTCCACAGAATAAGCAGGGTGGGGGCTGTGGGCCTCCTTTTGATATCACAGTGTTAAACCCTGCTTGACATGCCGGTTGAGCCACATGTAGCACTTAGGGTACACTTGAAAGGGGGAGAAAAGGATGCCAAGACAATTCTTGGGGATCTCCTGTCCGGTTGCTTAAGGACTAAGCTTTTGTCCTACCAGACTTCTGTCTCTGTGTTTGTTTTGAGTACAGTGCCTGCTCCAAATGGGATTTTAGTGTTACATGTAGGAGGACACAAGGAGTATCAAAGTATACCCCCCACACACACCCCCAGCCCTTAGAGCCCACGTTTGGTGTGGCAGACGACTTTTGCCATCTTGAAAATGCAGTGAAACATGGCATTTTGGGCATTTTTGCAGTAAGGCATACAGGATGTACTGAAAAAGTGAGTCACCCCACTTTAAAAATGAATATCTCCAGTTCTCTGGTTACTCTTAATATATTTGTCATTTTAGTGTAATTATGTTTATTAAATTTTATATATTTTTGTGATTTGTTTTGGATTTTTACAGTCTGCATTTTGACTTTATTACTGTTTTAGCACTGCATAAATACTTTACACATTGCCCTAAGTTAACCCTGTGTGCTCTGTGCCATAGCTACCAGGGTGTTGAGCTCAGGTCAATTTAGTGACTTTGATGGTTCATCCTGACAAGGATTGTGATTATTCCTTGAAGTGGGTATTCATCCACCCCAAATAATCACCCCATTTCTTTCACTCAACCTTTGCTAGAAGTGATAAGCAAAAAAAGCTATATCTATGAACAATTATCACAATACATTCAGAGATTAAAGGAAGGAATTCAGGTGCAGAATACAGTAAAGGTTCTAACTGCTAAAAGCAAAAATCACTGCCAAAGAATAGCAACAAGAGGATGAAGAAGGTGACACAAAACAAGGTTAAAGAACTTAATGCTACAATGTTTTCATTTAGCACTACCTCCTTATATACGATTCAAACAGGTACCCGGATCACAAAAAGGGCTCTGTTTCCTGGATTGGGAACCTTCAATAACTTCCAGTGAACAAACCACCATCTTGGAAAGGGTTGGGTATAAGGCTTTTCTTTGCCCCTTTCCAGAAGGTTATGACATTAATTCAATAAACAACGAACAAGCCGAAGTTGGAAATTCTTTGCTCCAGGCTGCATTCTGCAGTCTCTCTGCCAGCCTTTGGGCCTGGTGTTCCAGACAGCTCACGGAACACCGCTTCGGGTGACCACACATTCAGAACTGCCAGAGTAGTCTGGCTATGCAGACATTCAGCTATGCACTGGCGCCCAGCATCCAAGAATGTGCTGACCAGCAGCACATAAAGCGCTTCTTCTTCTGAACATGCATAGTACCTGGTGAGACCTCAGCACTATCCTTGGCACAGATGTAACGCTTTAAGGGGCATATCAGCAAGGGCTGGCGATAATTATCGCTCAGCGCTCTTAGCGTGAGGATAATTATCGCCGGCCAACTCTGAATTTTATTGCGGAGATAGCGTGCTATCAGCACCGCTTATCTCCAAAGCGATAAAATTCAGAGCGCAAGCTGCCAACTGTGCGATTATCGCTGGAAATCCAGCGATAATCGCACAACTTTTGGCGATAGCTTGCTGATAGGGCTACACATACTTAGCCATGATATCCACCTTCCATAGGATATCATGGCTAAGTCAGTTTCAAAGCAGGCGTAAGGAAAGTAGCGATAACAGAGGTTATCGCTACTTTGCTTGTCGCTCTGCAGGTTAGCGTGCCCATTGATAATTGGAGAAATGTCGCTTAGCAACATTTCTCCAGTTATGTCAGGGCAGGAACGCCCACTTTGCATCTCATTAGAGATGCAAAGCTGGGCGTTCAGAGAACAGGCGCTAATGCAAGGTTTCACGCGATAGCGTGACCTTGCTGATTAGGCAATAAAATTATCGCCGCTTTTTGTCCGAAAACGGACGCAAAAGCGGCGATAATTTTTTATCGCCTTGTTGATGATATGCCCCTAAATCTTTTTGTACATGAAATTTGGAACACATTTGTAGTTCTTTGGTATCCACTGGGATGTGTCCTAGATCGAGGCTAAATCACATAAAATTCACTTTAAATCTTATTACCATTGTAATAAGAATCAGTAGGATCCCGAACAGCTAGAAATGGAAACCATGGATAGGATGTCTGCCTTCTCACCTGCCCTAACCTCCTCAGCCTTTCAAATATATGGGAAGGCCGTCCTGGCAGAGCTGTGGCAGCTGATGACTGCCGACTGCCCAAGATAAGACTCACCTCTTCCAGAGACTTTTAAGAAATAGGCAAAGTGGGCCATTGGCCAGGGACGCTACATGTTGAGCGGCTCCATACTAACGTGAGAGAGAAAATCAAAATGTCTTTCCATATACAGTGCACTCCTGCAACTTTTGTTGCCCTGTGGGCAAAGGTTTTAAATCTTTGTAGTTGTTTTGCAATTTATATTAAAAGTGCCAACTTTCTGTAAATATCTGAATTTAAGAGTTCCTTCTTTTTAGAAAATTGCAACAGTTCCATATGGCCAGTGCTATTGACCGACTGGGCACGTTTGATGGGGGAACACTAGCCATATTTTGAGTACTGTGGTGTACTTCTGCCTGTAAGAGCGTGTCGCCACCTGTTGCCATTCTGGTTGTCAGTCTAGTCGTCCCCACTAGGAGGAGACAACAAAAGACTGATGCTGATGCGACCGTGCCGTTTCTACGGGAGAACAGTGAGCTTATAATTTTGCTGCTAAACATTCTGGGGCAGATTTACAAGCCCCTTGCGCCACTTTTCCATGTTAAAAATGACGCAAAAGTGTCGCAAGGGCCTTGTAAATAAGTCCCTCTTTATCTGGAACTTTTAAAAATATTGCCTTTGTGGAAACCACTTAGAAACAAGTGTTTTTCACTGGAATTCTAACGGAACGCTGCTAAACTCCGCACTCCTGCTATTGTTTGTTATAAGCTTTTTACTGCAAACGGGGCACAATTAGTTTTAAAAAACTGTTACAGGCTGGTTTTTTTAATGTGTTATTGACCGACTGTGCACGTTTGTTGGGAAAACGCTAGCCGTATTTTGGGAACTGTGGTGAACTTCCGCCTGTAAGAGCGGGTCACCACCGGCTGCCCTTCTGAGTGTCGGTCTAGTCGTCCCCACTAAAAGGAGGCTACAAAAGACTGATGCTGATGCGACTGCGCAGCAGATGCGCGCAGTGGGCATGCCTTAGGCGCACCAAAGGTAAGCCGCCTGCGCCCATCCACGCACAGCGCCAGTCATGCTGTTGGTCACAACGTAGATTTTGAAGAAAGTAACAGCTTACGGTATATACTAGAGAGCTGTTACTTTAACTAGGTAATATGACGCTCTGCGCCCCAGTAACTAACTTTACAGTGGGAGTTAGTACTGGCACTTCTGGTGGCACTGAGATCCCTGATCCTAGTATTTTACAAATGTGGACTTCTCAATGTGAGATCTCTGGTGAAGCACTCAGCTGAGGTACATTTGTTACTTCAATTGTGGGACTGGGAGGCTCCATTCTTGAGTGAAACCTGCACTACAATGGATCCTTTACCTCACAGGGTTTGAAAGGAACAGGCAGGAGAACTCTTCCCATGGCTCTGGCAAATCTGTTGGTAATCTTTGCAAACTGGCGAAGTTCCAGCAGTTTGGAAAAGGGCAATTGCTTTACATTTATTTAAAAAGTAATCTCTGGGCCATACAATCTTAAGCAACTACAGACCAATTTCTCTTCTACCGTATCCCGTAATGATTCTGGAACGTTTCGTTAGAAAAACGTTATCTCAGTTTCTGGAAGTCAATCAAATTTTGCAAGAAGAGCAATTCAGTTTTCAACAAGCCATGGGACTGAAACAGCTTTGCTTACCGCTATGGATGACCTTAGATTGAGAGTAGACAACGATCAATCTGTGGTACTGATCTTATTAGATCTGTCTGCCGTGTTCTATACTGTAAACCACAATATGCTTTTGGCTAGACTAACCTCAATTGGAGTCAGGGGCACAGTTGCAAAGTGGATTAATTCTTATTTGTCTGATAGACAGCAAGCGGTGTCCCTTCCACCTTTTCATTCTGAGTTTAGGACTGCTCAACATGGCGTCCCACAAGGGTTGTCAATTGGCCCTATTCTCTTTAATATATATTTAAGCCCTTTGATTTCACTTATTAAGTTGCACAACGTCAGCCTAGTCAATTATGCTGATGACACTCAACTTATCCTATCCTTAGAAGGAAATCATAGGATCGCAGTCGAGTGTATGAATTATATCATCAGCTGGTTTAAATCCAACTCCTTGAAGTTTAATGGAAACAAGACTGAATTTCTTTGCTGCTCAGCAACTAAGTCCCAGGCTCAGCTTCCCGCTAACCTCTGGCTAGTTCATTCTGATGAGACTCCCATTCTATCAGAGGCTCTTAGGAATCTGGGGGTTATCTTTGACAAAAAACTGTGCCTGGAATCTCATGTAAATAAGACTGTCGGGTCTTGTTTCTCTTTAATTAGAGCACTACGTAACGCTCTTCCGCTACTGCCTTCTTCATCTAGAGCCCTGGTAGTCCTTAGTGTCATCCTAAGCAGGCTTGAAAATTGTAATGGTTTGTTGCTGGGAGCCCCAGAATTCCTGCTTAATCGGCTACACAGAGTCCAAGCAGTGGCGGCTAAATTAGCCCTGAATGAACACAGAAGGTCATCTGTATCACTGGCCTTGGAAGATTTACATTGGTTACCATTGAGACAAAGAATTAGGTTCAAAGCCCTCTGTATCGTTTATGAATCTTTTCATGGATTTGGCCCAATTCCTTTGCAAAAGAAGATTAAATTGTATGTTCCAGGCAGGAACCTACGCTCATCATCAGATAATCTGACCTATGTAGCCAAAGTCAGAAAAACAAGAAAGGGGGGACGAGCCTTCATGATTGCAGCAGCACAATTATGAAATTGAAATAATCTTCCAGACACCTTGAGATCTTCCCCCAATTTACTGCATATTAAAAAGGCACTAAAAACCTGCTGGCTCCCTAAAGCTGTGAAATAGTGTTAAACTGTGTCTTTTTTAGCAAGTTTAATTTTTGTTTACACTGTAGGAACCGCACACTCCTTTTCCTCCACTGTAATTTCCTCAGTGCCAGGATACCTGTTAGGTGACAGTGCACTTTATAAATGATATAAATAAATAACTAAATAAATAAGATAATCCACTTAGCTGATTTGTTCAGTTCTTTATGCCTTATGTTGGTTTACCAAGTCTCCACATCACGTCTAACTGCCTGTCTACCACTACATCTCTCTGATTGTAACTCTCTCTATCTTGACTCTCTTTTTGATTTACCTCTCTCTATACTTCATCCTTTGATGAAATTCAGTACCCTCACCTTCTTTACATCCCTTTTTCCTTGTTTGTAGCTTTCCCTGTCTACCGCACCCTAATATTTTATATAACCCTGTTGCCCTATTACTCTAGTTACTTCTTCTTCTTTCTATCCCTCTGTATCTCACCTTTCTCTCTTTACCTTATGTCTCTCCCTGTCTTACCTTTCTCTTTACCTCACCTCTAGTACTACCTCTGTTCCACCTCTACTTCACCAATATTGCCATGCTGTTCTCTTTATATCGCTCTCCTTCTCCACTCTCCAACTTCTCTTACTCAGCAGAGAGAGGAGATAACTGTCTGCACAAAGAGGTGCACACATCATCAATGCAGTGCTTGTATTTTCACTCTTGTTACAAGAACAAAAGGAGTAAAGGGTGGTTTCTTTGTGATTACCGATATCCTAAAACTAAAGTTACAATTTCAATTTTTAGGAGCATATGTCTTAATTTAATATTAGTGTTACGCAAACAAATGATAGACGGAATGCTGAATAAATCATAAATTCGCCCCCAGGCAAGAGATCTGGGTCAAATCCATTGTTCTTTTCCTCAACATACCACCCCAGTTTAGACCCAGCCATATGCAAATCAGTCTTGACCCTGCTCCTCATGGGAACAGTCCAGCCCAAACTGCCAAGCCAGGTCCTCCCTGGACTGGAAACAAGCATCCTGGGACTGGTTTCGGCCAGGCTCGCTTGAATCCAGCCAGGCTAGCTTGAATCCAGGACAGGAATGCACAATGATATTTCATAAATACGGTGCATTCCTGCCCTTTCACATTGGCGTAGGGCAGCTCAGCAAGACTTACGGCACTGCCCCATGCCAATATCTCATAAATGAGACCTGAATTCCAAATAAAATGTTGTTGCTGCAAATGAAAACAAGCAACGGCACAGCCAACAGGTCAAGTGGTGGATTCCAGCCTTTTGGCTAAGTCAGTTCTTGTTTTGTTTTCTGAAAGCTTTTGCAAAACTTTATTGTTGGGGAAGCTTCTGGGCCCTCGTCAATCTAAGCAAAAAATAAAAATGCAAAAAAATATTTTTGGGTCTTAAAAGGCACAAATTGCAAAAGTAGTCCCTGCCATTGAAGTGAAGTGCTCTGCCGTTGCTCACAGTGAAATTAGCCAATGGTTGAAGTTGGCTGACTCTGTACTGGGTATAAGGGAAATGTGACTGACTCAATAAGAGAAGGATGGAAAGGGTTGGCTTGAAACCCACTTCAAGAATATATATTATGCATGTAGTTTTAGTAGCATAGTCCCTGCCATTGAAGTGAAGTGCTCTGCCATTGCTCACAATGAAATTAGCCAATGATTGAAGTTGGCTGACTCTGTACTGGGTATAAGGGAAATGTGAATGACTCAATAAGAGAAGGATGGAAAGGGTTGGCATGAAACCCACTTCAAGAACAATATTATGCATGTAGTTTTAGTAGCATCAAAGGGTTTCTGCTAATCCCTGACCTAGAAATACTATATCCAGTTAAAAAATAAATGTTTTTTTTTGGTTCTATTTGGATGGCACACTTCAGTCGTTTCTGAAAATGTTTATTGCAATATTGTTTAGCATCACTGGGGTGAGAATTAGCAAACAACGGGTAATAAATAGGGGTCTCTAAAATATATCTTGCATATGGCCCCCAGACTCCTTAAGATGTCACTAGCCTCTTCTTTAGGGGACATGACAAAATAAATTTCGTTTTCAAGTCTCCTTGGGCAGACTATAGAGGTAAGAATATATTTTTAAGTCCTCTGTATTGTTTTTTAAAGTATAATTGTCCCTTATATTGTTTTTTTGTAACTTTGTTAAGTTTTAGTCGTTTTTGTGTTATAAGTTGTTATCATTTTAATTTTAAGTATGTTTTAGTGTGTTTTTTAAAACATTTTTTAACATATTTAAAGTTTTCTTTCATTTTTTTGTCAGGTTGTTATGTTTGGGGGTGTAGGTTGGGATATTTTTAAATATGTCATTTTTATTCGGTTATAAAACTTTATACATTTTCTTTTATTAAATTGATAAGTATTTATTTATTTTGTTCAGTTAATAAACAGATATCTCTAAAAAGTATTTGTTGATTTGTTAATGAGATATTGATTGTGTTATTTATTGGTTTTAATGTCTAGCTTATTGTTATTTTTTTCTGGCATTATTTGTTTTGGGCTGATATGGCAATAGGGTGAGAAGTATTTTAGATTCATTTTTTTTTATTGGCATATGTTTTAATATAATCTATTGTGTTAAAAATAGATTTTAAGCGTTTATAGAAAAATATATTTTTTGTTTATTTTATATCTATAGCTAGATAGATAGATAGATAGATAGATAGATATTTTAAGAAATTGGGTTATTAGTTGAGGGGCTTGGAAACCCCATTCAAATAATAAACACAATCCTTGCTTATCAGGGTGAACCACAAAAGTCACTAAATTAACCTGTGCTTAACCCCGTGATAGATTGGCACAAAAGCAGTCAGACTTTACTTAGAGGCAATGAGTAATGTATTTATGCATCACACAAACAGTAATTAAGTAGAAACACAACACAAGAAAAATCTCAAACAAAGCGAGAAAAAAGAGTAAATAGTAAATAAAAGGACACCAAAATGAATCCAATCCAATCAGAAGAGCCAGAATTATGAGTTTTAAAATTTTGCAGTGAAAAAGAGCTCTAAAAAGCACAATTGGCCACTGTGGTTATCTGGGCACACTGGACCTGGACAAGGTCAAAAGTTCAGGCCGACTCTGACAGAGCACTAGCCGGGTTCAGGACTGAGTTGAGCCCGCTGCGAGTTGTACCTTTGTGTCTTTGGGGTTGAAATGCAATGTCCTGCAACGGTCTGTGCCGCATAGTTTCCAATGAAGCAGTCGATCAGGAGTTGCGAGGTGCTGCAATGCAAGATCCTACGTCGGTCTGTACCACGCTGCATCAGTTCTGATTGGGCTGCCTATCAGGAGCTGTGAGGTGTTGAGATGCAAGGGCCTGCATCGGGTTGCGTTGTGCTGTATCGGTTCTGCTGGGGCCACCGATCAGGAGCTGCATGGTGCTGCGATGCAAGGTCCCGCAACGAGTTGCATCGCACTACGTAGGTTCCAATGAAACCTTCAGTTGCACCATGGGGAGTACACTTTGTCTCCAGTTAAGGGTCAGGGACCTGGGGGTACTGCTTAGGGATCAGGGCTCACTCTAATGAGGCTCAGGAGTGGGGTTTAGGCAGGTCTGGGCATTTGCAGTTGGTGCTGGTCAGCTGAGCAGTTGCAGGGCAGGTCTCTGGCAGTTGTTGCATCTTTGTACCTCACACAGACCAGCCAGGTAGCCTTGGAAGTCACTCTGCTGATCCTGGGTTCAAGGAGCTTGTCCAGTCTTTCTTCTTTAGGCAGCAGATCAGTCCTTCTAACAGCAGAGCAATCCTTCTTCTGAGTCTTACACGGATCATAAGTGATCTGAAGACATGTTTGAGGAGTCCAATATTTATACCTGGTGCCATCCTGTTCTATCACCACATCTGGTTGTAGAACGTTCTCCCCCTGTCAAGGCTCCAATCTGTCTGGGGTGACAAAATTCTGGCGTCAAGTTCCTTTGTATACGCTGGAGGCAAGGAGCTTTGAAGACTAAGTGGACAAGGGTACAGCTCCGCCCCCAGCCTGCCCCCATCTAGTCTTCTTTGTGTTGCTCTCTGGGAGGAATACACAAACCCCAACAGCAGAGCCATTCACCGTCATGTGACCCTGGACACTGGCAGAAAGCCAGTATAACAAGAAGATGCCAATGTTTCAAAAGTGGAATTTTCAGAATTGTGACTTAAAATTCAACTTTATCATTGAAGTGGATTTGAAATTACAATCCATTGAGTCTAAACAGCATATCTCTATCTGCTCCCAATCCAAAGTTAGCACTTATTAAATGTAATAAAGTAGCCCAGTGTTAGACAATGGGCGACATAAGCCTTACTAGAGTGAAAAACAACTTTAGGAGTTTTTCACTGCCAGGACATGTAAAACGTAAGTACACATCTCCCACTGATTTAATTACCAAGCACCCTGCCCTAGGAGCTGTTAGGGCCTACCTTAGGAGTGACTTATACGTAATAAAAAAGAAGGTTTAGGCCGGACAAAAGGCTTATTTTGCCAGGTTCAAATGGCAGTTTAAAACTGCACTACATGCAGTGGCATGCCTGAGTCATGTTTTAAAGTTCTCCTTTAGTGGTTTGCATAATGAATCTTGCAGTCCCACTAATACCATAATCTACAGGCCCTGGGTACACGTAGTAGCATTTACCAGTAAATTAAATGTGCCAATTAGGTGCAGCGCAATTTTACCATGTTTTACGAAGAGGGAACAAGCACTCTAGCACTTGTTTGCAGTCCTAAAGCCAACAAAAACACATTCAGCAAGGTAGAAGAAGTGAAGGCAAAAGGTTTGGGGGGCTACCACCAAAGGGTTGTAGGTCTGATAGATAGATAGGTAGATCGATAGATAGAAAAGTGTGTGATTTATTTTGTAATAATTTAAGATAGGGAAAATCAAATATGAGCTTTCAAAAGTTTAACAATTTCCCTATCGCTGCTTCCTCTGGAGTGGTATTAGTAGTTCTGAGCCCTCAAAAATCCAACACTTTTCTTACTGTTTCTTATATTGTAGTGGGAATAGTAAATCTAACCCCTTCAAAGTCCAAAATGTTCCCTACTTTTCCTCAGGTGGTGATAGTAAATCAGACCCCTCTAAAGTCCAACGCTTTGCCTACTATTGCTCAGGTTGGAGTGGGAATAATACATCTGACCCCTACAAAGCTCTAACCTTTACTTACTGTTACTTATGGTGGATTAGAAATAGTGAATCTATAGCCTCCTTAGACCAACACATTCCCTACTGTTGCTCAGTTTGGAGTTAGAGTGGTAAATCTGACCCCTCCATAGTCCAAGACTTTCCTTACTATTGCTTAGATTGGAATGAGAATGGTAAATCTATATCTTCTAAGGTCCATCACGTTCCCTACTGTTGCTAATGTTGGTGTAGCAATAATAAATCAGATCCCTCCATAGTCCAACACTTCTAATTCTGTTGCTCAGGTTGGTCTGGGAATAGTTAATCTAAACAATTCAGGGTCTATCAGTTTCCCTACTGTTACTTGGATTGGAATGAGTCCTTGTTTATCCTTTGAAATCTGAAATATGCATGTCTGCTTTTTTAAATGAAAAAACAAAACTACAAGTTCCACAATGCACTTAAAAATGAAGGACTGGATGAGCGCCTTACTCTTGATCTAAGAAAATTTGTCAGCAATGCTGTTATATGAAATCACTCATATATTAATTCGAGATTAAATACTTGCAACAGTATATTTAAAACTACATTGCACTTCTCCTCGGGAAATAGTATCCTTGTCTATAAAATCCTTAACATATTGGCAACATTTCTGGCTGCAGCTAGCTAAGTAAAGCATGCTTCTTTTTCCTTTAAAATGGGAAGGGAAATTTGGATTACAGTATTCATTTTACTTCTAAATGGATTCTATTCTGACCACATTTTCCATACTGTGACCAACTTTTCTCATCGTACTTGAAAAAACACCAGTGCATTGGGAAACTTCTATTGATTTGCAACCAAAGTAAATGAAAGGATAAGCACTTTAGCTCAACCACGTCTTCTTCTGTGTGAAACAAAGGATTTGATTACCCTATATGAGAACTTTTCAACGGTTCCTTAAACCCCTAGTAGTTGTTGGACTGTATCCATATTAGGCACATTTGCAGGGCCTCAGGCCCTACTGCAATTCAGTTGATTCACAAACCAACTTTCTTTGTACACTTCAGTCTTACTTCTGGAAGTGATAGTAGGGTTGAAAATCAGATACAATATGATACAGTAATGACCCAAAATACAATCAACGTTCCCTTAGAGCTATAGCCATTGAAAAAAGGTGATGCCCTCTCTCTCCTAGTTATCAATTCGATTGCCTAATCACTTATTGTCTGCCTATTGCACTGGCTAATAGTTAACACAATACAGGCAGTGCTGTGAAACCAAACAGTTTACTTGAGTCTGCAACATTGTTTCACAAACGGTGGATCACAACCCACTAGTAGGCCCCAAGCTGATTTTTGGTAGGTCCCGAAAGTCAGAGCAATAAAGAAAGATGCCTTTAAATTCTGTGTTTAACTTGTCTCACTTGTCGTGATTCAAAGACAGAGGTCAAATGTCAGGCTGCTTTATTCTATTAACATGAGGATTGGTGTTTCCTTTTCTTTCTCTGACTGCAAAGTGAGAGATGTTGTTTTTGCATTACACAACACAACGTAAATACCTGTTAATAACCTGCATACATCCAGCAGGTAGGAAAGCAGACATATGCTGAAAACACAGATTTTAATTGGATCAAAACAAATCAAGACACTTACTTGGCGATGCCCATATTCACAGAAATCTGATTTCCTCACATTCAGTGGCGGCTCCTCCGCTAGGGCAGAGGAGCGTCGCCCCACTGTTTTCTCGCAGTGCGAGACGCAAAAACAGAAAATGGTAAATTTAGTTATTACCATTTTATGTTTCTTTTGAGGGTGGGCGGGGCTGCTCTGCGAGCAGCGCAGTGGAGGAGTGGTTTGCCCACTCCTGAGTGCACAATGACTGTTTGGTCGGCCCTCTCGGGCCACCCAAACCAGTCATGCACACTTCCCTGTTCTCCATGCAGGCTGCATTACAGCCTGCATGGAGAATATGCCCACCCCTCCAGCCCCTGGCTGAGCACTGTGTCACGGCCCTCAGACCAATCACAACGCTGCACTGCAGCATTGTGATTGGCTTAGCGTAGGGAGCCTGGCTGCCTGCTTCCTGTTCCTGTCGGACGCAGGAGAGCAGGAGCAGAGAAGACGCAAGACCCGGCCTAAAGGTAAGTTTTTTTATTTTTTATTGTGACCCTATCCCCCCGCGACCCCCTCCCCCATTTCGTGACCCCCCCGCGCCTGCCCCCCCACCCGCGAGGCATGCCGGCCGCAACTGCTCACATTATCATTTGTGTGCTATATAGTTTTATCCGTAAAACGGTATGTCTATGCAAATATACTGCCCATTTCAATGGAAATGTGCTGTCTGTAAATGACATTGCGCTACTCCAGGATGCTTTAGTTACATTCAAAAATCACCCCGCCTCATGTCCATTTAAAATTGGTGGGTCGTGAGAGATTGTTGTTCTAAAAAGTGTGTCATGGTTCTAAAATAGAACCACTAGTCTATATGGAAAAAACAGTAACATTTTGGCCTTATGCTAACATGCCAAAACCTTTTGATTTGAATTTGGGATGCTGCATGAAATCTGCCACTGCTACTGTCAGAACATTGATGCTCATTGCCCTTTACTCGGGGTTGTAGCACACCACAATTGGAATTCAATTTGGACATTAATTGGATGCTTCTGCCAGTATGTGTAAGGACAGATTGAATTGGTTTTTTATTTTTCTATTATGTTAGGACTATTTATAGAGAGCAGACTAAAAGTTATTTTGCTCTACAACCATAAAGTTTACATTTAAGAAATATTTGCTTATAGAATCTGACAGGTACATGTGTTGTCCTTCACTGTGTTATTCCTTAGACCTTGGGAAACAATTTCATAAACAAAAACACCCATTGTTGTTCAGTTTGTCCTGATAAGCCTTTTGGAAAAGTGAACTCTTACACCCAAAACAAGCCCTTCTTTATTCTGCCAAGGGTATAAGAAAGCTCAGTGCCAAGGCCAGAATAAAAGCACTACAAGCAAAGTTGTCATCAAGATCACTACTTACCAGGAGAAAACAGTTCTGGATATACCTTCAAAAACAGACCTATCAATTTTATTTAAAAATAACAGGAGTTTCCCAAGAGTGAAGTGGGTGTTTGCACCTATTATAAGCTCTCCCATGACATTACCATATTAAGTGGGCTGCACACACCTGTGTGGTCCTTTCTATGATATCAGTCTCACAGATGCACACTTAGGGCTATATTTATGAAGTCAAGTCACCTTGCTGCGCTGCCCTGCTTCACTAGGAAAGGGCAGAAATGCACTCTATTTAGCTAATACAGCACAATCCTATTTCTTTTCACCTTGCGCTAGTGCCGTTTTGGCAGCCTAGTGCCAACGTAGGCACCCTTGCACCATGGTGCAAGGGTGCCTCCGTTAAACTCAGGATTATTTTTGTGCAGGCAAGGACACACTCCTGCACAAAAACAATCCTGAGAGGCATTTTGCTCTTTCTACGAATGCTGCAGAATGCAGCACACGTAGAAAGATGAAAAAACGAGGGGAAATAAAGATATTTCTCCTCATTACGCCTCATCTGGGGAGTGGTAAGATTTTGGCGCATTCCTAGGTTTACAAGTCCTTGTAAATCTGGGAGTGCATCAAAAAGCATGGGAGTAGCTAAGGGAACACCCACCGCAATGCCCATGGAATGCCTTCCTTCTGCAGAGTAAGGCAACACAGGGATTTTTGTTGTGTTGCCTTACTCAAGATTAATGTAACCATTCAAAGCCACGCAAAGTTGCTTTGCGTGGCTTCATAAATCTGACTTAGAGGCTTGTGTCATGCATGTACCACTTTGCGTGGTGCAAATGTGATGCAAGTCTCTCATAAATATGCCTCTTAGTATCTGTACAATGTAAAATAGCCATTAATTCTTAGAGCCGTGGCCCTAAGCAAATAAGTAAAAGGCTGCAAGAGCAACCCTTAAACCCATGCGAACCTGGCTATTAAACAATCTTTAGGCAACAGTGGTTCACATTAGTATCATTTGCAAAGAATTAGATAGACTCAGTAGTCTTATGCATTCAATTCCATAAACGAAACTTACAAATTTGGACACAAAAGATCACCTTTGTCATGAATAAATGATATTTTATCTATGTCACTCAAGCAAAATAGTAAAAAACACTACAATAATAAACCAACACTTATGGGCATATTTACAAGCCCCTATCGCCACCACAACGTCACTTTCAGTGACGCTGTGGTGGCGATAGGGGCTTTGCAAGGGTGGCGTAAATAGGAGGCAGCGCCAAAATTAAGACCAAGGAAAACCTGGTCTTAAACAGGCGAAACGAGGAGAAATGCTTTATTTCTCCTCGTTTTTGCTGTTTCCATAGAAACAGCAAATTGGCATTGATTGTTTATGTGCAGGAAGTTGACCCTTCCTGCACATAAACTATTTTTAAAAAATCCGTTTGCAACTTCTATATGTGCTGCATTAAGCAGCACACATAAAAGTTGCAAAACGTCATTTAAAGATTGTTTATGTGCCGGAAGATAGACCTTCCTGCACATAAACAATCTTCCCCTCAACGCAGACACCCTTGCACTATGGTGCAAGGGTGCCTGCGTTGGCGCTAGGCTGCTTAGTTTAGCGCCAGCGCAGGGGGAAACGCAGGGCTGCACCATATTGTTGTAAATATGGTGCAGCCCTGTGTTTCTGAAGTGGCGGAGTGCGGCGTTAAGCCAGGAAGGCTAACGCCGCACTTCGTCACTTCGTTGTGAATATGCCCCTTAGGGCGATGTGCCCCCAGTATTAAAGCCCACATTTTTTTTATCACAATCCCAAGGTAAGGGAAGGCTTTTGTCACAGCAACAGGCAAGTCATAGGGATAACAACACAATCTATAATAATAGAGTAAAAGAGACACATTTCCTATTTGCCTGTTACAAGGTGTGTCGACAACGTTTGGTGCTGAAAGCATCCAGTTAATCAAACCCACCATTGGCTTAATATCTGGGACGGCAAGCCGTGCTGCCCATCGTGTCCTAGGAGGATCCTGTCCCTGACCTTAGCCTCTCCTGCCGATTGGGGCAACTATATCCAATGCAATTTTGGCTGGCTTATCAGGCATGCGTTGGATCATCTCTTTGCATCATGTGCAGACTCCTTACTAAGGTTAATTCCCTATGGTGTTAAGGGTATTTTTAGGGTTTAAAGAGGGATAAGGGTATTGGGTGATAAATGTGTTTTTAGGGTTTCGGGGTGGGCAAGGGTATCGGGTGGTAAGAGTATTTTTAGGGTTTAGGGCTGGGGAAAGGTATTGGGTGGTAAATGTGTTTTAGTGTTTAGGGGTGGAGCGATATTGGGTGGTAAGGGTAAATTTAGAGTTTAGGGGTTAGAGGTTCAAAAAGGGAATAGATACACACACACACACATATATATATATGTGTGTATATAAAACAGGGGGTTTAACTTACCTGATATATACTTACATTTTCGTTGTAAAGGCATGCGTGGTGAAGACTTGCGTGGTAAAGACTGCATGGTAAAGTCATTGTATGTTAAAGGATGTGTGGTAAAGGCATGCATGGTAAAGGCATGCGTAGCAATTAGCTCTCTGTTTCTTCCTAAGGAATGATGAACCAAAACAAGATCTGACATCAGGGCTATGGAGCATACTTTGGGATGCTTAAAAGTCGAACCTGGTTAAACATTTTTGCCTCTAGTCATTTTTAGAGCTTTGTAGTTTTCCAAATGTTACCATTATTTTGTGCCTTAATTCTAGTTTCATTGAGGACAGGTTTTTATCTCACGCTTTACTTGCTAATACTTTGCGCTCGAATCTTTGATTTCATTTTGTAATACAGTTTGAACAAAACAATTACAGAGATGTATTTAAATGTTCAAAACAGATTCATTGCCAAGGTAATGAAAAATCTCCACCTGCTGATTCATGCTCAGGAGCGGAACATGTGCATATGTTATGCCTTTGTAAAAAATGCAAAATGTGAAAACGAATAAACAGACACTATTTTCTCAGTTCTTGAATCATTAGGCCTTGAAATTAAGATTGGCAAATCATGATTACATCCACCAAAAAGAAAATTAGCAACTAATTTTCTATTTTCTCGTATGTAATCAGAATTTTACATTTCGAATTTTTCTTGGCAATGACTAACCAAGTGGAATTCAGTTTTAGGATCTTTAATATGTTTCAAACGATTATGATTATATTGTTTTTTGGGGGGTTATGATCTCAAAGAGGTGCATAAAATAAACTTTCATGCTCAGTGGAGGACTGGTTAGTGCACTAATCAATCGATACCTGATGGTATTCGATGCAGAGCTAAAACAGCTGAGAATACAGGGGAGAACAAGCATTTGCAATGCAATAGGTCTCGCATTTACGCGAGTTTCAGCTATTGGCATTGTAAATGACAATGCCTTTTATTTATGCTTTAAACCAAAACATAAATAAAAGGCATTTTCATTTACAATGCCAATAGCTCAAACTCGTGTTAATGCGAGACCTATTGCATTGCAAAGGCTTCTTTTCACTCACTAAGATTGCCCCTAAGCTCTGCCCCCTCATGCGAGGGAGGGAGGGTGCCAAAAGAAGAGGCGAGCGGGGACTGGCTGAGGGGAGGGAGTGGGCAGCAAAGAAGACGAAGCTGCTCCTGGTTTAGCGCGGTGTCCCTGAAACGCTTTAGGGACACCGCGCTCAGTATTAAAAAAAAATGCAAGTGAGCGTGGTGTCCCTTAAGCGGGCGCCGGGCTCCGTATTAAAGTAAAAAAAAGAAATGCAACTGAGCGCGGTGTCCCTGAAGCTGGCGCTGCGCTCAGAATTAAAGTTAGCAAAACAAACAAAAAAAACTGAGCGCGGTGTCCCTAAAGCAGGCACTGCGCTCAGCAAGCAGATACAAAAAAAAGCAGCCGTCATTGTCCCCAGTGTCAATAAATAAAATAGTGCTCACCCACTTATAAGGCAGACCCTGTAACAAGCCAAGTAAAAGGTCCAGTCATTATGGGTGGTAACTAAAGTAGACAAGGTGGTACCAAGGAGGGACTGACAAGCCTTTCTACGAATCAGAAGCCAGCATTTAAGAAGTACAATGACACAAGCCAATGATAAATATGGGTGGAGAGTGGGAGGGGCTTCCACTACATACTCTATTACAGAGCATGTGCGCTGCTGCTAGGCTTGACCTAAAAATGAGACACAGAGATAAAGGTCCAGATAGACTTTTTGCCTCTAGCACTCCTGGAGTTTAAAAGTGGGTCAGTGAGCAAACAAAAGGCAAGTGTCTAGAACTATGTACAACCCAGAGTAATTATCAATGGCTTAAGATTTATACAAGCATTCCTTTCATCACTTTCTTCCTCTGATTTAATAAAAAGAGATGTGAAAGTTTTAATTTCCTTTTGCGTAATTATGCAAAACTCTGAAAAAAATTATACAAAATGTGAAATGGAAATCCAGCATTTAGAGCTAAAAAAAACTGTGAAAAAAACAAAAATTCGCCTCAAACATATGCGCCCGGGGTTTTGATAGTTTGCGTTGGGCAATGGGTCTTAAAATTTACAGTGTGAACGGTCTTTATGTATACAGCCAGGCCTAATGATGCAGTTTTGAGAATTTCACCGGGCCTAATAATAGGCACAATGTAGACGAACAAGTTCAGCTTTATAAACAAAATAGCAGCTTGCTTTTGAAACAGGTAGAGAAGTTTACACGATCAGCAGCATACCACAGTATATTCCTCATTAAAAGTTCCCTGTTAATTACTAGAGACATTCTGGGGCACGAATGAATTGTTCAGGAAGCTACCTAAGGGTGAGCTAATGAGTATTAGACCCTTTAAATCCATGGAATGGGGAATAACCTACCAGACTCGGATTTAACAGTTTTTCCCCGATCCCGGTGACTTTAACACAGATATTTAAGTTGCTCTGAGCAAGGGTGTTGGTCAGGGATGCCCTTTAGGGGATGGGGAGTCTCTAGGAGAGGATTATCTGCTCAACCAAAAGTGATGGAGGCAGCAGGGACTGAGTTGTCACTTGGACTGTAGCCCTTCGCCTACACACTCGTTATTTTACCAAGTGTCAATCCATACCCATTGAAACACGGTCCAATGTTTCTGGACCCGATAATTTTGGAATCAGAAACACTGCCCAGAGATGTATCCCACCTGTTGCTATCACTCTGGGAAACGTCTGATGAAGGCCTATATAAATTAATCGCCAGCTGCACCTCTTTGAGTTGCTGGATACATCAATCTACTGAACTGCAGCAAAAATGTAGCAAGCATTTACAAATGCAATAGATCTGACATATCTTAGTCAGTCTTCGCTCTGACATCTAGACATTGGCAAATACACATCTGGCTTGGGTTTCGGAGAGAAGGTTGGTTAAGCTTGTAAACTGCTGCCAGGCCCAAACATCCTCAATTGGATCAGAACCACTTATGATGGATCTTTCTGATCAACAACCCCCGAAAACACAAGCTACAGGTGCCTGAATTGTAGCTTGGAGCATTAACCGGGTTTTGTACCCCATTGAGCTGTGAAAGGAGGATTATAGTCTGTCCTGATGTTAGAGAGAGAGAGAGGACACTTCATAACCTTTACTAACAAGGAGCTAAGTCTTGGGGAGGTTGCAATGAATGCAGGCTGGGAGGAGCTTACAAGTGAAGCACAGTGGTGCGAAATTAGAAGGCGCCATGATGAGGTTGCAAGGAAATCGCGTTGTGGGATCTATGGAGGCTTGCTGGGGTTTTTAAGTAAGGTTTGCTTGACAGTGCTATGTCACCTAAGTGACAGCCTTGGTGGTACCCTACAAGGGACAAAGCCCTGAAATTGCCTTTCTATCAGGCCATCCTTGTCCAATGGTGGTGGGGCCTCAGAGGGCAGTAGCAGCCCCAGTGAGGCATTCAACATGTCTAATTGTTCATCATCACGAGTAGCATTTCTTCTTGAACTCTAGCAGCCCCCTCAGGCCTATTACCTAGGTGGCCGCTGGCAGGCCCATCATTAAATGCCACCGTTTCATAATGCCACACTTTGCAGGACGTGATCTAGGGTCGGATGCACAGTCTAAGAACTCAATGGACAGCTTGGCTCCAGTGAATCTATGCGCCAAAATAATACTGGAGAACTATCTATTTTCTGTGCTTGCAATGGCAGAAGAGGGCCACATATTCACTTAGCAATGCTTGTGTTTTTTTTTCTTTATGTGGAAGAACATGTACTGCCTACATAACCAATATGGTTCTTTATAAATACTCTTTTTGATTGTATTCATAATTGGATGGATTGAGCACCCTCGTACTGCTAAATTGAGTTTACAGTAAACCACCGTCTTTTTATACTAGTTTCACTCTTGGTTGCTACTTAGCACATTGGTCTTACCCTTACTATACATAATAGTTAAAGGATGGAACGATGATGAAACTCAAACAGTCAATAGTAATGTCACCACTAGCTGTTGCCAAAATTTTATGGAATTCTCTAAATAGGGAGGCTCTGACCGCTGGTAGATTTGACTCAAAACTATTAATCAGACCCGTCAAATTTCAAAAGACGTTTGCTCTAAGATGATCACTTATGAGTATCTAATTCTAAACAGAATTGTCAATATACTAAACTATACTATACTATAAACACATATCAGGGTATTATTATACTTCATAACTATGTTAAGATTGTCCTTCATTACAACAGATATGATGTTGGATAAATACAGGGCTGTATTATATATTTGTACCAACTTCATCTTAAAATAATCAGTAAAGTAGTTTGATTTCTTCTAAAACATGAGCAAGACTGTTAATAAGGAAATCAGTTTAACAAGCATAGAGCCCATCGCATCCCATGCCATGAGAACACATAACAAAACACATAACAATCATCAACAGAAGAATACATCTTCAGGGGACTTTGTGCTGAAATAATATACTGAGCTAGCAATAATAAATTAGAAGAAGAGTGGCAGTAACACTGTGCCAAATAAAGCTACCCCAAAACAGTGGCAAGAGAGCATGCTTCTGTATGCACACAGAAAATTAGCCTGTCTTTAGGTTGTTGTGTAGTAAACCTGCTGTCATAGTCAGACACCAGACGATCGTGTTTCTCCTGTCTTGATAAACAAGCATTTGCAATGCAATCGGTCTCGCCTTTGGGAACTTATATGTATTTACCTATGCAGCACATTTGCCTGGGTGCTGAAACATCTACTGTTCTTTAAAATGGAGGGAAAGTAAGTACCAAACTGCGTGACCCACCAGGTATGGGAACACATGGAGAGAAATATTGCCTTTCAGCGTGAAATGGTATAGTCCAAAGCTCTGTTTTTAATATAAATTCAGGGCCTGCGGTGGTCGTAGAACTGAAAATACAAGATTTGAAAAAAATATTATTGTCTACGAGTGCTCGTGGAAGACAATTTCTATGGACTGGAATCTAGAGAATGCTAAAGTGATTCTGGTATTTTACTGACCTCTGCTGGTTGGTTTCTATCAAGAAAGTTAAATAGAGGCAGTTGCCAGAAAAATGTAAAAAAGAAAGTCCCTCAGCAGAAAGCAATTCTGGTATTTTACTGGCCTCTACTGGTCGTTTTCTATAAAGACAGTTACATAGAGGCAGTTGAACAAGCAGAAAGCAATTCTGGTATTTTACTGACCTCTACTGGTTGTTTTCTATCAAGACAGTTAAATAGAGACAGTTGAACAGAAAAAAAGTCCCTAAACAGAAGCAGACAAGTCCTAGGGCAGATCTCCAGAGCTCCCAAAGTACATACACATATAAGTATATACTAAAGTATATACAAGAGGTCTTGAATGCTCGACCTAAAAAGGACAGAACACTAACACACACTAGATGGCATACTTCATCATCGAGTTGCTCCTCATCCAAGGTGGGAATCCAAAGTAATCTTATGGAAGCTTCCATAGTAGAGGTGCTAGTAACTTAAGTAGGAGATTCTGTAAGATGTAATCACTAGAACATGATTGAGGAATAAAAGTAGAGAGGATACTTTTAGTGTTATTTGGAGATTGCATTCTTTGTGCATTTTTCTGAATATTTCGAAGCTGAAGGTAGAACTTTTGGCTCAAGATGGACTCAAAATTCTGAACTTCCACAGATTGAGATGGGATTCTCTGCTAGGCATCCATATAGACAAGTTTATGTTGGCAAAAAGCCACTGGCCCACATATGATCATTTTTGTCCTTGGGTATTTCAATCATATACATTCCGAAATCTTTCAGAGGGCTTATGTGCCATCACGGCATTTGCAGACAGAGAAATAGATCTAAGTGTGGTTGGCATACATTTGGAACCATGTGGGATATAGAGCTGGACCATTGCAGGATTTTGCATCTATTGGTCTTACACGGGAACACTAGTGGAAATCTCTAGTCTATTGTTGGGACAGGAAGGATCAATTCCTCAGGAAAGACTAAGTATGATGGTCAAAATTATGGGTTCAAAAACTTCAAAATGGGCTGAAGTATCAGGGTGGCAATGATTCCCGCACAGATGACTGCAGTTGGTCCATCTATGTGCATGTTAGAACCGAGTCAGTGGAAGATACTGGGTAGAATCCTGTTTGGATGTGACAAACAAGTTATAGGTTTAGAGATGCAAAAAGTCAATCAATCAGGGGTTTATAAAGCGCTGCTACTCACCCGCAAGAGTCTCAAGGTAGTGAGGGAGGAGGCTGCTGAACCGTCTGGGTGCTGGGGATCAGTCGAAGATTCAGGTCTTGAGATCCTTCCTGGACTGGGTCAGCGAAAGGGATTGCCTGAGGTGGAGAGACAGGGTGTTGCAGGTCTTGGCGGCCAGGTGGGAGAAGGATCTTCCTCCAGCTCTAGTCTTGTGGATCCGTGAGATGGTGGCCAAGGCCAGTTGGGTGGAGCGGAGATGTCTGGCGGGTACGTGGAGTGAGAGGCGCTGGATCAGATATGCTGATCCTGTGTCATGGAGGGCTTTGTAGGCATGTTTGAGGTCCTTGAAAGTGATTCTTTTGTTGACTGGGAGCCAGTGGAGTTCTCAAAGGTGTTCGGTGATGTGGCTGCGGCGGGGGGTGTTGAGGACCAATCTGGCTGCGGCATTTTGAATGTTCTGTAGTTTCCTGAGAGTTTCTGGGTGACGCCGGTGTAGAGTGCGTTGCCATAGTTGAGTCTGCTGCTGATAAGTGCATGGGTGACCGTCTTTCTGGATTCAGTGGGGATCCATCTGAACATCTTTCGAAGCAGGCGGAGCATGTGGAAGCATGATGAGGATACAGTTTTGATCTGGCGGTTCATTGTGAGCGAGGAGTCCAGTATGATGGTGAGGTTTTGAGCGTGGTCCGTGGGGCCTGGGGGGGGGGGGCTACAAATATGGAGGGCCACCAGGAGTCGTTCCAAGCTGAGGGGGTGGGTCCCAAGTTGAGTACTTTGGTCTTGTCCAAGTTGAGTTTGAGGCAACTGCCTTTCATCCAGGTGGCAACGGCCTTCATCCCGCAGTGGAAGTGGATTCTGGTGGCTGTGGGTTTGTTGGTGAGGGAGAGGATCAGCTGATTGTAGTCGGCATAGGAGACGATATTGATTCCGTGGTTCCTGACAATGGCTGCGAGGGGGGCCATGTAGACGTTGAAGAGGGTGGGGCTTATGGAGGAGCCCTGGGGCACTCTGCAGCTGGTCTCTGTGGGTTCTGAGAGGAACAGAGGTAGTCTGACTCACTGTGTTCGACCGGTGAGAATGGAGTGGATCCAGTCCAGCGCCTTGTCGCAGATGCTGGTGTTGTGCAGTCTCGTGATTAGGGTGTGGTGGGAGACAGTATCGAAGGCGGCCGAAAGGTCCATAAGGATGAGGGCTGCGGATTCGCCCCAGTTGAGGAGGGAGCGGATGTTGTCGGTGGCAGCGAGCAGTGCGGTCTTGATGCTAAGCTTGCTTCGGAAGCCAGATGGGGAGATGTCCAGGACGTGGTTTGCTTCGATGGATTCAGAGAATTGGGCGTTGATGGCCTTCTCGATGACCTTGGCTGGGAAGGGGAGCAGAGAGATGGGTCTGAAGTTCTAGAGGTCTGTCAGGTCGGTGGATGGCTTCTTCAGCAGGGAGTTGATCTCGTCGTGTTTCGAGCCATCAGGGAAGGTGGCTGTTTCTATGGCAGATATCTCTAAAAAGTGTCTTAGAGATAAGTGCTTTAGAGACATCCTTTTAAATTACCTTTACCAAAAAATTAATTTTGGAGTGGGTCTAGGGGAACATCTACAGACATGGGTTGATGATGACTTTCTTTGGTACTACTAGAATAACATTCTCTATAAACTGGGCACGTACAAACAAAAATATGCCTTAACCATTGATCACAAAAAAGGAAGTTGCTCATCTCTTTTAAACAGGTAGCCTGGCTTAGGTGCAGAGGTTGTAAAAAAAGGTAAAAGTGAATGGTGGTTTCCCAGACACAGGAATAGTGTTGGACTAGCAAATTCTCTCCTATAAGAAAAAGTATAAATATGTACAATTCACTAAGCTATCTGCTTTGATATACCCCAATATTTATATCCACAAACAAAGGAAAAGGAAGAAGTTTGAGTGCTCTCTAAGAATAGTAGAAATACATTGCAAAAAAGTAAGGTTTCTTAAAATTGCCCTCACCCGCTAATAGTGGCATGCTTCATCATAGGGCTGCTAGAACATCCCTGCGTGGACTAACGCCTTGGATGGAGCAAAGTGAAGGGTGCAGACAATACAAACAAAAATATATTGGTACCCATGCAGCAGAACAAAGAAAAATGAAATGTTAAATCTATCTCAGGGATGCCCTAAACTAAACTTTATCATGCTACTTCCCGGATAGGGTTGAAATAGAAAAATGGGGATGACCCAGAGGGTAATTAGTGCCTCTTCATCCGTCTTTACTGCTTATTACAAAATAATAAGCAGCAAAGAGGGATAAAGAGGCATTAATTACCCTCTGGGTCACCACCATTTTTTTAACATTTCATTTTTCTTTGTTCTGCTGCATGGATCCTAAAATATTTTTGTTTGTATTGCCTTCCCTTAATTTTTCCTAAGTATTTCTTCTGTTCTTAGAGAACACTCAAGCTTCCTCCTTTTCCTTTGGCTGTGGATATGTGTTTAAATATAGGGAGGATGGAAAAGGAGCTGTACCTCTCTCCCCTTCTGTTGTGTTTGAATACCCCAATATTTAACATGGTATGCAAATTATCAAATGCGCTTTTTGAAGCAATGCACTGCTTACGCCATGGTTATTTTCAGATATTGGAGGAATAACTCTGAGGTCCTCAAGCAAGCCAGGCACTCACGGTCTAGGATTCTCAATTCAATAAAACCGTTGCATGCATGCACAAGTGAAGCCTTGGTGCCCAGAAAAATGCATCTATAGGAAGGAATGGCCCAGTACCATGATGCATCCATGTCTCGTTGAATATCCAAGCTTTCCTTCCCTTTGTCATAGCATTGCATTTATAAGTTACGTTCGCCAATGTCCCTTAAAGTGCAGAAACTTACCAGTGATGCTGATTGTGAGCATGAACAAAAAAATGAAAACTCAAGAGAATCGTCCAGGGAAAGTGCATGCATGTATCCTGGATTTGCTGCCAGTGTTCAGACCCTGACCGATGTTTACTGAGCTTCCTCATTTACTTTCCCTTTCTATGGATGATGCAGAAGAGGAAATTGAACCACGGTGAAAGGGTGCCTGCATTGGCGCTAAGCGGCCACAAGTGCGCCAGCATCAGGAGAGAGCTGAAGAGCGCCATATCTTAATAGGTATGACGCTGTTCAGCTCTCTCATGCTCAAACAATGCAACTTTGCTCAGCAGCGGTTCACACAGGTGAATGCTGTGGGGCGGTGAAGCGGGTCGGGGTGGGGCGGGGTGTTTTGTAGTGGAATCTGACATACAACGGCAATGTGAAAACTAACTACATAAATAAATAAAAGCTCTGTATCGCTGTAATCTGCGATGCGGCGAGCGCAAGGTAAGTGGTTTTATTTATTTATTTAGTTTTTTACATTGCTGTCGTATGTCGGATTCCACTACCCCCCCCCCCCACCCTGCCTCGCCCCCACCCCGCCTCACTGCCCCACAGCATTTACCTGTGCGAGCCGTGGCTGACTTTGCCTGCTGCCCTGCGTTGCAGGAACTTTGATTAATATTTCTTCAGATGGCTGCCTCTTTCTCTCAATTTCAATACCAAAGGTTTATGCTTTCTTTCTTATTCTAAGCGCGTAATGGTACAATGTATGAGGCAGATAGAAGCCGCATTAAAGCTCGGCTCGTTTTGGGCACATGGGTCCAAAAGGACCTCGAGTTGAGCCAGAGCCAGGCCTCTCGCTCGAGGCTTCAGTGGCTCGCCTACCTCTATACAATGCCATACATCTAGCGCTGAAATGAGGCACTTGAGGCCCGAGCAGCTGTCTGGCTCACTGTCCAGGAAGCATAGCTTGGGACTGCATCTTGCAGGGATGTAAAAGAGCCAGCATCGAATATCACCATCTTGGGGAATGGATAGGAAAACTATGAGGAGAGCAAACAGAGAGACAGGCCTGAGAGAAGCCCGCTGTAAGCGAGAGGTCACTATTTGAAGCGTTGATTGATGGTGATGCCTCCACAATGTGCATTTGGGGAGCAATAGCCAATGACGCGTGTTGTAAATCAGAACTGGATTTTGAAACATACACTGTTTATAACATCAGTCATTGATCTATTGAGAATATCACTAAAAGGTTTACGCCAAGTATTGGCATTCATGTGACTTGCTTCCAGGAACCTCTTCCGAGCAAACTGCATTATCTGACTGCCATTAGACCGGCCTGGAGCTCATCCCTGTGAGGTCACTGGCGTGCGGGACTGCGGTAATGCGGGCTGGAGGCCCTGGTTCGGAATACTATGATCGCTAATGTCCACCTTTATCTTGTAAATCAAATTTAAAAAAACTTACACACGATGCTTTTCTTTTCAGAGTATTTTTTTCATCAAACATTGGAAACATAAAACTGTGCCTTTAATACCATGATTTTTTTTAAAGTCTGCATTGCATGCTCTCGGTCTGGAGATTAAGCAGCACGGCCATGCAGGGATGTGGTACTTGCAGTCAGGCATGCAGTTGATTTAAAGACACTGGGGCATATTTACGTTCCCTGGCGCATCCCTGCAAATGAGCAGGGATGCGCCAGGGAAGATGCGTCTCGTCACGCAAGTTTGCCCTTGCGCCACCGCCGATGCGCCGCATTTACAATGCGGCGTGCCGTGGCGCACTGATGGGCAGATGCGTGTCGCATCCCCAGACGGAAAGGCGGCGCATTGCTGGAATCGCGTCGCAAGAGCAACGCGGCTCCAGCAAGGCTCGGGGGTGCCCTATGCCTAACATGCTGCGTCAATCCTTACGCCTGCTTCAAGCAGGCGCAGGGTTTTGACGCATCATGGGCGTAAAAGTGACTCAGTGAAATCTTGTAGATTTCACTGCGTCACTTTTACGAGGCGTACCTGCGAGGGAACGCCCACCCTGCGCTGGAACGCCCACATGAAACCTGACGCAGGTTTCATGTGGCGCAGGGGTTTACAACGTGACGCATCTCCCTAGATGCGTCACGTTGTAAATATTGCGCAACATGGCGCATGTTTTGCGTCGCTGCTGCGTCACATAAGTGACGCAACGGCGGCGCAAAAGTGGCGCAAGGGGCTTGTAAATATGCCCCACTCTGCAGACCGCACTAGAACTGCGGTGCATTTATATCAAATGAGCCAACATAGCTCAGCTGGACTGGAGAGAATTCAAGGCGCGCAGCTTGTACTTCTCTGCAGGACTCGGCACCGCTTGGCAAAACTGTGGACTTTACACAGGGCATTATTGGGACTGCAATAGCTTTGAAAAGTCACTATGATCATCACCAGTCTTTATACCTGAAACACTTTGCACAGAACACCACTGTCACATTGATAGATTTCTGAAGGACTGTGGTACCTTTTTATGTCAGCACCAGCATCCCCTGTAGGACTTTAATGCATTTAACATGACAGTTCTGACTTTGTAATATATGGAGAATGCAATACAGCTGTCTGTAATGACCGACATCTTGGATCTACGCTAAGCTGCTCACAGTTGCTCCTGCCATCAACACAGACTCACAACTTCCATTTCTTAAAGTGACTGAACACAAAATCCGAGTACTAAAGAATGGCTTGAGTGCATGGAGAGAATCGGATAAGTGCTGAGCATGCTGTGTAATGCTGCCTTGCGCTGCTGGAGGACATGATTAGTTGTGCTCTTTTTAAGTGTCCGTCGCAATTTAAGCACTATGCCCACCATGAGCTGTAGGTGCAAGACAAAGAATACGAAAAAAAACATGTTACTTGTCACTACAGGAGTTAAGAATTGGGGAAGATGCTGCTGCTTGGAGAGAAGACCCCTAAATGCAAGGAGAGATTATCAAATCAGACTGGGACTGAGGTGAGCTGTTGTTTTTATGTGAATGTACACGTGTACTAGTAATAGGCAAGCACTCAAACGGTTGAGAGCCATTGGCCGAATAGGGCAAACCAATTGCAGCATGCTGGGGTGGGGGGAAGTAAATTGTGCATGACAGTCGAACAAACCAAAGGGAGACCGGTAGTGTGGTTGTATAAGTAAACACATTTAGGCTACATTTCGGTTTTGGTCATAAAATTGAATTACAATGTTATACATGTCTAAAATGTTACAGGAAAACAAGGAAATTGTAAAAGATGTTTTTGTTAAGTGCTTTTTGCAAGCGATGTTTTTGTAAACCATATTATCACGTGATACTCCGAATACAGGGCAAGATCGCATGTACAAGATGGATGGAAATAGCAGTGTTAAGAAGAATACAGGTATCTTTCCATAGGAGTGATTTGGAGTTTAACTGTCAGGTTTCTCAAGTAATGGAGCTTGTATGCCATCAGTATGACGAAACTTCAAAATGAAGATTGCCAACCTGATGAAATCAGGATGATGATACTCCGTTATAATGATAAAATCATGGGTTTGGTATATGGATAAACAGTTAATACAAATGCTTAGAGTTCCTAAAACAATAGGAAATAAATTATTCATATTTAAAAAGCTGAAAATAAAAAAATAGCCACTGTAGTCGTTCATCAAATTCTCCTGCAACCCAGAAAATAAAAGTGCACAGGTACGAGAAATAAGAAAGCAAATAAAGGTAAGTAGGGAGAATGTGGGAGAGACTAGCAGAAGATTAGAGGATTAGATGAGAGTAACAGAAGAGAGGGCCCTAACCACATTGGGGGAGGCAGCGATGAGGAAGAGATAGTGCGGAGGGGATAGGAGGGAAAGGAGACCTCGAAAGGATATTCACCTAGTTGATTTAGTCAGTCAACCCCTTTGTCAAACGTGGTTCGATGATAACGGATCGTCAGAACAGATTGTCAGAACCTGTTTTGTGAGACTGGATTTTCAAAAAGTACACATACAATCTTGCAGGGACCATTTAACAAGGTTAAGTTATTGGTGACCAAGGTGGAATTCTTTATTCTGCCATAGATGGGCCATAGTCTGTCCACACCCTCATCGATACATGGCTCAAGGCTGGGAGTCTATCTTCTACGTCTAGGCTCCTTGATATACAGAATGGATGTCTGTATTTTCTTGCCTGCTTGGGTCTTTTAGTAACTACTGTGCTCGCTTGTATGTAAGGATAGATGATCATTCGCTTGAAGAAGCTGTTATGGAAGCTGCATTTGCGTGAGTTTTCAGATTAGTAAAGCTGAGAGTTGAGCTTGCCACTTTGGATCAGGGCTTAAGACAGAGAAATCCATGAGGCGAAAGAGTGTGTGGCTTCTGTTACCAGAGATGATGATAAGATAGGGGAGGACTATGGATAGATAATAGATAATATTAAAGCTGCATAACAAGACCTGAGAATAGGAGAAATCACAACTTGGCAGAAGCTAAATGCCTGCTGTTGTTGGGACATCTCTGCCTGTGGTTAATAGGGGAAGGTTTATGCACAGAGATATCTAGGACAACCCTGTATGTAAACAGTATGTGAGGCTGACTTTCTGCTCACCTCATAATGTCCAATACAATAAATCTGATCACACTGAATGTGAATGGCCTCTTTAGCTATGCTAAGAGGAAGCAACTCTTGCATTACCTATACACGAAGCAGACAGACATAGTTCTCCTGCAAGGGACACACCTCTCTACGGAGGAATCCTTGAAGCTCTGACGGGAGTAGGTTGGAACTGTAGTCAGTAGCATAAAAGCAGTGCCCAGACCTGGGGGATCACCACCCTTCACAAATAGATCTTAAAAATACAGGGTAGCAATCCTTATTGGGAAGCGGCTCCCTTGCAAAGTCCTCTGTACGTGGCTGGACGAGGAAGGTCGCTCGGCTCATGTGAAACTATGCATCCTGGACCACATACTAATTATAGGGTCGATTTATGCCCCCCACATCTGATAAAACATGATTACTAGCGCTCCTCTCCAGGCTCACCTTTCCCCAAAAGAAAGACCCCTTTGCTCCTGGTAAAGGAGTGGAATCTTGATCAAGACCCCCCCCCCCAGACAGGACGGGCCAAATTGATTCCCATAGCAGGAATGACAGAACCCGGCTTCAAGATCTCTTCGGAGGCCATGCACTGGTGGACCCCTGGCAATTACTACACCCGTCAGATCGGGATTACACTTTCCTTGCCCGCATGGCACTAAATCGCGTATTGATCATTACCTCGCACATAGGCGACTACTACCCCATGTGACCAACTGTGACATCCCTGAGGCGGGTCTCTCGGATCACAGTCCCATACTTCTAAACTTCGAATTGAGACTGCATCCATAGCCCCCGTTAGATGACGAATGAAGGCATTTGCCTATAAATTTCCTGAGGGCAAAGAGTTACTCTGCAATCACATCAGAACTCATCTCCTCTTGGCAGCCGGCAAAGCAACATGGCCTGGAAAGTTGATGCAGTACTCGGCAATGGTGAAACGCCAAACCCAAGCATAACAATGCAGCTGGAGTCCTCCATCTGTGGAAAGAATTGAAAATTGCAAAAGTACGTCTCAATGAATACTTCACAGCGGTCACTGAAAAGGTGCTGATCAAGCACCAATGGCAAAGGAACGACCATGGAGAAAAGGCAGGCAGACTACTGGTTGAGCAGCTGAAATAGTGCAATACCACATGGCAGTATCAGCCATCCATGATGTGACGGGGACGCTCCTGTTTCATCCCCTCAACATTGTATCCCACTTTGCTACCTACTACTCCGTCCTTTATACCACACAATGCATCACAACTTACAATCTTTTGTTCAATTTTCTGGCACATCTATGTCTCTGGGTACTGTGAGAGGAGGGCCACACACTCTTTACTGAAGATATCATGGAGGAGGAAGTGGCGTAAGCCATAGCGGCGCTCCTGACTTACAAATCCCTGGGAGACAATGGTTTTCCAGGGGGAATTTCATAAAACTGGGAAGACTCTACTAGTCCCGGTCTTAACTCGAGCCTTCTGAGAGGTGACAGAACATGGCATGCTGGGAGCTCTCTCTAACAAAGCTATCATTGCTGTTCTCCATAAAGAAGGCAAGGACCCTTTAGACTGTAACAGCTATTGCCCCATCTCCTTGCTCAACGCTGACCTTAAAACAATGGCATATGGCAAATTTTAGTGATGCGCATGAGGAGGATAATACCTCAGCTTGTACGTGAGTCCCTGGTCGATCTGTCCCAGGCAGAAGTTCTCACAGTCATCTCCGGATCTTAGCCCAAATGCTCTGGAAAACAAGGGATGACTCAAGGAAAACACCAGCTCTCTCTTTAGATGTCGAAAAAGCATTTTATAATGTGGAAAGGGAGTACATCTTCCAGGATTTAACACACATGGGGCTGGTAAAAGAGTTTTTTCTGAAAGGTTTGGCTCTTGTACAAGACACCCTGCGTGGAGGTCACATGCAAAGGTCCCATGCGGAGGTTATACTTCTGCACCATCCCGGATAGCCTGAGACACCTGACAGGGATGTCCCCTCTCGCCCCTCTTGTTCCTTCTGGCTTTAGAGCCTCTAGCTGTGGCGATCACATCAGAACTTATCTCCTCTTGGCAGCCAGCAAAGCAACAAGGCCTGGAAAGTTGATGAAGTACTCGGCAATGGTGAAACGCCAAACCCAAGCAGAACAATGCCAGCTGGAGTCCTCCTTCTGTGGAGAGAATTGAAAATTGCAAAAGTACGTCTCAATGAATACTTCACAGCGGTCACTGAAAAGGTGCTGATCAAGCACCAATGGCAAAGGAACGACCATGGAGAAAAGGCAGGCAGACTACTGGTTGAGCAGCTGAAATAGTGCAATACCACATGGCAGTATCAGCCATCCATGATGTGACGGGGATGCTCCTGTTTCATTCCCTCAACATTGTATCCCACTTTGCTACCTACTACTCCGTCCTTTATACCACACAATGCATCACAACTTACGATCTTTTGTTCAATTTTATGGCACATCTATGTCTCTGGGTACTGTGAGAGGAGGGCCACACACTCTTTACTGAACATATCATGGAGGAGGAAGTGGCGTAAGCCATAGCCGCGCTCCTGACTTACAAATCCCTGGGAGACAATGGTTTTCCAGGGGGAATTTCATAAAACTGGGAAGACTCTACTAGTCCCGGTCTTAACTTGAGCCTTCTGAGAGGTGACAGAACATGGCATGCTGGGAGCTCTCTCTAACAAAGCTATCATCGCTGTTCTCCATAAAGAAGGCAAGGACCCTTTAGACTGTAACAGCTATTGCCCCATCTCCTTGCTCAACGCTGACCTTAAAACAATGGCAAATGGCAAATTTTAGTGATGCGCATGAGGAGGATAATACCTCAGCTTGTACGTGAGTCCCTGGTCGATCTGTCCCAGGCAGAAGTTCTCGCAGTCATCTCCGGATCTTAGCCCAAATGCTCTGGAAAACGAGGGATGACTCAAGGAAAACACTAGCTCTCTCTTTAGATGCCAAAAAAGCATTTGATAACGTGGAATGGGAGTACATCTTCCAGGATTTAACACACATGGTAAAAGAGTTTATCTGAAAGGTTTGGCTCTTGTACAAGACACCCTGCGCGGAGGTCACATGCAAAGGTCCCATGCTGAGGTTATACTTCTGCACCATCCCGGATAGCCTGAGACACCTGACAGGGATGTCCCCTCTCGCCCCTCTTGTTCCTTCTGCCTTTAGAGCCTCTAGCTGTGGCAATACACGTATTAGAGGATATGCAGAGCATCCCAACTGAGATCGGAGAAGTGAAGTCCCTCCTTTACGTGGATGACATCTAGCTCCTCCTGTCCAGCCCAAAGTCTTCCACAGCTGCTGTGATGTCAATCATTTCTGATTTCTCCCAGCTCTCTAGATACAAAATTATCTGGGAAAAAAGTGAGGCACTCCCAGTGTCTAAAGGTACTGCTAACATTAGTATAGGCGGGTAAAACATGAGATGGGTCTTGGAGGGTCTGCAATACCTGGGACTCAAGATTAACAGAGGCCTCACATGCATGGTGAAAGATAACCTCCTCCCTAATGGCACGTACCAAGCAAGAATACTTGAAGTGGTTGTAACTGAATCTCCACCTCTGGGGCAAGGTCCAGACAATTAAGATGGTTGTGGTACAACTACTTCTTTAGCATGCTCCCCATGAAGATTCCTAATCTCATCGGGTCCAGTATCAATACACATATCAAATCCTATATCTAGAGTGGGGGCAAACCCTGAAGGCGAGCATCCCAGCTTTGGACAGATACCATCGCCGGATGCCTTTGGCTATCCCACATCCATGTTCATAATCTAGCCTACCACTTTTCACATTTGGTTTCCTACTTATGTCGGTCTCATTAAATGGTTTGGTGGATGCGATAAGAAAGACAGCTCATGGGGCACACGAATATCCTGCTGTCAGTGTATCTGCATCCACGGATCTGGTAGTGGCTGCAAACCCTCTCTTCTTCTGGTCTACGCTTAATATCTGGAAAGAGGCTCATAAACCTTTAGGCACGTCACCACTCTTGCATCACAAAGCACCACTTTGGCATGATTCAGCCATACATATTGGTGTGAAGACATGCTACTGGGTATGCTGGGCAGAGAAGGGATTGAAAAAAAGGTAGACCAAAAGTACATTGGCTGACCCTTAAACCATTTCCTGATCTACAACTTGAACTTCAGAACTCAGAACATTTGAGGTTCCGCCAACTTATTCATTGTTTGCTAAGTGCATTGGGGGCAGCCACAGGTGAACTTCCCGCCTCACCTGTCCTTCAATATCTGCAAGTCCAGCGCCAATAATGGGTTGTAGTCTCTGGCCCTTACGGAGTAGTTCTCAAAGTCCTCCATCCAGGCCCCTTATACACTGCTACCAGGCTAAAGTGGCAGATACACCTAAACAAGATATACGCCCTAGAGGACTGGTCATCACTACTACTGGACCATGACATAATGCTTAGGGAATCAAGAATTGTATTCCTCTACTTTAATATATAGAACAAATGGTGGGTTTGGTCTGCTTGGGAACTGAGAAGAGCCAAACTACTACCTCACGACCTATGCTGGAGGTGTAACAGTGGGGACTGTATCATATATCACATTATCACATACTTTGGTCCTGCCTGACAATAGCAGGAAATATGGTTGGAGGAGTGGATACACCTCAGGTGTTATAGAGTCTTCCCGTTTTGCCCTACCCTTCAGCTAGCTCTCCTGCATGATACCTTGGACATCGTTGACCAAACTCCCCACATTCACTGGTGGCCAAGATGTTGCTCTTGGTAGCCAAAGTCTGCATTCCTCAACATTGGCAACAGCCATCCCTGCAGACTTGCACGGAATGGATTTTTTAACTCCAGAGACTGGTAGGTCTTGAGAGGACCACTTATAAACTCAATGACAAACTAGAAGTATTCCATAGTGTCTGGAGCCATTTCATGGCCTCCGAGGCTGGCACCTCTTGATTCCTCCACCTTCCACACTTCACGCACGAGTACTCACCCCCCTCTCACGATATACAGAAGAGAGGCATGTCACACGGGTTGCTACCACTATTATCATTACTCTTCTTTGAGAATGTTTAGTTGTCTGTCGTCCTCAGGGCGTCAGACTCGCCATCGGGTTTTCCTCCTCCCTTGACCATTATTTACCCTCCCCCGCCACCCTCCTGCAAGGATACCCATTCCCCCTTGTACCTCGTGCATTGGTAATAGTTGGAGTGAACATCCACTATGGGTCAATAAATTTGCATTGTTTATCTATGCTGTTGTTTCATTCCTGATTTGAAACCCTCCCCCACCCTTTTTCTTCTGGGGAAAAACGTTGAAAAAATAAATATTAGAATGTGAGACTAAGAGAGGGAGAGAGAGAGAAGTAGTATGATGGACAAAGACAAAAAGATTGGGGAAATATACTACAAGAGAAACTGAACATTTGGGAAAATTATAGAGAAGGAGAAAGAAAAGAGAGAATTAGAGAGCAAGAGAGAGAGAGAGAGCGAAACATATCTTCAACATATTTGTTTATGGATAGTTCAAACATTTGTCAGCACTTGGCTGTTATTGCTACTAAATCACGCAACGTCGATTTAGCGGAATGGTTCATGCTAATTCAAAGCAGCCAGGAGGAATTTTTAACATAAAAATCAATACATTTGGTAGTTCGACTACATGAGCCATGACTAAACCCTTCAGGGAAATACCCTGACTTCCATTGCTCAGTCTATTCAAGCACCAGAGCCTCAGAGTACATGGTATTATTAATAACGAATTCCTGCACTGCATAAAAAACAGGCTGCTCACTTAATACAGATAAAATCTGAAGAAAGCATTCCATAAAATTAAAGATTTTACTTGCAAGCAGAAAACATATTCTCTTTAGATCATACATCGTGTGATTATGTTTTGACACATGCATAGTTTTTGAGTTGTTTTAAAACTCGTGAATTGTATATAAACATTCTTCTTATAAAGTAAAATTTGCATAAGCGTTCATTCTTTCAAATATTTAATTTTTGAGATAAAGCAACATAATTGAATCCTGCCTTTTGGTACTACAATGCGTGTGGGTATCTTACAAATACCCTGAAATGGATTTAGGTTATAGTAACGCCCCGTAATAGAATTAAAAATGTGAAGATTAAAAAGAAAAGCATGTAGAAAAGTAGTTATCTAGAAAAGAGATGGTGAGAATGAGGGAGTCTTCTTAGGCACACATTACAAGAAGGCAGGCTGTTAAATTCCAATTTGGGTGAAACAGGACACTCTGCCCAAGTCAGTATAATGAGACATTCCGTAATTGTTTGTGTGGTATTACTGCAAATAAAAATTACCGTAGTTATCACCTGGTGCAGTGTGTCCCCTCAAAAAGACAAAGGGGTATATTCACAAGAACGTGTGATAATTACCGCAAGAGTAGCGCAACGCAACTTTCAGCATCGCAGCCTATCGCGGGAAAATAACCCTGTGACAACGTGGAATTCACAACACGGCGGTAGCATGCGATAGTTGGCCGACACCACGGCCAATGCTCGCGAAACAACCACAACGCGAAAAAAGCTGCGATGGGCCAAAGCGCGATAAGAAAACAGTGACAACCAGCGCGAGGGCAGCAATACTCACACGCAATGCGGGAAAAAGCACAAGAACAGCATACGGAAAATGCCACAGAACAAAATACATCAACAGCGGAGTACCACGGATGCACCCTGGCCAACTGCAGAGGACAACATGCACACCACGACATCCAAGCACCGTGGAAGAACAGAACCTACAGGCACACCGCATGAAAGAGACCAGTGGCAGACAAATCAGAGCCGCAGGAGCGACACACCCACCGTGCAGCATGCGCATATAAGCAGAAGTGCACCTCGACATTGACAACATCCCGGTACAAACAGCAACACCTCCACAACTGAACACAGGACACAACTGGTTCGGAAAATGTGCACAACCTGGCAAATCACATCTGAAACACCAGGGATATGTAACATGACAATGTACAATTCCAACCTGTAACCTGCAAATATGTTTTATTCACACATGCAGTGCAATTGGACATCTACTACTGTCCCATGAATGCCAAGGACGGTCATAATGTGACGTGCTCATGAGAAGTAAGTGTCAATGATGGAGTCCCTACGGGCCATTCCTGCCGCAGCTGCAGTGGGATGTGGGCCACCTGCCCCATCACCACCATCATCGTCCGGTACCTCTGGAACTGGGATCCATGGGGCCCTGGTGCGAACACAGATGTTGTGCAACACACAACATGCAACGATCATCTTGCACACGACGTCCGGGCTGTACAGGAGCTTCCCACCAGTGCCATCCAGGCACCTGAAACGTGACTTCAACACGCCAAATGTGCGTTCAACGATGCCCCTGGTGCGTATGTGGGCCGCATTGTACTGCGTCTGGGCGGGTGTGTTCGGGTCCTGGAGGGGTGTCATCATCCAAGGGCAGAGTGCATATCTATAGGGGAGTACTTATAATCTTGTGGTGTTACTACACCCCAAATTTAGAATGATCAACTTTATGGAACATTTCACGTGTAGTACTACTGATGCGGTATTCCCTCACAGGTCGAAATCTAGGCCTCAAAGTAGCTCCACAAACTAACATTGCTTGACATGCCAACCTTTAATTCTCTGGAAAAAAAGAGCGTGGCGAGGTATTTCAAATCCAGTATTCAGAAAATGCGGCACATTCGATTTAATATGTGTTTTTACTAGTGAACAGTATGGTAGATTGTTACAAAATTAATTCATGGTTGCGGTCAGCACAATATGGCTTAAAAAAAGAAAACAGCCAGGGCTGAACAATGAAGAATTTCGACCTCTTTGAGACATGGGATAATATTTTCTCAGCTGCCTGTGAGCCCCTACCTAGATAGTGAGGGCCTCAGTTATGAGACTCCTTGCGCCTCCGGAACGTCACTTTTTTTTGACGTTCCGTCACTTTTCTTTGACGTTCCATGGCGCAGAAGCATGCGTGATATTTATCAGGTAGCACTAAGCCACTTTTTTTGGCTTAATGCTGCCTGATAAATATCAGTCCCTTTAACGCAGTGTTCTGCGTTAAAGGGCGTGCAATGGCTGTTGCTGGGGCGTTCACAGCAACATCCATGGCCTTTTGACACTGCCCCAGATTTACGAGAAATCGTAAATCTGAGGCATCGCCAAAAGCTTACGCCTCCCCAGGGGAGGCGTAAGGGAGGCACAACGAGGAGAAATATCTTTATTTCTCCTCCGTTTTCCTTTTTCTATGCGTGCTGCATTCTGCAGCACACATAGAAAGAGGACGAAGCCTCTTGTGATTGTTTTTGTACAGAAAGGTCCCCCTTCCTGTACAAAAATAATCATCCCAGCAATGCAGGCACCCTTGCACCATGGTGCAAAGGTGCCTGCGTTGGCGCACAGCAGCCCATTGTGGGCCGGCGCAGGGGAAAAGGACAGGAATGCGCCATATCTTATAGATACGACGCATTCCTGCCCTTTTCTTTTGCCGTAGGGAAGCACAGCAGGAAGGCCTAGATTAGATGGGTTTGGTGGCTAGGTTACTGGTATGCATATGATTATTAGGTTGTGGAAGCACACTCTCTGTAAGCTACTGTTGATTCCCTTAGGGGGACAGTGAGGAACGGAATCACCAACAGGTAGCAACTCGTGGTAAACTGGTGGATTGTAGGGACTGTATGGGAGGATGTGGCTGCCAAATTGCCTTTTGTGACAAAGTGATTGTTCACATGCCTTGGTATGTGTGTGGCCTGCTTGAACCAGAGGGTCTTATGTTAGCTAAGAAGTTGCAAGGAGAGCAGATGGGAGAGGACTCCTCTTGCTAAGCCGCTGCACCCCTGAGGAGAGCCATGCCTAGGAAGTGTAACCAATTTCTGAGCTGGACTGGTGGGTACAATTGACAGTCTAACAAACATCATTTTTTTTCCCCAATGCCTGGGCAACTTAAATGTCAGGCCGAAGTCCCTCTTTACACTCCTCCAGCTCCCAACTCTGTAATGCGAACTGCATTTCTTTGAGGTTCCAAAGGCTTATGTAAATGTTTGTAAGCTCAAAGTATTGTTTACTTTGCTTTAAATAAAAAAGCATAATTATCTCCCTCACACCAGTGTCTTCGACTACAGAGTTGACTTCCAGACGGTATCACTGAAAGTGAATTATATTATGCAACATGCAGTGGCACATTATGTAATTTGTGTTAGGGAAATTATTGCTATTCTCCTTTGACGTGAGTGGCTGAGTGGCTGTGTACTCTTATAGGCAAAGGCGGATATCTGGTATGTTGTACAGCAAGTACAAAATTGCTACATTTAAAAATTGATTGTAGAAATTGCATAATTACCTCTTTAATCTTGGTCACTGTGTGTAAAACTGTGCTGTCTACAAGTGCCCAGAAGCATCGCCCACAGGAGCGATCAGTTTTCATTATGTTATGTTATTAGCAATTGATATAGCGCAGCGGCTCACACCCATAGGTGTATCTCACACTAACACAGAGCCAGCAGACTAATTAAAACAGCCCCGTCTGAAAGAGTTTTTTTTAACTTGGCAAAGTCTGAACAAGAGGGACTATAATACGGAAGCTTGATCCAGGCAGAAGGGGTGAGGTAGGAAAAGGTTCTGCCACTGAATCTAGAGGTACAGATACAGGCCACACCAAGCAAAGCTTTGTCCTTGAGTCTAAGATTTCTAGCGGGACAGTAATAGCTCAACTTCTTCTGTAGGTAGGTGGGACCTTTACCGCTCAGAGACTTGTGGGTGAGACAGCATAACTTAAAGATAGCATGCTGCCTAACCTGAAGCCACTGTAAGGCTCGCAATGTGGGGGCCGTAGAGGAGCCTAAAGGAAGGTTGCAAACCAAGCGTGCAGTGGTGTTCTACACCACCTGTAATTTGGACAACAGTTTGTCACTGGCTGCTACTAGCAGGGCATTACCACAGTTCAGCCGACTCATGATTAGGGCTTGGACCAGAGTTTTCCTGGCAGAAGGAGGAAGCCAAGGAAACACTTTCCTCAGTACACTCATAGCAAAATAGGAGCCCGCAAACAGATGAAACATGATCTTTCATAGACAGGGACTGATCAAGCCTGATACCGAGATTTTCAACTGCCTCAGAGACGGGACCACCAGTCTTCTGACCAGAGCTGGTGAGCTTTACCAAACAGCAGTATCTTGGTTTTATCACCATTCAATTGCAGACAGTTGTTCATCATGCAGGCAGCGATCCTAATCATACAGTCTCCGAATCAATGTTTTACCCCATCAAGGTCCTGTCTGAACGAGATGACTAACTGAGTGTCATCAGCATATGATATTACATCGAGACCACACGTTTTGACAATCTGAGCAAAAGGGGCCATGTAGATAATGAATAATGTGGGGCTCAAAGACGATCCCTGAGGTACCCCATTGTTGATAGACATAGTACATAACTTAAAAGAGCCTCATAAGATCGTCTGTGGTCAATTGTTCAGGAAGTCCACAAGCCATGGTAAGGCTTTACCATAGATGCCTATCTTACACAGCCTGCAAATCAGTGTTGTATGAGAGACAGTGTCTAAAGCTGCTGACAAATCCAGAAGCACCAGCATGGCAGGAGTGGCAGCTTCGTGAGACAGTCAGATAGTATCAGAAATCGCCACCAGCAGGGTCTCAGTGGATCTGGATTGAGACGGACCAAGGACCTCATGATCTTCCAAATGTGCTGTAAGCTGTTTATTTATCAATCTTTCCAATATTTTTCCTAGGAGAGGAAGAAGCAAGAGGGGGAGAAAATTGAAGAGATTCCTTAGCTCTACGTTAGTTTTTTTTTAATATCACAGAACCAGTGCGGCTTTCAAGGCCAAAGGAAATTTGGCTGTGTCCAAGGATAGGTTAAAAAGAGACAGAACGGAAGATGCAATCAAGCTTCACATGCTAGCAGTAATTCCAGGAGGACACAAATCAGAGGGGGAACCTGATTTAGCATTTTCAAGTAGCCCCTGAATTTGATCTAAAGCAAAAGGTTTAAACCTATCCATATAGAATGTGGTTTCAGTAGGGGGTGAAATAAAGATAGCTAGATCATCTAACTGCCTAGGAAGGTTGGTAAAGTTCTGATATATGATGTTTGTTTTCTCCTCGAAGAAGTCTGCCAGAGAGTCACATAACTCTTGTGATGCTGAAATAGCGAGGGAGCACGCTTGAAGCTTAGTAAATTTATTAAGAACTTTCAAAAGTTATTTTATATTCAGCCTAGATTTACCTTTGGAAGTTTGGATTGGTGACCAGGCAGCTCTCGGATAAAATGCATGCATATGTTATACTTAATAAACCACCTAAACAACTAAACAATAGAATCCTTGGGATTTTTTAGAGGACTTATGGATTTCCTAAAGACACTACCTGCCTAAAATAAAAGAAAACCTAATCAAGGTTATTGGCGGTTTCTCTACTGGCAAAATATGAGCAGTCTCTCAATACACTTTGATATCTTCCAGTTTTGAACATCTACATAAACACCAGCATTCTTACACAGGCACCTACTAGTTAGGCGGATAACTAAAGCAAACCAACAAGAACATTCAGTCCAGTAAACAATGTCTCAATCAGAACCATACACTAGAGGTTCACGTTGCCCCCTTCCTCGCACACAGGTGAGAGTTCCAAAGTTAGGTCAGTCAACAGCAAGGGCCCAATAACAGAGCCTTTGGACTTTCATAACTTTCATCATTTTTGATGTGTAGCAAACTTGCTTCATCATCCTACCTACTTAACGTATGTCCTTTTTCTTGAAATATGAGAATGATTTCTGGAAATCTGGCAGACCTACTCTGGTCTCCTTCGTGAACTTAATAAGGCCTTGTCACAGCCCCACAAGTGAGAAATCTCAGAAACAGATACTATTTCAGAGAGTGGAGCAGGGCAAAAGAATGACCTTAATGAAGAGATTGTCTAAATTTTGACCCCAAAAATAATTAATTCCACTGAATTGGATAGACAAATTTAGGCCTTTATTGTATAAGTAGTTGCTGAACCTTGCTCATCTGCAGGCATAATTACCACCTATTGGTATACTTCACAATTACAAAAGACACATTACTGAGCGCTTTTAAACCAGCAGATATTTTTCTTCTGACAGGTGACATGGTTCCGTTCCACGAGGTGCATAGATAAACAGAAGCACATTTTCATGAGATAGAGTCACACAGTGCCAAATGCAAATCTGTTTCTACCTCCTTCCACAGTAAGCTTTGATTACCAGTATGGGATTACAAGGAAGGCAGTGAAAGTGTGCACACTGTCCAGATGGGCTGTATGTGATTGTGGAGAAAACTTACTTGAGTAATAATGTTCTGGAGAAATTTTCTACATAAACCTGTTTCATCAATAATTTTCAAATAAGTGGCATTCCCAAGATGTCAAATCTATCTTATGAATGACCTTCGTGTTGAAAAAGTCTTTGCAGTTCTTGTTTTGAAGATCAGAACGTTCCCTTATTTCCCTTTTATGGGGGAATGTTCCTGTACCTTCCTATCTTCCTCTTCCCTGTCTCTGTTCTCGGACTTGTTTGTGGGTGGACCATCCCCATCTCTGCTACTATACGAAAATCACCTCCTTCCCCTTCTTCCTTAGCTATGTTATTTCCTTTACCACAGTCTTACTACTCCCTAAACCACAGCTCATCTACCCCTACCTATACCCTAGATCTCCTTCCCTGCCTCATGGAACCTACACACTACCTATAACCTAGCATTGCTTTCACTAACTATACCCTAATGCCTCTACCTATACAATCAATCAGGGTTTGTAAAGCGCGACTACTCACCCGTGAGGGTCTCAAGGCACTGTAGGGGTGGGGGGGGAACACAGCGGATCTGACTAAGTGCTGAGTTAATCCGAAGAGCCAGGTCTTGAGGTCCTTCCTGAATTGCGTCAGCGAGGGTGATTTCCTGAGGTGGATGGGCAGTGTGTTCCATGTCTTGGTGGCGAGGTAGGAAAAGGACATTCCTCCGGTTCTGGTCTTGCGGATTCGTGGAATGGTAGCCAGGAAAAGCTGGGCTTAGCAGAGGTGTCTGTTGGGTACGTGGAATGAGAGGCGGTGATTCAGGTATGCGGGTCCGGCGTTGTGAAGGGCCTTGTATGCATGGGTGAGGAGTTTGGAGGTCATTCTTCTGTCGACTGGGAGTCAGTGGAGGTTGCAGTGGTGTTGAGTGATGTGGCTGCAACAGGTGATGTTGAGGATTAGTCTTGCTGCAATGTTCTGGACTTTCTGTAGTCTTCAGAGGAGTTTCTGGGTGATGCAGACGTATAGTGCGTTGCCGTAATCGAGTTTGCTGCTGATAAGGGCATGGGTGACTGTCTTGCTGGATTCAGTGGGGATCCATCTGAAGGTCTTTCAAAGCAGGTGTAGTGTGTTGAAGCAGGCTGAGGAGACGGTGTATATCTGGTGGTCCATTGTGAGCGAGGAGTCAAGTATGATGCCGAAGTTTTGTGCGTGGGAATAGGGGGACGTCTAAGAGCACAGGGCCACCAGGAATCATTTCAAGCGGAAGGGGATGCTCCTGGGATGAGGACTTCTGTCTTGTCCGAGTTGAGCTTCAAGCAGCTGTGGTTGATGGCTTTCATTCCTTTGTGGAAGTTGTTCCTGGTGACAGTGGGTTCTTTGGTGAGGGAGAGGATCAGCTGGGTGTCATCGGCGTAGGAGACAATGTTGAGCCAGTGGTTCCCGACGATGGCTGCGAGGGGGGCCATGTAGACGTTGAAGAGGGTGGGGCTGAGGGAGGAGCCCTGGGGTACTCCGCAACTGATCTCTGTCAGTTTCGAGAGGTACGGTGGGAGTCTAACCCGTTGTGTTCTGACGGTGAGGAAGGAGCAGATCCAGTTGAGGGCCTTGCCTTGGAGACCATAGTATTGTGGCTAGGGTGCGGTGGGAGACGGTGTCGAAGGCCGCCGAGAGGTCCAGTAGGATGAGGGCAGAGGTTTCGCCCTGGTCAAGGAGGGAGTGGATGTCGTCGATGGCAGCAAGTAGGGCGGTCTCGGTGCTATGATTGATTCGGAATCTGGATTGGGGGATGTCCAGTATGTGGTTGGTTTCGATAAAGCCGGCGAGCTGGGCCTTGATGGCTTTTCGATGACTTTGGATGGGATGGGAAGGGAAGCAGGGAGATGGGACTGAAGTTCTTGAGGTCCGTCGGGCCCGCGGATGGTTTGTTCAGGAGGGAGTTGTTATTAGCGTGTTTCCGTTCGTCAGGGAAGGTGGCGGTCTCGAGGGTGCAGTTAATGGTTTGGCACAGATCGGGTGCAATGGCGGAGAAGGCTTTGTGGAAGATGCAGTGAGGGCAGTGGCCTGAAGGTGCTCCGGAGTGGATGCTTTTCATGGTCTTTATGGTGTCGGCCGTGGCTGTGGCTCTGGCTGTGCAGAGTCGGTCGGGGGTGGTTGCGTTGGTTGTGGTGGTTGCTGGCACTGTGGGGGTGGTCCTGGGTGTCAAAGTTCTCATAGATATACCTTTTTTTATATGAAAGCAAACCAAAGCACTCATATAGTTTCACATGGTAGTAGAAATCCCAAACAGTCAGGATTGAGTTTAAAAGGAAATACACTTTATTCACAGAATGTAGTAGTCTTGTATTCTTCTGTACATTCCACTCTGACAAGGTTTCTTTTGAGTTTATTCCAACAAACAGCCGACACGTGTTTTGTCACTGCGTGACTTTTTCAAGGCTGTGGCCTCAGCAAGAAATACAATTGTGAAGAAACAACGGCACTCACTGTTAATAGAAACCGGGAAGAAAAAAAGACGTAAAGAACAAAAATTGACCTTTATCACCAGATATAGTGCAGAGAGTCATGAGGTCTTCAAAGTCCTCAAGAAACAATGGCATCTACTGAGACTTGACTCAGCACTTTCCAAATGTATTCCTCTAAACCCAGTGGTCATGCACAGTGCACAGTAGGGGTACTACTCTGCGAAATATGCTATGCCGCAGTTTTACTTCAACCATAAAACATCATTTTGGAAGTACATGGCTACCTGACAAACCGAAAGGCTTCTTCAAATGTATGCAATGTCTGCCAATATGCTTGTAACAATATGAAGAAAATTCAATATAATATTCAGAACGAATATTCTATAAAGCAGTTTATCAACTGCAATACTAAATTAGTGGTCTACTGTATCAGATGTGAATGTGGCCTTCTTTATTTAGGCAGTACAATTAGGCCACTCAAAAACGGTAGCAGGAACACATAAAAACAAAAGTCTGAAATATCCATTCGCAATGCACTATCACATAGCCAATTCCACCACGGAACTGATCAATAACAAGTTCCATGGCATAGCACAGGTGAAATCTAACCCTGGGGGGGGGCAACAGAATACAGGCCCTCAGGAGAATGGAAACTAAATGGATAATCAGATTATGAGCAGTACATCGGGGCCTCAATTCAGATAGAGAACTTCATGTGTTTCTTACAGACTGACAACGATTCATGAAACACAGCGTTGTATATATGCCTTGTATACTCAGTATCTGTTATGGTCTTAATACTATATACTACTGTATGTACGTTTGACTCATAATTCGCTTAGATGCAACTTATAAGTAACCACTTAAAAACAAATGAAAAATATTGTTCTTTTAAAGAAGATATGCTTCCTCTCACAATCCATGACCACCGACTGAAAAAGCTCAATGTGTTACCTGGAGTTAGTGGATCAGGGTGCATTTTCTCTACACTGTTTAAAAATATTACAAATTCCATAAGTAACTGCGCATTATAACCATTGTTTCAGTATATACTGTATCAGCAATATATGTATCCTATGTCAATTTTAATATGTCGCGGATTCGCATAATAATGTTTAACTAGTATAATTTCTGTGTTGCAATATAATGTAACTTATACAATTGTTTAAAATTAATTGGAAATGTGATACTTTATCATCATGTACTACTCTATAGACATACCGTTTTCTCTACTTCTGGTTAAGGCATTTTTTGTCGATCTCACTTAGTTTCTTACATATCTTACATAACTTTCTTTACATGGCATTATACACACACTATATGACTGATTCTTTCTTCGTATAATGACCCTATTCACTTAAAATGTATCTAGATTTATACTTAAATTTTGTTTTTTACATGCTGCCCATACAATATAGATACAAAACAACTTGTTTTACTATTCCATAATGGACTTATACAAATAGGATACATCACTGTTCTAACATGGACACTACAGTATGTTTCCAGACTGCAACCGACTTTAGTCCGTCATCTATTGTTGGGAATGACAGGACTTTCTTTACACAAAACATGGCCACCACATTTTGTTTCCAGACTTTAGTCCTTTGCCTATCGCTGGGAACGTGCACTCCACGTCCTACGTTTATAAAGGACACTCATAAGGCCGGTCACTCTACTGCCGGAGACGTAAGGAAGACTACGGCCAGGTAAGACTGCTTGCCGTACAGAACTTGTTGATTTAAACCTTTGCAGACTTTTTCTGTGTGGATGTTACTTTTCTAGTGCACAATGAATGAATTTCTGAACAAATTTCTACATATGCTCCTCACCGGTTACACGATTGGTTACCGACCGACTTTTACAACCCCCATGGTTACTGCTCATATATGTTGACAAGGGGCTTCACATAAGATATATAGACATGTTGCTAAAAATACACAATCTTAGCGAGAAGGACAACACTATCTTTCTCTTACCTTTCAGAGGAGGAGCTTATCATGGACTCCATCCCTATACCCTAACTTACTTGGACATCTACCTTTTGATACTTTGATACATAGGTAAGTTGTTATTACCACTACACTGACTGCCATGCTGTCTGCATGTCACAGCATGCTAAATGGCACTTTAACGTCATGACTAGTGACACACGATTATTTTCAATAAGCGTTCTCCAGATGCCATTATCACAATATGCACTAGGAACTCATATAATTTAATTTATAGGAGTGTTGCTTTGAGATTATTAGAATTTCCCTTTTACACGTAGACTATTGCTTAGACATCTTTGTTTAAACTCTATTTTAGAGTTTTACAAATAGTTTGGTTTTACCCTGATCCTTTGTCATTTTCCTTTCCTAGCTACTTGGTTACATTTCCTACGGCTTGGATCAGACCACAGTGGTCGCCTACCACATCTGACCTCAGGCGGAACTAATTGCACGCCGGTTTTCCTATATAAATTTACATATGATTAATGACATTCCACTATGTAAAACCATATTCGGCTTGCCTTAATATGCAATGCTCTTGACTTCGAAAAGAACCAGGCCTCATTTTCCCTTTTTTCTTTTCTTTTCTTCTCTTCTTCCTATTATTATTAGAAATTGTTACAGATCACGTGGAGGAGCTACGTACACACCTTTCAAACAGTACACCACAGAATATTTCTGGATTTCTTTAGCGAACATCAGTGATGACCATCCTACAATATATAAATGGTTGGTCCTTCCAGACAACGAGTCTTCTTTGAGATAGGTCTCCCTCAGAGACACTAGTATGCAAATCCTTTTATACTTAGACTGGTCTGCTACCTTTTGTTCTCGTAACTTTTATACAATTTGACATAACTATACTCCATACGGAAGGCTATTGCCCCATTTAACTCAGATGACATCCAGATCTTGCTATATGATCCGCTACATTATCTATTCTTAAGGTTGGTTTCAATATACCATTATGCAGCTTACCATAACATTTCTCTGCACTAGTGAGACAATCTCATATACTTTTAACAACTGTCTTCACTAACCAGATCATAAACATGAAGACCCTCTATGGAAGCTATGAGGACTTTTTCCCCTCATTTTTTCACTTTTCCTTTTTGCTATGGAAACACTGACTATATATCTCACATCACATTGAGACCTTTTTGAAAATATGATTCACTGGTGTTTGTTCTACTATAATTTTTTTATTTTTGCTTCCTACATCTTGAACTATCTGGTACCACACGGATAGAATCTGGCTTGTCTCTTTTTTTCTTTTCTCCTAAAACCGTTTTTTGCACAGACTTTTCCATTTTCACATTATAAAAACCATAAACATTGTCTTATACTAATTAAAAAAATTGTAATAATATCAGTCTTGAAAAAGTCACACAGTGACGAAACACGTGTCGGCTGTTTGTTGGAATAAACTTAAAATAAACCTTGTCAGAGTAGAATGTACAGAAGAATACAAGACTTCTACATTTTGTGAATAAAGTGCATTTCCTTTTTAACTCAATCCTGATTGTTTGGGATTTATACTACCATGTGAAACTATATGAGTGCTTTGGCTTTCTTTCATATAAAGATTGTATACAATTGGGGTCCTTTGACCCATTGGGTAAACGACACCAGGTGTAGTAGGGTGTTGATAACCATATAGCACCACTTTCTCTATACTCACTACTGTTACCTAGACTGAACCCACAAAATATATGTATTTATAATCGAGGTGTGAAAACTAAGCCGCTACTACCCATTTTCATTGACATAGATATACCTTTGAATATCTAGCTCTGCCTATATCCTAGTACTTTTGTCCATGCCAATAATCTTGTATCTCTAATTGTACCCTAGTACTGGTATCACTGTCCGTCCTCTAATATATCTACCCCTCCGAAACCCATAGCACCTTTACGGCTGCCAATACCATAATACTTCTACGCTATTTATATCTTAATACCTAATATCTTTCTGTACCCTAATACCTTTCCCTCTAACTATGCCCCTGGACCTCTACTTACACCATATTACCTCTACCCATACCTACATTCTAATACCTTTATCACTACGAAACCTTAGTACCTCTCCCTTGGTTGCACTAGTACTTCTTGCACTAGCTATAGTCTAGTAGATCGGCTCCCTTATATACCACAGTACCTCAAATCCCTAAGTAGACCATACTTTCTCTACCCTTGTATCTTTCCTAATAACTCTACCCTACCTATATCTCACTAATGGTACCTAAAACTAGGGCTCCCGGTTTTATGATATTTATTTTTTTAACATTTCCGTATGTATTTATCCATATTTATTTTTTGGTCATTTTTTCTGTATTTATCCACATTTTATTTTGTTACGAGCAAAAAAAAGACGCTGTAGCTAGTATTTATTCACATTTATTTAAAAAGGCAATGCGCGCTTAGGGGTCTATTACGATGGCGGTCGGATGTCCACCGCCGGGCCGGCGGTGGCGTCCGCCTGACCGGCGGTGGACATATGCCCGCGATCGCAACCAAGAAAACCGCCGGTCAAATTAGGATGGCGGTGGTGACCGCGGGAGTGGGAAATTCTGACCGCCGCTTTTCCGCCGGTTGCCAACCGCACTCCTGCCTGGCGGACGGAGCAGGACTGGGATAATGGTGGCGGTACAGAGCAGGCTCCGCCGGCAGGATTATGATGCCGGCGGTAGCCAGCCTTTCCTCAGCGGTCAAACCGCCATGGAAAGGCATGCAGAGATTGTCTTCCGGGGGCCCGTTGCGGGCCCCCAATGTGTTGAGGGGGGGGTGTGGGTGCACTGGGGGGGTACCCATGGTCCCCCCCTACATTTCCCTGTACCAGGTGGCAGGCACTGTGCAGTGTCTGCCACGCAGTGCAGGGAAATGCAGGACATGCTCCTTTCGGCGTCGCGGCGGTGCTGCGGGCAGCAGCAACCGCTGCAATGTTAAGGCCCGCGATCAGACCGCCGCGGTCGGATTTCGACCACGGGTCATCGTAATTCGACTGGCGGTGATGTCGCGGTCCATGCGGGCGGTCTTTTCCCGCTACCATGGCGGTCTGGGAGGTTTTCCGACCGCCATCGTAATAGGCCCCTTGGTTGTTATAGGTTCAGATAGATTTATGTAGATGGATAAATGGGTTACTGCTTTTAACAAAGAGATCCTTTTGTTACTTGCAGTTAATAAATTGCAAACCTTTTAATATAGCACAGTGAGCTATGAAGGACCTTGTAATCTTCGCTGTCTTATGTAACGCATCCCATGCATTGATTTACACTTAATTTATTGTATTGTATTGTAATTGCATTTATATAGCGCTTACTACCCCTGACGAGGCACTGAAGCGCTTTTTTATCCAGTAGCACGCCACTCCGGAACTAACTCACAAAATCAGGGATTGTGAATAGCATGACTTTCCGTGGTGGTCACATATTAGTCAGGAAAACAATATTATTTGACTAGAGGTGAAAGAACTATGTTTTAGACTGGATAAAATCATTCTTCGCCATTGGTAGGCATGCATATTACTGACCTAGCAGTACTAAAAGAAATGCAGTCTTCTCCATAAAAACATATTAGAAAGTCAACATAAAGGCTCATTTTGAACCATCGGACTGATGATTCACATTTGCGGATTTCACTGCATCCTAAGATTGAGTAACAGTGAAGAAACTGTTTCTGGGCGCAAAGATAGGTAAGTGACCTCTCAGTAACCAGTAATCCAAACTCTCTCAGATGAGAATGTTATTTCAGTGTACATTATTTTGACAGTTACTCAAAATACATTGTAAGCCAGACTGTGTCGAAACCCTACCCTGACCTGATGTCGTACAACCCCGCAGGACGAGCACAGGCAATGACCTGTAAAGGTTAATGCCATCCTCACCTATTCTGACCCCACCGCTTCTCGCTCCGGGTGGAGCCTCCCCAGACTGTAAAGGCTGCGGTACTCTGCAGTAAATACAGTGCTGTGCAGAGCTCCCTGTGAAAGTTGCGCTGGTCCTGCAATCACCCACAACAGTCTTAAAGAAGACCTTAACAACGTCGCCAAATTATGAAAATGTCACACATAGCAATGTGAAACCTTGGCAGCTATGTGCGCATTAACATAAACAAAAAACTGTCCACAAAGAAAAAAACATGAGAACAAAACAAGAGGGCACACTCAACTCTCCCCCTCCCCCCCATCCAACCACTATCTGCATTGCGTGGAGATGCCACATCCGTAGGATCTAAGAAAAGTGAGAGCGTATTTGAAAAAGACATGGTGGGGCACTAGTTCAGATGGGTGGGTGATACGGGTAGCCTCTATGTTGTAAAATTTGTAAGGCATGGCATACACACTCTATTGACATGCTCCAACACTTACTACAGAAGCCATTAGACCAGTATCGCGCACACTCAGAGGCATGAAGCAGGAAAAAGCAGCTGCACTACAGGTCGAGCAAGCGGCTGGCTCCGAAGATCATTTCACACTAAAGTATAATGTGTGATGTAAAGCGCATGCATATCTCTTGAATTTGGGGCTGAACAAAGTCAAAAGCATGCCTCTCAAGTATCTGTGAAGTGATTAGCTTTGTGCATTTGTTTTCGCTCCATTTCTTTTAGGTGTGCATCCCGCCGCACCTCTCCTCCCCCCTCGTAGCTCCAAGCCAGGATTGCTCCAAGTCAGGATACTTAAACAAAAGGAGGCCTAATGGCCCCTTAACATCGACCTTTGTATTGACTCAGCAGAAATCCGATAAGCCCACTCCCCGCCTGCGCTCAGACAGACGTGTCTTCTCCTCGAAGACCACAACAAAGTTAAACCTATTTATTGGCATTTTCCTGTTTTTATTTATAAGTGCAGACAAAGGAAAACTATTTTTCCGTCTGTATTTATATGTAAAAATCCATTTAAACGGAAATCCGGGAGCCTTACCTATAACCCAGTATCTCCAACAATCTCCTTTCTCCATTTCTCCTGCCACTTTAGCTACTTACCTGTTCTCTTGTACTGTATTCATATCCCCTTCTCTGGGTAGGTCATCACATTTCCTAGATTTTCTAGGAGAATTGCTTTGCTCATTTTGAACATCTTCCCAAATAGAGTTTCACTAGCATGGAGCCATCAGTTTGGTTTTCTTCATTTTTGATTTTTCTCCTAAATAAGGTAGAGTACTCCCCAGATGTACACCAATTTACCAGTTTTTGACTTAGAAACCCCTTCGCTGGGAGGGAACAAAACAAATAGTGAGTTCCAAAAATTAACAAGTCAAGAAAAAGACCTGATTTACAGGCACATGCATCAACCTTTTTTGCGAGCGCAAACGGTGCGATTCGCAAAAATCAGCCGTTTGCGCCCGCAAAAAGGGTTTCTGCGATGCATCAAACTGTAAGGCTCTCGCAATTTAAGAAATGGCAATTTATTGCGATTTCTGAAATTGTAATTGCATTTAAGGAATCGCAAATTGCGATTCCTTAAATGCAATGCATGATAAAATCGCAAATAGCGATTTCGCTAATAGGGGCCGCAAATTACCATCAATTTGAACTTGATGGTAATTTGCACAAACTTTGAAAAATACACTAAAGTGCATTTTTCAAAGTTGTAGGTTACACACACACACATGCCCTTTGGGCATGTGTGTGCGCAACATGTGTGCACAGATCAATTTCAAGGGTGCAACAGGGTGTCCTTTGACACCCGTGCACTTGAATGACATGCAACTTGCGAGTACCTATTGGTACTCGCAAATTGCGCATGCAATTTCCCATTCATTCCTATGGGCATAGGAATGAATGTGAAGGCATTCCTTAATTGCGAATCGCAATTTGCGAGTCGCAATTAAGGAATGTTTGGGAATCGCTAATTTTATAGCGATTCCTACAAGAATAGGCTTTTGCAATTCCTTAATTGCGATTCCTTAATAATCGCAATTAAGGAATCGCAAAAGCCTACATTGATGCATGTGCCCCTTAAAGTTTTGCCGATGAAGTACTCCTCCCAAATATGATGAAGTACTCTGTTCTCTAATGTCTCCATCTGCTCACACTATTTAGAGTCAGGCATACCATCAGCTTTTCGTCGCCAGTGCCCCCATTGGGTCCATCAACAGAAAACTTACTCCAACAGCCTGACGGAGTGCAGGCCATTGAGGTAAGCACATCCTACAATTCACCCTATTTAGGCCTGATGTTCTGATGTCCTGCTTTTCTGTCCGTCACTGCCAGGGAAAACCTGGTGGTGATGAACAGAAAAATTAGACTATGACCCCAACACCCATAGAAAACACATTATTTGGTTTTCAAAAACAAACTGCCACTTTGGGAACGAAACCCACTTTACAATACATATTGAAATAAATTAGTTATGACTTACAATTGTCTGCACTGCATGAAGGCGCTAAGAAACCAGTAAACGGCAAACACAGGGATTCATGTCAGGAGTAGCGGAAGTGACATCATACACATTTTCACCACCATAAGATTGTAGTATTGAATTCATCTCCATTCTTAGATCCTTGAATGCCTTTTACTTGCTGCTGAGAGGCAAAGGGAAGGGTATTGAGTTAAAACCACAGGGGAAAGATGGCCCTGACACCAGGGGTAGCAAGAGCTGTGTCAGATGTGTCAAAGCTCAAACCAGCGGTAGTAGGTGCTACTCTTTGTTTCCCCCTGTAGCTGTCCAGGGGCTCACATGACAAACTGAAGCTTGTTAACGAGTGCTGAGATGTGACATTACCATTAGTGCCCTGTAGATTTACAGTTTCTCACATTCTACTCAGTGGGGAAGAAAAGGTAAAACTTGTCAAGCATGGAAGGAACACTCTTGTTTTGAATACAATTTAACAAAAATCCAGGGTATAACGTTCTGGCTTATTGGTGAACTCAAACCGAATGGAATGTAAAATTAACCGTTTCAAAGTTATTTATCTTCCCCTTCAGACAAGAATTGACAACTCTGCGAATTGAAAACTCATATTTTCAAACAGTAGCTAACCTTCCATCATAAGGGAACTGTGAACTCCTCATCCGAAGCTCCAAGCACATTGCCTTTTTACACACTGTCATGAATTTCTCACGACTTCCATTTTTCACAACTTCTAATTGCAATGTAGCTAGATTTTCACGGCATAAAGTCCATGTAGAGAAACAGACGTGCATTATGTACTGGCAACCAGCAGCCCGGCACCATTGAGCTAAGCAGGAACTATCTTAACAATCATATAAGTGTTATAGTGCATCAACTGGGAGCCCCGGAAGCAACAGTGTGATATACGGTTGCTTGATAAAATAACGTCCATTTTTTTTGCACTTTCATATCATGATCCCAAGTATGGGTGTCATTAAAGCGGATTTCTAGTTAATCAAAAATAGAAAGCACCTTCAGAGTGGAAAACAGTTATCTTTGTACTCTCCTTTAGAAAACACAAGCACATTGATGGTAATTTTCACGTGTCAATCAAGGTCTAACACACAAGAATGGTATTCTTTGCTTCTTTATGTTATAGGTATTGACACTCTTTGCTAGAATGCGGAGGCTTGCATGATGTAAATACAAGAGGGTTCAAGTCAGCAATGGTAAAATAAATACAGAGCTTACACATTACGTTCTTTCAGGACATTATACACTTTGATTTTATTGGTGTGTATCACAGTAAAGCTGATTTGCAGAACTATTTGCCCCAATGAAGTGCAATTGACAGTTTTTAAGAGGCAGTGGTCAATATATCACATATGAAGTCTGTACCATAATCTTTTTTATATCAGCACACAGTCGTACAGCCTATAAAGCAGAGGCAGAATAGATAACAATGATATGATACAGAAATTTATAAAGCGCATGGCTACTCTAGAGTGTCCTGGGCTGGCTTCAAGGTTGTCTGTACAAGCAACAGTAACACTATTCCTGTTGAAACATCCAGGTTTAAAAAATTTTCTTACAGATTGGTGTCTCAGTTGTTGTACGTAACTCCAAAGGAAGTTTGTCCAAGGCAACTGACCTGAGATAGGAGAAAGACCTGCCACCAATTCTCGCTCGATGAATCTTTGGGATCTTAGCTAACCGACTGATGGAAGATCGGAGACATCTAGAAGGAGCATACCCTTTAATCCTTTACTTGAGGTAGCTTGCCCTGTGGCCTGCAGTGCTTTGTGAGCAAGGACAAGTGTTTTGAAAAGAATCCTTTTTGCAGGGAAGGAGAGTAAAGGAAGGAACTTTTTCAGAATGCGTAGCATCCCACAACAGGATCCTACCATTGATTAAATTTGTGGTTGAAAAGATAGGGCCCTATCAAATTTGATGCCTGAGTACTTAACTGTTGAGGGCCAGGGGGTGAGGCATCATTTGGCCAGCAGGACTGCCATAACCGTGCCGAGAAGGATCCAAAATATACTATCTCTGTCTTTTCAGCATTGCATTTCAATTGATTAACCATCACCCAATGAAACACGGATGAAAGACATTCTTTAATGGCCTCCCCAGCCATCTCTTCTTCTTTCCACAGGTAAACAAAAGCTGGGTTTTGTCAGCACAGGAAAACACTTTGGCCCTTAACTCCTCAGCTAACAAGGCTAAGGGGGTAAGGTAGACATTAAATAGGGTGGGGCTAAGAGCCGAACCCTGGGGTACTCCAACTGACATCTCATGCACTTCTGAAGAGAACAGGGGTATCCAAACTTCCTGACTTCTCCCTTCCAAAAATGAGGCGAGCCACTTTAAGACTACACCACTGACCCCAAATGATTGGAGTCAGGCTAGCAACCTTAAGTGGGGGACTGTATCAAAGGCCGCCAAAAGGTCTAACATGACCAAGACGGCCTGCCCCCCTTATCCAAGGTGCCTTTAATATGTTCAGAGACTTCCATCAGTGCCGTCTCAGTACTGAAATTGGGTCTGAACCCAGACTGGCCTGGGTGCAGTAGATTATTAATTTCAAGATATTGTGAGAGTTGTTGATTTACGCATTTCTCTAAATCTTTTGAATGCTTAATAGTACATTTATTTGCCAGATGAACTAAGACTTGTCCATCACCTAGGGTACAACTGTCCTACATAATCCTTTTTGACAGACATATTTCAGCTATTTCACAGCAGTACACTTCCTAAACTATTCAAGGAAGTGCTTCCTTCTCAGATCCATCAGAGGGATCAGTGAAAATGAATAGGATTGGGCCATGGGTCTCATTTACCAGACAGTGACAATGATATACCCTGCACAAGTCTCAGAAATATGACTCATCACACACATTAGATATGATATACACATTAAATATTGTCAACCTCATTACAGAGGACATTTATGGTTGCCTACTTTAGGATTGCTCTGAGCCATGTATGTTTTAAATGTATTAATCAGAGAAATATTGAAGCACCAGCTCGTCCATCCCCACATGAAATGGGCCTTGCCTATCCTCTATTTATTTATGTATTTATTAGGCACACTAATTATCCCCAAGGGGATCCCTAGGCACTTGGCAGCAGGTAATATTACACTGTACGATGGTAAGATTATAGAGTGAATAACCAAGTTTTCAAGAGTTTTTTAAAGAGGGTGAGATCAGAACAGGCATGGATGGACAAGGGCAGCTTATTCCAGTGATGAGGGGCCAGGAATGAGAAGGAGCGGCTCCCAAGCCTGGTCGTTCGAATACGTTTGGGGCGTAATAGTGATAGATCACTTGATCTGAGCTGAAGGACAGGAGTGTATTGCTGTAATTTGTTTCTGAGGTAACAAGGGCCGTTTCTATGTTTAGAACAAAGTGCTCCTTGACAAACTGGTTCACATCCAAATCTGGAACAACAACATTTGCATGAGTAGTAAGTTTACCAGTTCCCAAAGTCACTAAATTGCAAACTGTAATGCCTCGGGTATCAATAAATTTAACACTTGTGTTAAATTGTGCCTATGACATGATTACAGTTTTCCACAAGACAACAATCTTTATGCATAAATGAGGAAGCCAAAGATTTGAGGCTTATCTGAGTTCTGAGTTCTAGCTTTACTGTTGCACATTCATCATGAAACACACTTGACAATCCTGGCTATTCATTTGTAAATATTGGGTAAATGCTTGAACACCACTCAAACATTGATCTTCAACATACAGAATGCTATTGCAGGAACTGCTTGGTCAGGAACTATGTCCATGCAAGATGCAAGTGGTTGATGTAGATACTTGAATCACACTCTCTAGTCATGAATTTGTTACAATTAATTACAAATCAAGAACATTTATAGATGAAGCACAATAGTTAGACATACAGTAAATATTCAGTCTATTAAAATGAAGCCCTATTAGTAAGAATCAGGGCTGTAATTTACAATTTTGCCATTTGCGATATGCACACATTAGAACAAAAAACATATCTGCTGAATTATATCATGTTTGAATTTGCAGATATCAGGGCTCCATCTTCATTACACATGTAAACAAAGATCAGAAAATTGATTTACCCCAATTGGTTCTGAAGCCCTCACTTTAGCAAGTTAATTGACTTCATCGGTAGCAAAAGCAAGCATGTTGTATCAACTACAGCTTCACTTTTTATTGTATGTGGAATGCACATAAATGGGAAACCTATTGAACAAAAGAATGACAGAAGATCAATGAAATGCTTGATTGCTGTACAGTTCAGGAATCTAGGCACATGATGTTTGTGATGTTGAAATTGCTTGGGCCATTTTAAGAGTACACAATATACATAAACGTTACACTGTGATCTTTCATATTCAAAGAAAGATTAGCAACAAGATCTGGGCCCTGCTCTGCATCTAGTAAATGTGTGCATCTACTAAATGAACAAAATATATTTGTAACACTCATATTACATTTTAAACTATAAGCAAAACATTATTGTTTCTAGTGTATTTATGTGCCAGGATATAGATTTATATTAGTAAATCTAGAGTTTTGTATTGAAGGTACTAAAAACAAACTAAATTGTACTGGGTACTTTGGAGTGAAGCTAGACAAGTGAACCAGTACAAGGTATAGGCAATACTCATTAGATCTTACTTACATTCTAAAAAGATAATGCAGTTGTTAAAGGAGGGGGTCCTTGATGACAAGCCTCAGGAAAAGGATGGATGGGGATGGCCTAATTAAAAATAAATGGAAACAGGAGCTGCTTAAAACCTTTAAAATGGTTTATACTGGTGAAGTAGAGAGTCTGCAGTAGTATGAGAGGCACTGACCTGAGCTGGAAATATGCTGAATAACCATAGGTGATTCCAAATAACCCACAGTGGGAGGCACGCATGTAGTCTGGGTCTCAAGGTTGATTAACCAGATTCCTACGCTGGGCTCGAATCAGGCCAAAAATGAAGATGGGCTGTTAGTGCTGACTGGTAGCATGGAGTTCTTTCAGCACAATGAGTTCTCCTAGGCGAGTGTGAGAGGGAAGTATGCTGGATAATGTAGGCGATAGAAAGAGAAGAAGGGCCAAGAACAGAAAATGAAGAAATTAAATATTGACTAGACCCAGGGAGAGAAAAGAAAGAAGTAGTGGCCACCATTTTGGAATGGTTTCAAACACTCTGACAAACCTCAAAATAAAACAGCATAAGTACACTTATTAACACTTATGAACTCTCCTCATACAGAAAATATATGGACTCTCAGATCCTGTTGCCCTCGCCTTTTTGGTCCATTTCACAAAGTACATATGAGTTTATTGCACTGTCCGCATTTTTAATTGTACTGTCCAGAGTATTTTTAGTGCAAGTGTACTTATATCAGCAAAGTCACAAAGTTAAAGTGTGCTTAGAAAGCTACAAAGGTCTGGGACCTTTATATGTAATAGTGGGGCATGCTAGATATTAAGGAAATGGGTGCCCCCAAAAGGGAGCACACAAATAGCTCTAATTGCTGCATAGCTATATCTACATTTTCCATAAGCATGTCTAGTTATGCATTAAAGTCACTTTATAAAAATGTGGCCTGGATAAATGATTGACTTCTCAAAAGTTCTTTTTTACTAAGTTTCAAGAGTCTAATGCTAAAGGGAAAGTAATTTTTTAATAACTTAAATGGAAAAGTAACTTTATAAAAATGTACTTTGAGCTGCCTGTTGGTAAACTGGTTTAAAACTGAATACATATCTCTGGCAGGGTGTTAACAATCCTCACCCTCGAAAACAAAGGCTTGGTCTCTCGCAGCAGGAAGACAGAAGTTGTGTCAAAAGTGGCCATTTGGCAGGGATTAGCCATATGGCAAGAAGGTAGGTACAGTTGGCCACGCAAATGATATGCTTCACAGCTCACCTTTAGGAGTGGAAATCCAAAGTGGGGCTGCCACAAACTAAAACAATTCATGCACAGACCTTCTGTCTGGGGCCTATCAGGATGGGAAACTAACTCTGGCACTGGCAAGTGATCATGGTGTTATCTGAAAATACAGTTTTTGTTTTGTTAGCTGATGGGCAACAGGTTTTTGGACATTGAATAGCAATTTCCACGACTGAAAAGAAATTAATAAAATATACCAAAGGATATTTACACTTTTTTGATTTTGTAGAAATCAACACACGACTGCTCCATGCTGTCCTTCTCTCATCCAGTGCAAGCTTCTTAATAAGTCATGATACTTGCACAATTTGCTAACCTTTCACAGAAGTGAAACACATATTTGTCTTAATGCAATACTGTCCAAACCCTAATGAGCTTGGCTAAATTTCTTTAGTGTGAAAGACGTGCCCAACAGGGGTAACTCATCTATTGCGACGTTAGGGCAATGCCTCCCTGTATTTGCTGCCAACCCAGCCACTGTATTCAATTTTAGATTAAAGGTTTAATTTCCATCCGTCGTGCTTTTACTTCAGTCATGGGCGGGATCGGGTGCCTTTCTTCATGACTGAGGGTGGGACCTGATTGACAGCAGGGTCGGTCCGAAATGAAGTGCGCATGTTGGGTTGGAAGAGTGTCTTTCTGTGACCAGCCCGACCTGTGCTCTTGAGACCTCTCCTACCTGTGCTATTAGTGAGCCAGGGAATAAGAGCCGCAGTCCCCCGGTTTCCCTACTAGCAGTGGGTTCACCTGCTCCAGCCAGTCTTGGCACTGCTCTAATGCTGTTTGCTAACATAAACATCAAGAAAGCAGCATCTGGACTGGTAAAGAAGACGTGAGTAGGCCTCTAGTTCTGCACATGAGGCAGCGCAAGTGTAGAAGGCTCAGGTCCACAAAACATGGCAATCACTGTATGGCTTTATTATGAAGCCATTCAGTAATGTGCCAACTTCTGTCCCTTGACTTCTTCCCTCTTTGTGCCCTACACCAGTAAGGGCCTTGCACATGAGGAAGTGGAAAACACGAGACCTGAGAGTTATTTGTAACCCTACACGTTGTGCCCCATGCATGCATAAGTACTTCATCTGGTCCTGTTTTTACTTTTTTCATAACATGCTGTCAAAGGCACTGGTCTCTTGTAGTTTGGCCTTAGTTCCAAAGACTTAAGTTACAGGAAGAGCATGCAAACCAAAATACAGGACTAGTTGGTGATCTGCCATGCCATGGCCTGACATGAGACGCCTTAATTGTCACACTGTCGTTGTGCACACAAAAACAGTAATCTACAGATTTGTTTGCAGCAACTTTTACTCACTAAAGAGTGTCTTTCCAAAAATGTAATTGAATCATTTTCAAATGCAGAGGTTGCAGAGCTCACTATTTCTCACAGACATGTCCTCGGCGTCCACTTGCACTAATAAAATGTAAGTCCGTTTTTTTATAGCGCAGCTACTCACCCTTACAGGTCTCAAGGCGCTGGGGTCCGGAGTGGAAATTAAGTGAGCTATTGCCCAGAGTCACATGGTGCTGAGCTGCCGCCGGAGCCGGGGATCGAACCGTGAACCCTGTGCTCCGAAGTCAGCTGCCCTGGCCGCTGTACCACACCTCTCCACTAATACACACGATTGTGAAGGATGCGGCCAGGGGGGCTCACTCACTCAAGAACAGAAAGTGTTGTGCACACGTATGCGAGCATAGATACAGCACTGATGTATATTTCACAGTATTGCTCTTGTTGTTACCTTAAGAAAAAACTCCTCTTTCTGCATTTCACCTCTTAGAGTCAATAAACAGTTGATCTCGTGCCCCATTAAGTAGTCGCGGCCGGCATGACTCGCGGGTGGGGGACAGGAGGGGAGGGGTCACAGGGGAGGGCTGGGGTCCGCGCGGGGTGTTTCATTTAATAATAAAAAATATATATATAATTAAACTTACCTGTCCGTCGGCCGGGTCACGCGTCTTCTCTGCTCTTTTGCTCTCTAGGAACAGGAAGTAGAAGCAGGCAGCCAGGCTCCCTCCCTCCCTCCCCAAAGCCAATCACAACATTGCTCAAGCAGCGTTGTTATTGGTTGAGACGCCGCCCAGCCAGCGGCTTATGGGGAGGCCATTTTCTCCATGTAGGCTGCATTGCAGCCTACATGGAGAAAAGCCAGAGTGCGCATGACTGGTTTGGGCGGTCCCAGGGAGCCGACCAAACAGTCTTTGCACACTCTGGAGTGGGCAGGAACACCACTCCTCCCCTGCCCTGCTCTCAGAGCAGCCCCGCCCACCCGCCCGCCTGCAACCAAACATAAAATGGTAATAATGGAAAGTTATTACCATTTTATGTTTCTGCTTCTCGCGGGGCAATGCTCCTCCGCCCTAGTGGAGGAGCCGCCCCTGCCATTAAGACATCAGCAAGTCGGCATTTGCACAATCTGTCACCAAGGCACAAAGTGATAGGAGTGACAGTGAAGTGAGAAAAAAGAATATGTGACAGTGCTCATCTTCCTCCGTCTGTTCACCCACTGCAGCAGTGACCTTTAAATCTTCAGCAGGAAGCAATTTACTTCACATTTGCTTCTTTGCAGTCGCTTGTGTATGTATTTATTTGTGATGTACATATAAAGTAAAACTCTCTCGATCAACTAAGCTTGAGGTGTGCGCTGATACACTCACAGAGTTGCTGTTGCACTCTATAAATCCCTATGATTGACTGATTGAAGGGAAATCTTTACAAATTTAGGTTTTCAAACTGTTTTTCTTTGCTAATTTTTGTACATATACGTACATAAAGCTACCAAAATGTTGGAACAGAAAATATAAATTGCAGAAAACAGTTGTTTTTTTCTATAATCTGCTACCTTACATAGCGGTTACAGATGGTACACTTCTAGAGAAGAATTGTCCAGTCACTTGAATAATTTTCTAAATTGTGGATCTAAGGAAATAAACAGATTCCGAGGATGACGTTTATTTGTTTTTGTACTTGGAAAGAGTTCCATAATGGCATTCCTTTATTACTTCTCCTAAAACTGTTCAGTGGCGTAGTTTGATTGCCATGGGCCCTAGTGCAACAAAGTAAATGGGCCGACTTACTAGGGTGACATCTCAGTCTGTCGGCTGCTCCCGACACCAACTTCAGCCCGTGCAGGTAAGAGCGGTGGGGTTATTTCAACAGACGATTACGAGGGAAAATTAAATAAATAATAGATTTTCCCTCGTCATCGTCCATCGAAATCCACCCCATCCAGCCCCACCGCTCTTACCTGCACGGGCCGCGGCTGCTCGACACTCTTCAATCTCTTTCAACACAGTCTGCACCTGCCATATCAAAACTCACCACCATTCTCATTCACAATATTGTATTTCCACTCCCTGCACTGCATTTCTGCAAGTCAAATCCATAACTCTCAAAAGCATTACCAAAGCTAGTTGGTTATGGCCTTATAAAGGGCACGCTTACAAAGACATAATATGTAGCATACCCACACTCACACTGCTCCCCTCACATAGGAACATCCTTCAAGCTGCACTCACACAGCAATATGCCGAACTCTGCACTCACACAGGCACAACTTTCAACTTATAGACCACTTACCAGCATTTACAAAAGACAATGATAATCCTGCAATCACAGAGGCATATCCCTCACAATCCACTCACAATACATGGTGGCTATCCTGCACTCACACAAACACACTGCTCACACACAGGTACACCACTCACCAGGAAGGAGCAAACTTTGGCCAGATCCCGGCATGGGATGCACATGTTGAGTATTTGGTGCATAGGTCCACTAGTGTAAATCAAAGCTCTTGAAGGAAGCTACACTTCGACCAACACTGCAAACTATGTGAGTCTGATCTTTGTGGACTTTTGCAGGGAAAAGTATTAGTAATAAAAAAAGTCCCTCTTACCTTCTATAAAACAAAGTGGTTGCTTTCTTTGTAGTGCAGGCATCTGCTAAAATGAAGACAGTAAGGAAAAACCAAACGGAAAATATGCCAACTAAATATGGAGGGCATGTGCTTCAATAAAAATATTAAAAAGTAAAACTTTGCATTGGGCTGCCGTCTTGGAACAATACAAAATTATAGATTAGGCAGAATAGCGTTTCAAGATGATGCCATGGTTTTGAAGCTTGCAGCAGTGATGTCTGGTGCTCTGCATATGAAAGTTGTGATCCAGTAGCAATGGCAGAGGAGTTGCTGGTGCTCTCATTCCTCAATTAACACTAATCTGCATTTGCAGGTGAGATGCTGCAGGATGAACCAAAGGAAACATCTCCTGAGGCCGGGCTTCTCTGGATACAGAGTAACAGAAGGTAAGCAGGCAAAATTCTATTATTCAGAATACCTGACATTCTAAAGACCAGCAGTTGTCTAATAGGCAGGGCCAAACATTGGCAACAAATCAAATGGCTGAAGAGCGTTGTTGCACTGCTCATTAGTATGTATGCTGTTCTGAAGGGCTGAACTAATATGTGATTGACACTTTGTCTGATGAATAACTGAAATGGGTTTACCTAAATCCCATTTTCTCTAAGCAAAAATATGTATACTTTATGAGAAACATAAGGCTGGTGAGAGAGCTAAAGCAGTGTTTTGGTCAAACCTAAAACACACAGAAATTAACAGAGCACAGGGAGCAGGAGTGCAGGGGGCCCTTGGCTCCTACGCATAAGACATACAGCACTGACCAGTGCAAGTTTCTTTAAGAGACCAGTGCAAGTTTCTTTAAGAGACATGGAACAAGTGTGGTACTGCAGTGCCAGCCAGTGCAAGCTTCCTTCTAAGACATGGAACAAGTATGATACTATAGGGCCAGTCAGTGCAAGCTTCTTTCAAAGACATGGTAAAAATGTGGGACTGCAGGGCGAATGCAAGCTTCAGTGACAAACATGGAACTAGTGTGGTACTCAGGACCACTGCAAGCTTACTTCAAAGACATGGAGAAAGTATGGTATTTCAGGGCCGTGCAAGCTTCCATCAAAATATACAACATGGGTGGCACTAGGCAGCACCATTTAACGCCTCCCTTAGATAAAATGAACGTGCAACATTTCAGATTTGGTACAAAGGAACAGCACTGGGATGTATGAGTGTAAGCTTGACACACAAGCATAGCACGATTTCCACACACAAAATGGGTACAATAGAAGGCAGGTGTGCACATTTCCCTCACGCCCATAGAATTCATACCAATCTGGTCAGAAACAAAGCAAGCTTCCATCACATGCACAGAAAATGGACAGCATCTGCAGCAGCTGTCCAAGCTCCTGTGTAAACACACATACAGTGTTACAATCAAGAGAGAGTCAACCTTGAGTCGTCTAGGTTGAACACACTGGATATAGGGGAAATACATTTTTCTTAAAGGAACTCTCACTCACTGAATGTTATTCAGTGACATCTTCATCATCGAGTTCATCAAGTTCTTCTCCAGTCTCTGAGGGATGGGACATGCTATGACCTCTTTACTTACAAGAAAACACTTTTTTTAAGGAAAAAGTGTGTGGGGTCTATATGAGATAATCTTTAAAAATGCCTCAGCGGTGCCCAAATCATTATTTTTTTATGGGCCTGTCTGACAATGTTAGAAAACTGGGGAAGACAGGCTAGTTGGGGTTACTATCACTCCTTGGCCCTTACATATGATCAACTAGTTTCAAGCAAGGATTGGTTGTCATCACAAGGCTTTAGTCTGGCCTTTCCCCGCACACCGATGCTCAGAAGTAAGTGCAGGGGAGGGAAGATTACAGAACGTGGCCAATCACTGTGTGGCTTTATTTTAAAGGTTCATGGTGATTGGTCATATGTTATTCCTTGACAGGTGAGGTAGTGCTGTTCCCCTCCTGCACAGCGCCAGTGACGCATTATGCACAAGGGTAGCAGTTGCTTTGGCATGTCATCCTTCAGTCCAACACACATGTTGGAGGCAGTGCCGGAATAGGAATCCCGAATGAGTAAGAAAATGGAATAGAACTGAAAAGGGTGGGAAAGGAAACCTCAGTAGGGAGATGTCAAACAGTGGAAAGGACACTTCTAGGGCTATAAAGAACACAAACCACATTTTCTTAATTGATGTAGATAACTGTAGCACATGGAATTCATAGCAACAGGTCGGGGCTAATCTCAATTGTTGATGCTCTGTTCACACACCCATGACCCATGGAAAACAGTTCACAATGCACGACGAATATGAGAAATAAAAAAGGTTCTTCTTTTAATAATAGAGGAGTGCATCTAGACGAGGCAACAAATTAACAGGGCAAGCTGAGCCATAAAAATGTTAGGCGGGGTCGGGTTATGAGTTAAATCCCTCCCCACAAGTCTCGGCAAATGTACAAAAAGCGTAATATAACTCATCTGCACTGCAAAGTGGAGGAGGAGGGTGAATCGTGTGACACCGTGTCTCATCAATTTCTGTCTTACTTTCTCAAATGCCAATACTCTCTCCTGTTCTCTGCTATTCGCTGCCTCCACGACAAGCCTCTGTATAGGAGGGCTCCTAGTGCAACCATCTTTGTTTGCACTCTACAATCTCTAGACTTTTTATATCCGAGGGTTCTCGCATTGGTGCTGCCCTACAGCAGTGCCCACTCATTTACCCAGGGCCCCTCTCTTACATTTGGTTTGTTTGGTAGCACTACTTATACCAAAGGAGGGTGTTGGAGCACTTTACATTGCACACTCACACATTGTACAGAGATTGTATCCACTCAAAAGTATGTATTTGTATATGGGAAATATTGTAGAGGACAATGGGGGCTACAGGGTATGAGAATAGCGCACCATCCACACTAGCAAGCATTGTATATGGAGAGTACCTGTTCTGGGAGAACACAGATAAGGATTTTGGATAGGACATCATGGCTGGGGTTGTCTGCACTAGTGGGTATTTATTAGTACCCATGGGGAACTCTTCTGGCAGCCTTGAAATAAGGAAGGATTGAGAAAAAGAAAAACAATGTTTTTGAGCCAGTGCCTTGTAGTTTGCATGCAGCACTTCGATTCCAACTACTGGCTCATTGTGCTATATTTGAAGGATTGTGACTAGGGAATGCAAGTAACAGAAGGATTTCTGTCTGTGGCAGGCATGGTGACTCACTGAGCTCTCTACCGGGAATAGATATCTGTGATCTGCATGTTACATGTTGTGCTTAGCAGCAGGCATGTTGATCCTCTGTGCTAATTTGTGATGGGTTGGAACTGTGTTTTGGATAAAATATTAATCTCTCCAAAGGATAGGATGGCCAACATAGTTATCTTGCTATGGTTTTTAAAACCCTCAAGGTTGCTGAGCACATGGAAATCTCTGGGGCAGGTGCCTTTGACCTCTGTAGGACATTATAAATGCAGCGTACCTGAGCTGGGCTTCTGGGTCGGCGGAACTGGTCGTGCCACCCCAGAGCTGGTACTGCTTGCATGTCTTGCACTGTTTCAGTCTCTGGCCCTCGCTTCTGATCATTCACACATACGGCAATCTTTGACAGCCTGTCCTCTTCTTTACTGAGCACAAGGGGTCAGACCTTGAGGTATTGTGAGTTTGAAGCATTGGCTGTTTGTTAATGATGAGGCCTCAGCACTTCAATGTATTACTAGAGAAAGACATTCCTAGTCAAGAGTGTTTTTAAAGCCATGGATGCAGACAAAACGACATGTCTCTAAAGCAGCAGATGGATGTCAGGGCAGAAAGAGGCTGTACAGTTTTCCATGACGTCCAATTAAGATTTTAGAGTTGCTAATCAAACTGTTGGCATTAACACCCTAAGGTAGAGCCTGATGTTATATGTGATTGATGGATGGCATTGTTGCTGACTGAGATTCAAACAGCTCTATGCGGAGTCAACAACCTGAGTAATAGGACTGAAATCTACGGGGCACCACACAGATGGGAGAGCAGTACACCTGAATGACTCACTCTGCATGGATAAGTGTCTTTTCTAACATGCTGAAGGGTTTCAGCCTGCACTGACAAAAATGCCATTCGTGAATTATGGCAAGTCAAACATTTTTAATCTAATAAATTGTACACAATAGGTTTTTGTCACACCTATGGCAAGTATCGATGTCTACTTTTTGGGCTTCAGTAATTGCACCTCTCAGAAAAAGTAATTTATTTACAGCGCCTAGGGTGTATTGTACGCTGAAGAAATTACCAAGCACAGGAGACCAAGTTCCAAAGGCTTGTCCTAAATGCGGAATGAAGAAGGCAGACGATGTCCATATGTTTCGCCAGTGTGCCGGTATCCAGGAGTTCTGGCAGTTAGTGAGTAAGGCTCTATCGGAGAACATAGGGAAGGATTTGAAGGTAAGCCTTGCACTGGTGACCTTTGTCACGGTAGAAGGTGATGGGTCTTTGATTAAGCTGCAAAAAAAAGCAATCATCACTATTACTTTTATTACTTTTGCTGGCACGAAGATAGATCGGTCTAAAATGGGTATCTTCTTCAAATCCATTTTTCACGGATTGGGTAGCCTCGACTCAGTGGGTTAACAGGCTAGACCACGGTTGTTGTTCTAACAAACGAGTAGAGATATGAAAAGACTGAGGGGCATATTCACAAGAACGTGCGCTAAACATCTCCAAAAAATGTTAACGCAACTTCACACATCGCAGCCTGTCGCGGGAAAATAACCCCGTGTTAACGTGGAATTCACAACACGGCAGTACCATGCGATAGTCTCCCGAAAACGCGGACAATGTCAGCGATACAACAACCGCGACGGTGATAAAAACCCAAACCCGAACGCAAAAAAAACATGCGATGGGCCAAACCGCGATGAGGAAATCAGCGATAAGCAGCGCCAGGCCTGCAATACACACACGGCAGGCGGGAAAATCACTACAAAAGTAGAAAAAACACACAAACACAAAATAAGCAACACCGAAGCACCATGGAGGCAGCCGGAGCTGGTGTAGAGGACGAGCAGAACCCCACAAGCACCCCGGACGACCAGCCTGGGACCTCGGGGACAGGGAAGGGCAAGGACAAGAAGAAAAGGAAGAGGCGGTTCGGTCCGCAGGAGAATAGGATCCTGGTCATGGAGGTGATGGAACACCATCAAGAACTGTTCGTCACCTCCAACGTGTCATTGGGCACCAAAAATGGAATATGGCGGTCCATCGTGGACAAGGTGAATGCCGTCAGAGAGCACAAGAGGTCAATGGACGAGGTCAAGAGGAGATGGATTGACATCAAGCGCAAAACCAAGGAGAAACTCGCAGGCAACCAGAAGGCAGCAATGCAGACTGGAGGTGGGAGCCCAGCGCCACAGCTGGAGCTGGATGACATGGCGGAGCTGGTGTCGACAGTCATCAGTGTGGAGACCGTGGCAGGAGTCGGGGCAGCGGACACTGCACGACATGACACAACACAACAGCAACAGGGTGAGTAACCACCAGGTACTGGGGGGACAGGGGGAGATGGCCACAATGGCACACATGCACAATCAAGCAGAGCACAGTGCACACCCACAATGACTCTGGATCATGGCCCTGATCTACAGACTGTCACAATGTACATTGCCATGCTGTCTGAATGTGAACATGTACCATGCGGCTACATACATCTGGACACATTGTAATACAGCATCTACCCTTCACATTGCAGAGGCACCGTCAACACCTCCTGCAGAGCAGTCCCAGCCACTCTTCACTGATGACGAGGAGGACACCCCCAGCATCGACACTGAAGCCCTCCAAGACATCATTGAACTCATCCACCAATCACCTCCAGGATCAGGGCAGCCCAGCTGCATCGAGGAGACCCCACCCAATCCACAAACCACCCAGCATGAGGCACCCACAACCCCGGCTGTCTCCCAGGACCCCACGAACAACACATGGCCTTCCAACGCCGTGTGTTGGAGGGCCAGAGGGAGATGGCTGAGCAGGTGCGGGTGGGGTTCGACCTCATGGCTACCAAACTCGACACCATCCATGGGTGTCTAAGTCCCATCAGGGACCACCTCCAGTCCCTAACGGACACCCACAGGCCGCTCCATGGTCTCCAACGAGCCCTGGCTGACATCGCTGGAGTCATGACTCGGAGACAAGAACACCTGGCGATCTCAGCCATGAGCTGGCACACATGCGGAGGCTCATGGAGGACATGGTGCGGATGGAGGCGGAAAGGATGGCAGCCACCGCAGCACATCAGCAAAATGTAGCTGGGATCTACCATGCCCTGCAGATCATCATGGCATTGCTGCCACAAGGCGTGGCGCAGATGAATGCTGCTGCTCCTACACCATCCACATCTCCGCCCCCTGGTGTGTCAGTGACTCACAGTGCGGCTGACATTTCCACTCCGGCACCTGATGTGTCACTGCCACACAGTGCGGCCGACAATCCTCCTCCGGCCCCTGATGTGTCAGTGCCACACAGTGCCGCAGCCGGAACTGCAGCACCCACAGGTGAGGCAGAGCACACATCCGAGGACGAGGACGTGGATGGGATTGAGTTCAGAAGGAGGCATTAGCATTCATTTCCGCCACCTGGCCTGTTTCTGCTTGGTGCCTCACATGGCCCCATGACCTTCCACTGACCCCCAATACACTCTGCTGCACTGACCTTGGACCGCGACATGGACTGCCATATCCTGTTTGGTGACCAATGACACGGCGACCAGACTGCGGATTGTACTCTTCCTCTCCCGCTGTACTTGTCATTCCCCGATGGACTCTGGCTGGCCCTCCACAGGCCCATATTGTGAAGTGGGGTTGGCATGGCCCTGTACTGCTCCAGCTGCAAAACTCCACTGGATGTGCATTAAACATTCAGAAACGCACTGCTGTGTCATGTCTTTCATCATTCAAGTATGAATGTGTGGATGGATGTAGGGTCAGTGATTCCCTCTAACATCAATGATGCTCATCTAGTGGGATTCCAGTCACAGTGTGCTACATTGCCGATTGCGTTCCGAGTGCCGTAGACAATACAACAGGGACACACGCATTAGTCACTTCCTTGTCTGGACATGGACTGAACCACGCCCAGAGCCCCCGAGTAATTGTTGCAAGCCCTGCGCTGGTCCGGCGTACGCCAGGCCAGACCACTCCGCTTACGCTCCGAGGGGGGGCCACATTGCTACATGTCGCAGGTTTACACGCTAGTGGGCTGCAGGTCACTGGTCTAGTTGTCAGCATGTCACGGCCACTCCCTGAGGGCAGGTTTGCACACACACCACACCCATCCGGCACAGGCGTCACAGGCCATGTGACCCCGCCAATATAAGGGGCCGACAATGTCACATTCCCCACTGCCGGAGGTGACTGGATGGCGGACGTTCCACGATTCTCAATCATGAAGGGCCCATGAGTTGTTGCGCACAGGGTTAGTGCACCCGAAGCCTTGCGGCCGTCACAGGCCTACCACCACGTGGCGCTGACTGGGGTTGCACAGGGTTAGTGGCACAGAAATTGCTGAGCGGGTGTGCAGCCTGCGATGATGACGTGTGCACTGATGTGGTCTCTGCCATTGATGCCTCAGGACTCAGCGTCATGTGTGGGACCTGCTGGGCCGCGGTGCGGGTCCACATGATGTGGAGCATGCCATGGTGGTGGGACCAGGGCCTGGAGCTTGCACGGGCACGTGGTGTGCCCACTGGTGGACACACCGTTGGCGGCAGGTGAGCAGTGGGGCCTGGGTGCGCAAGGGCGGACAGCCAGCGCTGCCCGGCGGGAGGGGCTAGGGTGCGGCTGCATGTGTGCGCAGGGGCGGACAGGCGTTGTTGCCGTGTGCAGTGAGATGGACTCTGCCATGATTGACTCTGGCCTCGATTACAGTTTGCAGACCTGGTGGCTTGCAGTGTATGCCGGCACCTGGTTGGAGACACACCGGTGGCAGCAGGTGAGCAGTGGTGCCTGGGTGTGGGGGGCGGCAGTGTCCCTCTCTCTCTCTCTCTCTCCCTTCCTTTCCTTCTCTCTCTCTCTCCCTTTCTTTCTTCTCTCTCTCTGCCTTTCTTTCATTCTCTATTTCTCTGTGTCTCGCTCCTTTGATGTGCGCATGACACACGTTCTGATTTTGTGCTTTATTTTCCAGGCTGTGACATCACGATTGTCTCAGACGGACCCGACAGGAGTCTTCCGCATTGGTGTTTTGTGTTGTGTTTCAATAAAGTTTTTGGTTGTTACTTCAATGATGAGTGACTGTTTCTCGTTCTTCTGACCACACATGTGTGTTTCTTTTTGTCATTGTGCGACATCATGCGCTTTTTGTGGCTCTTGTGTCATGCACGGTATGTGTTTGTCCGGGGGGGGGGGGTCTGGGAGTGGTGGCGGTGGGTGTTGTGGCCCTCTTGGGTCTCTGAGCTGCATGTTCTTTGGCTCCATGGCATCTGTGGGTCTTCCGATGTGGCTCTGGGCTGGGCTCCCTTTCGTATTGCAGGTAGTCGTCCTGCTTAACACCAGCAGAAGGCAGGTGTTAATTCCCTGCTGCTACCGTGGCTTATCGCCTGTTTTTGGTTCGCATCGCAGATCTGGCAGTTCTTTGTGAAAGTGGTGTAGTGGTGTTTTCGTGTGTTTTTGCACGGGAACGCCTACTCTGCATCTCATTAGGGTTAGTTGGTGGTGTCACCCGTGGGGATAAAATTTGCGGCAGTTATCGCGGGAATACTGGCGATGTCTGCAGTTTGCACACGCTTGTGAATGGGCCGTTAAATCTATCTCCACTTTTGATGCGTTAAGGTGGCGATAACTCAGAGATAAGTCCTTGTGAATATGCCCCTGAGAGCGCGGGTATAAGGAAAGGCCTTTGAGACATTTGAGCTCCTTGAGGGTCGTAAAATCTAAAAGTCCTATGATTGTAAGGTAAAGAAAATATATAACCAACAAAAGGAGGGATACAAGGGTTGTCATGAACCTCCTATAGATCGTTGCACAAGGATAGGGACCTGGAACTAGGGAACTACAGTTTCTTCTCTGGAAAGTTTCCTTTTTTTCTTACCTGAGCTCCAGCCTTTTACTGCTAATGAGGACTTTAAAAAAAATAAGAGGTTTTTGTGCAACCTGAACTTCCATATTTGAAGGTGTTCTCAAATGTGATAATGAAGTGAAAGGAATCTCGTTGAATTAAAATATTGGGGAAGCTGGGATTGGCACGAGATTATTTGTTTTTACACTGCAATTCAGCCACTAGATATCTTTTTCAATTTTTTGTCAAAGGTTAATGCTCTATCTTTAATTCTATCCATGTGAGGTTAGAATATAGTTGGCAAGCAGAAGCTACATGAAGGCTTGGTTTGATTTGGACCTCAAATTCAGCCAAAGCTAGGCATTTGGAGAGGTTGTATGGCGAAACGACTCCCTAAACCATGCATGCTTTAACAACTCGGTCTTAACAACGAACAAGTCTTTACCATGCATGCCTTTACAATGAATTTCGTTGTAAAGACATGATTGGTAAAGGCATATGCATGGTAAAGATCACACCCCAACCCCCCCCCGCCCTGAGCCCTAAAACCCGGCCCCCAGTAATACAATCTACTCCGCAAAAAAAAAGTTTTGGGATAATTTCTAGTCCAATCGGGGGTCCCTCACAGACTCCTACATCAATCCAAAGGGGTAAGGGTACGTCTACCCCGACCCCTTCTATCATGTTTGCATTTTATTTTCCCATGGGAAACCAAGTCCCAATGCACAAAAAGGCACCGCAACTTACCTCTCAGGTTGCAGCCAGCCAATCTCTGCACTGCTGTTGGTGCCTAGCTTCGCGGATCAACAACGGTGAATCCGCAGTAGATCTGCATCACTAGATATACATAAATCTTTTTACTTTAATAACTCCCAACTACTGAACATATTAACACCAAATTACAAAAAGCACTCTTTCTGGAATAAGATCTAGCTTTCTGCCAAATTTGGTGTAATTCCATTCAGCGGTTTGGGCTGTAGACATGTCTAAAATCCCTAAGGGAACTTGCATGAGGAAAACACATTTTGGGACCCACTTTTCCCGGCCCCGGCTTGATGGATCCCCCAGGGGAGGCTCATATGCTGAGTCTCAGAGTGCCTACCCCAGGACATAGCAGTTTCCCTGCCAAACCTGTAGTTGCACTTGTGTTTGCAAGAGCAAAAATCCAAAACTCCTGCCAAATGGGAGCAAACACTAAGTCCACTCCTAGCGGGCGGGAGCATGAAAAATGCTCCTGCCCGCTGGGAGTGAACTTTTCATCTGTTTTCTTGCCTGCACTGAAGTGAGCAGGGAAATAGCTGAAAAGATTGCTCCTGCCTACAGGGAGCAGTATTTTTAGCTACTCCCTGAGGGCAGAAATTATGCTGGCTCAAGCTGGAGGCATGGAGCCGACTGGGGCAGTCGGGGCCTAGGGGCTCCACCAGCAGCCCCAACCATAGTGTGGTGGGTGCCGTGGGTGGGCACCAAGGCACCCACCCTTTGTTGGCTGGGCCCCGGAGATAGGGTCCCCGAGGCTGAAATCCGTCCGGGGTGGGGGGACGTGCAGAACCCCTCCCCATTTGGACTTTGACTAGGCCCCGGGGATGGGGTCCCAGAGGCCAATTTCGACCTGGGGAGGGGAGCTGCATGCCCCCCTCCCCTATTGCAATATGTCCGGGCCCCCGGGGATGTGGTCCCTGTGGCCTATATTGGCCCAGGGAAGGGGGCTGCCTGCCCCTCTCCTGCTTTTTTGGGAGAATGGCCGGGCCCCAGGTATGAGGTCCCCAGGCCCAAAATCGCCCGGGAGGAGGTCTGCATGCACCCCTCCCCCATGAATATAGTGGCATGCCCATAGAGATGGGGTCCCCAGGGCCATAATTAGCTCAGGGAGGGGAGACAGGTGCCCCCTCCCCTTACAAAATGCAGCAGTCTCCGGGGAATGGGGCCCCCGGGGCAAAAATCAGCCCAGGGCAGAAGGCACTTGCCACCCTTCCCCAAAAAATGTGCACCCCATTAAATATGGTGTTGGGGCATGGGGGAAGTTGTTCCAGGGGCCACAATTGGCCGGAGGTGGGGGTCTGCTTGACCCGCTCCCTCTGAAATATGTAGCTGTGCCCTGGGGGATGGGCTCTCCAGGGTCAAAAGCGGCCTGGGGAGGGGGCCCTTGGGTTGTCTTCCTTTGTGGGGGTTGGCCACAGGGCCTGGCTGCAGTGGAGGCCTTGTGGCCAACCCCCCACTGAACACGGCCAAGGACTGTGCACAGTGTGGGGCTGATTGCATAAGGAGGTTGACTGCAGGGCTGTTTGTGGCCAACACCATACTGCGCACAGCCCTTGGCCGCGTGCAGCATGGGGTTGACTGCATGCAGGGGCTTGGCCATAGGGCCTTCCACAGGCCAGGCCCTGCGCAGTGGTGGTTTGATTAACGTATGGTAATTAAATATTACTTTATGTTAACAAAACCCGAGAAATTCACTGAAAAAACTAAAGGTTACAGGGAAGTTATGATTAGAAAATAGCATTAAAATAACCTTAGAAATTCACTAAAATCAATAGGTTGCAGGGACATTATAGTTAGGTTTAAATTTTAGACTCATAAAACCATAGAGATTCAGCAGGTTTAGCTATAATTATCTAAAGAAACTATATCCCGCACCTTCACCATGCATTGCTAATTACGTCACATATTACATCAGTCATGACATCTTCTATGACATCATTGATAATATCACTGCAACATTTGCAACAAAATTATTGATGAGAAAGCTGTGCATGGTGGAGGCGTGAGTTATAGTTACCTTAGGGCATGAGTTATAGTTTCTTGAGATAACTATAACTATAACTTCTGAATTTCTATAGTTTTACGTGTGTAAAATCTGAACCTATCTATATCATCCTTGTAACCTCTGGGGCCAGATGTATGATGCTTTTTTTAGGTCATAAAAGGCCCGATTCACATTTTTCTATGTACAAAGCCCTATTTTACAATTCAGTAACCTACTACCGAATTGCAAAATTGGTTTGCGATTCGGTATTAGGAAGGGGTGTGTTAAGGGTGTCCCTTCCTTATAGCGAATAGCAGTGGTATGTGTGATTGTATTGCGACCAAAAGGCGGTTGCAAAACATTCACATTTTACCGCCTACTTCAAGTCGGTGATAACTCATTCGCAAACCGGAAGGGGTCTCCAGGGGACCCCTTTCTCGTTTATGAATGTTTGTAAAAACATTTTTTAAGAGCAGGCAGTGGACCCTCAAACCACTGTCTACTTCTAAAAATATGAAAAGAAAACTTGTCATTTTTCTTTGGGGTGCATTTAAAAAAAACATTGCTTTATTTAAAAGCAATAACAGACATTGTGGTCTGCGGACCCCAGCAGGCCACCATCCCTCTGTGTTTTGCGACTCACAATTGGTCGCAAACCAAGACCTACCTCATGAATATTAATGAGGTAGGTCTATTTGCAACCCAGTGGCAATCGCTAAATGTGTGAAACACACATTTGTACATCACTGTTTGCGATTACCTAATAGCAATTGCAAAAATGTGCTATTAGATAATAACAAACGCACAGCTATGTACATCTGGCCTTTGGTTTTTTAGTGACATATATTTAAAGACTACCAACAAAAAAGCAAGGTAAGCATTTGTTCTCCTGGATTATGTCTCAACGAATTCATATCAGTGCCTAATGTATTTAATAAATATGTTGCAGTAGAAGACTTATTTGTCGAAAGCCATGACTGTTCTATCACAAAATCGAAGTTTTAATATGGAGCTGCACTTTTATAGACACTACAATATTGACTGCCAACATATCGTCAAGGTAGGCATGTATAGAGAAGTATGAGTTTACTCTTCACTGTTCCTAATACCTACCTTGACGATATGTTGGTTGTAATGTAAGTACAGGTCTATATTATAACTTTCAATTAAGAATAATTCTATCCTCCTATATTGAGTGTAAAGATGTTAAATATGGGGCTAAGCAAGAGAGAAGCTGGTATGAATTCTTTGAAATCCAAGTCAGGAGAACAAATGTTTACAAGGTTGCACATTTTCTGTAGATAATGTTTATTTTTATGTCACTGTGGTAACATTTTCAGGTGATTCACAGCCCTTAAGGATTCTGGAGGTGAATAATGGAAGCTGATTTTGCTGACATGCACATCTGTTTCCCCCTGCTTAGACGCACGAACAACATTACAAGGTGTATGGGACATATATCACCCATAAGATGAACATGTGACACGTTCGGCAATTCCTTTTCAGAATTTAATTGAAGTGACAAACATAACATCGTGGTGTTAATTAATGGAACAGGTCAACACAGGGAGAACTTGGTAAAGGACCATTATTTACAGTAATGGCTACACTTTGCTTTTTTTTGCTGGGATTGTTCTCTCTGAAGATTATGCCAGGCAAGCACAAACAATGTATATATATTGTGGAGAAAGGTAAAGTTGACATTTATTGTGAGTTTTTTCATAATGTCTAAGAGAACATAAAAAACTGGAATATTATGAACAAGAGCATGAAACTGACAACATTTCTGCGCAATGTTCTTGCAGTGTTGATATATTACCTGCAATTCCTGCGACCTGAAAGTGAAAACCATACTCATGAATAAACATATTTGTTCCAAAATTCTTTGCTCTTAGTGACACCCTAGACACTCGAGTGCTCTTTCTAATGGGCAAGATTAATATTTAGTGAAAGAAACCACAGCACCTTGGGTGTAACTGATAGCAAAGGATTATTTAGCAAGTCTAAGCCCAAAAACACACACTGCCCCAGTAAAGAACACTATCAGTCCGTACAGAGACGGCTACGATTTCCACATTTAGCAAAATATCCAAAAGATTGAGCTCTTGTCGATGGACATTTAGCAGTACTCAAATCAACAATAAAGCTAAGCCCATAGTAGAAATCATGAAACATCTGTCTGAAAATGACTTGAACAAACCATCAAAGTACACACAAAGGTGATGGGACTAACACTTGCAGTCAGTCTAACCATTGGCAATCGCTCAGGGGATCATTCCAACCCGTCATTTTGTGCTCACTGAGCCACTCTAGACAAATGCTTGCCTTATGCAAATCAGCACTCATGGGAACAGTCTTTCCTTAACTGCCAGGCTAGGCCCCATCCAGAATGAACCACAAGCAACCCAACCCTGGTTTCGGCCTACGTAGGCCTCTTCCGTGAGGTATAGATTGGAACCTATGGCACAGTGAGGCACGGAACCACTTCTGCGCATGCCCTTAGCCACTTAAGACTTTACATAACACACAAATTGTGATGGGAGGAATGCTTGCAAATAGTCTAAAAAGTGGCAATTGCTTGGGATAGCAATCAGCCCAATGCTTTTGACCTACTGTGCCACTCTAGACAAACACTGCCTTAAGCAAACCTGTACTGACCATGCTGCTCATGGGAACAGTCCATCCGGCAGTAGCGGTCGGTGGTGGGAGTGCCGCCGGGCACTGACGTGGGGCGGGGGAGGGGCAGGGTGGGGGGTAGTAAACTACGGATTATGGCCGATTACAGGTAAGTACACATATAAAAAATAAAACGAATTTCGTTTCTCGCGCTGCATCGCCAAATGCGATGCAGCGCGAGACAGAAGTCGCTTAATTTTTATATGTGTGCTTACCTGTAATCGGCCATAGTCCATAGTTACTACCCCCACCCTGCTCCCCGCCCCAGTCAGCCCGCGGCACTCCCACCACCAACCGCTACTGCCATCCGGAACTGCCAGGTGAGCCCCCTTCCAGAAGGGACAACAAGCAACCCAAGACCAGTTTCAGCCTACTTAGGGCTTGAAAGTAAGGTATTGTTTGGATCCTATGGCATAGTGAGCAAGGACCCACATCTAGGCATACTCATGACAACCTAGGGTGTTGCATCATACCAGGCCTGGGCGGAATTGCCAGGGCAGGACTGGCTGTAGCGGGCACCGGGCGTTTCCCCGGTGGGCCGCAAGGGTGGGGGCCAGTTTTGGGCCCCTGGGGGCCATTTTGATACCGGGGGCCGGCAATATCGGCCCCCTGTAACAAAATCGTCCGAAACCGGCAATAACTAACAGCTCGGCCGCACCTCCCTCTCCCCCCTCCTGGGGGCTGGCCGAGCAGTTTGCCAGGGCCGGTTTCGCTTCCCAGTCCAGCCCTGGGAGTTGCGCTATGCGGACCACTGCAAAGTGGTCATGGAACGCGACCGCAATATGTGGAGTTCTGCGAGCTAGCAGAGTTTCCCAGTGTTGCGTTTCCAGGTCAAACTCAGCGCAGAGTCCGTCTTTGTGTCATAAATCGTCCGTGAACGACACGTCGCAGTTCAAATGGGTGCAGCCATTTTGTTTTTTCTGTTCTGTTCGTGGTGCTGGGCCTATTTTTGAATCTCCTGTTAATCCTTTCAATCCGCCGCCATCCTAATGAATCTAGCCTGATTTTTTATTTATTATATCAGTGTGTGTTTTTGTGTTCATGTGCTTTTTGTGACGTTTTAGACTTTTTTATTTTTCCTTTCCTTCCTTTGTATTTCCTTCCTTCGTTCCCCTGTTCTTTTTTTTTCCCCCCACCCAGCGCCATGTCAGAGCAGGGCAAACAGGGGAGCGGCGGCCTACCCTGCGGACGGAAGCACTGCCAAGGTGTGCAGCTCCGGGCTATCTTTAATGAGGTTGAGGTGGCAGCAGTAGCTTTTTTCATGCAGCGCCACCTCCCCTCCATGTTGGCAGCATGCTGCAGGCCTGGCAGTGGGTACACCCTGCAAGAGTGGTGGCTGCGCTAGGGAAGGGTGCGCCGTGTGTGCGGTGCACCAGCCAGGTTCAGCGCACCGTCCAGCAGCTGACGCACTGCTGGGTGGATATCCTTGATCGGGAGCATGACCTGCTTTATCTGCTCGGCGTTAAGATTCCGATGCTCGGTGAGTATTCATTATTTGTTGTGTTTGTGTTCTACAATGCTAAAAAAAAAATCCCAATAGCATGCTGCTCACACTCAGAGGTAAGTTACGTTTGGTTTACGTTAAAAATATTATTTTTATGTGATCCACTTTCAGCTAGGCAGGTGTGTGGTGCTATCTAATCATACTCATCGACGCTTACTTTGGCTGATTAATTAAGAAGCCATTGCAGACTCTTCTGTCCTCCTGTCACCATAGTGAATCAGTTATATCAGTGAGTTAGCATTCTCTGTGACTTTCTTTACGTAGCGCATACAATCCCAAGCTATTTCACAGTGATGTGTAGTATGCATCTATGCATTGCAAAAAAGGGCGACTTAGTTGGTCCATTAAGGGGGTTGAGAAATCAGAATAGAATCAAAAATTATGAATTGCAATGCATTAGTTCTGAATGTACTTTTTGTTAAGGAAATTTGGACGAGCAGTGGTAAGTCATATTGCTTGCTTATTGACAATTACTATTATACTCACTAGATGCAAGGGCGTCGTCATAGCTCGTGATCGTGAAATCCCCATTTTATCAGTGGCAGCGGTGGTCGAGTTATCTGCTTTTCTATCTGCAACTCAGCAAAAGCTCACATAATGAACGCTAAAAATTATGGTTTGAGGGAAACGGGAAATAACGGAAGGTTAAAAGAAAGGATGGGTGAAATGGTATATGAGTGAAAGGATGCATGGGTGGGTGAAAGGATGCGTGGGTGGGTTAAAGAGTGCATGGGTGGGTATTGGGTAAAGGGATGGATGGGTGAAAGCATCGTTGAAAGAAAGGGTGGATACTGAATGGATGGATGATGGATTGGAAATTTGGGTGAAAGACTGGATAAGAGAAAGTAAAGCTTAAATCATGGTGGCTATGGATGAATATAGAAGAATGAAAGGATGAATGAATAATTGGATTGCTTGGATGAATACGCAAGGGAGCTCTTCTGGAGAGGGGCATGCTGCTCACCTACTTCGCTTACTTTGTTTTATGGTTATCAAAGCTATGGTTCAAAATGAGGGGTATTTTTAAATTTTTTGTTCTACTTCCTTTCACTCACTGTATTTGTTATGTAAGGCAGATATGTATCCCACCCATCATCATTCATCACACCCCTCCCTGCCCATGGCATTTCGCCACCCATGACCGAAGTGCAGTATGTTTCAATTTGTGACTGCAGTGTTGGCTGTGCAATGTGCGTCTGCTTCAGTTAATGCAGCATTTATAACATTTTCAATACATTGCAAACCGAACACACAAGGTGTGTTTCCCTTCACCCACTCAGTCACCTCTTAGTACTTCATTCCTTTATTCTTTCCTCACTCAGTCACCTCTTAGTACTTCATTCCTTTATTCTTTCCTCACTCAGTCACCTCTTAGTACTTCATTCCTTTATTCTTTCCTAAGTTCTTCCATCCCAGCCTACCAAAAAACAGAGAAATCCATTCTTGGCATGTGCCACATTTTATGGCCAGGTGAAGTGATTCCAAAATACATTTCATGGTTTCCCATAACAGATTTATTTTACACCTGCTCAGATGTTTCCCTTTCACGTTTTGTCAACTACAGTGACTGAAAAAGACAAAGCTTAATAATAATCACATGATGGATCGTTGAGCAGTGACACCCCTCTATTTTATATCAAAAGCTCTACCTACCCGTCTAATCCCTCTACCTTATCCTTATTATTATTAACAATTCGTAAAGTGCAGAGGTTCACCTGACAGGCATCCTGGCGCTATCAAACCACCAATCAACGCAAAACGGCATCTTTCTTAGTGTTGCAAACAAAAAGCACAGCAGTTTACAGCCTCTACTTAGCTAGGAGCCAAGGTTTTAGGTTTATTCCTAAAGCTGAACAGATTTCCATTAGCTCTGTGGGAGTTTGGCAAACTGTTCCATAAATGAGCTGCCTTGACTTGAAAAGATCTCCCACCTATCCTTGGTCTCCTAAAACTAGGCACACAGACAAGTTTGGCTGATGAAGATCTTAAGGGCCTCAAAGTTTTGTAGTGACAAAATGTTCTTTGTAGTGGACTTGGTCCTGTTCTATTTATAGCTTTGTGAACTATACACATGGCTTTGAAAATACTTCTCTCTTTAACAGGTAGCCAATGGAGCTCTTTTAAGGTACCTGATGCGGAATCAAATCTAGATGTATTCAATGACAATTTAGCAGCCATCACTTGTATACTATTATAGTCTTTTACGTAGATAGTCAGGAGCTCTCAACAGGAGAGCATTACAGTAATCAATTCAACTTAGTACTGTACATTGCACTACCAATTTTCTCGCTCGCTGTGGATGTTGTGGAAACATTTTTCTCAAATTTCTCAACAGTCCATGGCAGGTAGTTGACGTTTTATTGACATGAGTTTCCATAGAAAGCTTCTCATCAATCTGGACTCCTGGAACTTTGAACTTACTGGGCTGTTATCAGATCTGCATCACTCGTCCAGGGCAACCAACTGCTTGGAAGTGTGTACAGTACTTTGCCAGGGGAGCAGCACAGAAATTCTGTCTTACTTCTGTAAAATTTTAAGTGTGTTCCTTCTGAGTGAGTTTGCCCTCTCGTTTAGGAAAGAGTGTAATTGTTCTAACTTAGTCGAACAGCTATTGTCTAGGGACAATATTAAAATCTGCATAGTTTATAAATTACAGTCCAAATGATTTAGTCAGGGTCAGCAGTAGGCTTGAAATCACCCCCATCAGTAAGATTCGACCCAGTTCACTAAATTGCCTTTCACCCCTATCTCCTTTAGTCTGCTAAGAAAGATCTGATTGTTGACAGTGAAAAATGCAGCCAGTAGGTCTAATAAAATCAGAACTGCAACCTGTCCTTTGTCAACCCTCATTCTCAGCTCATCCATTGCCAGGATCAATGCTGTTTCTGAACCATAGGCTGGTCTAAAGTCCCTTTGCTCTGATTCTAGTAGTTCATGGTGTTCTAAAAAGCCCGCTGGTTTTAAAATAGCATATTTTTCCACAATCTTGACCAGGTACGGAAGCTGAGGGATTGGACAGTAGTTACTAGGGTCATTAACATCGGCCAAAGGTTTTTTTCAATAAAGGTGTGAGAAGTGCTTTCTTCCAGGCAGATGGTGCCTTTCCGTGGCCAGGGATTAGTTACAGATTTTCAATAGGTCTAGGTAAAGTTTGGTCACTCTATCTTTTCAAAGCCTAGGGGGAATTGGATCTAATATAGAGCCTAAAGAAACTGAAATAACTAGCGTTCTGAACACTTCTTCTTTTAGCACTTCCATTTTGTTTAGTTTCCCGCGGGTTCCCTACTGTTGTGTGCTACCACTAGGTATTGAGGTGAGGCTCATTGGTATACCACCGCTCTTAGATTCCTTTCCCTGCTGAGAATTGCTGTCCTTTTTATGTCATTTATGATCAAATCAATTTTGTTATGGAAACAGTTGGATAAAATATTGCAGAGTTCTTGTGATGATTCTACTGTTTGCTTTATGCTGGCTGGATTCACTAATTCTTTCACTGTATCAACTACTTTTGCAGTGGAGTAAGTCAAGCTTCCTTTCCTTACGGCCCAGCGAATGATATTGTTGGAAATAATTTGTGGTGGTGGCAAAGCCAGTGAGTAAAGTAGAACTAAGTGACTGATTTGATTTCAAGTTTGGCATATGGAATACTCTGTGACGAATGTGCCAAATGCAGTCTATATAGCCGGTTCCTTTCCCTGTAGTGCAGTGTATCGTTTTCCTCAATGTCTAATATGGCAGACAGGATAATATCCGCATTTTATACGTGAGGTGTGTGACATAGTATCTCATTCATTATTCATCTGCCTATCTGTAGTCAGGGCAGAAAGTGAAAGACATTTGGAGAAGAGCAGGGCCATTGGAATTAAAGATAGATACTTGTCAACTACAGCTTCCCCCATTGCAGACAGTAGCAAAATACCCTAAGCACTAGCTAGCATGCAACCATTAATTTAGCACAACACAACTTGTACTCCTGTCACAATCTCCCCCCCTCACCCTTCTTGAGTTACCTTGGTCACCCTGTCTCGCCTTGAGAACATTACAGCGTAGTATCTCGTGTCGCGCTCCTTAGCGCGATCACGGAAGCGGGTAAAAACTACACTTCCCAGGAGTCGCGGAGCAGGGGTCACATGATCAGGACGACGCGCGTTGCCATCAGGGAAGCGGATGAGGATAAAAGAACTTCCGCTTCCCCCGCAGCGCTGCCGCTAATTCTGGTGACTTGCTGGATATCGGGGAATCTGATCAAGACTATTCCGAGGTGGTATACTGAGCAGAGGTCTGGTAAGGGTGTCGTCACACCGATACGCCATTCTGTGTTCAAAGGACGCGTATGTCCTTGTGTTTGTTTGGGGACCAAAGACAACTCTGTGCATGCATTGCGGTGTCCCTCCCTGTTGGTGAGACACACGTTTGTGGTCTCTTGCAGGTAGAAGGGATACCGGCATAATTTACACATCGAGGGGGTTCTAGCGTAATACTCAGTCCGGACTACCGATAATTCATTTCTTGGCACTAACCGTATGCTCTTGCAGGACTATTGGTGCAAAGGCTATTTCATTTTGTGTTTGTGTGTCTCTTGTTGTGAATGAGGCAAACTCCTCTAAACATTGCATAACGTATTTCCAGCACTGTGAAGCAACAGTGTTGGCACCTTTTGTTTTCAATTGAAGATCACTACAGTCAGACATTATGCTGTTTTGCTATAAATGTTTTGATGTTACAGAAAACGAGAATGATATGTGTTTCTCTCCGCATACAGGCCGCTAGTAGTAGCAGGGAATAGTGGAAGAGACTAAAATTGCGTTCTCTGACTACCCTGTGACGCCAGGCTTGGCAATATATTGAGTAGGTTGTTTTTATGGTGTACCTTGTTTAGTACAGGATTGTGGTTGCACACCAACACTTTCAAGATTATCCTCATTGATTTATTTCCTTGACATGATTTCTCTTTGTGTGGTCTGCAGGGGTCCTTACTTGAAGATGTATACTAGGTTCTATGCTAAATGAATAGGAACCATACATATTAACTACGAAGGGCTCATCTAAGACTTCATGTTCTTTTATTTTTACAGGTACATCTACTTCCTCTAGGAGCGTTAATTATTGTTCAATCAAACAAGATTTTATGTGTTATTAATCAGTACTGATTGCTGTCATTCCAGGTCTCCCTCCCCGCAGTTCCCATCCTTTCCTTCCCTCGCTCGATCACTTCACTGATCTGTGCTATCACAGCAAGCAGACTTGAAGCGGTCGAGAGGTGGACCATTTTTGAGCATCGTTCCGATCCTGAGGAGTGGAGACGCGACAGAATTAGCGGCCCACGGATAGTACTCCTCCCGATCGGTCTCTTTGCTCCAACATGGCTACTTTAGAGGATGTGTTGACCACACTACAAGTGGTACAACAAGAACTTGTTGCCTCAAGAATAGAAACTGCGGCTTTACAAGCCAAAGTAGATCGCTTACAACGAAACCCTTTTGATGTAGGAGGGGTTTCACCTTTTTCTTCTTCACATCCTATCACTGTAGAAATACCTACACCGATACCATTAGCACCCCCGGAGAGATATTATGGAGAGGCCAATAAGACACAGGTATTCCTTACACAAGTGTTGTTACATTTTAATTGTAAACCCAAGGTGTTTACAACTAATCAATCTAGGGTAGCTTTTCTGATTTCATATTTAGCAGGAGATGCTGCATTATGGGCGGTTCCCTTGATTCAGAAGGATGATCCTCTTCTGTATGATTGGGACACTTTTCGAACCGAATTCGAGAATATTTTTGATAGGCGAACTCATACACTATCAGCAGATAGAGAACTCTTAGAGCTCAGACAAGGCAGTAAAGAATTACACATATACATCACCACTTTCAGGAGATTAGTGGCTGAGGCTAATTGGCCGGAAGAAAAACAATTCGCTATATATTACCAAGGATTACGAGACGAACTGAAAGATGTTATTGCACAGATTGACCCTCAACCCAGAACCTGTAGTGATCTAGTACACCTCACATTAAGATTAGAACATCGCTTGGGCGATAGGAAAGGAGACTCAAAAAGAAGAGACAAAACTTATACCAGGTATGAACGTCCTAGCGTAGGAGAACAACAATCCAAAAACACCACAGAGCCCATGGAAATCGGCACTGTTAGGGCGACATTAACTTCAGAAGAAAGAGATATGAGACGAAAAAATGGCCTTTGCTTATATTGTGGTAAGCGGGGGCATTATGTTAGGGAATGCCGTTTAAAACCTCAAGGTAATCGAGGGGATACAAGAGGGATGAAATATCATCCATCAACAAAAAGTCGGAAAACTAGAGAGCTCGAGCGACAAAAGAGGGAATCCTCGAGCATTGGTGTCCTTCCCTCAATAAAAGACAGGTCAGAGGCTTATTTAAAACGGTTCTTTTTCATTCCCATTACCTTAAAGTTAAACAATCATTGGGAAGAAAGACCAGAAATGATTGATTCAGGAGCCACCGACCTATTTATGGATGTAGAGGTAGCAAAAGCGTTGGGAATACAGTTGGTAAAGAAAGCTCATCCTGAAATTGTAATGGCGGTAGATGGTAGAGTACTGGAGTCAGGACCCATTGACTTTGTGTCTAGTTCAATTGAGGTATCACATGGAGTGGAACACCGCGAACATATGGTCTTTCAGATAATCAAGGCCCCTCAATATGGTATTATTTTAGGCCTCCCTTGGCTTCAAAAACATAATCCCTCTATAGATTGGACCAACAAGACCCTTTCTTTTGACTCCCGATACTGCCTCGATAATTGTTGCGGATCATCTATCCCACCTTCCCAAACGTTATCGACCTGTCAGTGGGTTGCTACGGCTGCAGAAAAGACACGGCACTGCCGGATCAATACTCAAGATACCGAGACGTATTCAATGAAAGACAGGCAGAAACACTCCCCCACATCGACAATATGATTGTCAAATAGATCTAATACCTGGAGCAGTGGTGCCCTGTGGGAGAGTGTATGCTTTAACAGAACCTGAAAACGACCATCTAAGAAAGTACTTAGATAAATATCAAGAGTTGGGATTTATACGTCCCTCAAGGTCTCCTGCAGCCTCGCCTCTATTCTTCATCCCAAAGGCTAATGATGAGAGGCGCACGTGCATAGACTTCAGGGCCTTGAATGACATCACGGTTAAAAATCGTTATCCCTTACCGTTGATATCGGTACTATTAGAGCAGGTAAAACATGCCGTGATTTACACTAAATTGGATTTAAAAGGGGCATACCATTTAGTGAGAATGAGATCCGGAGACGAGTGGAAAACCGCTTTTAAAACTCGGTACGGATTATACGAGTACTTGGTAATGCCGTTTGGGCTGTGCAACGCACCTGCGGCGTTCCAGTACTTTCTAAATGAAGTATTAAGAGAATTTCTGGATCAATATGTAGTTGTCTATATTGATGACATACTCATTTACTCATCATCTACAAACAAACACTACCAACATGTTTGTAATGTTCTACAGGCACTAAGGGAAAACCATCTCTACTGTAAGCTGAGTAAATGTGAATTCCATGTTGACACAGTGGAGTTTTTAGGAGTGATGTTAACACCTAAAGGACAAGAAATGGCGGAAAGAAAGGTAGTGGCAGTCAAAGAATGGCCAGTCCCACAGAACGTTAAAGACGTGCAATGCTTTTTGGGTTTTGCCAATTTTTATCGGAGGTTTATTAATCAATTCTCCAAGCTGATCGCTCCTATCACCCAGTTAACTCGGAAGAAAACACAGTTTCATTGGTCCAAAGAAGCACAAGAAGCCTTTGACGGCCTAAAACAGGCATTTGTCACCGCACCTGTTCTTACCCATCCGAATCCTGAGAAGCCCTACGTTGTTGAAGCAGATGCTTCAGAATATGCTATAGGAGCAGTATTATCCCAACGCCATGAATCCACTGGTCAGTTGCATCCTATAGCTTTCATGTCACACAAGCTTAATGACGCTGAGAGAAATTACACTATAGCGGAGAAAGAGTTGCTAGCCATTAAGACAGCTTTCACGGAATGGAGACATTTCCTGTTGGGGGCCAAGGAAAGGGTGACGGTTTATACGGATCACCGCAATCTCCAATTTATGCGCTCCACTAGACACCTCACACCTAGACAGTTAAGGTGGATGTTGTTTTTTGAGGAATATAACTTCATTGTCACATTTAGGCCAGGCAAGGATAATAAAAAGGCGGATGCGTTAACCAGGCAAGATTCCGTACAAGATGAGGAAGAAAGTTTAGAACACGCCATACTACCTCCTACTAAAGTGGTTTGTGCTGTAAAGACGAGTGACTTCCTGCAGCAAGTGGCTCGTGGGATCCGGACCATCAAATGGAAAACCTGGTTCAAGTTTCACACAGAGTGGCATATAAAACAGGGCATTCCTATAAAAGGCAATCAATTATTAGTCCCTACTGAACCACTCCAAAAACAAGTATATCAATGGTGTCACGAGATACCTAGCGCTGGTCACTTTGGAGTGGAAAAAACTACGGAAAAGATTCTTAGACAATTCTGGTGGCCTGCCGTACGAAGGGATGTGGCTGAATGGATAAAAAGGTGTGAAATATGGTCACAGATGAAATCAGATCATACCAAACCACAGGGGTTGTTACAAACTCTTCCTACTCCTGATACGCCATGGGAACACATATCCGTTGATTTCATAGTAGGTCTTCCATCAGATCAGGGATTCACAGTTGTCTTAGTAATAATAGACTACCTCACTAAGATGGGTCATTTTGTGGCTTGCAAAAGATACCTTCAGCTGAACAACTCGCTAAGTTGTTGCTGTTGCATGTAGTCAGATTGCATGGACTCCCTAAAAGATTGTTTCAGATAGGGGATCCCAATTTACTGCTCGCTTCTGGAAGACATGGTGTTCCGCTTTGCAAATACAGGTAGCTTTATCCACAGGTTTCCACCCACAAACTGATGGACAGACTGAAAGGGTGAATCAGACGATAAAGCAATATCTTCGTTGCTACGTAGACACCAATACAGATGAATGGGTAGATTATTTATGGTTAGCTGAGATAGCTTATAACAATGCCAAACATTGTTCTACCCACACCACGCCATACTACAACACCTATGGTTTTCATCCAAGATTTCTCCCTTTTTACATCCTCTATCGACAGTTAATCTCCCAGAAGTACAAAGAGAGTAGAACATGTTCAGAAGACTCTAAAGGAAACACAAAAACACCTAGACAAAGCTAAACTACAATACAAACAAGGAGCAGATAAACACCGTCGTATAGGTCCTGTATATAAAAGGGTGACCTTGTTTGGTTGGCAACCAAGAATATTTCATTTCGAAAAAGAATGTGTTCACTCCTAAATACATAGGACCCTACAAGGTATTGAAATGTGTGAATCCTGTAACTGTTAAACTTGCTTTACCTTGTACCTTGAAAATACACCCTGTATTTCATGTTTCTTTGCTCAAACCCTCTGTTACACCTGTGAAGAAACGACCTAGCCCCTTATGGGTGAATGGAGAACAAGAATATGAGGTGTTTCGGATTTTGGATACCAAATTGAAAGGGAAACGAAGATGGTACCTTGTGGCATGGAAAGGGTACGGCCCAGAGGAACATTTTTGGGAACCAGTAACCAAAATACACGCCCCAAGATTAATCGCTGAGTACCATAAGAAACATCCTGTACACGATTAACTCTCGACAGGGTTCTCTGGAATAGGGATGTACTGTCACAATCTCCCCCCCTCGCCCTTCTTGAGTTACCTTGGTCACCCTGTCTCGCCTTGAGAACATTACAGCGTAGTATCTCGTGTCGCGCTCCTTAGCGCGATCACGGAAGCGGGTAAAAACTACACTTCCCAGGAGTCGCGGAGCAGGGGTCACGTGATCGGGACGACGCGAGTTGCCATCAGGTAAGCGGATGAGGATAAAAGAACTTCCGCTTCCCCCGCAGCGCTGCTGCTAATTCTGGTGACTTGCTGGATATCGGGGAATCCGATCAAGACTATTCCGAGGTGGTATACTGAGCAGAGGTCTGGTAAGGGTGTCGTCACACCGATACGCCATTCTGTGTTCAAAGGACACGTATGTCCTTGTGTTTGTTTGGGGACCAAAGACAACTCTGTGCATGCATTGCGGTGTCCCTCCCTGTTGGTGAGACACACGTTTGTGGTCTCTTGCAGGTAGAAGGGATACCGGCATAATTTACACATCGAGGGAGTTCTAGCGTAATACTCAGTCCGGACTACCGATAATTCATTTCTTGGCACTAACCGTATGCTCTTGCAGGACTATTGGTGCAAAGGCTATTTCATTTTGTGTTTGTGTGTCTCTTGTTGTGAATGAGGCAAACTCCTCTAAACATTGCATAACGTATTTCCAGCACTGTGAAGCAACAGTGTTGGCACCTTTTGTTTTCAATTGAAGATCACTACAGTCAGACATTATGCTGTTTGCTATAAATGTTTTGATGTTACAGAAAACGAGAATGATATGTGTTTCTCTCCGCATACAGGCCGCTAGTAGTAGCAGGGAATAGTGGAAGAGACTAAAATTGCGTTCTCTGACTACCCTGTGACGCCAGGCTTGGCAATATATTGAGTAGGTTGTTTTTATGGTGTACCTTGTTTAGTACAGGATTGTGGTTGCACACCAACACTTTCAAGATTATCCTCATTGATTTATTTCCTTGACATGATTTCTCTTTGTGTGGTCTGCAGGGGTCCTTACTTGAAGATGTATACTAGGTTCTATGCTAAATGAATAGGAACCATACATATTAACTACGAAGGGCTCATCTAAGACTTCATGTTCTTTTATTTTTACAGGTACATCTACTTCCTCTAGGAGCGTTAATTATTGTTCAATAAAACAAGATTTTATGTGTTATTAATCAGTACTGATTGCTGCCATTCCAGGTCTCCCTCCCCGCAGTTCCCATCCTTTCCTTCCCTCGCTCGATCACTTCACTGATCTGTGCTATAACAGCAAGCAGACTTGAAGCGGTCGAGAGGTGGACCATTTTTGAGCATCGTTCCGATCCTGAGGAGTGGAGACGCGACAACTCCATAGTGCATAATGCCTTACTCATTAATGAGAGGTAATTTATTTTTCCACTTAAACAGTTTTTAATCCAGTTTTATTCTGCCAGACAGGCAGTGCTTTTTATGCAAGGCATGTGTGGGTAAAATATAAAATTGGCATTGTGACTCTCCGAATCATAATCACATCAATTTCCAATGACCCAGGGGACCAGCAATGTACTGCTAATGTGCCACCCACTAATTTTAAACACTTTTTTGCACACAGCATTATTTTCAATTTGTCTTTTTCCTTTTTGTTTTTCTTGATATAGCTACTCCTGCTGGCCTACCCGAACTACCCACAAGGCAGGAGATTGCAGCCGGCTGCAGCATCAGAGGCTAAACACTATCCAGAAAGAATATCGATGGCTGGTGCCCCCGGCGAATGAAGAGGAGGAAATAGGTACCTTTGAGCCGGGCCCCAGTACAGCCAGTCACCCGCAGCCTCCCGGCCATTCCATCACCGGTGCCAGCAGTCAAGGGTCCTGACTGAAACTGCTGCTGCCCCCTCACACTCTGACAGGACATTGCTGCAGTGAATCCTGCAGCGCCTGGACCGTATGGAGAGCTGCTGTATGGAGAGTCGGCTCAGCATGACAGAGCGGATCCTGGACCAGCTCCAGATCCAAATGGACAATGCCCTCATTTAGCCCTTTTTTAAATTTTCTGTTTTGGTGGGAGGGACTTGTAGTGGGTGGAAAGGGTGGGAAAGGAGTTTGAACCGGGTTTTTTAATTTGTTGGACATTTTCATGGACATTGGTTGTGGAATAGGGATGGGTCAATTTGTTTGGGGATAGGGGTGGACCAGTTGTGGGTAGAGAGAGTGGCTTTTTAAAAAATAGATAAAGGGGAAAATTATATTCCATCACAATTTATGCCTGAAGTAGTTTATTTGTGTTTTACTTTTACTTTGTACTGCTGCCTTTTTATGCAGCCTGTTTTTTAAAAATCTGCTTATTAAAGTGTATACCGGTTAGTTATAGTTAGTTATATATAGGGCTCCCGGTTTTATGGTATTTATTTTTTTGCCATTTCCGTCTGTATTTATCCGTATTTATTTTTTGGGCATATTTCTGTATTTATCCACATTTATTTTTGCCACACGCAAAAGATGACGCTACAGCTCGTATTTTTCCACATTTATTTAAATTGAAAACACAGCGGATTAAAGTAAGTCCAGGCCCCCAAAAATGCGCTCTGGGTGACAACACCTTCACAGACGAGGTGCTGCAAGTATTGCAGGAGTGAGGGGGAAACAGGTCGGGACCTTAGTTCAACAGGTGCAGTGTGCTCTTGGGCAGATGTGTACATGTTTTCCATGGACCTGAAAGTAATGGGGAGCTGATGAGGAACCATTAGTGCTTGAGCCACAAATGAGGGGGGGGGGGGGGGTAAGCCAGCCACTGCAACACTGTTTGAATCCCGGCCGAGCAGACTCAGGCTTTCATCCTTCTGAGTGCAATAAAATGAGTAAGATATAGTTGGGCGTTAGTGGCAGTAGTTATTTGTAGCACTGCGAAGCTGCAAACCTGAAACAGCAAGCGCTATATAAATGAATACGTTGTTGTGACGTTACACTCAGTGCTGGAAATCGCATCTCTGTAGCTTGTGTTTGCCGTGTCTTTGAACCATGGCAAGGGGTGGAAAGGAGAACGCCTCACTCTCTGTGTCTCGATCCAGCCCAGGGGGACCTTTCTTCACGGGGAGGAAACGCCTGGCATTCCCCGAACAGACCGGGCCTTGTCTGCCTCTCATGACATCGAGTTCAGGAAGGAATGCCCGTCCCTGGCCGTCCATTGTTGGAGGGCGAGGCGTGAAGCCGCAGCTCCTGTGTAAACAGCTCCTGGCACCCCCGCACCAGGGCCTGGTGGCAGCAGGCACAATGGGCCGGTGCCAGCTTTCTCAAGGCCCGTGCTTTGTTCAGTGTTTATCAGAGCACCCGGGAGCTTAGCTGCGATAAGCCCCAGGAGTTAAAAAGTTCTTGGGGCCAGCTCGCACTTCTCTTCAGAACTCCACGGGATGCAACAGCCCCTCCCCGACCTCACACAGGCTGTGGACAGCCCATTGTCATTATGACTGCAGATGATTATCACATTTAGAATGACAATGGGCCGTCTGCCTTTAACATAACGTGCACTGCAAGTGAGTGTCTTTGAGGCGAGTGACTCACTTGGCGCCAGTAGATTGTAGCAGAGGAGCTTAACGTGCGCCCGAGGTGTGCTTCCTCACCGCTGATTAGCACATGCCAGAAGGCGACCTCATCCATGCACAGTTTTACTAGTATTTTGCCGTTTCTAAATATAAGTACAGACAAAGGAAAAATTGTTTTCCGTCTGTATTTATATGTAAAAATCCGTAAAAACAGAAAACCGGGAGCCCTAGTTATATACCTCTGTAACTCTCTTGACTATTGGGGGGGATACTCCCATGACCTATATTGCCTACAACAACCTAGATAAATGATTAAGTATATGCAGTAGCAGTTAGTTGCTTACTTGCTAGCTTAACTAGTTCACTTCACTCCATAGTTCTTGTACCTGAATATAGATGAAGCAATAAGAGGTAAGGCATCACAACTTCACAAGCGAGGTCCCACTTCCACCCAGGTGAGCTCCAACTGTAGGATTAATCGGAAGCCTTATCCATTGCAGGCAACTAAATGGAAATAAAAACACTGAGTTAGTGGGTTATAAATTATATCATAGCTTTGCAAAGAATTGAGACCAACTGCTACATGACACAACAAAGAATACCTGGGGCCATATTACGGTAGTGCCCTAGGGGCGCAATGGGCGTTTGTGCCCGCTTTGCACGCACCCGGGGCACTTTGGTATTACAGAAGGGGCCGCAGAAGCTTGTGCGTCCCCTTCTGTAAAACCAATAGCACTGGTGCACATAAAGCTCCAGAGCTATTATCAGAGGGTGTTCCCTCATTTGCATGGGGGCATGGCCCCATGTAAATGAGGAATCCCTTTGTCTCTGTGCCCATGCCGTATTATAGACGCAGAGGCAAAGGAGCAGCAATTCTATGTGTATCACATTTCAATTTTGGGTTAGTACCCTAATGGTGATTATAGCAATTACGAAACATTCCCACTCAGCACCATGGTTGCATTATCGAAACAACTTTTTATAGTTTTATAAATGTATATATAGTTGCTCGTCATTATTAAGACCTTTAGGAGTCTTAGTTTGTAGCCTGATGAGATAGCGTGACTCAAGCTGGCTTAATTTGAGTTTCCTGTCCCCTCCTCTCTCACTCTGTGGGACGGTGTCGAGTCCAAAGAACTCCATTTGCTTCCAGTTGTTGTTTTGGCATTGTGCCATATGTCTTGCCGTTGCATAGCTCAAATCTTTTTTACCGCTCTTACGTGTTCCAGGATTCTCATTTTTAGCATACATACAGTACTTCCTACATATTGTAGCCCACATGCACACCGGATCACATATACCACAAATTGGGTAATACAAGTGATTTTGTGGTTAATCTTGATTTTCTTTCCTTCTGTGTCCGATATTTCTTTGGTGTTGATTGCTATTTTACAAGCTTTGCATTTGTTACATTTCTTAAAGCCCAATTGTTGATCTTCAAGCCAGTTTTTCTTGGGCTTGTCTGTAAAATGGTTTCGTACTAATTGATCTTTCAGTGATTTCGTTTTCCTGTATGTTATTAGCGGTCGTTTTCCTAGAACACTTCCAATATCAGGATCTTGAGCTATTAAATGCCAAAATCGTTGTATTGTCATTGTGATTTTGTGGCTTTCTTTACTGTACGTTAGAATAAGTCTTGGTGTTTCTTGTTTGTTTATTTTTGTATCCATCTTCACTTTCTCTTTTTGTGTTATCAAGGTCTCTTTTCTTGTTATTTTCTCAATCTTGTGTAGTCCTTCTCTCAGATCTTTTGTTATAAAACCTCTACTCTTTAATCTTGCTGCACTCTCCATTATTTTCTCTTTGGCGTCAGTGTCTTTAGAACAGTTGCCTCTCATTCTTAAAAATTCGCCTTATGGAATACTCCACAGTAATGGTTTGGGGTGGAAACTGGTGCCATGCAGGATGCTGTTTGTAAAGGTCATTTTTCTGTATAAAGTTGAGTGCATTTCCCCTTGATCTTTGTATATTGTAGTGTCCAAAAAGTCTATTTTGGTTTTGCTTGTTGAACACGTAAACAAAAGACCTATGGGGTTTTTATTAAGTCCATTAAAGTTTTCCAGGAATTCTCTTTTCTCTCCGTTCCAGATTATAAAAAGATCATCGATATAGCTGACCCATAGTACAATCTTCTCTAGAGCTTGATGGTTGTTTGGCCCCCATGCTATTTCTCTTTCCCACCACCCCATAGTGAGAATAGCATAATTCGGTGAGAAAGAAATCCCCATGGCGGTGCCACAGAGTTGATGGTACATGCTCTGATTAAAGAGAAACACGTTGTTTTTGATACACATTTCAATCATTGTGAGTAACATTGCTGAATGATGGAGATCAGATATATTGCGTTGTTTTAAAAAATATGCACAGGCTTGTAGGCCTATGTCATGTTCTATCGATGTGTATAAAGATACAACATCTATTGTTGCCATGATATATGTAGGGCTCCATATGGTATCTGCCAAAATGCGGAGAAAATCTCCAGTGTCTCTTATGTAGAAACTTAGATCATGTACTATGGGTGCTAAATAGTGATCTACATAAGTGGAGATATTTTCATACAAAGAGTCACATGAGGAAACAATAGGTCTTCCCGGTGGATCACATAATGTTTTGTGGATCTTCGGTAAGAAATATATAGTTGGTTGTTCTTTGAATAGGTATTGTAATTCCTCATCATTGATTAGATTCATCTTTTTCCACTCATTAAGTTTTTCTTTGAGATCCAATATCATCCGATTCATGGGGTTCTGATCTAGCTTTCTGTATTTAGTTTCATCATGCAGTTGTCTATGAGCTTCTTTCACATAGTCAGTCTTGTTTTGAACAACTATGTTGCCCCCCTTGTCCGCCGGTTTGAAAAATTATAACATTTTTATATATATATTTTTTTCACTGAAAAAACCAAAGGTTATATGGACGTTATAGTTAGACTGACATTTTGCTCATACAAAACCAGAGAAATTCAGCAGTTATAGTTAGCTGCGCTAACTATAGCTTGTGCCCCCACAATGCCCTGCTTATGACCTCACTTATTACATCACTCTTGACATCACTCATGATATCACTCTTGACATCATCCAGAGAAACACTGACACACCCACTTACAACCACATAAAAGATATCATACACACATTCCCACACAGTCACTAACAAACTCATTCACAGTACCCATACACTCACACATATCATCACTCATCCATACAGCTAGTAACACATCAACTTACCCATAGAGCCACTAACAGAACTACTAACTCACATATACAGACACTCATGCACCTAATCACTTACCAATACAGCCAGTCACAGATTCAGTCATATAGACATAGACACACTTACACACCCACTCATACAACCATACAGCTACTGACACATAAATGAGTAAATCATACACCCACTCACACACCTACTCAGTCACCCATGCAGTCAGTCACACAGCCACTCAGTTACTTATACATATACAAATATACATATACCCACTCACCTATACCGCGACTGAGAGAACCACATACTTTCCCATGCAGCCTCTCTCACACTCACTTACTCACCCATACAACCACTCAAACACCCATTCTCTCACACATACAGCCACTCATTCACCTAAAAACTCACCCATACACCCACTTACACACCCATTGATGCACCAAAACAGCCACAAATGTACCCTGTCACTCGTCCATACAGACACTTATGTATCTGCTCAAACACCCATTTAGCCACTCCTGCACCATTTATAACCACTAATACACCAACTCAGTCAACTATCCAGATACTCACACAGCCACTCACTTACTCATACATGCACTGATACACCCACTCGCTCACCTATACAAAACCTCACACCACCATTATCTCATGTATACAGTCTCTGATATACCCAATCACTCTTCTATACACCACTTATCCATACAGGCATTTCCACAGCGAGTTACCTTAGTATATATGTTTAATACTCAGTAACTTTTTGAAAACACTCACAACCACTGGAGGATGTCATCAGTGATGTAATTTCAGATGTCATGAGTGACGTAATCAGTGAAGTCATTTGAGATGTCATCAGTGATTTCACTGCCCATGCCATGAGTGATGTAAAATGTGAGGTCATAAGCAGGCCATTGCAGCGGCGCGAGTTATAGTTAACTCTGCTAACTATAACTGCTGAATTTCTCTGGTTTTGTAGGAGTGAAATGACAGCCTAACTATAACCTCTCTGTAACCTTTGGTATCTTCAGTGAATTTCTGAGCTTTTTTAATTCTATTTCCTAACTATAAGATTCTTATAACCTTTCGTTTTTTGAGTGAATTTCTAAGGTTTTTTAACTCCTTCACTGCTGGGCCCCCGTGCTAAGCCTTTTTGTGCTATTTGGGGTAGTTTGGGCTTAGGCCCCTGTAACTTTTTGTCCACATAAGGTATCCATGCCAAATTTGCGTCCTTTTCTTCCAATACTTTGAGGATTCTAAAGGTACCCAGGGTTTGTGGATTTCCCAGGAGGGGAATGAGAAATTGGCCAAAATCCAGCTAATTGTGGGGGTTTTTTGAGGAAAAATGGGAAAAAAGTGCTGCAGAAGAAAGCATTTTGTTTTTACCTTGCAAAAGGTATCAACAAAGGGTTTGTGGTGCTAAAATCATCATCTTCCCAGCTTTCAGTAACAGGGAGACTTTTGTCAGAAAACCAAAATTTCTACACAGTTTTGGCATTTTACTGGGACATAGCGTATTTTTCCTATTTTTTGTGCTTTTAACCTCCTTCCAGTTAGTGGTAGAAATGGGTATGAAAGCAATAATGGATCCTGGCGAACTATACATTTCTGAAAAGTAGACACAATTCTGAATTCAGCAAGGAGTCATTTGTGTATATCCTTGAAGATTTCTTTTTATAGAAACTAACAATTGAAAAAAAAATAATATTGAAATTGAGTTGGAAAAAACAGCCATTTGTGCCAACGTTTCCACCTGTAACTTCTTCTAAGTATGGGAGATTTTTTAAAGCAATATACCGTTACGTCTGCTGGGCCCTTCTTGTTGCGGGGATATATAGGACTTGTAGGTTCACCAAGACCCCAAGGTACTCAGAGCAAATAACTAAGCTGCGTCTTGCAATGGTTTTTCAATGTGTACCGGGTATATAGCAATTCATTTGGTAAAATATAAAGAGTGAAAAATAGGTACCAAGGAAACCTATATATTTCCGAAATGGGAACAAAATATAGAGTTTTGAAGCAGTGGTTATTTTATTTGCACATCTCTGAAATTGAGGGTACCCACACAAGCATGTGAATTAGAGGACAATTTTCAAAATGACTTTTTTTTTACACATTGCCTTGCATTTGGAAGGCAGAAATGCACAGAATGGTAACTGGTAATAACACTTGTTCTACTCGTCTGTATTCTCTTAAGTCTCCCGGTACAAATGGTACCTCACTTGTGTGGGTAGGCCTAGTGCCTGTGACAGAAAACGTCCCAACATGCAACTTGGACACATCACATTTTTCCAGTGAAAATTGACCCTTTTTTTGCAATGTGCCAAGCTGTGGATTTTGGACTCTAGCTCAGCCGGCATCTAGGGAAACCTAGCAAACCTATACATTTTTGAAAACTAGACACCCAGGGGAATCCAGGATGGGGTGACTTGTGTGGCTCCCACTAGGTTCAGTTACCCAGAATCTCTTGCAAACCTAGGTTTCCTTAGGTGCCGGTAGAGCTAAGGTCCAAAATCCACAACTAGGCACATTGCAAAAAAAAGGGTCAGTTTTCAGTGGAAAAATGTGATGTGTCCATGTTGCATTTTGGGACATTTCCTGTCGCGGGCACTAGGCCTACCCACACAAGTAAGGCACAATTTTTGTCTGAAGACTTGGGGGAATGCTGGGTGGGTGGAAGTTTGTGGCTCCCGACGGATTCCAGCACTTGTGTTTTTATTGACAAAGTTTGAGGTTTGCAGGGATTCTGGGTAACAGAACCTGGTGAGAGGCACACAAATCACTCCATCCTAGATTACCTTGGGTGTCTAGTTTTAAAAAAATGTACAGGTTTGCTAGGTTTCCCTAGGTGCCGGCTGCACTAGGACCCCAAATCCACAGCTATGCAAATTGCAAAAAAAAAAAAAAGTCTGGGCCTAGTGGGCTTTCTGCCACCCTATGGTAATGGGAGCAGATTTGGGGCTATTGCCCCGATATGCCCCCAAGGGGAGCAGAAAGTCTGAGGCAATTATTTTAGGGAGGTGGGGGTATTGGCATTCTGGGCAGTCCCTACTCCTACGTATAAAAACAGCATAATCCCTGGTGCCTAGTGGGCTCTCTGCCCCCCCCCAGGGTGGCAGATAAGGGGCTATTACCCCATCTGCCTCCTGGGGGGGCAGGAAGATTGTGGCAATTTTTTTTGGAGTGGGCACATTGGCATGCCAATTTGGGGCAGCCCCCATCCCTATGTATAAAAAAAAGAATTCCAGGTGCCTAGTGGGCTTTCTGCCCCCCAGAGCAGCAGATAAGGGGCTATTGACCCCTTCGGCCTCCAGGGGGGAAGAAAGACTGTGGCAATTATTTTTGGGGTGGGGGCATTGGCATGCCCATTCAGGCCAGCCCGTACCCCTACGTATAAAAAACAAAATAATCCCTGGTGCCTTGCGGGCTTTTGCCCCCATCTGCCTCCTGAGGGGGCAGAAAGACTGATTTTTTGGGGGGTGGAGACCTTGGCATGCCCATTCTGGGCAGCCCCCAATCCTACGTATTAAAAAAAATAAATTCCTGGTCCATAGTGGGCTTTCCGCCCCCCCAGGGGCAGATCAGGGGCTATTGCCCTCATCTGCCTCCCGGGGGGGGGAGGGAGGCAGAAAGACTGTGGCATTTTTGGGGGTGTGCGGGTATTGGCATGCCCATTCTGGGCAGCCCCCACCCATGCCCCCATCTGCCCCTCAGGGTGCTCAGAAAGACTGTACATGCCCATTTTAAAGGGGGGTGCAAAGACCCTTGCCTAAGGGGCCTCTTCCCCCTCCCTGGTGCATAGTGGGTGGATCCCTAAGCAGGGATCCACTAGGGAGGGGTACCATTGAAAAGGGGAGATTCTCCCCTTTCTGTTGCGGGGATTCTGCACCTACACAGAACTATGCGCAGGAAAACAGGACTTCGGTGATAGGGGTGTACCAACCTACCACCTTAGTACCCAAAATCCCAAAACCGACTAGCTATAGTGTCTCATTCGTTCTTCTCCAAAATCATGAAGCTACAAATGATTAGACATCCCAGAACACAACACTTCAGACTTTCTCAGGAATCGTGGTAGCAAGACATACCCTTTCGCTCTGTCACTCGTACTTGTCCACAATAAGAATGGTCAGAGTCACTGTTATTGTTCAAAATGTTTATTTTAACTATCGTGCTTTATAATGCAGTATACAAGCCACTACCAGCAGCAAAATGCATAAACCCAGAAAAAATTAGCATTGTTACAATTCCATAGAATATAAAGGGGGATGTCATTATATATAGACAGTGGAAAAAGGACTATAAGGCCTAACGACCTTCCCCCTGGTAAAGTGATGTTTATTATATAAAAGAAGATCTCTGGGCTTTATCAGCAGACCCCATACCTTACTGCCTAGAAGGAAGCTTTACATCCTAGGAACCACATAGCTCTTCTCCCTGGAAAGGACCCTCTCCAAGTGTGTGTCAGAATAACATGCATCCCTGTAATATCAAAGCACAAGTTTCCAGTAGCGCAGCTGTGTTAACATGTTTTGTCTAGATGCTAGGGACTGACCAGAACAGAATAACAAGGGGCATTGTTTATCGACCTTGCACATCGTGTTCAGACTAAACTCCAGGAACAGGCAGAGAACGCAGAAAGCAGACAGTTCTCATGTGAAAGGCACAAACAGAGTCTTGCAAAACAAAGTCATGTAGTAACGTGCGCAAAAACAGCATCATGGCAGCAGAGCTCATGCTAACTTAGCAATGTTGGCAATGACCCTAATGGCCATGTAACACCCTCCCCTTGGTAAGGTCATAGTATATAGACAAAGGACCAAAACAGATTTCAAGGGTAAGCAGAGTTCAAATACGCATGAAAAAACCAGTTTGGAAAAAGTTTTTAAAAAAATATATATATATCTATATATATCATTTTTATGTGGGTAAATGGACATGACTAACATGGAGGTGGTGTATCCATGAAAGTACGTGACCCTGTCAATGCAATTCGTTCCAAAAGGTCATCCCTATCGTTAGCAGCAAAGAGGGATGCCATCCAATCAAGTAGGCCGAAGGAACAAACGTGCTCCTTGTAATCCGATGCTTCCAAGAGCATATCCGGGCAACTTGCGTGATATTCAATAAAGCTCCGTTGCAATAGGTTCTGCGCAGCCGCACAGATATCCCATTCTGCCAATACTCCTAGTGCAGCCGCATGCGCCATACGTCCATTCCTAGAACAGGCCTGGTCATGGGCCACTAAGGGACCCATTAACTGGTCATAATCCGGGTCCGAATATGACGTATTGGAGAGGCATAAATCCAAAGCCCAGTAGAAGGGGCACCGCTGACAGTAGAACACAGGTTGCATGCAAGTAAAGTAGGCAAAGCGAAAGGTTAGTCCATAACTCACTCTAAGCGTCGCTAATGGCAAGCATCCAAAAAGTTGTTGCATTTGGTCACGGTACAGTTGCAATTGGCCTGGCCTGTGCAGTATCACAAGATGAGCAGCCATTGCGGAGCAGGAACAGAAGCAGCAGGATTCCACCAGCTAGCGCCAGTATTAATGGGAATCTTCCGAAGATGCTGGAAAAAATAGAATGAATAAAGGCCGGTATTACTCCAAATATCGTCTGAAAAGAAGTTTCAAGGCCGGATCCCACCAGTTTAAAAAAATGAGCAAGGCCTTCGGTGTCAGACGCATTAAATATTTGATCTATCAGCTCCCCAAAATGCAGTGGGAGATTTGTGTTCAGAAGTGACTGAATCTCGCTAGAAGTTCTAGCCACCTGTAATTCGAAGGTCTACCGAGCTGAAGTGAGAGCCACTTCTTGTTGAAACAATAGCGCTTTGAGCCTGCTTATATTGTTGAAATCTGTTTTCAAAGTTGGAATGGAAGGCCAAATGGAAATATCTACTTTCTCACTCGGGGGCGGAAAAAGCACATTGCTACAACAAGTAACACATTGTGAAACTGTTACTATATACGGGATTCCTGCCCGTAAACCCCAGCAGTCATGGTTATTCAAAATAAGATAACTGCCGTTAGTAAGCAAAGTAAAAGCGGGAATTATTTGCTGGGACGGGACTCCCTTTTAAAAAGCAAGCAAGATTAGGTGCGGAAACATTACAAGCGCCGTGCAACTTAACGTGTTTACAAACTAGGGAATGTCCAACTGTGGAATCGCAGTCCTCCCCTGTTAGGAAAACTTCCTTATCCTCTCGATGACATCTGTAAGTGAAAGGTAGGGACCATAACTCATGGAGAAACGTACTACCCAGGGGTTCAAAGTGGCCAATCAGGAAATGTTTCATGCAAGATTTGAATTGAAACAGCGAGAAAGGGAGAGAGATAACCTCGTGAATTAACCATACAGCCGAATCTGTCTCCGCCACAGAAAACGGCAAGTGTTCTAATTGTTTAATGTGTAATAATGTGTATGTAGCGTCTTTCATGGACATAAACTGTTGTTTATCAGGTTAATTAAATGGCAAAAACAAAGCGGAAGCATTCAAATAATCCCTAGGTACTTTTCCCATTTTAAGAGTCTGTAACGTCCATGCAAGCTGCATTGCTGATCATAATTGATTTTGACCATGATATAACACAGATACATCAGTCTGAACAATATCAATAAAAGATGAAACAATATTATCCAAGGTATAAATGCATGAAGACAGTGTATTAATACTATTGTCGACCACTGCAAGGACTTTTTCCAAATTTACTTTGTCATTTTGGCGCAGACGAAGCGCTGCCTCAATTTGCGAAAGTTTCCATATTTCATTGTACGCAGCATAGAAAAATCTTTTTGTTCTCTGTGTCCTCGGACCTAAAAGAAAATCTGCCAAATTGGTGTCACCCGACAAGTGAGACAAGTGTTGTTTAACTGAGGACAACTTAGAGTGTTCCAACCATTGTTGGCACAATTTACCCACCGAATATGTTGTGACCGAATGTGAGTGCGAAAAACGTGGATCTGGTCTAGTCTTTGTAAAACCCGGCGTTATATTATAAAAATGCAGTTGGCAAGAAATTGAACTGGTTTGCCACAGCAACCAACCGTTAGGGTCAACATCAGAAACATTGAAAGTGCCATTCCGAAAGAGAGTTTGCAAAACATCGATTGAATAATTTGTGTGTGTGCGCCAATTATCATACTTAGCCAAAGATGGAATGGACGGATTATTTAAATTTTTTGCAGTTGCCAGGCCAATGCAAGTAGTTTGATATACCGTATCATTTAAAAATAACATTTGTGCAGGTATTAGGCAGGCACGATGTAAAGCCTCAGTTCCCTGAACCTGCCAAGCCTTAGTGCCCCATATTGTTTTTAAATCAATGGAAGCACTCCAGTGATTATAACCATGTGTGGCCAATTCAGATCTAAAGGAATTGGAATAGATTAATTTAGTGTGGGTCAGAATAAACTTAGATGGTGACAACAATTGTAATTTAAAAAATAGGATTCAGGATTGGACGTGTCATAGTCCGTGAAATAGGTGAACTTATCCCTAAGTGTTTTAGAACTTCCCTGTAAAGGAGTTGGACAATGTTCCCATTGTGTGTAATTAAAAACAGGTCTTAATGTGTTTGTCTTGTGTAAGAAGTGATGGCCATAGTGTTGATAACAGAATAAATCAGCATAATTGGCAGAATTCAAATACAAATCTTCAGCATCAAAAGCAGCATAATACTTTAAATCTGAAAACAATGAATGTACTGCTTGTACATCCCAATCATCGGAATGTATGTCGGGTGTCACCACGTATCCTAAAGAAACGCGAAACACGTATGGTATGTTGAGGACCTCCGTCGGACCATGGATTTCGAATGCTACTTTATCCCAAACAATGCCGTCTGCAACTGGGAAAGCTGAAATGTTCACGAGGGCTTGATCATGTTTTATTATATGGGACGATGTATGAGGGGCCAGTATTCCATCAACCAATTTCACAGCACAGCGTTCTGGCAAATAATGACCACTGAGGAGCAAGAAAAAGACTGTCACAAATTCAATTGACATGAAGAGAAAAATGAGGGTAAGTACCAACCAGATATACATCCAGGATGGGACCAGGTAAGTCTGTTTATGAGATGAAAATACTTATTTTTGTCGGTGGAAGTGGCAACGTGGAAGACAAGGAGGGAGAGTCATAGGAGAAGCTTGCACGGTCCCGAAAATAACTGCTTGCTCCCATATTCATCAAAGGCGGTAGGGCGGTATCAGCTTGATGTTGACGTGGACTGTTCGGCACTTCACTCTGGGACTCTTCCGCAGGATAAGTATACTCGACTTCGGCGGTGGAACTGGGTGGTGTGAGGACAGGTAAAAGGTCAACAGTAGTTTCCATTTCACCCTCAGCTATACAAGGATGATTCGAAGTGGGCGAATGCACCGGATTCATAGAGAAAGCGTTGCATGAAACTGCAGGAGTTACACTATTCAGAATCGGCCAGACGGTGTAACTTAACATTGTCCACTGAAATGTATCTGTTGTCTTTGCGACCAGGCAAAGGTGGTAGAATCACTGTACGAGTACCCTTCAATCCAAGAACTGGGACTGGTGCACGATAAGAGGGACCAAAGTCCTTCTTGTTCTCCAGCTTTTCTTGTACCAGACCTCCAATCTTAGGAAGCCAGCCGGCGACCGGAATCAGCATCGATGTGTCAGTGGAAGAGGGCACATGTTCAGTTGCGTAGCTGTCAAGAGTCTTTGTAGGTCTTGTAACATAGTAAAATGATTATCTACGTCAAAGGTTGCGGCAGCCGCCACAACGTCTAGAACATCAAGGTCTGGCACAAACATTTTAATGCCAAAGAGCAGTTCGTATGGGGTCCGCCCACCCAGAGATCTTCTAGGGAGATTATTAAGTTCACGTTGAACTCCATACAAATGGGCCAGCCAGTTCCTGCCGGTACCTAAGACTCTAGCTGTCAAAGATTGCTTTAAGTCTCGGTTCATTCGCTCCACAATAGAGTTGCCCTCAGGCCTGCATGGAGACGAAAACTGCACTAGCACCCCCATCGACTTCATCGCGTCCTTGTACGCCTTAGAGGCGAATGCTGGACCTTGGTCTGAATGGAAGGTGCCACAGGCAAACATCCCGACAAAGACACGCAAATCTCTGATGACATTTCGAGCGTCAGCACTGCGTTGTGGCCAATTCCAAGGGAATCTAGTGCACGAATCTACTGCAACAAAAATGTATTTAAACGCAGTATCAGAAGAGAAGAGACCGCAGTGATCCAGATATACACAGCCAAATGGCCAATGAGAAATACATAGCTGTGTTTGTGGTGGGCGTGACACCTTAGACGGTTTAATTTGTTGACAAACGTCACAAGAAAGCACATAATTACGGGTTTGTTTATATAAACCACGCCACCAATAACGTTGCTGTAAAATAGAGACTGTCGCAGACACCCCGGCATGTGCAGAAGCCATGCCCTCGTGTGCGGCTATGATCAAAGCAAGTCTGCGGTCCATGTTGGGAATCAGCCGATCCCCAACTGATGGAATCTTAGCATAAAGAACTTGTTCACGAGATAAATGATAAGAGTACTTCGAAGGGAAACCCTGCGGATAAGCAGTTCCCTCCTTCGTAGCAGCTACTGCTGCCAGAATGTCATTAACTATTTTAGTCATGGACCTTGTAACTGCTGTTACGGAATACATGGCTACTGCAGATCTGGCCGCTTCGTCAGCCAAATAATTACTAAGAGCATGTGCTCCCACACGCTGATGGCCAAGAGTATGGATAACTTGCGTGAGGGGCAGACGTTGTTTAAGGTCTGCCACTCAAACTCAAAGCGTTTTATGCTTGATTGCGCTGCCTTTAGAGTCCCGATAGTCATTCTGAGACCAAAAGACTAAGTTGTCATTAAAAGATTGAACACAGTAGTAAGAATCGCATACAATGAGAGTATTCACATTAGGATCGGCAAACTCAAGGGCTAGAACAAGAGCATGCAGCTCCGCCAATTGTGCTGTACAGTCTCCAAGTGCCTGAGTATGCACTATGGACGACTTAAATTCTCCATTAACAATCGAATCAGCCACAATAGCGCAAGCCGCTGAATAAGCGTGTTTGGAACCGGTGGCCGGTTGAGCTGAGCCATCGGTATAAATGATACATTTGTACTCATCCAAAGGAAGCAACGACAACGGAGGAGGATGAACATGTTCATACTGCAAAAACTCCTGTGTCTGAAGTGCAGGGTCAAAGATAAATGTGACATCAGACGATGTCAAAGAAGTAGCCCATTGTATCCAACGGGGAGGTAGTGCCTTAGAGTTGGGTACTCTTGCCTTAGTCACTGCCTCTAAGGCAGGGAAAGGCATGACCATAAGAATGCGTTTTCCTTGCGCCAGCGAGCGTTCTTTCCGAATCGCCATTTGGACCGCCGTCAAAACCGTTTCAACATTCGAAAAACGCATTTCCGCCGCAGTGTATAAATGTGATTTGTATGCAATTGGTACTGTGTCCCCCTCATTGAACGTCAAGTATGTGAAACCCACCGTCCCTGGCACTATACGTATCAGCAGGTTCGTGGTATTATCACGCGTCAACAAGTAGTTAGTTGCAAGCATATCAGATTGCAAAGATTGTAGAATAGTGGTGTGTTCCGGAAGCCAGCTGGCAGAAGAATATGTTGGTTGTATCAACGCATAAAGCGGTTTGACACGCTGGGCATAATCGGGGATGTATGTCCTCCCGAAATTTAAAAATCCCAGCAAAGACTGAAGTGTCTTCAGCAGAGAGGGAGGTTGCAATCGTGCACATTTCTCCAGAAAGTGGGGGGCCAACCCCCTACCTTCATTATTGAGCTCATAGCCCAAAAAGAGCACCGCATAATAAGCGATGTGTGATTTAGCGAAATTGAATTTGTATCCATAGTCTGCAAACGATAAAATGATGCTGTCAACTCGGAGAAGATGTGGCATTAGTTCGTCGTCCGTCAGATAAATATCATCAACGTACGAGAACGCATCTTGATCTATGTCGTGCAACAAAGACACAACACACGCAGCAAAAGCCCCGGGGCTGTTCTTATACCCCATAGGCAAGCGCATAAATTATTTCTGATTTCCGACGGCGGTGAATGCTGTCAAGTCACGGCTCTCAGGAGCCAGATTATGACTGCAGAAACCATTGGATATGTCCAGTGTAGTTTTGTATTTTTTACGAACAAGGTTGTTCACCAGCGCAGAGCTGTGTGTGTTCTGTACCACAATTGTACGACAATGACTATTCAAATTTTGATAATCCAATACAATGCGATATGAACCGTCAGGTTTTGATACCGGAAAAAGAGGATTATTCATCGGTGATACACAGGATTCAATCACTCCTTGATACTCCAACTGAGTTCGAATGTCACAAACGGGAGTCTTAGCCTCACGTCTGATTGGATACTGCAGTTGTGGTTGTGGCATAGACCGTAATGGTATCTCATGTGCCGGTGAATCAATATCCCAGCCCACCTGATTACGGTATACCGCTGGGGCTAGGGCCAAAGCCCACTCAGCTGCGTAAGCCTTTGCATGTTCCTCAGGGACGTAACGTGAAAAACTCGGAAGTATTACGTCCTCCCCTCTAGAAGCGGCTAGCACAAATGGTGGAATCCAATCTGCCTCCGCCAACAAAATGTCGTATGAGGAGGTGAGATTTTCCCGGAAAACCGCCGTGATTGTACGTTGTATACCACCTTCAATTTGGAAGACAACCTCATATAGTCTATCCGGGGTAGGCAACCCGGGTATCTGCTGTTTCTACTGTAATGAATGTATCAGTTGCTGTCGCCTCCAGACAGGGACGCAGTGCCTCCCGCACTATGGTAACCTCCGCTGCGCTGTCGAGCAGAGTCACTGCCCATGTCCAGTTCAGGAGCCGCGTTCTCACCGTCTGAGGCACACTTTGCAGTTAAAGCAGCAACTTTTTTCTTCTGATACGGGGGTCGAAAACGAGGCAGATCCTCTTGTTGGGCTTTAACGTCAAACTGTCGAGGTTGATCTCGTCCCTGTTGTGTGGTCGGACCTTTGGCACGAACCTGGCATTCTCCACCACCGACTTGAGAGTCCGATGTGTCCAGTAAAGAATGAGGAGAGCGCTGATCAGGGACGTGAAATCGATCAGGAGTCTTAATTTTCGCGCGATCATAAGTACGCTCAGAAGACTCAGGTGGCGGTGAACCAGCACGCAAACCCTACTTCTGTTGTTGCTGCCCCTGTTTTTTATTCCTCCAGTTCCTTTTAGGAAAGAACGGGCGCCCATCTTTATCAGTCTGGGCTTTTTGTTGAGTTTGAGGTTGAGTTTGCGTTTGCGTTTGAGTAAAAGGCTTAACTCCCAGAATATTGCAGCCTAAGGTTTTATAAGCTTTAGCAATAATCTTTGGCAATTTGCGCTGCTTGTCTGCGTCTGCCACTGCCTCCAAGCAGTTAGCCAGCTGCAAGCTTCCAGCGTCACCCTTAACATTAGCCAAGATCATATCGGAAACAATGTCGAACACCCCCTCCAGTCTCATCCCTAACTCCAGAGCCGCCTCAGCTCCGTGTTCATCCTGAACACACGCTTTATCACGGAAGGGAGCACGGTCATTGAGGGGGTGCCGAAACACATCAAATATATCACTGCAAACACTCTACCCCAAGTGTTGCAATCAGTTAATTCGGGAACTTAGCCGTTAGGTAAACTTATGGTTAGGATCCTGTGTTTCTCCACAGGAGTGGTATTTGGAAAAACAGCTTCGAGTTGTCCAAATTTTTCAGCAAGCCAATAAGGGAATTCATCCTTATTCCGCAGACGCTTGCCCATCACTGAATTAACCATAACAGGTCTGATGGTTACACCACCAGGTCCAGCTGGTTGCGCAGCAACGGCAGGTGGTCCAATCTGGAAGTGTGTGACATGAACTGTATAACAGCTCTATGTATACGTATCAATGAAGTATGTTACACGCGGAGTTCTGCGATTGTAACAGTGAGATAATTCGGGTGTGGGGTATACCCAGCCAAAATGGGCCACGTGGCCCCATCTATCGATAAAGGGCCTAAACGGACCGGTGTTATTGGGTGAGGAAGGGCGCCATTAAACCATATTTGGTGTTGCCAAGCCGTTAGCGGAACATCAAGAGACCTATAAGGCCGATAACTCTGAGGAAGGGCCATGGCAGTATATTCGTGAAACAAACTATCTGTTCCATCCACCGCCGGAAAGGTGACCCAAGAATAAAACACCTCGAAGCGGTAAGCTGCATCTGCTTCTACAACAAAAATGAGTGCAACACCAGCATTAGGGACCCCATGTTGAGTCAAATAAGCTGTGATTGCAGCACAGTTAGGTGGTGCAATTACAACTGCCATAATCAATAGTAGAGAAAAACAACCTATCTACGGCAGCGCAATAACGGGTTAAAAAGTAAGAGAAAGACCTTTTAAAATTCAAGCTTGAAAAACCTATGAAGCATCAATATAGGAGGCTACTCCATCACAACTGTCTCCGGAAACAGATGTGAGGGGATTGTGGACAAGCACTACTCAGGAGTCTCGCAGATAAGAACCAGACCAAACGTTGGCGGCGCCATGTTGCGGGGATTCTGCACCTACACAGAACTATGCGCAGGAAAACAGAACTTCGGTGTATAGGGGTGTACCAACCTACCACCTTAGTACCCAAAATCCCAAAACCGACTAGCTATAGTGTCTCATTCGTTCTCCTCCAAAATCACGAAGCTACAAATGATTAGACAACCCAGAACACAACACTCCCGACTCTCTCAGGAATCGCTGTAGCAAGACATACCCTTTCGCTCACTCACTCGTACTTGTCCACAATAAGAATGGTCAGAGTCACTGTTATAGTTCAAAATGTTTATTTTAACTATCGTGCTCTATAATGCACTATACGAGCCACTACCAGCAGCGAAATGCATAAACCCAGAACAATTAGCATTGTTACAATTCCATAGAATATAAAGGGGGATGTCATTATTTATAAACAGTGGAAAAAGGACTATAAGGCCTAACCACCCTCCCCTTGGGAAAGTGATGTTTATTATATAAAAGGAGACCTCTGGGCTTTATCAGCAGACCCCATACCTTAGTGCCTAGATGGAAACTTTACATCATAGGAACCGCATAGCTCTTCTCCCTGGAAAGGACCCTCTCCAAGTGTGTGTCAGAACAACATGCATCCCTGTAATATCAAAGCACGAGTTTCCAGTAGCGCAGCTGTGTTAGCATGTTTTGTCTAGATGCTAGGGACTGACCAGAACAGAATAACAAGGGGCATTGTTTATCGACCTTGCACATCGTGTTCAGACTAAACTCCAGGGAACAGGCAGAGAACGCAGAAAGCAGACAGTTCTCATGTGAAAGGCACAAACAGAGTCTTGCAAAACAAAGTCATGTAGTAACGTGCACAAAAGCAGCATCATGGCAGCAGAGCTCATACTAACTTAGCAATGTCGACAATGACCCTAATGGCCATATAACATTTCCAATTATACCTCTCCTGTGTGTTTCGGTGCTCGGGGGGCTGAGATAGCCCCACGAGCACCTAAACAGTGAAACTAAAACTAAGATTCAGTTTAATTTTCAATGTAATGATGTCAGCGTGCCATGCGCACGATCGTCATTACATTGAAAATAAATAAAAAGCCTTGCGAGGTTGGGGAAGCTCTTCCCCACCTCCAAAGGGCAAAACAAACAAGCATTTGCAATGCAATAGGTCTTGCATTTGCCAGAGTTTAAGCTATTAGCTTTGTAAATGACAATGCCTTTTATTTATCTGTAAAGAAAACCAACACATAAATAAAAGGCATTGTCATTTACAATGCCAATAGCTCAAACTCTCGCAAATGTGAGACGTATTGCAAACGGGCTGAATTGCAGGTTTGACCCGTTAGCAACCGCAAAAAAGCTTTTGGCATGCACGACACCCAAACCAAATATTGATTCGGTACTTGGAAGTGGTATCCCTTTCAAATATCGAATCAAAATGGTATGTATTAATGTTTTGCAACCAAGTTCCGTCACATGGAACCCACTCACAATTGGAAAGGGACCCCTTTCCCTTTACAAATGTAAAACATAAAAAGGTTGCTTAAAATGAGGCAGTGGTCCATGGGACCACTACGTCTTCTTAAACAAACAAAAGAATATAAACTAGTCTTTTTAAATGCAGTCCCATTTCATTTTAGGGAAATGGTCTGCTTTAAAAAAATAGATTGCTTTATTAAAAAGCAATCACAGACATGGTGGTCTGCTGACCGAAGCACGCTACTTTTCCTGTGATGGCATGGAATCCTAGTGGTTCACAAATTGTGGCCTACCTCATAATGTTCATGAGGTAGGTTAATTTGCGATACTCTAAAATTAAACCTTACATACATTAGGAACTGTAATTTCCAAATTGTGAGTCTGTAAAACTCGCAATTTTGAAATCCTGATTACTAATCTTGATACATATAGCCCTTGGCAACTTTGCTGAAAAATGCTAAACATAGCAACACAAAAACTACCTCTTTGGCAAAATACAGCTCGCTCATAAAAAACCCAGTCCTATAGCCAGTCCTCACCCATTGCCACCCATAAACAGTCTGTTAAACTGACCGATGAATTACCACCTTTCCACTCTTGCTCAACATTACAGATTCATTTCTTCAGCCCAAGCCATGTACATGCAAAATAGAGCTATGTAGGGCATACAACATAACATGTGCATTTGTAAAGCGCACATTCACCCAAGACGTGGACTGCAGCCAAACACTTCCTATAGCATACACAGGGCCTGGCCTTTGGCCATGCAAGTACAAGAACCTCAGCCCCACCTTCATCCTGGGTTCGTTGGGCGTGGCCGTCAACCCTGCGCTTTCAGTAGTACATTAAAAGATACTAGGCAGGTAGAGCATGGCCTCTATCTTTGATGATGTCACATGTTATCAAAGATGTTAATGATAAGGGCACTTTCTATGTCATATGGGAAGTCATATGTGAGGTTATGACAATTGCTCTTGATATGATATGTGACTTATAATGCGCAACAGCTACTCCCAGGAGTGCCCCTGCGCCATAATGGTACGGAGTGACTTGGGCGTGTAATGGTAGCATAGCTGGCTATAACAACAGACTGTCAATGTGTTTTTTTGTGTTTGATTGTAATGATGCTATCTCCTCAACAACTGTTTGACAGTGAACTTTGTGTACTGCGTGTTGATGTACTTTGTCTAAAGTTTGCAGTCCATACAGGGCATGAACTCTGCCATATCCTGGGGTTCTGCGTACAGGGCTTTTGGCCAGAGTTGTTGCTCGCTACCCATTAATGTAGAATTCGCAAGGCCTACAGCCTTGCTTCTGAGGATTGGGCACAGTTCATTGCATGTACCCATGCCTTGTGCCATGGCCTGTGTCTAATACCTATGCCCTCAGGAACTAGCAAGATGGCCTGCAGGCATGCTATGCAGATGCTGTATTCCAGGCTTGTCCTCTGGTCATGCCCTGTTCTCAGTCCCTAGTCCGAGAGTAACATAATTAGTGTATTTATAAAGCGCACATTCCCCCTAAATGGTATCTTGTCACTGAATAACAGATGTTTATTGTTACCCAACTGAATGGTACTCATGCTATCGACCTCAGAAGGGAGAAAGGCTGAATGGACCCGTTGGGATTCAAACCAGTGACCATGAGGTCAAACACAGGCCCCTACAGTGGACGTATTAGTTCACTAAGCCACCAGACCCGGCTAACCAGCATTACATCGTCAGTTGCATACCCTAGTGGTATTAGACACAAGGCATTTCCTTTGTTTAAGCCCTGAATCTACCAACCATGTAAACAAAACTCCCCATTTGTAAATTGGAAAAAATTTCTTTGTAACCCTCATTATAACCCTTCTGTTACCTTTAACAAACCTACAAGAAAATGTCCAAGACCGCACTTTAACAGGCGTGTCTTTTTTCATAGCTGCCATAGTTTCAGATTGCTATGTGTGACATTTACATAATTTCAGTGTAATTATGAGTGACATTTCAACGACTATGAGTGACACTTTCTCGCAAGCAAAATCAGGCAATGAAGGCGAGGGAAACATGCAAATATTCACAAATTACACCCATTTTAGCAAAGAGAAACAGTGTCACCTTAGTGTAACTGTTGTAAAATCACACACCGTATGACGGGCACCCACTGACTGCAGGCACCTGCCTGATCACACGCTGCCAAGGAATTTAATTGACACACACACTCGGCCACTGGTGGCTTAGTGCACTGCACACTGTCTCACTACTTACTTCAACTTTTGAGAAATTTGTGCACCATCTTTCACTGTGCCTTGTGGCGTCTGGCTGCACTGTTTTCCATTAGGCTGACAGCCAGACACAAGGGGCAAGCATTGTCTGATGGATTTGGCTATGGACCACCTTGCAGAGAAGTGTCGAATTTACTGCAAGAGGACGTCGCTGGAAACTGTAGACATCTAATACAACTGGCCAATTAACCTTGGACCAGGGTTAATTGGCCAGTTGTATTAGATGTCTACAGTTTCTGGTTAAGGCCTGCTTTAGATAAGGCTGTTTCTTTGGTTCCACATAAGAATTCATAATATAGTGTGCACATGGGATGTTCCAAATCTTTTCGAAGTTGGCTTCCCTGTACAGGCCCTGCACCTTTAAGAACCAGTTTAATAGCATGATATGAATGCATTGTTGCTAATGTTTCAAGATCCACCTTCAATTCGTTGACTGAGATTGTTAAATATGTTGACCATGGATTGTTTGAAGCCCTAAAAACCTTTAAAGGGGCTTTCTTTAAGGTCCCAAAATTGGGAGTGAGAGGTAGTACTTAATGAAATATACCTTGCCGTCACTTGAAGTTGCCAAAAGGTATACCTCCAGTAATTGAGCTTCGAAGTTGCACGACCGAGGATATAAGTACAGAATAAATGTTATTCTGTGTTAGGTTGGCATGTGAAAGTATACGTTCATGCAACCTTTTATCACTATGGCAAACCTTACAGTCCTCAACTTCATTTGTGAGGGCTCTTGCACTGACAGAAGTACGGGTGTTTAAGTGCAAGTATACATGGGACCCTCCGCCGCATAAACACAAACAGCCAAAATTAGACACTCCCTACATGCTGCCGCTTCAGCCGGGAAAAGCGTCACAAACCTTTTTCAAACAGATTCTATATGGGCCCACGCACTGTAAACAATTGCAGGTCCCTGCTGCTGGAGAAAGCGCTTTGCCGTATAAAGGGGGTTAATAATTACTGTGCAGGCCCAAGCATCGTGAAGAGATTAGGAAATACTAAAAACGCACGGGCCAAAGGCAGCACTCATGAGAAACCAAAAGAAAGAACCGAACGCTTCCAAGAAGAACTAATAATATTTAAAAAGCCGGTCAAAATGCAGCCCTTTTGCATGTTTAAAGAAGGAAAGAGAAGGCTGTTCCGAAAGGGGGTTAAACAGAGGGCAGGGTTCTTGGTCTGCATTTGTAAATTATTTTCGGGGCGAGGGAGATGAGTATTTAATGTAGGCCTAGCTTGCACAATTATTGGTTCCAACTCGGGTGCGTCACAACATTGTCAACAATTTTGTAATTTACGGGCGGACTCCACTGTCTGTCAGCTGAGTAGTCCGAGCCAGCGCTGCTAGCTCGCTGTGACGCAAGCGCAGCCTGCCTGAGAGCAGGGAGTCAAGGCTCACACACTCAGTGACGCACTTTTTATATATTGTACTGTTGTTGGCTTAAAGGTTTGACCCCGGTGATGACGCTCTGACTAAATCAAATATATTTTGAACAAGGATAAATCAAATGATAGATTACAGACCTGAGAGTGTTAATCTCAGAGTGAGCCACGTACGGCTGGCTGCAACGAGTCACTGCGGCCGCAAGTCCCGTCCCGTCTCACGCAGCATTCATCATGAGAGGCTGCAGGCACTGAAATATTGGCGGCACAACAGGTAGCAGAGTTTGCAGCTGGCGGGCTGCCAAACTTATTTAGTAAACAAATCTGACTGCTGCCAAATCCTGTATGGCATACAGTTGGGAAATAATTCTATAGCAGGACCGGAGGCTTCAGATTATGCTGTCTCAATTTCTTTACTGACTCACAGCAGCCAATGAGAACATAGTAACATTATAAAAAACTTAATTTCCCATGAGGCTTTGAACCACGCCTCTTCACACAACCAATAGTAACACATTACATACTACAAAACAATGAGGCACCATCTTGGCTTCCTCTTTCTTTGCTGCTCCGCAGTCAAGATAAGTGCCTCATTGCTTTGTTCCTATTACTGTGACTTGTTTTCACTGATAATAAAGTCTAATTGACGAATTGTGGTGCCGATTGTTGTTTAGCAAGTTAAGCTTAAAATGCCAAAAACGTTGTAGAATTGCGCCGCGCGCGTGTTTTACCTTCTTTCTGCTGTTCTTTGTCTCAGCGCGTGTTGTGCTGTTTTAGCCTTTTCTCCCTTTGTCCCCCCCTTCTGCTTCCGACTCGCTCTGAGCGAAGCATTTGACTTTCTTTGGTGGTGCGCTAGCGGGGATTTGGCCCCCCGCGGGAGCGAGACGCAGGTCGGGTCCCTGCTGGGTAACCGGCGTGCGTCTCAGGAGCCTGCACACGTCAGTACACGCGTGCGGCCCCGATCTCACAAGCTGGTTCCGACGCCTCTCCCGGGCTAAATCAGGAAGTTTCTCCACGCGGCAGGCAGGAGGTGGAGCCGGTACCGGGCCCTATATTTGCAGCGCTCACCACGCATTTGGCAGTATTATCGTGGGGTTAACCCTCACTAGCCCAGAGAGGGCAAAATACTAAATACAATTTTTGGAAAACCCTGAGACCGAATAGGCAGTTAGGGTTTCTTACCCTTTGTCAGTCCTATCGGCCAGGGATCTGGTGGTACCTTTTTGGCTCCCCCTGCCCCAGCTTTGCTCCCAACCGACGCCCTGGTCCTGGAGGACTTTGGGCTGGATAATTAAGCTACCCTCTGGGGTTTTTGAGATTGTTTCCACTCTTGATGGCCGATATGTCAGACTGCGAAGTCTATGAGGAAGAGGTGGCTGCGTGTGATGACCCCTTTGGGAATGAGTATTATTATGAAGAATCTATGGAAGATATTATTGACAAGAAATTAGATGCTAAATTGGACAAGGTCCTTTCCTCCGCCCTTCTACCAATTTCACAACGCTTAGAGCAACTAGCTACAGGTAAACCTCCCCCCTCTGTTAGTCCTACTCCAACCCTCCCCACCCCTGAGCCAACTGGACGTTCATGGCCTCATGCTTCTGTGTATTCCTCTCTATGTAAATCCAAAGAGCAGGCCCAGGATGACCACCCTACTCCCCCTCCTCTCCCGACCCCCGTTCTGGTCACTACTGACGCTGGCACAGACACCGACTCCTCCCAAGAGTCCAAACCCCGCAAACGCGCCAAAAAGCGCAAACACTCCTCTTTGCCCGTCACCCCCTCCCCCTTTTCTTTTGACCCTTCCGACATAGTCCACCCCTGCTCCGCGGACTGGGCCCCTCCCCCAGCGGTAGCGGACTATATGCAGATTCACCTTAGAAAGAGTTTTGACAAAGAGGTTAGAGCCCGACTAAAATCGGAATGCCCCCGCCCCGACCTGGCGCATAAGGTGGCAGTTACACCTGAAATAGATTCATCCATGACCAACTTTCTTAAAAAATACAAGAAAGACCCCAAGAAGGGCATAGAGCGCGCTCTTCGGGCGTGTCAGGACAAGGTGTTGGATGTTGCTGGTCCTCTAACAAAGATCCTTGAACTTGCATTACAGGCACAGGAAACAGGTACGGCTATTCACCCAGAGGTCCTGGCTGGGTGGACCCAGAGAGCCATCTGCCTTCTCGGCAATGCCAATTGCGCCCTCTCGTCTGAACGCCGCAAATCCGTCCTCTTGAGAATCGATCCACAGCTTGTGGAATTGGCAGCGGCCGAACCAGGCCCTCTAGCTGAGGGACAGCTTTTCAGCGACAAATTTGTCAAAGACATAGCGAAATTTGTGAGCACTTTTGCTTCTTTGGACAAATCACAATCATCGTTGAAACGAGTGTTCCACCAGGTCTCTGGTAGGGCCGGCCGTGGCAGAGGACGCGCAACCGGCCGCTACTCCAACCCTAGTCCTCAACGAGGTTTCGCCCCTCGACGCAGGAGGTACACACAAGAGCCGGAGCAGGTGGGGTTCTACCCCTCCAGGTCCCACGGCTTCCGGGGCCGGTTCAACAGAGGCGTCAACAGAGGCTACAAAAACTTTGATGCCCAGTCATCTGGTAAGTTCTCACCTACTTCCTCTGGTCCCCCTCGGGGGCAGATTGTCACATTTTGTAACGAGCTGGACACATCTGACCTCAGATGCATAGATCCTCCACACTGTCCAAGGGTATCAGATAGAACTTTTCCAACCCCCGAGGCAGACGACCCCTCCGCGACCTCTCTTTTTTTCCCTACAAGAGCAAGTTTTTATAGATTCCGAACTGCAAGAGCTTTTGGCCAAGCAGGGTATTGCCGTAGGACCCTTCATTCCCGAAGGGTTTTGCAGCAACATCTTCCTGGTGCAAAAGAAGGGAGGTGGCCAAAGACTTGTATTCAACCTCAGAGAATTCAACCCCTTTGTAGTGTACAGGCATTTCAAGATGGAGGGAATCCATCTTTTGAGGGATCTCCTGCTGGAGCAGGACTGGATTGTCCGCCTGGACCTCAAGGATGCCTACCTCACGGTTCCAATTTGCCCTTCTCACCAGAAGTTTCTTCAATTCCATTGGAAAGGGCAATGGTACCGATATCGCACTCTCCCCTTCGGCCTGTCCTCAGCGCCATGGGTATTTACCAAACTGTTAAAACCAGTAATCACCCGCTTGAGAGAGATGGGAGTACGCATGATCGTCTATCTCGACGACATGCTGCTTCTGGCGCAAGATCAAAGCCTTCTTCTCCTTCACTTAGAGTGGATGATGTCTCTGTTACAGGAATTGGGGTTTGTGATAAATATCAAGAAATCCATGATCAGCCCGAGTCAGCAAATAGAATTCCTGGGGTTTCAGATAAATTCGATATCTGCTCAGCTGCTTCTTCCTATGACCAAAGTCAGATCTATCAAGAGAGAGATCAGCTCCACCCTGTCCAAACAGATGATCTCTTTGAGGGTCCTGGCGAGGATTGTCGGCCTTCTGGGGTCCTCTATTCAAGCCATATTTCCAGGTCCTCTCCGCTACAGGGCTCTGCAACGCCTCAAGATTTACTACCTGCAAAAAAGATTTTCTTACGACCATCTGATCCCCCTGTCCCCAGACGCTCGAGAGGAGCTCCTGTGGTGGCTGGAGCACATGGCAGCTTGGAACGGAAGAGCTATTTTTGGCACCTCTCCAGACGTCATAATAGAATCCGATGCCAGCAGATGGGGCTGGGGCGCTCGATGTGGAGACTTTGCCACCAGCGGACGTTGGTCTACCGACGAGTTAAAGTTACACATCAATTGCCTGGAACTGCTAGCGGGCTCCTTTGCCATAAAATCGATCTCTCCGCTCAAGAGCAATTGTTGCATCCTTCTCAGAATGGACAATGTGTCGGCGGTGCGATACATAAATCACCTAGGAGGGACGAAATCGCGAATGCTGGCCAACATTGTGAAGGAGTTTTGGCACTTTTGCCTAGATCACAAGATCAGTGTGGTAGCGGAATACCTGCCTGGCAAGCTCAATCAGGTAGCGGATTGGAACTCCAGGTTCCTGAGGGACTACAGCGACTGGAGGCTCCACCCTTCTTTGTTTTAGAGATCATGCGTATGCGAGGTCCCTGTCAGATAGATCTCTTTGTCAGACGCCTCAATGCACACCTCCCTCTTTTCTTCAGTTGGAGACCGGACCCGATGGCGAAGGGAACGGATGCGTTCCTGCACCATTGGGGGCCACGGAGGAATTATGCTTTTCTGCCCTTTGCTCTGATCCCAAGAGTGGCTGCCCAGATTCGTCGACAGGTGGCGTCAGTAGTGTTGGTCACACCCTTGTGGAAGACTCAGTCTTGGTTTCCGACACTATTGGAGTTATCGGTGGACTTACCGTTTCAACTTCCTGTGTTTCCGTTGCTGCTGCAGGACCCAGTAGGAGCCCCGCATCCGCTGGTCCTCCAGAACCAACTATCCCTCATGGTCTGGACGCTATCAGGCGACACGAGCGAATTGAGGGCCTTTCAACGGCGGCTGCCGAGTTTATGCAGCAGGCTTGGGCTCCATCCACCCGCAAACGATATTCGGCTTCATGGAAGCGATGGCTGGGTTGGTGCCTTCAACAGCAGGTGGATCCCGTGGGATCAGATGTAAAGGAAGTATTACATTTCTTGTCAAAATGTGCTGCATCTGGTTTGCCTTACAGGTAGTAAATAATTTTAGATCTGCGCATTCGGCTGGGCACAATCACATTGACGGTAAGCCGGTGGGGATGCATCCCCTGGTGTGTAAGTTTCTCAAGGGCATTAGGGTTGCTAGACCGCCGCGACCCAGATATTCCACATTGTGGGACGTATCTAAAGTGTTGTCTTTGTTGGAATCCTGGCCAGATAACAGGGAGTTATCGTTGAAACAGTTATCGGCCAAGCTTACTATGCTTTTGTGTTTAATCTCCTGTCGCAGAGTTTCGGATGTACGTGCTTTAGATTTGGCAGGCAGGATGTTTTCTCCACAGGGGGTTTCTTTCATCATCTCAAGGCGAACCAAGACTATGTCACGTTCGGTTGAGTATCCAGCTTTTCCGCACAATCCTAAGTTATGTGTTTTACAATGTTTAAAAATGTATGAAGAACGCACTTTGGCGCATAGGACTGATCCGTTGGGGCAACTTTTGATAGCAATTCAGAAGCCCTTCCGGCCTGTTTCAGTGGCCACTTTGGCCCGTTGGGTACGATGGATTATGTCAGAATCTGGGATTGACATCTCTGTTTATGGTGCGCATTCTGCCAGAGGCGCCATGGCCTCTAAAGCATATATATTGGGGTCTAGATTAGAAGACATCCTTAAAGCTGCAGATTGGTCTTCGGATTCCATGTTTAAAGTGTTTTATTATAAGCCTATTGCACATGTTTCGTCGCTGGGTGTGGGGAGCTTTGAACCAGCATAATCTGAAGCCTCCGGTCCTGCTATAGAATACAAAATTTTCCAGCTATCGCAACAAGAATTTTAGATTCTTTTAAGGACACGGACACGAGGATTATCCCACCCGTTGGGACTAGTTTGATGTCAACTGTCATGTTGTACACTGTATATACTTATTATGTGATTCCCGCCCTGATATGTTGACCCTCTTGGGATTCCGTATTTTTCATAATTGTTTCTGTTTTCAGGAACCGATTCTAAACAGAACTAGTGATCTGGTGTCCCCTGGCATGGACCGCCTCGTGGTTGGAGGATGACTGATCCTTGGATCGTATTCTCCGTTGAGAAATACTCCTATGGTTATTACTCTCTGTTGAGAGTCAAGATTGTTCTTTTGATCCATGGACACTTATGGACTCGTTTGCAAAGAAAGAGGAAGCCAAGATGGTGCCTCATTGTTTTGTAGTATGTAATGTGTTACTATTGGTTGTGTGAAGAGGCGTGGTTCAAAGCCTCATGGGAAATGAAGTTTTTATAATGTTACTATGTTCTCATTGGCTGCTGTGAGTCAGTAAAGAAATTGAGACAGCATAATCCTCGCCTCCGTGTCCTTAATAGAATCTAAAATTCTTGTCACGATAGCTGGAAAATTTTGTATTCTTGCTTTCTCTGTGAGGCCATCATGGCACATGAATGCCGCCGTGAACAGAGAGCCAATGAGCACACGTTCACCTGTATATCACCCTTGAAGAAGGTTCCTGCTTTCTCGTCTGTGCTACAGTTCCAATACTCCAAAGCAGAGCATGATGGAAGCATGTCCACCACTCAAGTCAAATTCCCCCATAAAAGGAAGCCCAAAATCTAACTAGTTCCTACTAAAAGAAGCCAAAATGCCAATCGACATTGCCATTTGCAAAAAGACTAATAATAAGAAAAAAAGCAATAGATCCTTCTAGGAGGATTTTGAGCAAACCTGTTGGAACTTAAGACTTTGAAGAGTCACCCCACCCGTGGATATCGAAGTACCCAAGTTACCTATCCCAGAGGAGCCGGGTGCATAGGTCTGAAGTGGCGTCGGAACTGCCGTCGTTCTCAATGGAGAGCTGCAAAGAAGTACTGCTGCCGTGAAGGTGAAAAGGGTCGGTGGAATCCAAGCCTGGATTTGAGGAAGATGGAACCTAAAAGCAGAGGGGACAGAGTCTGGGTCACTTCAGAGTGACCAGGGGCTCGGAAGACGAATGCCCACCGATGTCAGTTGCTGCAGGTGCGAAGAAGGGATGCTTGACTCTGCAGCCACGAGGACCAGGAGACGTCGAGGACAACCAGGAGCCGGAGGTGAGCTGTCCCACAAAGGATGTCGAGTGCTGAGGGGTCGGTGTCCGGCTGGAGCACCAACAAGCCTTGGCAAAGCAACCCATGCAGGAAGGTCAAGCAGGTTACGGTGTGGACCAGCAAGGTCCAGGGGACTCCCCAAGCACTGGTGAGTCAGGGCACATCTGGAGCAACCAGGAAAGCCCAACAGAAATCAAGATGACCCTCAGAGGGATCCACAGGCCAAAGGACCAGGAGTCGCAAGGGGACCTCGGGCAAGATTGCAAAGTACCAGCCCAGGGAGCACTCGGTGTGAGGAGGCCGGAGTTCTTTGGTGCAAATACTGCTCAGGGTCAGGACTACAGGGAGTCCAATGCACAAGCTCGGGAATCACCAACAAGCATATGCACTTTCAAATGGACGCGGTGCACAAGGGATCGGGTTATGCAGTCCCCACGAAGGATACTGGCCTCAAACTCGGTGAGAGGGCAGATCAACCTCAGGGACTTTAGAAACCCACTTCCTGTGTTGCTGAAATCTTCGGAGTCTGCAGGCGCTCAGGAGAAGCAGACTGGTCAGTTGCAGTTGGGTGCCTGCGAATGCAGGGAGTGACTCCTTCACTCCAAGGGAGATTCTTCAGTTGTCTTTAGTGCACCACAGGTCCTGCACGAAGCCTGTATGTAGCACAGGCATGAACTAAGCTTCGGACAGAAAGGGGGACGAAGTCGAGCCCAGTCGAGGTCCAGCGAATTCCAGAGTGTCCAGACGGTCGAAGGTCAGTGGTTTCTTCTTGTAGAATCTTGTCCACGTAAAATCAAAGTCTTACAGCCAGGTAAGCCCTTTTGTACCCACGGGAGAGGGTTGGACAGATTCAGGGGACCCTCCTAGGGAGGGGCAGGACTGAGGGAGGTTACACCCATGTCCTTTGTCCAGTTTTGCACCAGAGCAGGAGCCAATGGCTCCCAGAACTGGTTTGAGCTGGACTATGTACAGGGACACCAAATGTGCCCCAGGTGCAGACTTTTGGGCACTCTCAGAGTGCACCCACCCAGCCCCAATACACTAAACTCTGTCTGGGAGGTGGTCACACCTCCCTGTGACAGGATGCCTATTGTGCTGCCTTCCTCTGCTCGAGCTTGGCTTAGCAGCAGGAGGGCAGATATGTGTCTCTGGTCGGCAGCATCCATTTTGTGCTGTCCGGGTTGAGAAGGCTGGCACCGGTTAGACCAGTGACCCCACGAAGCTCGCTTCTGAAGGGTGGAATCATACCTCCCACACCAGTTACTGGTGTGGAGGTATGATTCCAAGGTGTTTGATACCAAACACGATATGTTTCTATGCAGCTGTTTTCGAGATAGCATTTACCACGAGGTTATAATGCACCTCTACCTATATATCCGGGTGAGTCACAGACAACCCGGGAGAATGGTCTCCGAAGGCTGCAGAGAGGCTCTGCTCATGCAGGGGCACCCTCTCACTAAAAACCCAGCACCCTGCCTTCAGTATTGATAAGGCCTGCTATAGGGGTGACTTATAAGTTTTAAGTGTAGTGACCTATAGATATAGTGAACCTATATCTAAAGTAAGTGGTGCAAGCACCATCTTACACAGGCTGCTGTAGCAGACCTGGAGTTCCATTTTGCATGGCCTCTCATGGGTGGCATAATACATGCTGCAGCCCATGGGAGGCCTCTGGAGTACCTATGCCCTGGGTACAAGGGTACCATATACTAGGGACTTATAAGGGTACCCCAGTATCCAATCTGGAGTGTACCAAAGTACATAGATGTCAGTTTAAGGGAGAAAGCAGATAGACTGGGATCCTGATTAGCAGGATCCCAGTCAGACTAGTCAAAAACCAGCAAAACACCAGGCAAAAAGTGGGGGTAACCATGCAGTCAGATCCTACCTTCCTACATATTTGTCATCTATTCATTTGAAAAGTACAATAATCATCTTATTTCAAGATATTTTATATTTTTACAATAATGTTGCGATTGCCAAGTACAGACCGCTAATACCGCATGTTTTTCGGAAAGTGTAAAACACATATATAGACATATTTTAGATAAAGTTTCAGTGTAGCTATTTAGTAAGATACTAATTTAACTTTCCCCTTTGTATTCATTTGTCAAAAAACTACATCAAAAATGCATTTACCTTTACCTTTTTCACAACAACACCAGAGGTCGCGATGACGTCAGTAGTCACAAATACAAATTACAAAGTGTAAAACAGATATATAGACATATTTTACACAAAGTTTGGGTCTAGCTGTTAAGCAACATATTGGTTTAACTTTATTTTAACAACACATTTGTAAAAAAACAACACTTTCAAAAAATAACTTTCAACATCGGAACTCACGAATAGAACATAACTACCAAACAAAGTTTTACAGCTAAATTGGTGAAGTGTAGTATTTGTGAGAAGACATTATCTCGGGGCACAGCAAAAAAATATTCATGTGGTTGAACAAGCGTGATGTATCACTTAAAAACATATCACAAGACGCAACTTAAAATTACACAGAGAAAAAGTAGGTGAGGGATCATCAGCATCCAGACCTCCAGCCCCTGCTCCTGACAACAAAGTTCCAGCTTAAGTGGAGAGAAGATGTAGGGAAATTTCACCAGAACAAGAGAGTTTTGCTACCTTCTGTATGGACAGTAACACCATCGTAACATCCGGGAAGCAACCTGTGGATGTAATTTTGCAGAATGTGAAAATCCATACTAGTTAATTTGTATATTTTTTTATTGCAGCAGTTAAAGTACTGTGAAAAATGTAAACAAAGAAAAATGTATTAGGTTTACATTTTGAACATTAGGGAACCATAACAAAATACAATGGTGAAGTGGAAAAGAGACTTCTTAGATGCAACTTAAGGCTGCTGGTATTATAGTACTTCCATTTAGTTTTTATCTATAGTAACAGAATGTTGTCCTGACATCTTTTATAAATTCCTTTCCTCCAGTTAAAAAGAGTCTTTCCTTTCTAACAACTTGCTGTAGACAATACCCCTAATAGGCCGAATAATGTCTCAGAAACTCATAATTCATATACATTTCAACACAATGCCACATTTTGTTATCTTAAATTGTGCTTAGAACTTTGGTTCTAGAAATAGCAGATATAAGATTGTTAACTTTTTATGTAGTCTTGATTTGAATGGCATTTCTATGTCATTGCACTCTGTCTAGCCTCTTTGACATCTTTAGTATATTGTGTAGTGTGTTGAGGTTATATTAATTCCTTCATGAAATGTGTTTGCTATAGTTATGAAACTTCTTTTGAAATGAAAATTTGTCCAGCTACAAAGTTTGTAATTTCAGTTTCTAATTTAGTACCATCCACTCTGCATCATTGTAGCATGACTATGACTATGACAAAATTCCCATACGTTTGTATTAACAACGTACACCTAAGTTCTAATCTGCAGTTTGGACAGGTCATATCTTGATGGGCGTTTATGTTTACATTTTCAAAGGCCACAGCTTTACAATCTGTTAACGTCAAGTAGAGGAATTGTTCCAAATTAATTTCAGTGCTAGAGGTGAGTTCACAATGTTCACAATTATGATTCCATTTATAAATTAAACCAGAAAATTCATCAATATTCACATCCTCTTCCTCCAATAGTCCTAGCATTACCATTACCGTTAAAAATTATTGAGCATCCTGCTGAATATTTTGAGAAACACTAGTAATCCAGTACACTATTCTACCTTTTAGACCTTTATGCAGCTCTCTTGGTTATAAATCGCCTGTCTTTTGCTCCATACAGACTATAGCTTGAAATGGAAGTATACGTTGGATAACAATTTCCTCATAAATATTTAAACCGTGAAGTGGTTCTAGAATGGCAACCAGTACTAACTTTTTATGCACAGCTCTAACAGTCCATGTTTGAATCTTGTAGTGAGTGTGTCAACAACATATGCAAACAAGCTCTGGTTTTTTAGAGCACACTGTGTTCATTTGTAATCTCTTCTTTAAAGCAATCAACTATAATACCTGTGTCCTGTTCTGCAACTCCTCCTGTTATTACGTCTTCATTTTCTGTAGAGTCTTGTTCTGGACAAAAGAAACGAAACTGCATATCATCACAAACCTTTTCTACCTCTGCCACAGTACCATACAAAAGTGCTCTATTCATTTCTCCTAAACACAAAGCAGGAATTTTCACATAGTACAACTTCCTAACTAAAGTTTGCATTGAGAGGTGTACAGCTTACATCCTGAAATGATGAAAAGTGCTTTGGCACACTTTCTTTGATAAACGAGGTAATAAGGGTCCCTCTAAATGTGTATGCTTTCTAACTGTCAAGAGCCACTCACCTGAAATCCAGGCCTTCCTTTAGGGAGACAATTGAACCCTACCCCCCCTGAAGCTCCTCTCAGCTACAACGCTTTTTGCAACTATTGAGCTGAGATGGGCGACAAGGGGTGGGGGGGAATTAGGAAAGAGAAAGAAAGAAAATATACTGCTGTGATCCTCAGGACATCACACTCTCGCAGGATACAATGGGAACATTGTGGGTAACCTCATCTGTGTCATTGGCTTATGAAATCATACGTCTTATACTGTAAAAATAAGAACAAGTAATTATGATCGGGACTGCGAAAGATTATTTAACAATTATCCACAAAGTAAACAATTCTCGCATACGTGCCTATTTATGCATTCACTATATCTTGATATTTCTAGGAACTCGTCTTAGGACATTTTGTTAAAGCTCTCTGGGGCATATTATCAAGGGCTCTATCGCCGCTTTAGCGGCACTTTTGCCGCTAAAGCGGCGATATTTCTATCGCCCTATCAGCAAGCTGTCGCTAACAGGTGTTAGCGACAGCTTTTAGGCGATAGCGACTGGTTTGGGTGCCGCTTTGCATGTCAGCGATATTTATCGCTAATGACATGCAAAGGAGGCGTTCCCAACCTAACAGCGACTGAAAGCAGTCGCTAACATCGCTATCGCCTATTAGCAATAACCGCGAAGCGATAAAAAAACGCGCGCTAACCACGATTAGCGCTGGTTTTTTAGAACTGGTAAAAACATGACTTAGCCATTATAGTCAATGGGAGGTGGATTCTACGGCTAAGTCCCCACCTTCCTATTAGCGAGATTCCCCTTAGCGATAGGATTTTTATCGCTGGAAATCTCACGTTAATGATGGGATTCGCCGCTATCGCTGGATTTTTATCGCCGTGGAGATAAACGTTGGTAATACTGCGTTATCTCCACGATCAAATCCAGCAATAGGCGGCGATAAAAAAAATCGCGCTAAGCACTGTTTGCGATAATTATCGCAAGTTGTTGCTAATATGCCCCTCTATCTTTTGTGGTGGCGCTCTACAAAACATAAAATCAAATATAAATAATCACATTATACTGTTAAGTCACTTAACATTCATTAATTATAAAGGGTTGTGTTGTCACCTCTTATTAAAGCAGATGTCCCATATAATAATGCTGTCTTTTGTTAAATCTTGAATTGAGCTGTAGTCTTTATTGTAAAAGAGTTTCTTGAATAAAGAGTTTCTTTATGATAAGTTCTGCCCGATGTCCACAAGAGGTCGCTCAAGGTTAAAAGAATTTTGTATTTTGTAAAATCTTGTTCAATTTGTTCTGAGAAGAGTGCTTATTGAGAAGAGTTATATTTAAATATTTTAAAAAACATCAAAGCAGATCTGCCCCGAAGGAGACTTAAGAGTTAAGCAAATGAAATTACCTTTTTTGCTTTTCTTCGCGCTGCGAGAGACAGTGTCTTTAATTGTTTTTACTCATGATTCTTCACTGTTCTTTATTTGTTCCTCAGCCGAGTGAACACAGGAAACTGACTGCCTGACTTTGGAACCAGAGGAAGACAGGCAGCCGACGCGAGGCAGGAAGAAGAGAGACCGCTGAAAGATCTCCGAATAGCACAGTCGGGAAGCAGGAATGCAGTTGAGAGCACGCCGTTGCTGCAGTTCAGGTAAGGCTCAGGAAGATCCGAGGTCAAGCGTTTGACTGCACCGCTCGGCTTGTATTTAAAGGTAGGTTTACACGTGCCGAAAGGCACGCGGAGAACAGGGATGGTTTGACAGTTTGCACGGGATGGGTGGGGAGGCTTAACAATTGGCGCGTGTGAGCGCTAACACGTTTTTTTGAATATGTAAATGGATCTTGGTACACTTTCAGACTTGCAACATTCTGCAATACATGATTACAATGAATTTTCATGAACCAAGTTAAATAAACAGAATTACCTTCATAAAGAATATGTTACAACATACAAATAGCAGTTGCTGAATAAAATTAACAATCTATAAATTCTTTGGCTTCTCAGAACTAGAAGGGAACAGGTTTGTGCTGGGACTTGTGAAACCATGACGCTGACGTTGCAAGGATCCAATCCTTGTAAAGTACTTATTTTGTGTTTTAAACTTCGCCCTGGAAAGATATGTAGAAATTTTCTTAGTATATAAATGGATTGCTGTCGAATACTACACTGCATACAGGGCCTGACTATGCCTTCCCTGAACCTCTTCTGCAATAACTTGTTCTACATTTCTAGATACCATTACCTCTTTCGCTCTAGGAGTGCCATTTTTCATTTCATAATATCGTTCTCTTTCATCAATACCATAAACTAATGTGTGATCCTGGAGATAGCTTTCTTCATTAAAGAAAGGCTCTGCAGTAGAAGTATGCATGCTTTCTCCACTAAAAACAGTACTAAAGTTAGTTCTATTGACTAATCTTTTCTTCTGGTTTTGTCTCCTCGTATACAACATTATTTTGACAAAAACTTTCATTCTATTTCTAATCAAAATAAAAAGTTTCCTTTTCAAATCAAAGACCTTATAAACTACTCCCTCAACTTGTTCTTTCTGTTTCAGTCCCTCTCTCCTTCCGTCCTTTTTCATATTTCTCAGTTGATTTACAACCACTCTACTATGAAACATCTTGGCTCTGATTTCCTTAAACTGCTTCTGTCTCCAGGTTAAGGTGTGTCCCTCTGTGTTACATTCTTTCCTGTTCTTGTAATATAGATTTTGCCCATTCTTATTCTTTCTCATAGTTTGCTTTTTATTTTCATTATTTCACAATCTTTACAGGTGTCCACATGTATTTTTAAGAAATAACTTTGTCCTCTTGCCAGTAGCTCTTTTTTCTTTCACCACTTTTTCTGCATTTTTCCCCTTTTGTGTCTCAGTTCTGCAGAGAAACTGTAGATGCTACTGTTGCTTTTTCCTTCAAACATTTGTAGGCATTCTAACTGTCTGTAGTTATGTATATATTATTCTGTAAAAAAACTAAGTATATTTTAATTTGTAATCTATCCAACAAACCAACTACTTTACTTATGAATTACACATAATAAAAAAACTGTTTTTATGTTATGTTGCAGTTTTAAATCTACAGATGAACCTAGCTATATAACTAAATGCACTTACTTCAATATTCGAAACCCAAAGGAAAACACAAAACTTTATTCATTACTTATCTTTAACATTGTAGCACCCTCTCCTACAACACAGCAGCACCATATGTCAGTTCTCACTTATACATGGTCAAAGACTAGTTTAGCCCTTCTGTAGTAAATTTTAAAATGAACATCAACCACAGTGTAGAAGTACATACAGTGTCTCAACACTGTAAATCCAAAAAGACAACATAACAGCTATTTTTGCATCTCTCTACCACTGTGTTAGTGGTGTATTTAGCATCTCAGTACTTTTCTTCTTAAGTGTATTACATTAACATTTTGGGAAACAGTGCATATAAAAATCTGCACATTAATCTCTATCAGAGTATATAGGTCACTAATTCTTCTGAGTACATACAAAGAGTGTGTCACAGCTTGCATATATAATTCACCAGATGGTTCTAAAAGACTACATATTCCTCACTAAAACTTGTAAATACATCTGTTTGTGGTTGAATACTTGAATACTCCCTGGATGATTGAATGAGTGCATAGGTAGTGCCTAGTTGATTCCCTGAGGATACAGGTAGTGCCTGGATGATTCCCTGAGTATATGAGAAGTCCATGTGTCATTCCATATCTGCGTAGTTACTGCCTATGTGTTTGCATGAGTATATCACTACTATCTGGGTGTTTGGATGAATGCATGAGTAGTGCCTGAATGATTAGATAAGTGCATGACTAATGCCTCAATAATTCAATACATGCATAGATAGTGGTTGGATGATTAAATAAATACAACTCTAGTGCCTGGATGATTGCAGGAGCGCATAGATAGTATATAGGTGATTTATAGAGTGCATAGATAGTGCATACGTGATTGTTTAAGTAAATGCTTAGCACCTAGCAGATTGCATAAGTGCATGGGTAGTGTTTCAGTGATTTGATGACTACTTGGCTGCTGCCCATGTGTTTTTGGTTCAGTGAACAGGTAGTGCCTGGGTGTTTAGATAACTACATAGGTAGTGCCTAGATAATCGATTGGGTGCATCAGTAGTGCCTGGCTGATTAGATGACTGCATGACTAGTGTCTGAGTGATTGCATGAGTACATCGTTAAAGCTGAGTGATTGGATGAAAGCAAGTGTACTGCTGGAGTGATTGAATTAGTGCAAGAATATTGCCTCAGTAATTGAATGAGTGCATAGGTACTGGATGGGTGATAAGTTCACTGCAATGGTACTTCCTGCGTAATTAGATAAGTGTGTGAGTAGTGCCTGAGTGTTTGGATGAGTGCATGGGTTATGCCTCAGTATTTCGATGACTTCATGAGTTATAAGTGGGTGTTTGGATTGGTGCATGGGTTGTGCCCAGGTGTTTGAATGACTGCATAGGTGCAGGCTTGGTGATTGTATAAGTGAATGGTTAGTGCCTGGGTGATTGAATGAATGCATGGGTAGTGCCTGCCAAGTTCAATGACTACATAATTAGTGTCTGTGCGATTGCAAGAGTGCATGTGTAATGCCTGGGCAGTTGAATAAGTGCGTGGATAGCGCATGAGTGATTCGATGACTACCTGAGTAGTGGCTGGGTGATTGGATGAGTGCCTGAGTAGTGCCTGGCTGACTGTGAAAGTACTTCCATTGCTGTTAGATACATAACAGTTGTGACTATCTCTGTGACTCATTGTTTAAGTCATTCTGTCAGTATCAAACTAACTATTTTAGTGTATCTATCCTGTTCTACTAAGCTATGTGTGAGTGAAGTCTACATATCACACTTGATATATAATTGAATACATGGCTGTCTAGGAACATACATTGCTCTGCTACTCAGCGTGCACATGCATCACTAACTTTCTAAAACTGAAAACAACAATTCTCACTTTTTCAAAGCACAAAACCTTTTCTAAACTGTAAACTTACATCATTTTTCAAATATTTCTTGTGTCTTTAAAACATATATTCAGCATTTATCAAAGAAAAGTTACACACCAAGTGAAGCAAGCACAAGAACTCTCAAGAGAAATTCTGCATTATTAACCCTCCTCAATTTTAAACAGAGCATGTTTAAAGAAATGCACCACCCTCACCATATACATGACTTTTTCAACAACCTTAGAGAACATAGATCACCATGTAAACATATATGTGATTTCATAATAGATATACACCTTCAGGCATCTTTCCAAAAATATATAATTCTCTACGGGCCAGATGTACGACCCTTTTTTGCGGCTGCAACCGGGAGATCCTCTCGTTTGCGGCCGCAAAAAAGGGTAATAGCATGTACAAATGCTATTTTGCGAGTCACTGACTCGCAAAATAGCATTTGCGACTCTCGCTATTAGAAAGGGGCGTCCCTTCCTAATAGCGAGTCAACATGCTATGTACTAATGTTTTGCAACCGCATTTGCGGCCGCAAAACACTCGCAGTTTACCACCTACTTCAAGTAGGTGGTAAACCACACTCAAAGGAGAAGGGGTCCCCAAGGGACCCCTTCCCCTTTGTGAGTATGTGGGAAAATATTTTTTAATAGCAGGCAGTGGTCCCAGAGACCACTGCCTGCCCTTGAAAAAATGAAACTGAAAAGTTTCATTTTTCTTTTTTAAATGCATCCCGTTTTCCTTTAAGGAAAACGGGCTGCATTTAAAAAAAAAAACTGCTTTATTTAAAAGCAGTCCCAGACATGGAGGTCTGCTGAGCCCAGCAGGCCACCATCCCTAGGAGTGCCCGCCATTCTCAATGGGGTCGCAAATTGCGAGTGGCTCATGAATATTCATGTGCCTCGCATTGTGCGACCTCATTGGGAATCGCAAACAGTGTCTCAAACGCTGCGGTGCATACCAATTTGCGAGTCGCAAATGCGACTCAATTTGCGAGTCGCAAATTGGCGGGTTGTAAATCTGGCCCTACACCTTTAAGTAAACTCAAGAGTCTCATCGTACATATAAATATCTGCAACCAGAAAAACCATATCTCATCATCTAAACATATGCAAATCAGTCATATAAGTTAAAAACCACATTGAAAAACACTTCCTAATACATACCTAACAAGTATTCCTACTTTATAATTCATATTTAGGCGCAGCACATTTTCTTATCTACACTACACTACTCCAGTTTAATAATGTGACTAAAAGTACTACAATTCCCAGAATGCAAATAACATAGGCCTATCTGTTCTGCACATGATGCTTAGACATTTAAAACATTGTCATTTTTAAAGGCAGTGCTCATTGTAACTTTCAACAGTACTAACATCTTGAACACATACCCTGTGCCAGATATAGTTCATCTGATATATTTTTTTCATATCACTGTCATGCTCTTTTTTTTATCTAACTCCCATATACTTCTTCATTTCAAAAGTAAAGTTTTTAAATAATTAAAAACTTATGGTACACCACTCTCATACTCATACAAAGCAACTATAAAATTACAACCTCTTCAACTTTCTACTCTATGATCCTGAGAAAGGCAGCACATGAAATCATGTCTTTAATTTTAGGCTATTCTATCTCCACTTGTGAATGGTTAGCATCTGTTAACCCTTTTCCTCTCTTTCAAAATGAGGTTCCTGTCTCCGCGTGTTCGCAAAGTTTTCGCAATGATCCCAGAGTAATCGTGAAAAAACCCAGGAATCCAAACCGATATTTAGCTTCAGTTTTTTTAATTTAAATACTGCACAACAGTTTATTACATAGTCCTGAGTTGGAAATTAAAGTTACTTAAATTGTTTCATAGCTACTCAACTTATAAAAAAATGTTCTGTCTCTTTAACACCCTTCCCCCCAATACACTCTTAGCTCAGTGTACCAAGCAACCCAGTGGAACCAGTAGGTCACAAGTTCACAGCACATTCTAGAAATACCATGCTACTTCCAGATGAGATACAGCAGGTGTGGTTAACGCCACAGATTCAAAAGCATATCCATGTCTCTATTACATTTCTTTTTTAAACAACAGCCAATAATAGGACTTCTAGCTATTGCATCCAACACACTACCTAATGTTATTCACTTACATGCTGACAGCATCCAATGAAATATATTTAAAGAAATACCTCCATTTTAACTGCTTTTCATTTGGAAAGCTTCCTCATTCAGCTCCAGCCTTCTACTGATTGCTATTGCTCCTTCACTTCAAAATGCTTAGAGTGAGGATTGTTGGCCACAGCTATGGCTATTGGGCTAAAGAAGCTGCAAAAAATAGAGGTATTGACAGGGACTTGGGTTTGACAAATGTGGAGATTACTTGGTTTAGCCAGAGAGGATTAAAGTTTCATCAGTTGCTGGCTTTGGTTAAAACCATTGTGGATTGCCGAGCTCCTCACCTCATGATTGTGCACTGTGGTGGCAATGAACTCGGCACATTGACTGGGGTAGGGCTGGAAAGCCTAATGAAGGATACCTTTGCAGAACTGATGTCGCTTTTCCCTCACACTGCCTTGGTGTACTCTTATATATGCCAACGACAGAAATGGAAGAGGACGAATCAATTCTGTCCACATATTGACAAAGCCAGGAAGCATGTTAATAAAACTGTTTCTGTTTTCCTCAGGGACCGTAACATGGGCTCTATCTACCACAACAATCTATGTTTTAGCATGCATGCAATCTATAGCAGTGATGGAGTTCACTTTACAAACGAAGGTAACAGGGTGTTTCTAAGCAACCTGAAACTCTGCATACAGTCTTATCTGTAGCTTTCTTATACACACTCCCAACACAAAGGCTCTTGTCAGAGCCACCAAAGTGCACAAAATTCAGTTTATTTTCAAGTTTACAAATTTTTTGGAGGGAATTTTTGAAAGCCACAATGACATCGCGATGATCATGAAATTGCAAACAAAAGCAGACATTCAACGACCACCACCACATTCAAAAATGTTAACTTAAAAAATGCTTTCTATTACAATACCACTTTACTAACTACATCACCGCTTAAAAAACATGTTTGTACACATATTTTTCTAGTATTTGTTTTTTAAAACTGTGTTTGAACCCTACTTCCCGTCTTTGCGACGACGCCGAGAGTCGCAATGACTCTGGTAACCGCAACTATTGAGCCTTGTTTAAGAAGTGTAAAACACATATGCACACATTTTACAGTATTTTAGACATTAGGGGTTTATCAGAGCACAATTTAAAATCATAATTTTCTAGGGGATTTGTATAAAAACCATCTTTAAAACCAATTTTCCTTTTTTGCGATGATGCCGGGCATCGCAATGATATTGGTAGCAGCGATAACCGCTAATACATCGCAAAATGACAAAACAAAAGCAGACATTCAATAGCCACCACCACATACAAAACTTATAATTGCAAAATAGATCATAACCATTACACTAAACATATTACTATCTAAAAGAATCTATAATAGAATGTATAATTGCCTTAATATCTCTATAACACAGTGTATAACTCTTTCAGTGGAATCTGTGACTGCATGCATCACTGTATCAGTAAGTTTCTCATTCACTGTATAAGTATTTCAGTGGACCTATGAGATGGTGCATCAGTCTAGCAATAGTTCTGTAACAAACTGCATGACTTTCTCAGTGCATCTATGAGTGGGTGCACCAGTGTCTCAATGGGTCTTTGATTCGTTGCATGAGTCTCTCTGTCAATCTGTGAGTATGTGCATGAGTGCCTTTGTGCATTTGTAAGTAAGTATATAACTTACTGACTGGATCTGTGAGTGGATACATGAGTGTCTAAGTGCATGTCTCAGTGGGTGAGCGAGCGGGTGCATGAGTCTCTCAGTGGGTCTATGAGTGGGAGCGTGAGTGTCTGAGTGGTTCTGTGAGTGGGTGCGTGGATCTCTGAGTGCAACACATCAATTGCCTGGAACTGCTAGCGGGCTCCTTTGCCATAAAATCGATCTCTCCGCTCAAGAGCAATTGTTGCATCCTTCTCAGAATGGACAATGTGTCGGTGGTGCGATACATAAATCACCTAGGAGGGACGAAATCGCGAATGCTGGCCAACATTGTGAAGGAGTTTTGGCACTTTTGCCTAGATCACAAGATCAGTGTGGTAGCGGAATACCTGCCTGGCAAGCTCAATCAGGTAGCGGATTGGAACTCCAGGTTCCTGAGGGACTACAGCGACTGGAGGCTCCACCCTTCTTTGTTTTAGAGATCATGCGTATGCGAGGTCCCTGTCAGATAGATCTCTTTGTCAGACGCCTCAATGCACACCTCCCTCTTTTCTTCAGTTGGAGACCGGACCCGATGGCGAAGGGAACGGATGCGTTCCTGCACCATTGGGGGCCACGGAGGAATTATGCTTTTCTGCCCTTTGCTCTGATCCCAAGAGTGGCTGCCCAGATTCGTCGACAGGTGGCGTCAGTAGTGTTGGTCACACCCTTGTGGAAGACTCAGTCTTGGTTTCCGACACTATTGGAGTTATCGGTGGACTTACCGTTTCAACTTCCTGTGTTTCCGTTGCTGCTGCAGGACCCAGTAGGAGCCCCGCATCCGCTGGTCCTCCAGAACCAACTATCCCTCATGGTCTGGACGCTATCAGGCGACACGAGCGGAGTGAGGGCCTTTCAACGGCGGCTGCCGAGTTTATGCAGCAGGCTTGGGCTCCATCCACCCGCAAACGATATTCGGCTTCATGGAAGCGATGGCTGGGTTGGTGCCTTCAACAGCAGGTGGATCCCGTGGGATCAGATGTAAAGGAAGTATTACATTTCTTGTCAAAATGTGCTGCATCTGGTTTGCCTTACAGGTAGTAAATAATTTTAGATCTGCGCATTCGGCTGGGCACAATCACATTGACGGTAAGCCGGTGGGGATGCATCCCCTGGTGTGTAAGTTTCTCAAGGGCATTAGGGTTGCTAGACCGCCGCGACCCAGATATTCCACATTGTGGGACGTATCTAAAGTGTTGTCTTTGTTGGAATCCTGGCCAGATAACAGGGAGTTATCGTTGAAACAGTTATCGGCCAAGCTTACTATGCTTTTGTGTTTAATCTCCTGTCGCAGAGTTTCGGATGTACGTGCTTTAGATTTGGCAGGCAGGATGTTTTCTCCACAGGGGTTTCTTTCATCATCTCAAGGCGAACCAAGACTATGTCACGTTCGGTTGAGTATCCAGCTTTTCCGCACAATCCTAAGTTATGTGTTTTACAATGTTTAAAAATGTATGAAGAACGCACTTTGGCGCATAGGACTGATCCGTTGGGGCAACTTTTGATAGCAATTCAGAAGCCCTTCCGGCCTGTTTCAGTGGCCACTTTGGCCCGTTGGGTACGATGGATTATGTCAGAATCTGGGATTGACATCTCTGTTTATGGTGCGCATTCTGCCAGAGGCGCCATGGCCTCTAAAGCATATATATTGGGGTCTAGATTAGAAGACATCCTTAAAGCTGCAGATTGGTCTTCGGATTCCATGTTTAAAGTGTTTTATTATAAGCCTATTGCACATGTTTCGTCGCTGGGTGTGGGGAGCTTTGAACCAGCATAATCTGAAGCCTCCGGTCCTGCTATAGAATACAAAATTTTCCAGCTATCGCAACAAGAATTTTAGATTCTTTTAAGGACACGGACACGAGGATTATCCCACCCGTTGGGACTAGTTTGATGTCAACTGTCATGTTGTACACTGTATATACTTATTATGTGATTCCCGCCCTGATATGTTGACCCTCTTGGGATTCCGTATTTTTCATAATTGTTTCTGTTTTCAGGAACCGATTCTAAACAGAACTAGTGATCTGGTGTCCCCTGGCATGGACCGCCTCGTGGTTGGAGGATGACTGATCCTTGGATCGTATTCTCCGTTGAGAAATACTCCTATGGTTATTACTCTCTGTTGAGAGTCAAGATTGTTCTTTTGATCCATGGACACTTATGGACTCGTTTGCAAAGAAAGAGGAAGCCAAGATGGTGCCTCATTGTTTTGTAGTATGTAATGTGTTACTATTGGTTGTGTGAAGAGGCGTGGTTCAAAGCCTCATGGGAAATGAAGTTTTTTATAATGTTACTATGTTCTCATTGGCTGCTGTGAGTCAGTAAAGAAATTGAGACAGCATAATCCTCGCCTCCGTGTCCTTAATAGAATCTAAAATTCTTGTCACGATAGCTGGAAAATTTTGTATTCTTGCTTTCTCTGTGAGGCCATCATGGCACATGAATGCCGCCGTGAACAGAGAGCCAATGAGCACACGTTCACCTGTATATCACCCTTGAAGAAGGTTCCTGCTTTCTCGTCTGTGCTACAGTTCCAATACTCCAAAGCAGAGCATGATGGAAGCATGTCCACCACTCAAGTCAAATTCCCCCATAAAAGGAAGCCCAAAATCTAACTAGTTCCTACTAAAAGAAGCCAAAATGCCAATCGACATTGCCATTTGCAAAAAGACTAATAATAAGAAAAAAGCAATAGATCCTTCTAGGAGGATTTTGAGCAAACCTGTTGGAACTTAAGACTTTGAAGAGTCACCCCACCCGTGGATATCGAAGTACCCAAGTTACCTATCCCAGAGGAGCCGGGTGCATAGGTCTGAAGTGGCGTCGGAACTGCCGTCGTTCTCAATGGAGAGCTGCAAAGAAGTACTGCTGCCGTGAAGGTGAAAAGGGTCGGTGGAATCCAAGCCTGGATTTGAGGAAGATGGAACCTAAAAGCAGAGGGGACAGAGTCTGGGTCACTTCAGAGTGACCAGGGGCTCGGAAGACGAATGCCCACCGATGTCAGTTGCTGCAGGTGCGAAGAAGGGATGCTTGACTCTGCAGCCACGAGGACCAGGAGACGTCGAGGACAACCAGGAGCCGGAGGTGAGCTGTCCCACAAAGGATGTCGAGTGCTGAGGGGTCGGTGTCCGGCTGGAGCACCAACAAGCCTTGGCAAAGCAACCCATGCAGGAAGGTCAAGCAGGTTACGGTGTGGACCAGCAAGGTCCAGGGGACTCCCCAAGCACTGGTGAGTCAGGGCACATCTGGAGCAACCAGGAAAGCCCAACAGAAATCAAGATGACCCTCAGAGGGATCCACAGGCCAAAGGACCAGGAGTCGCAAGGGGACCTCGGGCAAGATTGCAAAGTACCAGCCCAGGGAGCACTCGGTGTGAGGAGGCCGGAGTTCTTTGGTGCAAATACTGCTCAGGGTCAGGACTACAGGGAGTCCAATGCACAAGCTCGGGAATCACCAACAAGCATATGCACTTTCAAATGGACGCGGTGCACAAGGGATCGGGTTATGCAGTCCCCACAAAGGATACTGGCCTCAAACTCGGTGAGAGGGCAGATCAACCTCAGGGACTTTAGAAACCCACTTCCTGTGTTGCTGAAATCTTCGGAGTCTGCAGGCGCTCAGGAGAAGCAGACTGGTCAGTTGCAGTTGGGTGCCTGCGAATGCAGGGGAGTGACTCCTTCACTCCAAGGGAGATTCTTCAGTTGTCTTTAGTGCACCACAGGTCCTGCACGAAGCCTGTATGTAGCACAGGCATGAACTAAGCTTCGGACAGAAAGGGGGACGAAGTCGAGCCCAGTCGAGGTCCAGCGAAGTCCAGAGTGTCCAGACGGTCGAAGGTCAGTGGTTTCTTCTTGTAGAATCTTGTCCACGTAAAATCAAAGTCTTACAGCCAGGTAAGCCCTTTTGTACCCACGGGAGAGGGTTGGACAGATTCAGGGGACCCTCCTAGGGGAGGGGCAGGACTGAGGGGAGGTTACACCCATGTCCTTTGTCCAGTTTTGCACCAGAGCAGGAGCCAATGGCTCCCAGAACTGGTTTGAGCTGGACTATGTACAGGGACACCAAATGTGCCCCAGGTGCAGACTTTTGGGCACTCTCAGAGTGCACCCACCCAGCCCCAATACACTAAACTCTGTCTGGGAGGTGGTCACACCTCCCTGTGACAGGATGCCTATTGTGCTGCCTTCCTCTGCTCGAGCTTGGCTTAGCAGCAGGAGGGCAGATATGTGTCTCTGGTCGGCAGCATCCATTTTGTGCTGTCCGGGTTGAGAAGGCTGGCACCGGTTAGACCAGTGACCCCACGAAGCTCGCTTCTGAAGGGTGGAATCATACCTCCCACACCAGTTACTGGTGTGGAGGTATGATTCCAAGGTGTTTGATACCAAACACGATATGTTTCTATGCAGCTGTTTTCGAGATAGCATTTACCACGAGGTTATAATGCACCTCTACCTATATATCCGGGTGAGTCACAGACAACCCGGGAGAATGGTCTCCGAAGGCTGCAGAGAGGCTCTGCTCATGCAGGGGCACCCTCTCACTAAAAACCCAGCACCCTGCCTTCAGTATTGATAAGGCCTGCTATAGGGGTGACTTATAAGTTTTAAGTGTAGTGACCTATAGATATAGTGAACCTATATCTAAAGTAAGTGGTGCAAGCACCATCTTACACAGGCTGCTGTAGCAGACCTGGAGTTCCATTTTGCATGGCCTCTCATGGGTGGCATAATACATGCTGCAGCCCATGGGAGGCCTCTGGAGTACCTATGCCCTGGGTACAAGGGTACCATATACTAGGGACTTATAAGGGTACCCCAGTATCCAATCTGGAGTGTACCAAAGTACATAGATGTCAGTTTAAGGGAGAAAGCAGATAGACTGGGATCCTGATTAGCAGGATCCCAGTCAGACTAGTCAAAAACCAGCAAAACACCAGGCAAAAAGTGGGGGTAACCATGCAGTCAGATCCTACCTTCCTACATATTTGTCATCTATTCATTTGAAAAGTACAATAATCATCTTATTTCAAGATATTTTATATTTTTACAATAATGTTGCGATTGCCAAGTACAGACCGCTAATACCGCATGTTTTTCGGAAAGTGTAAAACACATATATAGACATATTTTAGATAAAGTTTCAGTGTAGCTATTTAGTAAGATACTAATTTAACTTTCCCCTTTGTATTCATTTGTCAAAAAAACTACATCAAAAATGCATTTACCTTTACCTTTTTCACAACAACACCAGAGGTCGCGATGACGTCAGTAGTCACAAATACAAATTACAAAGTGTAAAACAGATATATAGACATATTTTACACAAAGTTTGGGTCTAGCTGTTAAGCAACATATTGGTTTAACTTTATTTTAACAACACATTTGTAAAAAAACAACACTTTCAAAAAATAACTTTCAACATCGGAACTCACGAATAGAACATAACTACCAAACAAAGTTTTACAGCTAAATTGGTGAAGTGTAGTATTTGTGAGAAGACATTATCTCGGGGCACAGCAAAAAAATATTCATGTGGTTGAACAAGCGTGATGTATCACTTAAAAACATATCACAAGACGCAACTTAAAATTACACAGAGAAAAAGTAGGTGAGGGATCATCAGCATCCAGACCTCCAGCCCCTGCTCCTGACAACAAAGTTCCAGCTTAAGTGGAGAGAAGATGTAGGGAAATTTCACCAGAACAAGAGAGTTTTGCTACCTTCTGTATGGACAGTAACACCATCGTAACATCCGGGAAGCAACCTGTGGATGTAATTTTGCAGAATGTGAAAATCCATACTAGTTAATTTGTATATTTTTTTATTGCAGCAGTTAAAGTACTGTGAAAAAATGTAAACAAAGAAAAATGTATTAGGTTTACATTTTGAACATTAGGGAACCATAACAAAATACAATGGTGAAGTGGAAAAGAGACTTCTTAGATGCAACTTAAGGCTGCTGGTATTATAGTACTTCCATTTAGTTTTTATCTATAGTAACAGAATGTTGTCCTGACATCTTTTATAAATTCCTTTCCTCCAGTTAAAAAGAGTCTTTCCTTTCTAACAACTTGCTGTAGACAATACCCCTAATAGGCCGAATAATGTCTCAGAAACTCATAATTCATATACATTTCAACACAATGCCACATTTTGTTATCTTAAATTGTGCTTAGAACTTTGGTTCTAGAAATAGCAGATATAAGATTGTTAACTTTTTATGTAGTCTTGATTTGAATGGCATTTCTATGTCATTGCACTCTGTCTAGCCTCTTTGACATCTTTAGTATATTGTGTAGTGTGTTGAGGTTATATTAATTCCTTCATGAAATGTGTTTGCTATAGTTATGAAACTTCTTTTTGAAATGAAAATTTGTCCAGCTACAAAGTTTGTAATTTCAGTTTCTAATTTAGTACCATCCACTCTGCATCATTGTAGCATGACTATGACTATGACAAAATTCCCATACGTTTGTATTAACAACGTACACCTAAGTTCTAATCTGCAGTTTGGACAGGTCATATCTTGATGGGCGTTTATGTTTACATTTTCAAAGGCCACAGCTTTACAATCTGTTAACGTCAAGTAGAGGAATTGTTCCAAATTAATTTCAGTGCTAGAGGTGAGTTCACAATGTTCACAATTATGATTCCATTTATAAATTAAACCAGAAAATTCATCAATATTCACATCCTCTTCCTCCAATAGTCCTAGCATTACCATTACCGTTAAAAATTATTGAGCATCCTGCTGAATATTTTGAGAAACACTAGTAATCCAGTACACTATTCTACCTTTTAGACCTTTATGCAGCTCTCTTGGTTATAAATCGCCTGTCTTTTGCTCCATACAGACTATAGCTTGAAATGGAAGTATACGTTGGATAACAATTTCCTCATAAATATTTAAACCGTGAAGTGGTTCTAGAATGGCAACCAGTACTAACTTTTTATGCACAGCTCTAACAGTCCATGTTTGAATCTTGTAGTGAGTGTGTCAACAACATATGCAAACAAGCTCTGGTTTTTAGAGCACACTGTGTTCATTTGTAATCTCTTCTTTAAAGCAATCAACTATAATACCTGTGTCTGTTCTGCAACTCCTCCTGTTATTACGTCTTCATTTTCTGTAGAGTCTTGTTCTGGACAAAAGAAACGAAACTGCATATCATCACAAACCTTTTCTACCTCTGCCACAGTACCATACAAAAGTGCTCTATTCATTTCTCCTAAACACAAAGCAGGAATTTTCACATAGTACAACTTCCTAACTAAAGTTTGCATTGAGAGGTGTACAGCTTACATCCTGAAATGATGAAAAGTGCTTTGGCACACTTTCTTTGATAAACGAGGTAATAAGGGTCCCTCTAAATGTGTATGCTTTCTAACTGTCAAGAGCCACTCACCTGGAATACAGGCCTTCCTTTAGGGAGACAATTGAACCCTACCCCCCCTGAAGCTCCTCTCAGCTACAACGCTTTTTGCAACTATTGAGCTGAGATGGGCGACAAGGGGTGGGGGGAATTAGGAAAGAGAAAGAAAGAAAATATACTGCTGTGATCCTCAGGACATCACACTCTCGCAGGATACAATGGGAACATTGTGGGTAACCTCATCTGTGTCATTGGCTTATGAAATCATACGTCTTATACTGTAAAAATAAGAACAAGTAATTATGATCGGGACTGCGAAAGATTATTTAACAATTATCCACAAAGTAAACAATTCTCGCATACGTGCCTATTTATGCATTCACTATATCTTGATATTTCTAGGAACTCGTCTTAGGACATTTTGTTAAAGCTCTCTGGGGCATATTATCAAGGGCTCTATCGCCGCTTTAGCGGCACTTTTGCCGCTAAAGCGGCGATATTTCTATCGCCCTATCAGCAAGCTGTCGCTAACAGGTGTTAGCGACAGCTTTTAGGCGATAGCGACTGGTTTGGGTGCCGCTTTGCATGTCAGCGATATTTATCGCTAATGACATGCAAAGGAGGCGTTCCCAACCTAACAGCGACTGAAAGCAGTCGCTAACATCGCTATCGCCTATTAGCAATAACCGCGAGCGATAAAAACGCGCGCTAACCACGATTAGCGCTGGTTTTTTAGAACTGGTAAAAACATGACTTAGCCATTATAGTCAATGGGAGGTGGATTCTACGGCTAAGTCCCCACCTTCCTATTAGCGAGATTCCCCTTAGCGATAGGATTTTTATCGCTGGAAATCTCACGTTAATGATGGGATTCGCCGCTATCGCTGGATTTTTATCGCCGTGGAGATAAACGTTGGTAATACTGCGTTATCTCCACGATCAAATCCAGCGATAGGCGGCGATAAAAAAAATCGCGCTAAGCACTGTTTGCGATAATTATCGCAAGTTGTTGCTAATATGCCCCTCTATCTTTTGTGGTGGCGCTCTACAAAACATAAAATCAAATATAAATAATCACATTATACTGTTAAGTCACTTAACATTCATTAATTATAAAGGGTTGTGTTGTCACCTCTTATTAAAGCAGATGTCCCATATAATAATGCTGTCTTTTGTTAAATCTTGAATTGAGCTGTAGTCTTTATTGTAAAAGAGTTTCTTGAATAAAGAGTTTCTTTATGATAAGTTCTGCCCGATGTCCACAAGAGGTCGCTCAAGGTTAAAAGAATTTTGTATTTTGTAAAATCTTGTTCAATTTGTTCTGAGAAGAGTGCTTATTGAGAAGAGTTATATTTAAATATTTTAAAAAACATCAAAGCAGATCTGCCCCGAAGGAGACTTAAGAGTTAAGCAAATGAAATTACCTTTTTGCTTTTCTTCAGCGCTGCGAGAGACAGTGTCTTTAATTGTTTTTACTCATGATTCTTCACTGTTCTTTATTTGTTCCTCAGCCGAGTGAACACAGGAAACTGACTGCCTGACTTTGGAACCAGAGGAAGACAGGCAGCCGACGCGAGGCAGGAAGAAGAGAGACCGCTGAAAGATCTCCGCATAGCACAGTCGGGAAGCAGGAATGCAGTTGAGAGCACGCCGTTGCTGCAGTTCAGGTAAGGCTCAGGAAGATCCGAGGTCAAGCGTTTGACTGCACCGCTCGGCTTGTATTTAAAGGTAGGTTTACACGTGCCGAAAGGCACGCGGAGAACAGGGATGGTTTGACAGTTTGCACGGGATGGGTGGGGAGGCTTAACAATTGGCGCGTGTGAGCGCTAACACGTTTTTTTGAATATGTAAATGGATCTTGGTACACTTTCAGACTTGCAACATTCTGCAATACATGATTACAATGAATTTTCATGAACCAAGTTAAATAAACAGAATTACCTTCATAAAGAATATGTTACAACATACAAATAGCAGTTGCTGAATAAAATTAACAATCTATAAATTCTTTGGCTTCTCAGAACTAGAAGGGAACAGGTTTGTGCTGGGACTTGTGAAACCATGACGCTGACGTTGCAAGGATCCAATCCTTGTAAAGTACTTATTTTGTGTTTTAAACTTCGCCCTGGAAAGATATGTAGAAATTTTCTTAGTATATAAATGGATTGCTGTCGAATACTACACTGCATACAGGGCCTGACTATGCCTTCCCTGAACCTCTTCTGCAATAACTTGTTCTACATTTCTAGATACCATTACCTCTTTCGCTCTAGGAGTGCCATTTTTCATTTCATAATATCGTTCTCTTTCATCAATACCATAAACTAATGTGTGATCCTGGAGATAGCTTTCTTCATTAAAGAAAGGCTCTGCAGTAGAAGTATGCATGCTTTCTCCACTAAAAACAGTACTAAAGTTAGTTCTATTGACTAATCTTTTCTTCTGGTTTTGTCTCCTCGTATACAACATTATTTTGACAAAAACTTTCATTCTATTTCTAATCAAAATAAAAAGTTTCCTTTTCAAATCAAAGACCTTATAAACTACTCCCTCAACTTGTTCTTTCTGTTTCAGTCCCTCTCTCCTTCCGTCCTTTTTCATATTTCTCAGTTGATTTACAACCACTCTACTATGAAACATCTTGGCTCTGATTTCCTTAAACTGCTTCTGTCTCCAGGTTAAGGTGTGTCCCTCTGTGTTACATTCTTTCCTGTTCTTGTAATATAGATTTTGCCCATTCTTATTCTTTCTCATAGTTTGCTTTTTATTTTCATTATTTCACAATCTTTACAGGTGTCCACATGTATTTTTAAGAAATAACTTTGTCCTCTTGCCAGTAGCTCTTTTTTCTTTCACCACTTTTTCTGCATTTTTCCCCTTTTGTGTCTCAGTTCTGCAGAGAAACTGTAGATGCTACTGTTGCTTTTTCCTTCAAACATTTGTAGGCATTCTAACTGTCTGTAGTTATGTATATATTATTCTGTAAAAAAAACTAAGTATATTTTAATTTGTAATCTATCCAACAAACCAACTACTTTACTTATGAATTACACATAATAAAAAAACTGTTTTTATGTTATGTTGCAGTTTTAAATCTACAGATGAACCTAGCTATATAACTAAATGCACTTACTTCAATATTCGAAACCCAAAGGAAAACACAAAACTTTATTCATTACTTATCTTTAACATTGTAGCACCCTCTCCTACAACACAGCAGCACCATATGTCAGTTCTCACTTATACATGGTCAAAGACTAGTTTAGCCCTTCTGTAGTAAATTTTAAAATGAACATCAACCACAGTGTAGAAGTACATACAGTGTCTCAACACTGTAAATCCAAAAAGACAACATAACAGCTATTTTTGCATCTCTCTACCACTGTGTTAGTGGTGTATTTAGCATCTCAGTACTTTTCTTCTTAAGTGTATTACATTAACATTTTGGGAAACAGTGCATATAAAAATCTGCACATTAATCTCTATCAGAGTATATAGGTCACTAATTCTTCTGAGTACATACAAAGAGTGTGTCACAGCTTGCATATATAATTCACCAGATGGTTCTAAAAGACTACATATTCCTCACTAAAACTTGTAAATACATCTGTTTGTGGTTGAATACTTGAATACTCCTGGATGATTGAATGAGTGCATAGGTAGTGCCTAGTTGATTCCCTGAGGATACAGGTAGTGCCTGGATGATTCCCTGAGTATATGAGAAGTCCATGTGTCATTCCATATCTGCGTAGTTACTGCCTATGTGTTTGCATGAGTATATCACTACTATCTGGGTGTTTGGATGAATGCATGAGTAGTGCCTGAATGATTAGATAAGTGCATGACTAATGCCTCAATAATTCAATACATGCATAGATAGTGGTTGGATGATTAAATAAATACAACTCTAGTGCCTGGATGATTGCAGGAGCGCATAGATAGTATATAGGTGATTTATAGAGTGCATAGATGGTGCATACGTGATTGTTTAAGTAAATGCTTAGCACCTAGCAGATTGCATAAGTGCATGGGTAGTGTTTCAGTGATTTGATGACTACTTGGCTGCTGCCCATGTGTTTTTGGTTCAGTGAACAGGTAGTGCCTGGGTGTTTAGATAACTACATAGGTAGTGCCTAGATAATCGATTGGGTGCATCAGTAGTGCCTGGCTGATTAGATGACTGCATGACTAGTGTCTGAGTGATTGCATGAGTACATCGTTAAAGCTGAGTGATTGGATGAAAGCAAGTGTACTGCTGGAGTGATTGAATTAGTGCAAGAATATTGCCTCAGTAATTGAATGAGTGCATAGGTACTGGATGGGTGATAAGTTCACTGCAATGGTACTTCCTGCGTAATTAGATAAGTGTGTGAGTAGTGCCTGAGTGTTTGGATGAGTGCATGGGTTATGCCTCAGTATTTCGATGACTTCATGAGTTATAAGTGGGTGTTTGGATTGGTGCATGGGTTGTGCCCAGGTGTTTGAATGACTGCATAGGTGCAGGCTTGGTGATTGTATAAGTGAATGGTTAGTGCCTGGGTGATTGAATGAATGCATGGGTAGTGCCTGCCAAGTTCAATGACTACATAATTAGTGTCTGTGCGATTGCAAGAGTGCATGTGTAATGCCTGGGCAGTTGAATAAGTGCGTGGATAGCGCATGAGTGATTCGATGACTACCTGAGTAGTGGCTGGGTGATTGGATGAGTGCCTGAGTAGTGCCTGGCTGACTGTGAAAGTACTTCCATTGCTGTTAGATACATAACAGTTGTGACTATCTCTGTGACTCATTGTTTAAGTCATTCTGTCAGTATCAAACTAACTATTTTAGTGTATCTATCCTGTTCTACTAAGCTATGTGTGAGTGAAGTCTACATATCACACTTGATATATAATTGAATACATGGCTGTCTAGGAACATACATTGCTCTGCTACTCAGCGTGCACATGCATCACTAACTTTCTAAAACTGAAAACAACAATTCTCACTTTTTCAAAGCACAAAACCTTTTCTAAACTGTAAACTTACATCATTTTTCAAATATTTCTTGTGTCTTTAAAACATATATTCAGCATTTATCAAAGAAAAGTTACACACCAAGTGAAGCAAGCACAAGAACTCTCAAGAGAAATTCTGCATTATTAACCCTCCTCAATTTTAAACAGAGCATGTTTAAAGAAATGCACCACCCTCACCATATACATGACTTTTTCAACAACCTTAGAGAACATAGATCACCATGTAAACATATATGTGATTTCATAATAGATATACACCTTCAGGCATCTTTCCAAAAATATATAATTCTCTACGGGCCAGATGTACGACCCTTTTTTGCGGCTGCAACCGGGAGATCCTCTCGTTTGCGGCCGCAAAAAAGGGTAATAGCATGTACAAATGCTATTTTGCGAGTCACTGACTCGCAAAATAGCATTTGCGACTCTCGCTATTAGGAAGGGGCGTCCCTTCCTAATAGCGAGTCAACATGCTATGTACTAATGTTTTGCAACCGCATTTGCGGCCGCAAAACACTCGCAGTTTACCACCTACTTCAAGTAGGTGGTAAACCACACTCAAGGAGAAGGGTCCCCAAGGGACCCCTTCCCTTTGTGAGTATGTGGGAAAATATTTTTAATAGCAGGCAGTGGTCCCAGAGACCACTGCCTGCCCTTGAAAAAATGAAACTGAAAAGTTTCATTTTTCTTTTAAATGCATCCCGTTTTCCTTTAAGGAAAACGGGCTGCATTTAAAAAAAAAACTGCTTTATTTAAAAGCAGTCCCAGACATGGAGGTCTGCTGAGCCCAGCAGGCCACCATCCCTAGGAGTGCCCGCCATTCTCAATGGGGTCGCAAATTGCGAGTGGCTCATGAATATTCATGTGCCTCGCATTGTGCGACCTCATTGGGAATCGCAAACAGTGTCTCAAACGCTGCGGTGCATACCAATTTGCGAGTCGCAAATGCGACTCAATTTGCGAGTCGCAAATTGGCGGGTTGTAAATCTGGCCCTACACCTTTAAGTAAACTCAAGAGTCTCATCGTACATATAAATATCTGCAACCAGAAAAACCATATCTCATCATCTAAACATATGCAAATCAGTCATATAAGTTAAAAACCACATTGAAAAACACTTCCTAATACATACCTAACAAGTATTCCTACTTTATAATTCATATTTAGGCGCAGCACATTTTCTTATCTACACTACACTACTCCAGTTTAATAATGTGACTAAAAGTACTACAATTCCCAGAATGCAAATAACATAGGCCTATCTGTTCTGCACATGATGCTTAGACATTTAAAACATTGTCATTTTTAAAGGCAGTGCTCATTGTAACTTTCAACAGTACTAACATCTTGAACACATACCCTGTGCCAGATATAGTTCATCTGATATATTTTTTTCATATCACTGTCATGCTCTTTTTTTATCTAACTCCCATATACTTCTTCATTTCAAAAGTAAAGTTTTTAAATAATTAAAAACTTATGGTACACCACTCTCATACTCATACAAAGCAACTATAAAATTACAACCTCTTCAACTTTCTACTCTATGATCCTGAGAAAGGCAGCACATGAAATCATGTCTTTAATTTTAGGCTATTCTATCTCCACTTGTGAATGGTTAGCATCTGTTAACCCTTTTCCTCTCTTTCAAAATGAGGTTCCTGTCTCCGCGTGTTCGCAAAGTTTTCGCAATGATCCCAGAGTAATCGTGAAAAAACCCAGGAATCCAAACCGATATTTAGCTTCAGTTTTTTTTAATTTAAATACTGCACAACAGTTTATTACATAGTCCTGAGTTGGAAATTAAAGTTACTTAAATTGTTTCATAGCTACTCAACTTATAAAAAAATGTTCTGTCTCTTTAACACCCTTCCCCCCCCCAATACACTCTTAGCTCAGTGTACCAAGCAACCCAGTGGAACCAGTAGGTCACAAGTTCACAGCACATTCTAGAAATACCATGCTACTTCCAGATGAGATACAGCAGGTGTGGTTAACGCCACAGATTCAAAAGCATATCCATGTCTCTATTACATTTCTTTTTTTAAACAACAGCCAATAATAGGACTTCTAGCTATTGCATCCAACACACTACCTAATGTTATTCACTTACATGCTGACAGCATCCAATGAAATATATTTAAAGAAATACCTCCATTTTAACTGCTTTTCATTTGGAAAGCTTCCTCATTCAGCTCCAGCCTTCTACTGATTGCTATTGCTCCTTCACTTCAAAATGCTTAGAGTGAGGATTGTTGGCCACAGCTATGGCTATTGGGCTAAAGAAGCTGCAAAAAATAGAGGTATTGACAGGGACTTGGGTTTGACAAATGTGGAGATTACTTGGTTTAGCCAGAGAGGATTAAAGTTTCATCAGTTGCTGGCTTTGGTTAAAACCATTGTGGATTGCCGAGCTCCTCACCTCATGATTGTGCACTGTGGTGGCAATGAACTCGGCACATTGACTGGGGTAGGGCTGGAAAGCCTAATGAAGGATACCTTTGCAGAACTGATGTCGCTTTTCCCTCACACTGCCTTGGTGTACTCTTATATATGCCAACGACAGAAATGGAAGAGGACGAATCAATTCTGTCCACATATTGACAAAGCCAGGAAGCATGTTAATAAAACTGTTTCTGTTTTCCTCAGGGACCGTAACATGGGCTCTATCTACCACAACAATCTATGTTTTAGCATGCATGCAATCTATAGCAGTGATGGAGTTCACTTTACAAACGAAGGTAACAGGGTGTTTCTAAGCAACCTGAAACTCTGCATACAGTCTTATCTGTAGCTTTCTTATACACACTCCCAACACAAAGGCTCTTGTCAGAGCCACCAAAGTGCACAAAATTCAGTTTATTTTCAAGTTTACAAATTTTTTGGAGGGAATTTTTGAAAGCCACAATGACATCGCGATGATCATGAAATTGCAAACAAAAGCAGACATTCAACGACCACCACCACATTCAAAAATGTTAACTTAAAAATGCTTTCTATTACAATACCACTTTACTAACTACATCACCGCTTAAAAAACATGTTTGTACACATATTTTTCTAGTATTTGTTTTTTAAAACTGTGTTTGAACCCTACTTCCCGTCTTTGCGACGACGCCGAGAGTCGCAATGACTCTGGTAACCGCAACTATTGAGCCTTGTTTAAGAAGTGTAAACACATATGCACACATTTTACAGTATTTTAGACATTAGGGGTTTATCAGAGCACAATTTAAAATCATAATTTTCTAGGGATTTGTATAAAAACCATCTTTAAAACCAATTTTCCTTTTTTGCGATGATGCCGGGCATCGCAATGATATTGGTAGCAGCGATAACCGCTAATACATCGCAAAATGACAAAACAAAAGCAGACATTCAATAGCCACCACCACATACAAAACTTATAATTGCAAAATAGATCATAACCATTACACTAAACATATTACTATCTAAAAGAATCTATAATAGAATGTATAATTGCCTTAATATCTCTATAACACAGTGTATAACTCTTTCAGTGGAATCTGTGACTGCATGCATCACTGTATCAGTAAGTTTCTCATTCACTGTATATGTATTTCAGTGGACCTATGTGATGGTGCATCAGTCTAGCAATAGTTCTGTAACAAACTGCATGACTTTCTCAGTGCATCTATGAGTGGGTGCACCAGTGTCTCAATGGGTCTTTGATTCGTTGCATGAGTCTCTCTGTCAATCTGTGAGTATGTGCATGAGTGCCTTTGTGCATTTGTAAGTAAGTATATAACTTACTGACTGGATCTGTGAGTGGATACATGAGTGTCTAAGTGCATGTCTCAGTGGGTGAGCGAGCGGGTGCATGAGTCTCTCAGTGGGTCTATGAGTGGGAGCGTGAGTGTCTGAGTGGTTCTGTGAGTGGGTGCGTGGATCTCTGAGTGCAACTGTAAGTGGGTGTGTGAGTCTGAGTGTATGAGTGACTGGGTGCATAAGTCTCTGAGTGGGTGTGTGAATTACTGTATTGATGTGTGAGTGTCTAAGTGGGTCTGTGAGTGGGTGTATGAGTGTCTGAGTGGATCTGTAAGTGGGTGTATGAGTGTCTCAATGGGTCTGTGATTGGGAGCATAAGTCTCTGAGTGGGTGAGTGAATAGGTGCATGCAGGAGTGTCTGAGTGCGTCTGTGACTGGGAGGGCAAGTGTCTGGGTGGGTCTGTGAGTGGATGTTTGAGTCTTTGAGTGGGTGAATGAGTTGGTGCGTGTACATCTGAGTGAGTCTGTGAGTGGGTGTGAGTGTCTCTGTGGGTCTTTGAGTACATACATGAGTGGGTCTGTAAGTGGGTGCATAAATCTCTGACTGGGTCTGTACATGGGTGCATGACTTTTCGAGTGAGTCTGTAAGTGGGTGTATGAGTATTTGAGCAGTTGTGTGAGTGGGTACATGAGTGCCCAGGTGGGTCTGTGAGTGAGTGTAAGAGTCTCTAAGTGGGTATGAGACTGTGCGCATAAGTCTATAAGTGGGTCTCTAAGTAGGTACGTGAGTCTCTGAGTGGGTCTGTACATGGGTGTGTCACTCTTCAAGCGGCTCAGTAAGTGGGTGCATGAGTACCTCAAGTATCTGAGTAGGTATGTGACGGAATGTATAAGTGTATGAGTGGGTATGTGAATAGGTGTATAAGTGTCTGAGTGAGTTTGTGAGTGCATACATGAGTCTGTGACTGTGACCAGCGAGGGTGTGTATATAGATATAGATACTTTGTGTTTTATATTTCCACCAATATTCGCAGTGTCACCTCAATAGTCGTGAAGGTGCACAGGGGGTCGTGCTGGCGGTCGCGGCATCTTCACAAATATCGCACACGATTAAAAAATCTATTTTGGACACATAACTTGTGTCACTAATACCCCCATTTCTCAAATATGGGGTCAGAGTATCTCCACCCTCACCCCTTATCTTAGGTTTGACACAAATTTTCAGCCCCAGGAACCCTTCCAATCGATGGGGGATGCAACTTTCTGTTCAGGTTGCGTCCAGCCAATAATGGCATTCCTGTTGGTGCATGCATTCGTGATTTACCTCGAACACGTTGCGATGTAACCGCAATCACCATGAAACCGCTGCAACTTTCTAATCAGTTTGCGTCCGCCCCATCAGAGCATTCCCGCTGGCATGCATTTGCTATTTACCTCGAACACGTCACGAAATATCCGCAGCCAGAGATATCACTATAGTGTTCAGATTTAATTTCACAAACACTACTGAGTGGATTAGCACCAAATAACAAAACCCACAATCTGCATAACAACATCTACCTTTCTGCCAAATTTTGTGTAATTCCGTCCAGCTGTTTGGGTTGTAGGTTTGACAATGTGTTCCCATGGGAATTAACATTAGAAACACACCCTTATTTGACACCCCTATTTCTCAGTCCCCACTGCATGGATCACCCCCAAACTTTCCATGGCACACAAAACTACTTTGACCCTTATTTTGGAAAATTTCATGAAGATTGGTCAAACGACGTCAAAGTTATAGGCAAGTTAAAAAATGCTTTTCCTATGGAAATTGGAAATTAGGTCCTAACTATAACTAAGTACTGGCGAGTGCCAGTAGGATATATATATATATATATATATATATATTTAAAATGTAGGAGATCTTTTTTTTACGTTTTATATGTCCTGGTAGTGAAAACCCTCAAAATGTGTTTTACACCACTGTTAGGCCTGCCTCTCCCTTTGGATAACATTGGGTTACCTTTTTAGATTTAGTAAGTTATAAGTTTTGATTGGGAACAGGTAGAAATGTCATGTTTATACTCAAATGAATTGCAATTCCAAATCCTCATTAATGGTAGAGTTGGATTTTCAATTACCAATCTGAAAATGCCCCTTTTAGAAAGTTGGCATTTTCTTGTCTTAAACATCTGGGGCCTGCTGCCAGTATCCTGGGTCACGTGATCCTGCTGTTAGGCTTTGTATATTCCTCCCAGACAGTGATAGAATAGGGCTTAAAGGTGGGCGGGAATGGCCATCATGACAGGATGGGTGGGGGCGGAGTTGTTTCCTGCCCCACTTGAACTTCAATAGGGGCTGCCTCAAGCACACACAAATAAACCTAACACCAGTCTTTTATGAACCTAGACTTCTTGGAGCCTAGCAGGAGAAGGGAAGAGGGCGTATCCCTCACTTTAGAGGCTAGTGCAAGGCATACATATTGGACAGCCTGAGTCATTCTTCAGTAAGCTCCTGAATCTGTGGAAGATTCCAGAAAGACTGCCTTGACCCCAGGGGACTTTCCTGCTGCTACCAGACAACTGCCCTGCTGCTAGAGGCCTGCCTGTGCCCCCAGAGGACTGTCTTGCTGCTTGAGACCTACCTTACTGAAGGAGAACTGGGCCATTTCCTTGTTCCCAGGCTACCTGAGTGACTCCAAGGGTCATCTGGCTGACCTCCTGTTTTTAGCAGCGACACAATAAGCGCCAGAGGTTTGGTTTACATTCAACTGCCCAGCTAAACTGCTACACTACACCCGCAAATGGACCGGCCTGAGCCCTGTTGGCCCCTGTTGGCCCCTGCTGGAGTGAGTTCCTGATCCCCCACAAGGTGCCTTACCCTTGGATGGCATCAGAGAGAACTCCTCATTGACTAACTCGAGTTCCATCAAATCTAGTGCAAAGTGATGTGAAGCCCCCCAAAGCCTCGTCGCACAGCTGCAAGTTTCCTCAGAACCGAAGCTGAGTGATGGCAAGCAGAGCAAAGCTTCACCACACAGCTTTATCAGAACTGACGTCAGAGGGTGGAAAGCCTCCTAAAGTAATGCTGTTCAGGCCTTGCACCAAGGATACAAGGGTCAATTCTCAGTGGGCCACACTTGGTCCTGTGCTAGGCCTGTGCTCCATCGTGGTCGGCCCAAACGTCTGCCAGTTCCGTTCCAGCCTGAACAAATATCTTCAGTTAGTGCTTTATGCCTTTTGGCACTACTTTTATCTAAATGTTTAAAATTCAATATCTCTAGTTCTACTAATTGGATTTTTGTCTTTCTTATATCATTTCAGATAATACAATTTATTCTATAGTTCAAATTTGGTTTGGGATTTTCTTGTGTTGTGTTGGCAGGTCTTTAAGATGATGTTTTGAGGATACAGTGAGGCACTGAAATATTATTATATGATGACATTAAGGACAAAATGCTGCTTAAAAAAATCCCTCATCCTTTATCTAAACTTCTCCAATCATCTAATTTCCATCTTTACTCTCTAAAGAAGATTAACTATTTGTTAATTCTTTCCAGACTTGAAGCAACAGACAATGCCATTATCGTACACCTGGACATCTGCATAGCCAATCTAGAGGTAGCACCTCAATCCTACCTTGCTCCACTCCGAGCCAATTTCTACTCAACCGCTACAGTCTGGTCCTTCCTGGAAAAAATATGAATATTTCAATTTCTCCCCAATAATTTGGCAGATATGTGGTTACCTATTGAGGGTGGGATCAAACTGAAAATATGTTGCCTTGCCTACAACGCAGTACACCAAAACCTATGCATTCAATGTTTTCTATTTGACAAAGAAAATATTCAAAAGTTCCCAAGAGAGGTATCAGCCATTTACAAGCACAGCAACCAACTTTTGCCACTTACCGATGGAAGGCATAGGTTCTCTATCGCACCATCTTTCCTATAGAAAGTTCTTAAAGACACAATTTTGTAACCTAATCTGAATTGCAACACATTGAAGAAAATATATAAAATGGATCTACATTAATATTTAACAGAGAACATTTACTATTTATTTTTGAGCTAAATCTTTTTTTAAATATTTCCTTTTACACCCAGTGGGTCTTCTAGTGTTAACAACTTAATTACTTTCAATTAACTTTGGCCTGTTTTGTCTGTATAATAGCCGGTATCGTTGACTTTACATGTGAACAACTTTATAGCAGTAAGTGTTTGAGTGTAGGCCATTCATCTAGCAGCATGGTTTCAAAACTGACCTAGAAGGATTGCACTTATATTAATTTTTTTGTATTTGAAGAAATTTGTATTTTTGGTATCCTTCTTGACATTCTAGTCAAGAAGATTTTGAATGTTTTGATATGACTTTTTTGTAGCATTAAGCACCTATATATAGTTTTACTTACTATATATATGAGCAAAATGGCTCAGTACTAGATATCTAAGTGCTGGTCATGTCCTGAGGGAAAGGAGAATCGAGGCGGGTAATGGACAGCATGATTAACGCTCAGTACGTTTTTGCATCACGTAATTTCTTGTTTTTGTGCACATAGGAATTTTGATTGACAGTTTGTTTTTTCAACATATTAGGGATATATATCAATGAAATGTAATTCAGTTCATTGTGCGCCAACAATTCCAAGTTCCGTGTATGGGGTGTTTATGGTATAACACCTCAGTTTTTATAAAAAATAAATAGATGCAGGTCCTTTGAATCAACGGGATTGGTTGAAATCAGTATTCAATTGGTGGAGGTGTAATGGTATAGCAGTTGGTTTTCAAATAATGTCACACAGGTCCTCTGAGGTAATGTGATTGTTTGTAATTGTCATTTAAATAGTGGTGTTGGAGCGCTCCGCTTTGCTTACTCTGAGGGAGACACCGGGCATGTTTGAAAGTATGCGCTCAATCGGGGATATTTTTGCTGAGATTTTTGGTTTGAACTTTAGCATGTCCGCCTTGTGTATTGATTAACTGTTTGAATTTTTCCTCTTTTTAATACTTTAGGGACACCTCATACCTTATGGATTGCCCGTAAATGTTCCATTGGAGTTGGAAATATGTTTTTAAAACAGTATAATATGATGCAAAAAGTATGTTTGGATAAAATATCTTGTGCTTTTGCAATAATTATCGGTAGTTTGGTATTTGCGAGTTTAATCAGAAAATATCTGCTGATTCTGATGGACATCAAAATTTGGCTATGAGACGTGCTTCTGTTTGTACAATGAAAGTGAGACTTTGTGTTGAATATGATGATACTGAGCCTTGGGTAGTCATGCTGTGGAAGTTTCTTTAAATGTGCAATTTTGTGTGACAAATTATTTGTTTCAAAGACTTGCGCGCGCATACGCAAGCTATTGCTCATCACGAATATGATTTTGTTGCCAACATAAGCACTGAACACGTGTCCTGAGGGATTCCTTTCTAATAAGATAAGGGGTATGCCGACACAGAGATAAGAGAACTGTGGGACAACAAGTGCATGGGGCCAGCAGAATATATATATTTATCTTTGGAGACAATAGAACTTCCCATTTGGATATGATCTGCCTTAAGCAAGGGAACAGGATTTTTGAGACCTCAATGCACTAAACAATAAATCAAGCCCTGAAGAAGTCTCTTGTGAAGAGAAAAAAAACACGTTGGCTACATGAGAAATCTGATTTTAAGAAGATTTGAATAAAGCAATTCTTTTTAAAACAAAGAAGTCTGTGCATCCCATGTCTTAATAAGATGTGTATTACATGTCCATAAATGAGGAATTGTGTGTGCAGATTATTCCTGTGCCATGCATACAAGGCCCTGCGCAACCTTCCACCAACAGGCCAGACAACTCTGATCAGCGTCTCTCTCCCTCGCAGACACACCACATATGCACCGAACCAACAGTAGGGGATGCTCCTTCTCACACCTGGCAGCCAAGGCTTGGAAAGGCCTCCCCCTGCACCTCAGGACCTCACAGTCACTCCAGCAATTCAGAAGAGAGATAAAGACCTGGTTGAATGAATGACTGTACCTCCACACAGCAGTTCCAGCTCCAGCGCCTAGAGACCCCTATGGGTGATTTCCCACCCTTTATAAATGTATGATTGATTGGTTTTGAAGGATTTCCGCTGGAAGTTCTGATGCAAGCATACAGAAGAACATAATTCTATGAGTTATTGTTTGAGAAATGTTTCATATTATGTTGTACATCTCCGGAGTGTAGTTGCTGAGGAAGAAATGGGTTAGTGTTAAGATGATTTAATTAGTACAAAGTTGTTTGTGATTTGCCAATATTATCTAACCATGATCATACCATGGTGAAATTTTGTTTTTTGCTAATAGTTAGGCATAGATTGTGTATAAAAAACCCTGGTCTTAAAGCTTTTCAATTTCCTCTTGTAACTTTGTCCCATTAATTTAAGACTTTTTTTTCCTCAGTTAGAATGGTGTCAGTATGAGTAAGACACTTACAATCTGGAGCAATTCAATGGCTTAACTAAGGATTTTATTGTGATTCTAGGATTTTGTATTCTGTACTGGAGCCTTCATGACAAGCAATGCATTATTTTCTGTATTGTTTATTAATCCTATTTTAAACCCTCTAAACTTAAATCTGACCTAGAACTCAGTTCTTGAGCAGTCGCAGTTGTAATTTGAAATATTTGGGGTTATTAATGGGGAGGGAAGTCTCTTGCCGCTAGATCAACAAGAGAATCCGTAGCCAAAGTGCCCAAGGTAAATTTTGGGGTGTGCAAGAAATTGGGGTTCAGAAGGTAATCGGGGTACAGCTTCCAACAATCCGTGGTTTGAGTTGTCTTGTATGTTCTGTTTTAGTGATTACTGGAGATTGTGAAGAGGATACCTGAGGCTGATTTACATTAGTGGCTGTACTTATGTTATGATATTCAACCATCACCAAGAGGTAACTATCATGTTTTCTCCTGGCTATCTCTTAAAGCTACAGTTTGTTATATATATATATATATATATATATATATATATATATATATATATATATATATATATATATATATCTACTGGCGGTCGCCAGTAGATAGTTATAGTTAGGACCTATTTTCCATAGGAAATCCGCAACATTCTATTTGAAATAACTCTTGCGTCGGTTGACGAATCTTCGCGAAATTTTCAAACTTTGTGGCCTGCTCCGGTCCGCTCCTATCCTGAAAGTCTTGGGGTGATTCGTCAAGCGGGGGCCGAGAAAAAAGGGGGGTCCCAAAACGTGTTTTCCCCATTCATTTTCCCATAGGAAACTTTAGCCACGGCTACAGCCCGAACTGCTGAACGGAATTACACCAAATTTGGCAAAGAGGTAGTTCTTGGTTCAGAAAGAACCCTTTTTGTTAAATGGTGTAAATCCGTTCAGTAGTTGTTGAGAAAATCAAAAGTAAAATCACATATATATCTATGCCCGCTTAGGGTCCGCGTACCCTCCCGATCACGAGCTGCATGCTAATTGGCTGTCCACACTCCAAATCAGGAAGTGTTGGCAGCCATTTTGTCCCTCGGTAGAAACGAGGCACAAAAACAAGTGCGCAAAACGCACAAAGGGTGCAGGATAGAAACACCCTGACCCCCTAGGTCTGCTCAGGGGGTCCCACAAGGACCCCCTGTGCAGAAAAAAGCATTTTTGTTTTTTTTAAATCGGCGGGATGCGCTTAGGGTGCGCGGATCCCGCCGATAAAAAAAAAAATCGCAAGTGCGCAAACGCAAAAAGGGGGCAGGGGAGAAACGCCCTGATCCCCTAGGTCTGCTCAGGGGGTCCCACAAGGACCCCCTAGGCAGAAAAAAGCATTTTTTTTAATCGGCGGGATGCGCGGATCCCGCCGATAAAAAAAAAATCAAAGCGCGGTCTCCCGCGCTTCGATGCTATTTTGCCCCCGGGTGGCCCAAGTCCCGGGGGCATGCGGGGTTTATTGAAATAATGCTGGGGGGCCTCTAAGGGCCACCCAAGCCCCGGGGACCGCCACCCCCCGGGGCTTTCAATTAAAAATGGTGCGGGAGGGCACTCGGCCCTCCCGCAGCCCCGGGGACCGCCACCCCCCGGGGCTTCTTTTTAAAAAAAAAACATTTCCTGTGTGGGGGGGCTCGAGCCCCCCCACACGCCGCAGGGACCGCCACCTCCCCGGGGCACTAAGAATTACAATGTGGGGGTCCGTTTCGGACCCCCGAGCCCCGGGGTACACCACCTCCCCGGGGCTTTGCCAATGGAGGGAGGGGGGCCGCGTGGCCCCCCTCCTGGAGCCCTTGATGGCCCTGGGGACCACCGCCCCCCAGGGCCGGCTCCTGCAGTGTCCCGGGGTGCTCACCCCCGGGACACTGTAGTTTGTAATGGCAGGGCGGGAGCCTCGCGGCTCCCGTCCTGTCATAGCAAACTGCTTTGGGTTTTTGGAAGAGAGAGCAGGAAACCTGCTCTCTCTTCCAAAAACCAAAGACGATTGCTTTTCCACACGGGGAGCTGCATCTTAGCAGCTCCCCATGTGGAAAAGCAATGCCGGCTCCCGAGGGACACAGGGAGCCGGCGGGACCATGGGGGGATTGGGGACCCCCCCACGGTCCCCAACGGAGAGGGCCAGCCCCGGGGGATGGGGTCCCTGGGGCTAGTAGTGGCCCGGGAGGGGGGCCACGCGGCCCCCCTCCCCAAAATTAAAACATTTTAAAAATAAATAAATAAAGGCCGCCCCGGGGGATGGGGTCCCCGGGGCCAGTAGAGGCCTCAGGAGGGGGGCCAAGCAGCCCCCCTCCATAAACAAAAATATATATTTGGCCATGCCCCGGGGGATGGGGTCCCTGGGGCCGGAATTGGCCACGGGAGGGGGGCCCACGCGGCCCCCTTCCCGTTAATTTTTTTTTTTTTATTAAAAAAGGGGTCAGGCTTTGGGGGATGGGTCCCCAGGGCCCAAAAAAAGTCAAAAGAAGAGGGGCCACACAGCCCCCCTTCCAAAAAACAAAAAAACAAAAAAACACGCGATGGTGCTGAGGCCCCGCCCCCTCCCAGCAACACTCTGCAAACGCGCCCTGTGGCGCGTTTTAAGTTGGGAAATGAATTCCCCTTCAATACTGGGGGTCCCTGGGGGCAACTAGCCCACCAGGTACCTCCAGTAAGTGCCACAGGGCTGCGTTGCAGAGAGGTGACCCAGGCCATGCCCCTTTTTACACCTCTCTGCAACGCAGCTCTGTGGCGCTTACTGGAGGTACCTGGTGGGCTAGTTGGACCCCAGGGGCCCTCAGGATTCAAGGGGACTTAATACCCCAACTTAAAACGCGCCACGGGGCGCGTTTGCACAGTGGTGAAGGGAGGGGGCGGGGCTTCAGGTGACATGTGTGCAAACAGGCCCCGTGGCGCGTTTTAAGATGGGGCATTAAATCCCCTTCAATCCTGAGGGTCCCTGGGGGCCAACTAGCCCACCAGGTATGTTCAGAAAGCGCCACAGAGCTGCGTTGCAGAGAGGTGTAAAAAGGGGGGTGGCCTCTGAACACCTCTCTGCAACGCAGCTCTCTGGCGCATACTGGAGATATCTGGTGGGCTAGTTGGCCCCTAGGGACCCTCGGGATTGAGGAGGAATTAATTCTCCAACTTAAAACGCGCCACAGGGCGTGTTTGCAGACATGTCACCTCAGGCCCCACCCCTTCCTTCACCATTGTGCAAATATTCCTCTAAAATCAGCCGAACTACGAATTCCGATTTACTCACCTGTTATCAGGAGAGACCTCAGTGCTGCATCTTTGAGCCCAGTACTGATCCTGAAAAGTAATTTTAACCGTACTTACCAGTAACTTGAATTCCCTTCCATAGGCTAACATTGACTGGTTTCACTTGGAAATTCTTCTAAGTGTGGAGTTTTGGAACTTTATAATATTCCTCTAAAATCAGCCGAACTACGAATTCCGATTTACTCACCTGTTATCAGGAGAGACCTCAGTGCTGCATCTTTGAGCCCAGTACTGATCCTGAAAAGTAATTTTAACCGTACTTACCAGTAACTTGAATTTCCTTCCATAGGCTAACATTGACTGGTTTCACTTGGAAATTCTTCTGTGTGTGGAGTTTTGGAACTTTATAATATTCCTCTAAAATCAGCCGAACTACGAATTCCGATTTACTCACCTGTTATCAGGAGAGACCTCAGTGCTGCATCTTTGAGCCCAGTACTGATCCTGAAAAGTAATTTTAACCGTACTTACCAGTAACTTGAATTTCCTTCCATAGGATATCATTGCCTGCTTTTTGCTGAAAAAGTTTCTAAGTGTCGATTTTTGAAATATACAAATATTCCTCTAAAATCAGCAGAACTACGAATTCCAATTTACTCACCTGTTATCAGGACAGACCTCAGTGCTGCTTCTTTGAGCCCAGTACATATCCTGAAAAGTAATTCTAACCGTACTTACCAGTAACTTGAATTTCCTTCCATAGGCTAACATTGCCTGGTTTCACTTGGAAATTCTTCTGTGTGGAGTTTTGGAACTTTATAATATTCCTCTAAAATCAGCTGAACTAAGAATTCCAATTTACTCACCTGTTATCAGGAGAGACCTCAGTGCTGCATCTTTGAGCCCAGTACTGATCCTGAAAAGTAATTCTAACCGTACTTACCAGTAACTTGTATTTCCTTCCATAGGAATCCATTGTCTGGTTTTCAGCAGAAAAGTTTCAAAGTGTCGATTTTCACAAACTACAAATATTCCTTAAAAATCGCCTGTATGACTTAAACGCATTCTTTCAACTGTTTACAGGAGATGCACCAGTGCTGGATCCAGGATCCACCACTGAGTAAGAAAAAGTAACGATAACACTACTTACCTGCTAAGTGAATTTCCTCCCATAGGATAACATTGGTGATTCTATGTGAAAAAGTTTCAAGTGTCAAGTTTTAAAATACAATAATATTCCTTAAAAATCACTACTGTAACCAAAACGCTTTTACTCAACTGTTTACAGGAGATGTCCCAGGACTGAATCTAGGATCCAGTCCTGTGGTTAGAAAAGTAATCCATAAAGTAACTAATTGCATTTAACTAGAAATTCACATTGAGCTCAATGTTGCATTGTGTTTGAAATTGTGTTGCCCATTGCAACAACTGTAACTACTGTACTTAAAAGTCTATTGCCTATTTGCAAAGTATTTAAACTAAAATAATTCATTCTGAGAAAGTATATTTTGTAATGTAATGTATAATGTAATTACAATGTAATTTAAAAAATAAAATATCTAAAAATAAATAGTTTAAAAAAAGTAGTAAATCTGTATCAAAAAAATAAATATAACAATTAATACATTTAAAAATTGTCATTTACAAAAACTTTGAAATTCACTGAAAAAACCATAGGTTTCAGGCACGTTATAGTTAGAAATTAGCATTTAAAAAACCTTTGAAATTCACTGAAAAAACCATAGGTTTCAGGCACGTTATAGTTAGAAATTAGCATTTAAAAAACCTTAGGTTTTAGGGACAGTTATAGTTAGTTGGACATTGCACTCGTACAAAACCCGTGAAATTCCCCCATTATAGTTAGTTCAGCTAACTATAACTCGCGCCCCCGCAATGCACTGCTGATGACGTCACATATTACATCACTCATGACATGGTCAGTGACATCACTGATGACATCACTGATGACATCTCAAATGACATCACTGATGACATCACTGATGACATCATCCATGTGATAATTTCATGCATCTTCTCACACCCTAATATAACTTTTGATACACCCACTCTAAATTACAGACTGCCATTCTCAAAACCATAGACACTCCAACACCAATAACTACATACCCACTCACTGATTCTTAGGTCTACACACACACATCTACTCACTCACCTGTACAGTCACTCATACTTACGGTCACTCAGTACAGGACTATCATATGCACTCATACACCTACATAGACACTCACACACCGCCACTCATCCATAAAGGTACTCACACACCTAGTCAGTCATGCAAATAAATAATCACACTGCCATTTACTCACCTATACAGTTATACACACACCAGCTCACTTACTCATACAAATACTAGCACATTCTTACGCTCTTATACAATCACTAATACAAGTACACACTCATCCATACAGTCACTCTCACAATCACTCACTCTCACTTATACCCATTTATATACTCCAACACACATATATACTGCCTTTCACATATGTAGTTACTCACACATGTACCACTGAGATATACATTCACTCACTAACACACCCATACACACACTCACCCACCCATACAGTCCATCACAGATGCACTCTTGAAACCATGCACCCAGTGAATCACCCACTGATACATCTATGTGCAGTCACACACACCCCATCCACACAAACACTCAGGCACCCATACAGATACTCAGACAACCAATCAATAACTCATATAGACACTCATGTAGCTATTTACAAACCCATGCAGCCACTTACACACCAACAGACAGACGGATAAAGACATTCACACAGTTTAGTCACTAACCCATGCATTTAGTAAGATACGTTTAATCACTCACTTATAGAGTCAGTCACGCACCTACTAAATCATCCATCCAGACACTTATACACCCACTCATTATTCAATACACCTTGGCATATATATTAAACATATTTAAACTTTATAGAAACACACAGTCACTGCATGATGTCTTCAGTGATGTCATTTGAGATGTCATCAGTGATGTCATCAGTGATGTCACTGACCATGTCATGAGTGATGTAATATGTGACGTCATCAGCAGTGCATTGCGGGGGCGCGAGTTATAGTTAGCTGAACTAACTATAACGGGGGAATTTCACGGGTTTTGTACAAGTGCAATGTCCAACTAACTATAACTGTCCCTAAAACCTATGGTTTTTTCAGTGAATATATATATATTTTCACAGAAACCGGTAAGGGTAAAAGGCTGTCAGTCGGGGCGGTCCATGTTCAGGGTACCGGAAACCCTGCAATATACCAGCACAAACTTCTGTTTCTCCAGAAAGAAACACGGACGCCTTGGAAGATTGCAGTTAAGGTGTTTATTGACTGCACAAACAACGCGTTTTGGCTTTCGCGTGATCAAGGCGAAAGCCGAAACGCGTTGTTTGTGCAGTCAATAAACACCTCAACTGCAATCTTCCAAGGCGTCCGTGTTTCTTTCTGGAGAAACAGAAGTTTGTGCTGATATATATATATATATATATATATATATATATATATATATATATATATATATATATATATATATATATATATCAATCCAATGCGGGGTTACCAATCGCGCTCTCAGGTTATCGCATGAAACCAAGCAGGACACCAAAGTTAGAAATGGGGTTTATTATCATCATAAACCCTCCGTGACGCGTTTCGACTTCACAGAGTCTTGATCACACAGTGGGGACTCTGTGAAGTCGAAACGCGTCACGGAGGGTTTATGATGATAATAAACCCCCATTTCTAACTTTGGTGTCTTGCTTGGTTTCATGCGATAACCTGAGAGCGCGATTGGTAACCCCGCATTGGATTGATATTGAATTACCGGTTTTCTCCGCCGGCACCGCGCCACACCTCCACGGGCCTGGGATCTCTGGAAGGAGAGTCTTTGTTTGGTATATATATATATATCCAACCTTGTTTTCGCGTAAACCCGAGCCACTTGCAATGGCGGGCCGAGGCGGGGTCGCGAGTCCCACAGAATCCAAGCAAGTATCGTTTACACTTTAACCAAAAAACAATACGCCACGGCCTCAGTACTTCTTTCAGCGTGAAAAGTTTATTCCATCAACCACGTCACTCTAGAGTGACGTGGTTGATGGAATAAACTTTTCACGCTGAAAGAAGTACTGAGGCCGTGGCGTATTGTTTTTTGGTTAAAGTGTAAACGATACTTGCTTGGATATATATATATATATATTCACTGAAAAAACCATAGGTTTCAGACACGTTATAGTTACAAATTAGCATTTAAAAAACCTTTGAAATTCACTGAAAAAACCATAGGTTTCAGACACGTTATAGTTACAAATTAGCATTTAAAAAACCTTTGAAATTCACTGAAAAAACCAGAGGTTTTAGGGACAGTTATAGTTACTTGGACATTGCACTCGTACAAAACCCGTGAAATTCCCCCGTTATAGTTAGTTCAGCTAACTATAACTCGCGCCCCCGCAATGCACTGCTGATGACGTCACATATTACATCACTCATGACATGGTCAATGACATCACTGATGACATCACTGATGACATATCAAATGACATCACAGGACGGGAGCAAACTGCTTTGGATATTGGAAGAGAGAGCAGGGAAACCTGCTCTCTCTTCCAATATCCAAAGCGATTGCTTTTCCACATGGGGAGCAGCATGTCAGCTGCTCCCCATGTGGAACAGCAATGCCGGCTCCCAAGGGACGTGGGGAGCCGGCGGGACTGTGGGGGCAAGTAGTGGCCCGGGAGGGGGCCACGCGGCCCCCTCCCCAAAAAAGAGGAAAATTAAAAAAAAAAAAAAATGGAAAGGCCGGCCCCGGGAGATGGGGTCCCCGGGGCCTTAAAATGCCCAGAGGAGGGGGCCACGCTGCCCCCTCAAAAAATAAATATAGAGGCCATGCCCCGGGGATGGGGTCCCCGGGGCCAATACAGGCCCAGGGAAGGGGGCCACGCGGCCCCCTTCCCGTTTTTTTAAAGGTAATTTAAAAAGTGTAAGGCCCTGGGGGATGGGGTCCCCAGGGCCCAAAAAAGAAAAAGGAAGGGGGCCACACAGCCCCCCTTCAGGGAGAAAAAAAACAAAAAAAAACGATCGGGCCCGCAGGCCCCGCCCCTTCCTTCACCACTCTGCAAACGGGCCCCTGGCGCGTTTGCAGAGAGGAACAATTCCCTTGAATACTGGGGGTCCCTGGGGGCCAACTAGCCCACCAGGTACCTCCAGTATGCGCCAGGAGCTGCCTTGCAGAGAGGTGTACAGAGGCCACGCCCCTTTTACACCTCTCTGCAACGCAGCTCTGTGGCGCTTTTTGGAGGTATATGGTGGGCTAGTTGGACTCCGGGGACCCTCAGGATTCAAGGGGACTTAATCCCCCAACTTAAAACGCGCCACGGGCGCGTTTGCACAGTGGTGAAGGGAGGGGCGGGGCTTCAGGTGACATGTGTGCAAACAGGCCCCGTGGCGCGTTTTAAGATGGGGAATTAAATCCCCTTCAATCCTGAGGGTCCCTGGGGGCCAACTAGCCCAACAGGTACATCCAGAATGTGCCACAGAGCTGCGTTGCAGAGAGGTGTAAAAGGGGTGTGGCCTCTCTACACGTCTCTGCAACGCAGCCCCTGGCGCATATTGGAGGTTCCTGGTGGTCTAGTTGGCCCCTAGGGACCCTCAGGATTCAAGGGGACTTAATCCCCCAACTTAAAACGCGCCACGGGGCGCGTTTGCAAAGATGTCACCTCAGGCCCCGCCCCTCCCTTCACCATTGTGCAAATATTCCTCCAAAATCAGCTGAAATAGGAATTCCGATTTACTCACCTGTTATCAGGAGAGACCTCAGTGCTGCATCTTTCAGCCCAGTACTGATCCTGAAAAGTAATTTTAACCGTACTTACCGGTAACTTGAATTTCCTTCATAGGCTAACATTGACTGGTTTCACTTGGAAATTCTTCTAAGTGTTGATTTTTGAAACATACAAATATTCCTCTAAAATCAGCCGAAATCCGAATTCTGATTTACTCACCTGTTATCAGGAGAGACCTCAGTGCTGCATCTTTCAGCCCAGTACTGGTCCTGAAAAGTAATTTTAACCGTACTTACCAGTAACTTATATTTTCTTCCATAGGAATCCATTGTCTGGTTTTCAGCAGAAAACTTTCAAAGTGTCGATTTTCACAAACTACAAATATTCCTTAAAAATCGCCTGTATGACTTAAACGCATTCATTCAACTGTTTACAGGAGATGCACCAGTGCTGGATCCAGGATCCAACACTGAGTAAGAAAAAGTAACGATAACAGTTTTTACCTGCTAAGTGAATTTCCTTCCATAGGATAACATTGGTGATTCTATGAGAAAAAGTTTCCAAGTGTCAACTTTTAAAATACAATAATATTCCTTAAAAATCACGACTGTAACCAAAACGCTTTTACTCAACTGTTTACAGGAGATGTACCAGGACTGAATCTAGGATCCAGTCCTGTGGTTAGAAAAGTAATCCATAAAGTAACTAATTGCATTTAACTAGAAATTCACATTGAGCTGAATGTTGCATTGTGTTTGAAAATGTGTTGCCCATTGCAACAACTGTAACTACTGTACTTAAAAGTCTATTGCCTATCTGCAAAGTATTTAAACTAAAGTAATTCATTAAGAGAAAGTATTTTTTGTAATGTAATGTATAATGTAATTACAATGTAATTTAAAAAATAAAATATGTAAAAAAAATTGTTTCTAAAAATGTACTAAATCAGTATGAAAAAAATTAATATAACAATTAATACATTTAAAAATTGTCATTTACAAAACCTTTGAAATTCACTAAAAAAAACGTAGGTTTCAGGCACGTTATAGTTAGAAATTAGCATTTAAAAAACCTTTGAAATTCACTGAAAAAACCATAGGTTTCAGACACGTTATAGTTACAAATTAGCATTTAAAAAACCTTTGAAATTCACTGAAAAAACCATAGGTTTCAGACACGTTATAGTTACAAATTAGCATTTAAAAACCTTTGAAATTCACTGAAAAACCATAGGTTTCAGACACGTTATAGTTACAAATTAGCATTTAAAAAACCTTTGAAATTCATAGCAAACTACAGTGTCCCGGGGGTAGGCACCCGGGACACTGCAGAGGAGCCGGCCCTGGGGGTGGTGGTCCCCAGGGCCATCAAGGGCTCCAGGAGGGGGCCGCGCGGCCCCCTCCCATTCAGTACACAGCCCCGGGGAGGTGGTGGTCCCGGGGCTCTGGGGTCCGTAACGGACCCCCATATTAAAATGTTTAGTGCCCCGGGGAGGTGGTGGTCCCGGGCGTGTGGGGGCTGGAGCCCCCCACACAGGTTTAATTAATGTATGTAAAAAAGCCCCGGGAGGTGGTGGTCCCGGGGCTGCGGGAGGGCTCAGAGCCCTCCCGCACCATTTTTAAAAAGCCCCGGGGGTGGCGGTCCCCGGGGCTTGGGGGGCCCTTGAGGCCCCCACACATTAAATTATCCCCCACCATGCCCCCGGGACTTGGGCCACCCGGGGCCAATTAACATCGAAGCGCGGAGACCGCGCTCGATTTTTCGGCAGGATTCGCGCACCCTGAGCGCATCCTGCCGATTTTTAAAAAAATTTTTTTTTTTGCCCAGGGGTCCTTGTGGGACCCCCTGAGCAAACCTAGGGGTCAGGGTGTTTCTACCCTGCTCCCTTTGTGCGCTTTGCGCACTTGTTTCTGTCCCTCGGTTCTACCGAGGACAAAATGGCTGCCAACATTTCCTGAACCGGAATGTTGACAGCCAGCTGACAGCCAATTAACATGCAGCTCATGATCGGGAGGGTACGCGGACCCTACTCGTCCCTAGATATCACTAACTTTTTACTTTTCATTTTCTCAGCAACTACTGAACGGATTTACACCATTTAACAAAAAGGGTTCTTTCTGAACCAAGAACTACCTCTTTGCCAAATTTGGTGTAATTCCGTTCAGCAGTTCGGGCTGTAGCCGTGTCTAAAGTTTCCTATGGGAAAATGCATGGGGAAAACGCGTTTTGGGACCCCCCTTTTTTCTCGGCCCCCGCTTGATGTATCACCCCGAGACTTTCAGGGTAGGAGCGGACCGGAGCGCCCCACAAAGTTTGAAAATTTCGCGAAGATACGTCAACCGGCATTAGAGTTATTTCAAATAGAATGTCGCGGATTTCCTATGGATAATAGGTTGTAACTATAACTATCTACTGGCGACCGCCAGTAGATAATATATATATATATATATATATATATATATATATATATATATCTATCTTTATATCACAAATGTTTACTTAGCAGTTAGTGCTAGAATTATTATCTTTTATTTTTACCAGTGCATATGCAATTTATGGTGATGTGATAACCAATATAGGGCTTATAAACTAAACTATATTGTATATTGAATGCCAGGACATGGGTGAGTTTTTCTTCAAACTACAAGTGGTGATTAGAATTATCAGTTAAAATTTAGGTTATTTGCTTATATTGTTGGTTCAGTCGAAATTATGTTATCTTTTCTCTCTCCTTTATCTAGTTTTCCGTTATAACATAATACCAGTCCCACAGTATAACAATTGTTTCTTATAATATTTGTTTTTCTTCCCCTTAATAACTGATATTTGTTGATTGTTTCATTCTTCATATTTAATTGATAGAAGGCGGTAAATGTGTGCAATGTGATGGACTTTATTTTAAAAACTTCTTTTACTTTACCATATGATTTGATTCTTTTGGTTTTTGACAAGCAGTATATTCTTGGGCATTGGATCTTGTTTCTAGGGTATTTTAATTTACTATGGCATTTGATTGTCTACATGATTACATAGCTCTTTATTTTTTATGTCATTACAGTCTTAAGAATTTCGCATTTGGCGATGCAGCGCGAGAAACGAAATTCGTTTTATTTTTTTATATGTGTACTTACCTGTAATCGGCCGTAATCCGTAGTTTACTACCCCCCCACCCTGCCCCTCCCCCACCCCACGTCAGCGGCACTCCCACCACCGACCGCTACTGCAATCTGGTATACTGAGCAGCAGTATAGCATAGTTATTCAATGCAGGCTGGCATGTACATCATCATATTATATGAGTACATTCCTAGAATTAACCACTGATTGAAATATTTGAGCGAGACTCCGGTATTGTTTAGATTCATGCTAGCATTTGATGTTTGCATCCTGGTAAATAATAGTGCCATGTTTGTTTGGTGGTATTTTACTCATTCGCTATTCACTGGCACATGAACAGTGATGGCAATTGTAGGTTGGACAAAAAAAAAACTTATTTCTCATGGTAAAAGATATTTCATAGGAAATGTGTCTATTGTCAAACACTGTAACAGAGAAACACTGCTTTTGCTATGGCACAAATATTTGACTGACAAAGTATTTCAAGTAAGCAGGTACCTGAATACCTGCGTGCACTGCTGAATGTATTTAACATTCAATTTTCCACTGGGTGTACATATACAATTTTGATAAGTTTTAATCTCACATTATCCACTGTTCAATGTTCAAACAATGATGTTTACACTTATAACATAAAGCTTTCATCAAAACACATCATGAAATTATATGCAGTGATTCTTCATCCATGGTTTCCACATTGTTCTTGCATCGCCCAATGCATTTCAGGACAATGGTCCCTTCCTCAGTGGCCTATACATCAAAATAAATCCAACAACTTATGTTAATTTGCTATCTATCCAAAACTTGCAATGTCAACTAGAAACAATTGACACAAAACAACCACAAGTACTACCCTTCTCCACCTAACATGAACATGAAAACAGCATCATGCATACATTGGGTAAAGGAGATTCTCGGTGGACTCACATGCAATCTATACACTCCGTGTTTGTTTCGTACCCTCTGTGAGGGAAGTGAGGGAACAATCAGGTCAGAAACCTTGCTAAGTATGACACCACTATCACCACTGTGTTGACCGACACTAGTGTAAAACCAACACACATCCTCGTTATCCTGGAGGTGCACCACTGTGAAACGAATTCTAGGTGTACTCACACTATGGTGGAATCATCAATCGTTCCAACAGGTGAACGGCTCTTCTGTGGGCAACACAAATTTTAAATGTGCTCATATATACTGAATTCCTAGTGATGATTTTGTAAATAAACTATCAACATACCTTGGTTGATCAGTTTCAGCACCCAACCTTTTTTTAACTGGATATCCGGTATTCTGCTAGTCTCCCAGATCTGTATAAAGATCTTAACCAACAAACAGTATATCATTAGCTAACCGTAGTGATCGAGTGGGCCTCATACATGTATACAGCGGCATGCTGCTGCCACCCACCCGTAACTCAGTAATGTTCCTCGTCCTTTCGCCACTGTAGCCACCTGAATCGTGTTGGTTTCTATCACTGTGCTGCTCCGGTCCTAACTATATTTCAGGGTTAGGGCATTTTCCATGTGCTGACGACGGACCAAGCAGTTCATACTAGATCCTCCGGTCTCATGGCGGCCATATTATCACTGTAAGCCAAGAGAGACAGAATGCAGTAACCTTTCCTATCCACGCAAGAGCGTCCAACTTGTCTCCAAATAACACCATCTACGTTCATTAACTTCTTATGCCCCAGAAATTGCTGCTCACAAAGAAGTCTTATGTCTCAACCAGGGGAATACTGTAATCCTATAGGTTACACCAATGATTCTAAATAACAATAAACAACTCTCTGCATTTTTACATAAATGCATGTCTGCATCAGTGTATCACACAAACAGTGACTGTCGCAATCCTATTGGTTACAGCACTGATTAAAAATAACAACAAGCAACTGCAAACATTGTACATGGATATATTAATACCAATCTTTTGTGACCCATAACTATTACGTTCACATTATCGTCCATTGTGTGACGTTATAGACCTTGTGCAGCAGCTTGGTAGGTTAAGTGCTGTGTTGTGTGTGTGTTGAAGGAAACAACTCATTTATAGGGATACAATTGGGTCGTAGTACCAAGAGGGGACTGCGTTACTTGTACGTTATAAAAAACAACTCATATCCAAGGGGAGTCATGGTGTTGATTTTTTTTAGACAAAAGATTTCTTTCTGCAATAGCATCTTGCTAAAGTCTACACCCTCTTTTGGCATCACTATTTCCAGTATAAGGAACCATAATTGCGAGATGTTATGATACTGTTCTAGCCAATGTACCAGTAAGTTGGAGTTGGTGTTCTTATTGCGAATCATGCTTTTGTCTTCAGTTATCCTGGTCTTTACTTTCCTCTCTGTTTTCCCGATATAAAGGAAGCAGCATGGATACTTGATGCAATAATTTGCGTTCGTAGTGTTACAATTTGCTGAGTGTTTGAGAACCACTGATTCTTTCGTTCTGGGATTCGTAATGTTGTTACCTTCTTGAACGTTGTTACAATGAACACAATTTATCTTGGCTATATCCAATTCACAGGTTTCTGTGTTGGAAGAAATTCTTTTGCTCTCATCATTTGTGAGTATGGCAAATTTTCAAGCAATTGTGGAGGATGGAAACTTTAGAAATGTAAAGCATTATTTCTAGCGATAGGTTTTGTATATACGCTTGTGTTCATTACAATGTTGCTCTTTTCGATCCATACATCCAAAAATGAAAGGTTAGTCTTTTTGATAGTGTAGGTGAATTTGATCCTGTCATTTCTGGTGTTCAATGTTGTGATGTTCTTAAATAGAGTATCTTCTGTGCCCCGCCAAATTAAAAAGATGTCATCAATGCATCTGCAATAAAAAGCCAGATGATCACTCCATGTAGCAATTGAAAAAATATACTCTTCACCATGAAGGTGTTTGCGTACACAGGAGCCCCCCCAAAACCCAAGTAGGTTCCACTGATTTGCAGAAAGAAGTCATCCTTCCATTTGAAGTAACTATGTTGCAAACAAAACTGTGGTATCTCTAACAAGAAGATTTTGTTAGCTCTGACGTGAGACTGATTGAGTAATGCCCACCCAACTGCTTCCATTCCTTCTTGTAAAGGAATCCATGTGTACAACGAGGTAACATAGTACACAACAACCAATTTTCCATGTTCTCCGTAGGTAAGTCCTTCAAGCGAACTAAGAAATTTGTGGTATCTTGTACGTACGAGCGCCAAGATTGCACAATGGGTTGGAAAAAGTTATCCACTCACAGTACTGTTTGCATACAAATATTTGACTGCCATACAAGTTATTTGGCTCTGGCACACCATTTTCATGTACCCATATTCATATTACTTTTACGGAAAAACATTTCTTCTGGGTTCTGTGACAGACTATGAAACATTGGAGTATTTCTTCAAAATATAAAGAATTATGTTATAAAAGCACTGGTTTACAAATCTTTCCCTTAAACAGATATTGGGGAGATACCTCTTTCCCCTCAAACCCTTTTGGAGAGGGGTAGTCCTGCATATTATGCTGGCTTGCCCTTTTTATTGTGCGGATAGTTTGCCATTCTAGGACATCGTTGGTTTTAGTTTCCGGTTCAACCGTTTTCGGTTCGCCCATGCACTTTATTCATTTGCATTCTGCTTAAGAGATGAAACTGTGCACATAGTCCTCTTACTAGATGGAACTGTCTTTCAATACAAAAAGAATTTTGTCTGATAGACATGCTGCACTGCATTGTTCCCCTGAAACATAGTTATTGCAATTCAAGAATAATAGCCATCGATTAAATATACTTTTTCAACCCAATTTTATCATCACTATGACGGTGTATATTATTTCGACTATTGCTCAGTTTACTGGTGGCCAATATATTAATGTCATAAAGATTAAAGTGAGATATAACCCGACCTGAGATTCGAACTTATGACCTTCAGGTCACCTCTTGATGTCAGTTGCAAAGTCCTAAGCAAGAAGGCCTTAAGTCACACTTCGATAAGGGTCTGTTGTGTAGCTATAGATACATTTATTATTTACATTCTGCCTAGAGAACAGGTAAATTGTGCAATACACTTATTAAAGTCAAAGAATGCACTCAATCATCCCAAGTATATATTAACTGAAATGAATATAGAACTGCACATCTGTGATGAAAAGAGGATATTATTACCAAATTTTATTTTAAGCTTTGCGGTTTTCAATGCATTTTGTATTTATATTCTGTCAAAAAACATAATCCAAGACAGTGGAAGAACAAAAAATATATTACACTTTCTTTTTCACTGGATGGCATGCTCATTCAGTGATATTTAGTACTTGTACTCCAACTAGGACTATGGGGCTTATTTAAGGTTCGGTGATACATGATCAGCAAGGCTGCTGCTCTACCAAACCTTAGTTCCAACGCCTCTTTTTAGGTCTGGCTATAGCCAAGACCATTTGATTTTACTAAAATAATATGTATAATATATTTAAAGGAGCTTTCAGCCACCTTTCTTTAACCAATGGTTTGTGTCATTTCCATTTTACTTCCTCCCACTACAGCAAACAGCTTGGGGCTCAGCCTATTTAAGACTCAGGTTAACATCACTTTGAGTGAATGCATTTTGATCTTTCACAAGTGGACATCCACACCCAAGGTAGTGCCAGTGTTGCCTGATGTGATAGTATGACGCATTTGAAGTGAGCACAGGGCACATTCCAGCTTATCAGTTCCTGTCTCCTTCCAATGCTGTTTTAAGTAATTTATTGTGTTAATTAAAATCTTTACAGTTCCATCATATTACATGCTGGAGGCAGATAGTAAATCCTTTAAAACCCACAGTTTAAAATCGCATTGTGAAATCATTACAATAAAAGTAAGGGCCATCACTAAGACATAGGACGTGAAATATAGTCTACCCTCTGACAAACATTCAGTACGACTAACACTATGGGGCTAATTAGGATGGCGGTCGGAAAACTTCCCCGACCGCCATGGTAGCGGGAAAAGACCGCCCGCATGAACCGCGAGATAACCGCCGGTCGAATTACGATGGCCAGCGGTCAAAATCCGACCGCGGCCCTACGATCGCAGGCTTTAACATTGCGGCGGTTGCTGCTGCCCGCAGCACCGCTGCGATGTCGAAAGGAGCATGTCCTCCATTTTCCTGCACTGCGGGGCAGGCACTGCACAGTGCCTGCCACCTGGTACAGAGAAATGTAGGGGGGGACCATGGGTACCCCCCCAGTGCACCCACACCCCCCCAACACATTGAGGGCCCGCAACGGGCCCCCGGAAGACAATCTCCGCCAGCCTTTCCATGGCAGTTTGACCGCTGCGGAAAGGCTGGCTACCGCCGGCATCATAATCGTGCCGGCGGAGCCTGCTCGGCACCGCCACCATTATCCCGGTCCTGCTCTGTCCACCAGGCAGGAGTGCGGATGGCAACAGGCGGAAAAGCGGCGGTCGGAATTTCCCACCGCTGCGGTCACCACCGCCATCCTAATCTGACCGGCGGTTTTCTGGGTTGCGATCGCGGGCGGATGTCCACCGCCGGCCCGGCGGTCGCCACTGCTGGCCCAGCCGTGGACATCCGCCCGCCATCCTAATCAGCCCCTAAGTCTTAATTTCATATCATAGTTAAAAATGACCTACAGATCAGGCAAGCGTAAGTGCATTTTGCATGACAGTGCAACGTTCAATGAAGGGAGCCCGAAGCCATTGTTGTCAAATTCATTAATATGAGTCATTTCTTTCATGACTGGGGCACCAAGATTATTGTGCATAGCGCTCAAGGATGCAGCATGCAGAATAGATGAGTGCAAATATTTTCCAAAGTGCCATCTGCTGTACAATTGAACCAATGCAGGTGTCTCATAAGAAACAAGTTCAAAATGACTGACCTATAAAGAAGCAATAAAAACGATTGAAACAGTACAGTACAGGTCCTGGCGAGGAGAAATCTGCTAGTTCACAAAGCAACATGCAGTGCAAATAAGTGCATGTGTGTTCCAAAGTGCAATGTGCAGTCCAAATGAGCCAATACAAACTTTTCAGAGAAGCAGGTTAAGATATGTCCGACATAAAAGGAGCAATCAAACCAATAGAAACAGTGCAATACAGGCCTTGATGAGGAGCAGTCTGCAAATCCTAAGGTCCGCAGATTCATTACTTGGGTTTGTTTAAATTCACAGTTGATGCAACCTGGTGGAGTGTACCCTCGTGTGGGCTATGGTCCCTCAGTAGAGTTCCAGCTGTCGCAAAGAACTCGCCAATTCGTGCTGACTCCAGGGGGGACATTGGACGAGAAAACATAAGACACTGCCTCTTTGCATGTTCTTATGCCATGCTGCAAGAATAATGGCCTTTAAGAGGATTTGTCTTTGGGGAAGCAGCGCTGGGCAGCAGCATACTAAGTGTTCTACGGATTCCAGGATGTATGGGCACAACCTGCACTGCCTTTGCTTCATTAGAATGTGTTATATCGACGAGCGGACCTGGACCCAAGTGTACTTAAGGATAGTACAGAAACCAAGAGTCTACAAAGAAACTACAGTAACCAGAGATACCACAAGAAACTAAAGAAACTGGAAGAACCAAGAATGTATTTCCAGGCAAGCCAGCGCCAGCCCCACCAGTGCCCTTGTCATTGGACAGCCCCACCCTACAACCACTACAGCCTGGAAATACTCAAATGGATTTGCCAAGGTACAGTGAGTTGGATGTGTAGTTACACTACTGCCTTTTCAAGGTGTTCTAGCCACATCGTTTTATTGAGGGTCTTCCTGCCACAACCTGGAGTGAAGTTTACAAGGAGTGGTTGACTGGAAGCTACAACTCAAATTCAAACAAAGCAATATTTTCCACATGACTGGATATGCCTTCTACAATTTGTCTTCATCCACAAGATACTTCTACAATTTGTCTTCACCCACAAGATACCACTAGATATAATTTGCTGATTGGTCTGCCGCTACGCTGCATCGGGGTGTTGCCTGAGGCAAATGGACTTGCTTCAACTCTGATAACGTGACCGTTAGACAATGCGGTCTGTGACATTTTTATTACTCTGCAGACGTGTGGTTATCGCAAGCTCAAAGGCTATGCAGTAACCAAGGTGTAACATTTAATGCGGTTTGGTTTGGCACTCTGGGTTCTTTCGAGGTGAGACAAATGCTGTTTTTTGTTTATTAACGTGAACTGTGTTGTCGGTTCTGTTGCGCATCGTGTTTAATGTACTTTGTGGCACAAGCCGGTTCAAGCGCATCAATCCACAGTTCTTTCAACATTTTACGATTCTGGCTGTATTGTCAGTTAAACCGTAACACTTCATGTTTAAAAAGCAACGCGCGCGCACCTCTATCTTCATCACGGGGGTTGCGCGCTGCTCCTTCAGTGACGTCCTCTCATCACGTTTCTGGAGTGTTCAGTCGTGACGTTGGTGGCTGGTTTAGTTATGCCTTTAGACGCTTTGGTGCACTAACGTACCGTGAGCCATCCGGTACTGCGTCAAGGACGTGCCGCCATCTTGTGGTTGGCTTTGGCACTTAATACTTCACGGTGCTCTCCTTTTGTTACTGCCAACCACGCTGTTTCTGGTTTCCAAAATAAAGTTTGAACAAATCAACATGAAGTCCGGGACAACTCGGTGTTCATCTGAGCAGAGAACAAGTTGAGGAATCGACTACGAGGGATTCCTGTTTGATTGGTTGCTTCGCTTCACCCTTGTTGGAGGTAATTTCTACATTGGAATTGTAGGACTATTTAGTCCGAGTGCGTCGGTAGCTGCTAGTAGTTCCTCGCTTTTGCATGTTCCGTTCTTTTAGTTGCTTCGTGTGCATGTGCTCGAGGAACAACGGTGACATTTAGTTCGAAGCATGGGGAGTCACCATGGCCTCTTATCCACAGATGTGCTTCATCTTCTGACTATTTTTATGGGGGCATATTGCTGCGGCGGCGGAAAGATTAATCTCTGTTTTTTTTAACAGTCTCGTTCAGTCTATCTCTTGGTGTCATATTGCAAGGTATTTTTAACTCAACGGTATGAGATCTACACAATGTGATCTTGGTTGTGTCTTTACACTCAACATGTTGAAGATTGATATGTGACAACTAGGTAACAAGTTACAGTTATGTCATTACGTGATTTAGTCACTACTTCTGCCATGTTTTGCTCAATTTGTATCAGTACTTATAGGCATTTTCACTATTTGGTTCCCTTACGCAAGGGTGTTTTGTTTCCTAGCACAACTCGGGTGAGAAATCGCTCACCGGCGTGGGGCGCAGTTCACTAGTGTTCTACAGTTAATCGAATTGTATTTGTATTATCTATGGTACAGTTTTGTTTGTAGTGATGCCACAGTCTTGGTTTATTTACGTATGGGACGTCCTAGTCTCCTAGTGGGTGGATATCACAGTTGTTCCCTTACATGAGGGATAGGTTTTGGCCATAGTACATCCTTACATGTGGGATGGGTTTAGGTAATAGTCCCATCACAGTTGATCCCTTTTTTCAGGGATTGGGTTGGGTTTGAGTCCCAGTTGGTGACCTCTATATGGAGGTAGGCAAATGGGTGTGTCCCAATACACATAGTTGTAACCTTACACAAGGTTGGCTTATGGGATTTTTCCCATGTACATGCACAAAGGTACGTGTTTTGGCGTAGACCCTTACACAGGGTTGGGTTGTGGGTGTCAACCCCACTTGCATGTACAATGGTACAACCCTACTTAGGGTGTGTGTAATGGGTGCTAGCCCCATACACAGTTTCCATGGGTCACTGTCCCATATACTTGTTAGTTCCCTTGCTGTTGGGATTGGTGTTGCGGGGTGTGTTACCCTTTGCTCTATTCTCTTTATGTTTATTGAAATTGGTGTTGCGGGGTGTTTTACCCTTTGCCTTACAGTACATAACTTTACAGTTTATGTGACAAAGTATTACAATTTGTACTTAAATCTCTACAAGCTTACGCTTCAAAATATTTTTATAATTTTTCATGGGGGAGGATGGGAGATATTGATGCTCATATTTTTGTTGTCCTACTTTGCCCCTCTTTTCTTGATTTGTACTGTTCACTCTCTCGTGATGTTTTGCTTTATGTTGCATCCCTGAGTTCCGAACATTACTGCTTTATTGTGCATAGTTCTTCTCTTGAAGTTTTTCATTTTTGTTTTTATTTAAAGGAAAGGGATAATGTTATTTCCTCAGTATTACATTTACATGCAAACTAGCCTAGGTCCTCCTAGCTGCTCAGCCAGAGTGTGAGTTGGTTACGGAATGTTGGTGTGACTGTGATGCGTGGAATGCCTGGGTGCCTGAGTGGATGAGTGTTGACAGTTAGAGATGGGCTGAGCAGCTAGGCAGGCTGCTCCTGGTGGGGCTGGTACTTGACCAGAGCTGGCTGGACAGAGATTGATGCTACCTTGACATGGAACCAATAAAGAAGACTTGGAAAATACTACATGGCTACCAGTGTCTCTATGTACAGGGTACAACAGAATGCTTTTCAGGTGCTGCGGCATTATGGCTTGGTTGGTGAGGCATTCGGTGCCCAAGTTTAATGTAGTTGTGGCGCTGTTGAGGTAGCTTGTCCACTTGCTCTTCTTGTCCTGAAAGATCATTCGTAGGGCCCCTTTCATGGAGTTTGCGTCTGCTCTGGCCACTTGGTGATAGTATTTAGTTACATTCTTTTGCATTAAATGTCCTTTTTCACCAGCTTAAACTCCAATCGAATCAGTGTGCATCTTGTTGTTTTGGGGAGCCCGATTATTTTCCTGTATACAGCTACATGACAGTGCTCTAGTGTCTCTATTAGCATTCCGGGGAATGCAAGGTGCCCATAGCCTATGGTAGGTAGCAATTTGGCATGCATTACTATTCAAATCCTCTCAGCCGGTGGGCTCTGTAATTTATGGCAAAGTTTGGTTAGGGGAAAGGACGTTTTAGCTGCTTTTTCCTCAAGGGCCTTTGCCTGAAGGAAGGGTTTGCCTGTGTCCGACAGCCAGACGCCAAGGTAATTATATATAAAATCAAAACTTTCATTTTTGTAGCATTTGCCAGCAGGGAGTTTGTAGTATTATAGGTATTATAGATATGTAATATGCCCACTGCCCTCTTCATGCCAATGCACGTGTGGTCCAGTACCTCCAGGCCGTCCACATTTTGTCTGATAGGTAGTTTTGTAGGGTCTAGCATTGGTGTAAAGAGATTCTATGTCAGCAATTTTGAGCCAAAGTCTGCTGTATATAGATCAAACAAGATAGGGGCAATGACACATCCCTGTTTCGGACCTTCGTTTGTGTGTAGGTTTGAGGCGACATGGGATTAGGTTTTCTTAATCTGGACACAGGTATTCATATATAAGGCTATGATGGCTGTCAGAAGTTGTTTTGGGATTCCTCAAGCGGCGAGTTTGGCCCACAGCATATGTCGATCAATTCCATCGAAGCAGGCGTAGAGTGGTCTTGTAGATTTGTTGACAGCCTTGGCTGCCAAATAGGAAAGATCCAAAGTCAAAGTCAAAACAAGCTTTATTCTGTAGTGTAGCTCCTATTTCCCTAATAGGCTCTGCGCATTGGAATAATATCCCCTATAGGTTTGACATAGGACTAAGGTCAGTATGTCCCTATCGAGTATATTAAACTTAATTACTTGTGCCAGCTAGCTCAGAGGCCACTAGAAACTCCTTGACAAACAAGAAGGGAGTAGTTTCTGGCAGCCGCAAAACATGACAACTTTGTTTCCCTTTAGAATCAGAACGTGTCCCAGAGTCGTGGAAACAATAGATAGCTATTTCACTCAGCTCAATCGTGCATGCTTAGTTTTCCTCAAAGTTACACAGAAAGAATAGACGGGCGTTTCAATAAAAGGTTTATTGAACAGTTTTGTTTCTTGTGTAAGTAAAATGTGCTGTTACGATCACAAGACAGTATGCAAGATAAATAATGTACAGCGTAAGCAGTAGAAATAAATAATACTGTGCTAGCATGATCTTTAGTAGATATTCATTTACATAAATAATCATAGACTAAAAATGCGAGTACTCATACGATGCGTTTCTAAGCTAGTTCTACCCCAATGTACCTAACCTATCCTAGGTGTAGGGAGAGGTATGAAGTAGGTGAAGTATTCCTTACTATGGTTTACTAAAAGTATGTTAAGTCTAGTATGCCTAGTATGCCAAGAGTACCTCTAGGTTCTAGTCAGCTCCATACCTTGAGAATGAGAGAGGTAGGAATCTCTTGCCAGACTCGAGCTCCAACACCCCGCGAGGGAAGTCAGATCACTGGAAGCTGGACTCTCTGCGTGCAGGGATGACAGCGCCTTCTCAGTGCGTCAGGCCGGGAAACGGGCTCCTCTGAAGTCGAGGTCTCCTCTAGTTCACAAGGGCTAGGGAAGGTATATTTATACCTGAGAGGTACCTCAGAATGTTAGCATTGACGTGGATCGGACAGCGGAAGACGTCATGAATGAACCCCTAAGGTATAACGGTTCATGCATAATAGATGAGTCCTTGAAGAAATCAATAGTCCTGTGCTAGGGAAACTCCTGAAGCCTAAGGGTCTGTTCTTCAAGAACTCGTTGTGACGTTAGGGTGGACGGATGTCGGAGACCATGCCTGTATTTGGAGTGCACGGTTTAATGGCTAAATAAGGACTGGGATTTTATGCCTATATAAGAGCAGGGTGAATTGTGCCTATATAAGGACATGATACAGGAAAGCCCGTGTATGGACACCCTAAGAGGAATACAACACCCACTCCACTTTCGTGTGTCCGATAATACTAAAATGCTAAACATTAAATGGAGTACCGCATATTGCTAAAATATTTCATAAAACCATTTAAAAGGCATTTAAAAAACCCATTAGAATGCAAAAGGTACTGTACATTTGAAGCATTGCTTTTCATTTCAGGCATATATTTAAAATAAAATGCAATATGAATGAAATTAGCAGTAATATTTAGATTTGACAAAAAAATGATCGATAAGTTGTTCAAAAATCAAAGTCATTTCATGTCATGAAAATGAATGAACTTTTTAGACAAACAAGACGACTAAGTGTCTGTGGAAGTACCGCGAAGTCTGTACTATAAGGCTAGTTCTACTTTAAGCAGATTGAAGTGCCATTTTAGTTCGAAAAATGGGAAAAAGTTCAATTTTGGGAAGAGTTCCAAGGTTTTGAAGTATGAAGGCCAAATTGTTACTGCATCTCTGGAACACTGTGGGCTGAATCAGAGTCAGTTTACGGGTCTGGTGTAAACATGAGATCATCTATTTCCGTAGACAAAACATCGTCCACTGAAGTTGGTGTCAGTTGGAACACCTCGTGTAGTAGATTAATTGCACAGAGATGTGAAGCATCGCTTTCAGCATAGGTTGCCGCAGCAATGTTCGCGTCCGTTGTTACCTGTGTGCCTGTAGATCTTTCTCGTACCTCAGCAGCAGCCGGAAGCGTCTGTGAGATCTCAATGAATGCTGACATCAGGATCGGTAGCCTCTGGGGACAACATAGAGCATGGGCCGTTATCGGGACCAGCAGAGTATCGACATCCGTTGGCGTTGTTGATGGAAATGTTAGACAGGTGTCCAACACGCATTCTTCACCGCATAGCAGGCATCGTAGAACAGGTAAGATGCAATCTTGCCAGATTGGACTGAATGACAGGAACCACGTGGTATTCAGGTCCCGTAGACGAGTCATGCCTAATAGCTGTACTATTCGCTCACGGCACTTTCGTTCAAGGAGAGCTTTCTCCATTTCGCTCGGAGTGATGTCTGCGAATAGGCTGGCCATAGCGTAATAGCAGGAAGAGAAATAGAATTCCGGCAACAAGTGCTAGAATTAATGGTATGCCACCAAACACCGAATGTGCAAAGTTCAGGATGATTCCGAGTATTGCCTGGAAAGGTGCTAACAGACCGGAGCAGATGCTCTTAAATACATGTACAATTCCGGTTGTATCAGACATGTTAAAGATACGTCCTATCATTTCCACAAAATGTATAGGGCAGTTTGTACGTATTAAAGTCTGTATCTCAGCCGAAGTCCTTGCTACTTGTAGATCATAGGTTTCTTTGGCCGAGGTCAAAGGCACTGTTTGCTGTAAAAGCATGGCTTTCATTCTGCTCAAAGTATCAAATCTTATAAAAGAGACGTACAGCGACGGCCACAAAGGCGACTCCCTGACTGTGTCTATTGGGGCAAACAATACTTGCATACAGCAAGTGACCCTGGAGTTGACCGTTACTAGATATGGGATGCCTGGCAACATTCCGCAGCAACTCTGATCATTCAACATGAGGTAACTCGCATTAGAAAGTTGTCCAAACGTTGGATTAATCACAGCAGCTGGTGTACCCTGCTGATGGCAAGACAAATTTGCCACAGAACCATTACAAGTCCCGTGTAAAGAAATGTCCTGACATATAAGTGAACCGCTCAGTGCACGTTTACAGTGTGTACCGCTCAAAAACACTTCACGATCCCCACTCCAACATCTATATGTATACGGTAAATCCCAAGATGTCTTAATGTATTCCTTACCCAACCTTTCATATTTGCCTGCTTGCATTTGTCTAAGGCAATACTGAAACTGAAAAGTAGTCACAGGTAGTGAGATTTTGCCATGAATGAGCCATTCTGTAGCAGGTTTTTCTGCCACTGTGAATGGTAACTTTTCCAGTTTTTCAATGCTCAGCACGGTATACTTTGCTCCTCTTTGTGCCAGTTCGATCTGTTTTACAGTTAGATTGTATTCTGCAAACAGAGCCGATGTGTTGATGAAACGCCAAGGCACATAGCCCGCACGCAAAGATTGCAGCGTCCAGCTTAATAACACAATAGAACGTAATTGAGATTGGCCTTGTTGTAACATCGCCAAATCTTGTTCCAGTATGTCGATAGCAGAGGATACAATGCCATCCAATGAATATATTCTGGAGGACAAAGTTGTTAACCCATTGTCGACCACAGAGAGGGTTTTCTCTAAAATAATACGATCAAGTTCACGTATTCGTTCTGCGGCCTCCATCTGTGACACTTTCCATGCTTCATTATAGGCAGCGTAAATGCCGGCATATATGAAATGTTTTTGATGCGGTTTTCTTGGTCCAAGCAAGAATTCCCTAAGGTCTGCGTCTTCTTTAAGTAAGGATAAGTGTTGTTTCACATCCTGTAGTGTAGATTTCTGAAGCCAATCGAGGCATAATTTTCCTACACTGTATGTTGTTACTACCCCCGGATGCTGTCTTTGGACGTATCTTGGGTCTGGCCTATGAATAGTAAAGCCCTGAGTTTTATTCAGGAATCTTTCTTGACAGTTGTTTGTGTCTGTGGGCCAGATCAACCATTTTTTCCAATCAGGATCAGATCTGTTGAGTTGTAGTATAATGTCAACTGTCACCACTGCCTGTGTATTATTATCACTGGCAGGTGTTGGTACAGAAGGTGTCTTCATCTATTTGATCTTGGCTAGTACAAGACAAGATGTTTGTTGGACAGTTTCATTCAAAAACATTATTTGTTCAGGGATGATACAGGCTCTAAATAACGCTTCTATCCCCTGCACTTGCCAATCTTTAGTACCCCACACAGTTTTTGTGTCTATTGTGTCTTTCCATAAGTCAAAACCCTGTCTAGACAGTGGGGCAATAAATGCAGCAGAGTAAATCTGTTTTGTATTAGTTAACATAATTTTCAGTCCTGTTTTGTTTACATTTTTATAGTAAAACGTTTCTGGATCAGATGTATTGTAACCTGAAAAATATGGAAACTTGTTAGCAAATGTTTTTGAACTACCTTGTGGTGGTGTAGGACAATGCTCCCATTGGTTAAACATAAACACATTTCTAGGGTTTGCAGATTTATGCAAATAATGATGACCATAGTGGTTATAGCAATACAGCTGTTCATAGTCTGATGAACCCTCTAAATATTCATTTTTAGAAAATGCAGCAGATTTTTCTAGGTCAAACATTATATCGTTAACAGTCTCAAAGTCCCAATCATCAGAAAAGGTACTGGACGAAATTAGATCACTTAGTGAAATTTTAAACAAATGTGGAATGTTCAATTGTTCCGTCGGGCCGAAGATATCAAAATCTGTTTTGTCCCACACTATACCATCCTGTATAGGAATGGCTGTGATGTTCACTGATGACAAGTCTCTTGCTTCGCGATGGGACGATTTATGAGGTTTCAAAAGTACGTTCACATCTTTTCCTTCAGTGTTCACATAGATGTATCTGCCACTTATAAGCATGCTCACAGTTGTAACCAAAACTAGCCAGAGCAGGAAAACAAAAAGTCCAGATGTAATCCAGAGTTCAATCCATGGAGAAACTAAATAAGTCTTTTTCAGAAAGTGAAGAAAGTCTTGTACTTGCTGCTTGAATTTCAGTGATGCTGGCGTCGTTTCAGGTTCACTCGGATCTTCTGAGAACGTATCAAAGTTAATGAAATAGCCAGAAGCAGTTCTGTCAATTGTTGGAATTGCATCAGGATTTGTAGAAATCGCTGGAACCAGTTGATCACTCGCTACATTGGTGTAGACCGGTGTATTTGGATGAACTGTTACTTGGTTTTCAAGCGGGATGAGTTCCATTGCATTGTTACTTAGTCCTTCATCTGTTACAGCTGAATTCTCGATTGTTATCAGTCTTTCAGTCTGAACCTCTTGGATAGTAGCGAGAGGAGTGCGTCTGCTACTAGGTCGGAGTCCGGGAGGCCTACTATTTAGTATTGGCCACATACTGTGGTTTGATGAGGTCGATGGACACAAATCTTTTCTCCTTTCTTCCAGCAAGGGGCGGCAGAAGTACTGTTCTTGTTCCTTGAACTGCTAGGACAGGTACTGGTTGTCTGTAAGAAGGTCCAAATTCCTTCTTGTCCGCAATCTTTTCTCTGACTAGATCCCCAACTTTTGGAATCCAGACAGGCCTTGCTGGGACCGCCGGTTTTTCCCCAGTGGTGGTTGGCTGCAGGAATACGTTGCTTTGTTTCGTTCTTAACTCATTCAGTTCCTGTAAAACAGCCAAACGATCCTTGATATCAAACGTTTTATTTTCCACCACTGTGTCTACGTCATCGAGATCTGGTACCCACATTCTTGTCCCAAATAGGACCTCATATGGAGTGACCCCCTAGAGAACTTCTTGGCAGGTTGTTCAATGAGCGTTGGACCTCATAAAGATGTTTGACCCACCCATCACCCGAACCTAATACCCTAGCTGTTATAGACTGCTTTATGTCCCGGTTTTTCCTTTCCATAACCGAATTTCCCTCAGGATGGAATGGAGAGGAGTACCGCAATGCAACGCCCAGACTGGCCATGGCTTCTTTGTAAGCCTGAGAGCTAAACGCAGGGCCCTGGTCAGAATGTAGCGTGCCTATTGCGTATGTGCCGATAAAGACTCGCAAATCTTTTATAACAGTTCGAGCGTCAGCCGAACGCTGAGGCCATATCCATAGGAACCTTGATTCAGTATTTGTGGGATTGCATTTGTCCAGAAGGACGCATGCGCGTAGATAGTCTAATGCTGTCTAACAGTGGTGTCTGTACTGGGCAGCTGCATTCGCAGCATGGTGTCTGGTGGCTTTCTCGCTGTAATTTACAGTCTAAGCAGTTATTGATGAATATGTGAATTTCTGTATTCATCCCAGGCCACCAGTACATCTCTTTTAATGTCAATATTGTTTTAGAGATACCTTGATGTGACAGACCCTCCCCCAAATGTGCCTCATAAATCAAAGCTGCTCTACGTACCATGTTTGGGATTACCCTATCCCCCACTCCAGGGATTCGAGCAAAAGGAACGTTGTTTGCATCAATTACATAAGAGTACTTGAGCGGTAACTTTTTTGGTAACGCTGCACTGCTGCCCTTGCTTGAAGCATTGACAGCCAACATTATCTCACCGTCTATTTTCGTTTTTGAACGAGTCATTGCAGCTACGGAAGCCGTCTGAACAGCCCCCTTCGCGGCTTCGTCAGCCAATGAATTCCCTGCAACGTGAACGCCATCACGTGATGACTCAGTGTGTGGATCACGTGAGCCTTTGGTAGTTCATTTTTTAACTGAACTACTTGTTCCCAAAGCATTTTGTGCTTTATTGTGCATCTTTGAAACCATTTTCAAGCCAGTTTTGTATATATTCATTATACGACTGAACACAGTAAAAGGAATCACACACTATCAGTGTGGGGAATTCTCGATCTGTACTTTCAAGTGCCAGTTTGAATGCTTGTAGTTCAGCTCGCTGAGCTGTACAATCTCCTAGAGATTGAGTTTTTGTGACCATAGGTCTGAAGATGCCATCTCGCATGCGACCTTTAACGATTGCACACGCTGCACTGTAAGCTTGCTTACTCCCTGTTGCGGGTTGTGCGGATCCGTCAGTGTAAATTATGAATTCGTACTGATCGAGAGGCAGAATTTCAGTGAGCAGAGGACATTCTTGTTCATATTGCAGGAATGCTTGTGTTTTTAAATCGGGATCAAAAACATATTCAACATCTGTTGCAGCAAGAGAATTAACCCATTGTATCCATTTGGATGTAATGCTTTTGCATTTGGAATGCTTGCTTTTGTGACCGCTTCTAAAGTTGGTACTGGGGTTACAACAATAATGCGTTTCCCTTGGGCTAAGGCTCTTTCTTTTGCTACAGCGGTTTGAACTGCTGTTAGAATTTTTTCAGTTGAACTGAAGCGCATTTCCGCTTGTGTGTACAAATGAGATTTGTATGCGATTGGTATTTTTTCACCCTCATTAAATGTTAAGTAGGTGAATCCGCATTGACCCGAAATTATTCGGATCACCAAATTGCGTTGACTTAAGCGTGTTTGTAAGTGATTTGTTGCTAACATGTTAGCCTGGAGTGAACGCTAGATTTCTGTGTGTTCGTTTGTCCAATTTTTGATTGAAAAATCATGTTTGATTAATGCGTAGAGAGGTTTAACCCTTTCTACGTAGTTTAGTATGTATGTTCTTCCAAAGTTTAGGAAACCCAGGATGGATTGTAAGTTTCTTAGCGTTTTTGGAGGTTGGAGCAGCGCACACTTTTCTAAAAAGTTAGTTGCCAAGCTCTTGCCTTCACTTGAAAGCTCATATCCTAGAAATAGGACATTGAGATGGGCAATTCTGGACTTTTTAAAGTTGAATTTGTAGCCCTCAGAGGCGAAGCCCAGTATAATGGTACTCACCCTGTTCAAGTGTTTGTCCAGGTCATCGTCTGTCAGATAGATGTCATCGACATAGGACAATGCCTCATTGTCATAAATTTGTAGTAACTCCGTTACCCTCGCTGAGAATAACCCCGGGCTGTTCTTGAACCCTTGTGGGAGTCGACAAAAGTGACGCTGGGTCCCCATTATGGAGAATGCTGTTAAGTACCTGCTTTCAGGTGCTATGTTTTGACAAAAGAAACCATTTGAGATGTCTAATGTGGTTTTGTATTTTTTACGCACAATGTTATTCATTAATGCTGTGCTATGTGCATTTTGCACTGCAAAGGTTTTAGAACAAGTGTTTAGGTGTCTGTAATCCAAAACTAGACGATATGTATTGTCTGGTTTGGAGACAGGAAACAAAGGATTGTTCATTGAGGAGGTGCATATTTCAATCACCCCTTGGTACTCAAGTTGATCTAAGATCTCCCTGACCTGTTTTTTAGCTTCTTGCTTTTTTGGGTACTGCCTTTGTGCAGTCGGTTCATGTTTCAGATGTATTTTATGGTGAGGTGAGTCCTCATCCCATCCTACATGATTTTTATATAATGCTGGGGCCTGGGCTACTGCCCATTTCCTGGCATATGTATATTTTAGGTGAATTGGAATATGGTTGGAGAAGGCAGGCATAATAATGTCCTCGCCGTGTGGGCACTCCCTGACAAATTGTGGTGGCCAGTCTTTTTCTGCTAGAAGTATGTCATAGCCCCTTGAAAGTTTTTCCCAAAAGAGTGCTTTCACCTGTCTAGGTATGTCTCCCTCCATCCGGAGTGTTATTTCATATAACTTTTGTGGAGTACTAACCCTGGTGTCTACAGTCTCAACTGTAATGTACTCATTCAAGTCCACTATCTCCAGAAGTTCCTTCAAGTGCTGGCGAGCTATTGTGACTTCTGCTGCACTGTCCAGCATTGTCTGAGCCCATTCTCCGTTCTTGAGTTGTGTTCTCAGTATTCTCGGCATGTCTGATCTTTAGACCTGCTACTTTCTTTTTGGAGAATTGAGGTTTTGTTTTATTTTTCGGTGCGTGTTTGTCGTCTTTCGATTTCACGCGTTCTTCTCTATGTTCTGACCGTCCTCTTCTTTCCGAAGTCTGTGATGAGATCTGAAAGGGACGAGAGGAACGTGTATCAGTATCTTGATACCTGTCAGGTTTTCTCAAATTATCCCTATTCCTGAGGTTATACCTCCTTTCAGAGGGCTCCTTTTGAGGAGGCCTACCTCGGGATAGAGAACGTTTCTCGTTTGAATTTTGTTTACTAGTCTCCCACTTCTCTTTAGAAGATGTAGGAGTTTGTTTAATTGAGTCCTTCTCAGGACTTTCAGATAGTTTCGGCTTCACTGGTCTTCCACCCAAACTATCTCTGCCTAATTCTGCATAAGATTGTTCTATAATTCTGGGTAGCTCTGTCTGATGTTCTGTAACATCGAATTCCCTTAATTTTTGGCGGATCGCCACTGCTGCTGCCTCCCCTTTAATATTAGATAATATTATTGTTGAGACCTGGTCGAAATTTTTCAGTAATTTCATACCTAAATTTAGAGCAGGCTCTGCCCCGTATTCATTTTGTATTTGTTTCAGGACATCAGGTATTACCGCAATTGATGGAATGCCATGTGTTTTAGTATAGATGGCAGCAAAGACTGAGCCCCAAGTGGTGCAGTCTTCCAGTTGTGGTGTGATCCCCATCGGTAAACTGATTGTTAGGATTCTGTGTTTCTCATACGGGCTAGTATTTGGAAATACTGCTTCGATTTGAGTAATTTTTTGAGCTATCCAAAATGGAATTTGCTCACGTTTTGTGGGCATTTTACCCATGACTGTGTAGAGAGTCTGTGGTGTAATTTTTAGTGTATTCCCCTGTTGGGGAGTTGGATTTGGAAGTGTCAGTGGTTGTTAGACTGTGAAAGTCTGCATGACATATTGGACCAATTGTCTGTAGATTTTTATCAACTCTGTAAGTTGAGTAAGTAGTTCCTCATCTGACATTATATCAAGTTCAGGATGAGGTGTGTAGCCGGCTAAAATCGGCCATGTTGCTCTTGGTCTACCTAGTGGACCGAGCCTGGTAATGTTTCTGTGATGTTTTAGGGCGCCTTTAAACCAGAGCTGATGCTCTTGGTATGTTAATGGAATTTCTATATCCTCGAAAGGAATGTATTCCTCTGGTGGATCATCTTCTTTGTAGAAGTGAAACATGTGTGTTACTGGATTGGATTCAGGAAATATTACCCATGAATAGAATACCTCTGTCTTAAAGATTCGTGTGCCTCTATCACGAAAACTGCTCTACCGCCTCTTGGTGGTAGGCTGTGTTTTATAAGTTTTAGAGTGATGCTCTTCTTAAGTTTTGAGGAATGTCTATAACACCCTCCTCGGTTTCAATAAAACCTGTGATGTTATAAGCTGTTGCAGCTGGCTGATCCGCAGCTCCACCGTTTCCGGTCTCAGTGTCAGAGTCAGGCATTTTGTTGTTTGAAAAATGTAGAACAAGTTTCAAGGAAACAAAGATAAGGTGCACAATATTTTGGAACACTGTATCCTTCAACGTTGACCAAACCAAACAGCTAATATATAGGGTGCTTCCCTATGTAGCCGTGGCGGATAGTTAACCCTGCCCACTCCAGACGTCTTTTGGAGTATATGGGTAGGGGTCTCTGAGAGAAAAAGCACGGCTGAGTTACTCAGTATCTAGCCTTAAATTACCTCCTTACCAAACGTTGGGCGCCATGTAGTGTAGCTCCTATTTCCCTAATAGGCTCTGCGCATTGGAATAATATCCCCTATAGGTTTGACATAGGACTAAGGTCAGTATGTCCCTATCGAGTATATTAAACTTAATTACTTGTGCCAGCTAGCTCAGAGGCCACTAGAAACTCCTTGACAAACAAGAAGAGAGTAGTTTCTGGCAGCCGCAAAACATGACAACTTTGTTTCCCTTTAGAATCAGAATGTGTCCCAGAGTCGTGGAAACAATAGATAGCTATTTCACTCAGCTCAATTGTGCATGCTTAGTTTTCCTCAAAGTTACACAGAAAGAATAGACGGGCGTTTCAATAAAAGGTTTATTGAACAGTCTTGTTTCTTGTGTAAGTAAAATGTGCTGTTACGATCACAAGACAGTATGCAAGATAAATAATGTACAGCGTAAGCAGTAGAAATAAATAATACTGTGCTAGCATGATCTTTAGTAGATATTCATTTACATAAATAATCATAGACTAAAAATGCGAGTACTCATACGATGCGTTTCTAAGCTAGTTCTACCCCAATGTACCTAACCTATCCTAGGTGTATTGAGAGGTATGAAGTAGGTGAAGTATTCCTTACTATGGTATACTAAGAGTATGTTAAGTCTAGTATGCCTAGTATGCCAAGAGTCCCTCTAGGTTCTAGTCAGCTCCATACCTTGAGAATGAGAGAGGTAGGAATCTCTTGCCAGACTCGAGTTCCAACACCCCGCGAGGGAAGTCAGATCACTGGAAGCTGGACTCTCTGCGTGCAGGGATGACAGCGTCTTCTCAGTGCGTCAGGCCGGGAAACGGGCTCCTCTGAAGTCGAGGTCTCCTCTAGTTTACAAGGGCTAGGGAAGGTTTATTTATACCTGAGAGGTACCTCAGAATGTTAGCATTGACGTGGATCGGACAGCGGAAGACGTCATGAATGAACCCCTAAAGTATAACGGTTCATGCATAATAGATGAGTCCTTGAAGAAATCAATAGTCCTGAGCTAGGGAAACTCCCGAAGCCTAAGGGTCTGTTCTTCAAGAACTCGTTGTGACGTTAGGGTGGACGGATGTCGGAGACCATGGCTGTATTTCGAGTGCACGGTTTAATGCCTAAATAAGGACTGGGATTTTATGCCTATATAAGGGCAGGGTGAATTGTGCCTATATAAGGATATGATACAGGAAAGCCCGTGTATGGACACCCTAAGAGGAATACAACAATTCGGTGTATAAAAAATATAACCATAAAAGCATTCTACAGAAAAAGAAGAAGTCAGTACATCACAAATTTACAGTAATCATAATTAATATCTCAATAATACATTCTCCTTGTAACATTTTCACTCAAATTGATTTTTTTAAAACATGTTCCCACATTAATGCAAATACCCCATACCCAACAGCTTTACAAATCATCGCATGAAGCAATAGTGATTAAAATGCATACAGTAATTTTATAATTTAAAAAGATCAGATTTCCGAATATTAAAATGGACAATCTATTCTATTTCATAATTCAAAGATTCCAGATATATTAGTTCCTTCCTTCGCTTGATGGCCAATTTAGTAAAAACAATAACAGCATTACACATCGTAACATTTTCCAAATTACGAATTTGATAAAAAGCAGTTTTATAGGAATACAATCTATTAACAATAAAAAGTGGGCGTAAAATTGATTTCTTAATATCCCTATAAAAATTGCAGAACAATAAAAAGTGCAAAGTGCTTTGGAGGAATTTGCCATCACACGGGCACTTGGGTAAATTAGCGCTCCACCTACCCATCTTGGTGAAAGCTATCTGGTTGTGGAGCGTGCTCAGCCTTAGTCTTGTTAGATAAAATCTGTGTTGAACATTTCTGATAAAAATAAGATATGGTTGAGTACCCAATGAAAAAGGCCCTTCACAGTACGTTCTAACACAAGATTTCGTGCTTATCACAACTTCCCTCATTTTCTCCCTAGATTTGAAAAATCTCCGTTTTAACTCCCCCTTGCTATAGGTCTGAATGCTCACAGGGTCCTTAAAATCAGTTGCCACATTACACTCAATTAAAAGACTATGAGGGGATTTTCCTTAGATGATCAAGTGTGAGGCAATCTCGTATTTTTTCCTTATTTAAATTTGTTTCATCCTTTGTCCAAATTCGATACCACAATGCAAGGGCAGACATACTAATCAAGTCACTAAGATATGGTACATCTGTCTCCCTATGGACAATAAAGGTAGCTGTGGAGTTTGGAACTGATAACACCCTTCTTAAAAATTTATTTTCCAATATTTGTAATGGGGAATTGTCTGCCACACCCCATAATGCTCCACCATAACCTACCCCTGTTATACACTTACTCCCATATAATTTTAAAATTCCTCGCACTGGCTTATTGCCTATTTCTTGGGAGAATCTAAAGATAGCCTCGCTTGTCCTCAAAAATTTCAATTTGCAGGAGTTGATATGTGCGCTCCATGTACCTTTACAGTTAAAAAGTAACCCCAGGTAGGAAAATGTAGATGTCCTTTCATTGAGTACTCCATCAACATAATGTGATCTATTTTTTATTTTACTTTTCCCACACGTCATGACTAAGGTCTAAGTCAGGTTAATCGATAGATCTTTATCAGTCATAAAATTAGTAAAATTATCTATCAGGAGCTGAAGGCCATTTGCAGTCCTGGAAATCAGGACTGCATCATCTGCATATAATAAAACTGGAGTTACCCGCTTGCCAACGATAGGAGCATCAGCTTTCAAATTCTGCAATAAAAAGTCATTACCATAAATATATAGGGAAAATAAAAGCGGAGCAAGGACACAGCCTTGTCTAATCCCTCGGGCTACTTTAAAGTGCGTAGTGCATTCCCCATTCTGGCCATATCGTATCTTTGATGTTAAGTGAACATATATCTGTGATAAAAAACTAATGATATCTTGTGGGGCGCCCATCCTTTCCAGCGTTTGCCATAGCTTAGTATGGTTTACCAAATCAAACGCGCTAGAGAGGTCCACAAAACAGAGGTGAAGTAGTCCGTCTTTGGCAAGGGTATATTTCCCTATAAGCAATTCGAGATTAACGCACTGCTCAACCGTTCCGATTCCCCTTCTGAAACCATACTGGGCTTCGGTTAGGATGTTTTTATCTTTGGCCCAATCTTCCAATCTGGCTAACAAAATTCTGCCCATAAGTTTAAAAGTGGAATCGAGAAGGAAAATCGGGCGGTAACATTTTGCGCTAGCTCTATTGCCTTTTTTGAAAATAGGGACGATCACACTTTCGGCCCACGTTGCTGGCAGTACCCCATCAGTAATTGCATAAAAAAGATTACCTAAAATAGGAGCCCAAAAATCTACATTATATTTAAAAATATCTATGGGGACCCCGTCCGGACCAGCAGCCTTCCCACTTGCACTATTTTGTAAAGCAATTTTGATTTCATCTACAGTGATCAATTCAATCTTACTAATTTTTAGTAGGATGATGTTACAGCTTTCATCCATTTTAGTTGTTTGTTTAGTGGGATTAAAAATATTTTCAAAATGTATTAGCCAGTCTTCTGGAATCACTACTGTATCAACCCTAGCAGATAAAGTATCTTTAAACAGGGGTTGATCTATAGTTTTCCAGAATAGGGTATGATTCTTAGTCTCAGCTGCTTTGATCAGATTGTCCCATACTGTCTCTCTAATTTCTGTTTTACTTGCGTTTAGGGCTTGTTTATAACTTTTCCGGAAGTTGCTCATTTTTTTCCCCATTCCTAGGTTTAACTTTTAGAGCTTCCTTCAGATCTCTACTTAGTTTAGAACATTGTTGGTTAAACCAACGTGGGCACCAACCCCTATTATTTTAATTATTCTTATTTTTAAGTTTCAGATCTTTTTTAATATCTACGGAAATTTTATGAAAAGCCGTAACAGTATCAGTATTACTAGAGTGTTCATCCATGCAGACTTTTATGTTGTAATTGTTTTTTACAACTACATTTTCCATAAAAGTTATAGGATTGACACCAGTCCACTTGAGAGAAATCCCATTTTCCCCTTGTGTTCCAATGTCAGCTGCCGAGACATGTGCCTTTACAGTATGATATAAGCTGGAGTTCAACATTAGCAGGAGAGGGTGATGATCACTAAGAAGACTATGCTGTAGAAAACATTTATCAACGAAAGGCCTGCTGTTCCTTGATATTAAGAAGTGGTCAATACATGAAGACAACCTAGTCCCCTCATATGTATATTTACCGTGAACTCCGTCATGGGCACCCAGCTTCGCAACTTCTAGGTTATATTTGTACATAACTTGATTAATTGTTTCACCATAGGAATTGTGTGGAAAATGAGCAATATGGTCACCTAGATCATCTTTGTGACCACATTGGTCCCCTGTTGAAAATTTACATAATTCAATAATAAAATCGCCACCCCATATCAATATGTACTCACCCGCCGACCTCTTCAGAAAGTTATCCAGCTCTTCCTCCAGTATTGTGATTATCCCGTGTCTCATATTATTATTAAAGATGTTATTATAGAAATTAATCACTACAATGTTTTGCTTTCCTTTAACACTAAAGAGTAGGAACTGGTAATATTGTGAATTAATAAATATTTTCTTTAGGGTCAGTGGGGAGGTCACAGATATCAATACTGCTAAGCATCCACTCGCTCTCCCAAGCTTAGACGGGGTTGCTTTAGTAAAAATGGTTTTAAAACCATTGATAAAAAAAGGTTCTATAAGCCATGTTTCCTGAATTAAAATCATTGTACAGTACTGTATGCTATTAAGCCATAATGTGTCATGCAATTTATTTTTGACCCCTGCCACATTCCATGACATAATTTGTAATGATCCAGCCAGTGAACAGCTAACTGGATCGGTGTAAATGAGATCTTTGGGGAGCATGGGGTCGCTACAAACACCCGGTAGCATAACTTCGAATGGCACTGCCCCATTTTTAATAGGGGGAATAAAGGAATTACCTTTGTTCCTTTGTGGTGGTTCTACACTGGCTGATCTATTAGGTTACTCAGATACCTACTTGTAATAATACTGTCATCCAATTGAACTATTTTTCCATTCAGTCAATCGACCTCACTCCAACTTCTTAGGGTGTCAAACCTATTTGGCATAGATGGAATCTTTTCATTAGTGGTGCTGCATAGAGCTCTGTTATTTGGGTAGCTTTGCTCTGTTTTGGGTCTATAAAAATACCCTAAAGGTACTGCAGTAATGGCAGCATTTGGACAGTCGCTTGGCCAACTTTGTTTAGCTAATACTTCTTCCAATAAGCAACCCACCATTTCGGGATAACAAAAATTTACAACAACGCAATCCCCTTCACAAGATTTGTCCATATTCCCCACCCAACTCTCTCTTCTAAGCATGATTATTTCTTGAGATAAAAGTCTAGTGCTACAATGAGTTTTGGTAGAAAACCAATGTACCACACAGTTTTTCAGCGTTCCCCATGATTCTATCTGATTGTCAGGCAATTTGAGAACATTCTTTAAAACAATAACATAGGGAGTAACCTGAAGGGGCAAATTAAGAAAAACGCCCTGGTGCTTCTTGGATTGTTGGCAACCCTCAGTTGTTAATTTATATTTGGAACTGTTTCGTAAACTAACATTAGTCCCTTTAACAACGGAGCTTGAGCTCGTTATGCCTGATGTGCCAGGTTTCTCCTCTGTTTGTTTGACAAGAAGTTCATCAGTGACAACCGTCTTTATTTCAACTACTTTGCTTTGATCCGGTCGTAATGTCGTAACAGAGTTTCTACTGGCCATGTGGTTTGGACTTGTTTTGAGTACATTTTATAGCCGTAGATCTGTGACCAGCTCCATTAGTTGGGTGATGTCTTTTTGCACTGATTTTATTTCAGTCATGACACGCCTTTCAATGGTATCTATTTTCCTGTGCAATTTTTTAAAAAGGGTGTCAATACCAGACATATTGAATGATAAATCTCCATGCCCCATCCCTGTTCCCTTTCCATCCTGTTTTATACTTTTCCCCTTTTTTTGTTTGGTTTTCTGGAGGCTAATCTTCGCAGGTGCTACATGCTGTTCTACATGCTGTTTACACCTTTGGGCAGGTGGTGAAGTCAGTTCATGTAAATCCGATACCGTGGAGATTTCCAAGGGAGTAGTTAATACGCAAGGACCCGATTTGATTGGAGGATCTAACTTAGGGATGGTGGACATGTTGGATCTATTGTCCTTTGGACTGTTGCTCCTATCGCTACAATTTCTCAGGTCTTGTACTTCAATTCCAGAGCCAGAACTGTTTTCGCTCTCATGGCCTTCCATAGTTGACTTAGCCTCCCTTTGGGCAACATTTAGGGCCGTCTTGGTAGCTGTCAACTGCTCCTCTACTTGTACAATTTCACTGTTTATAATTCCCATAGCACTTTTCAAATAGTTTGTTATGGGTGCGGTTTTACTGGCAAGCTTCCCCTTGCTTGTAACTAGTTTTCTTTTCCCCATTTCTCCAGGACACTCCAATTCAGTATATCAAATAGAATAAAAAGGTTAAAAGGGTTGCCTCCTTACCAGAACGTTTGACTTCAGCTTATAGATTTTGCAAGCCAAGAGATGTGGCCCAGCCCAGCATCATCCGGTCTCGGACAGGTGCAGACGGGACCGCGCTTGGCCCGGGCACGCCCCGCGCGTCCCGCGCTGCGGGAGTGCAGACTCGCCTTTACGGCATTAGGTGTGTGCAGCCCCGTCCCTTTCCAGGAGGCGTGTCGCACTAGGGGACCGAGTGCCACCCCAGCGATGGCGGCGTTGTTTGGCGGGCTGGATGGGGAGACAGGGAAAGAAAGTTTAGCACACGATCGTTGGCAGCACCGAAGGTGAGTGCTGCAGGCTGCCTCAGCTCCACAGGAGAGCTTCCCGTGCTGCGGGAGTGCAGACGCGCCTTTACGGCGTTAGGTGTGTGCAGCCCGCCCCTTTCCAGGAGGCGCGTCGCGCTAGGGGACCGGGTCCCACCCCAGCGATGGCGGCGTTGTTTGGCGGGCTGGATGGGGAGACAGGGAAAGAAAGTTTAGCCCACGGTCGTTGGCAGCACCGAAGGTGAGTGCTGCAGTCTGCCTCAGCTCCACAGGAAAGATCCATTATGTTGTCCACTGTCGATGCATTTGGCTGGAATCCTGTTTTGTAATATGGGATGATACTGTTGACCTTGATCCAATTTTCCTGTTCACACAGGAGCACATTCGCTAAGGCTTTTCCATCTACTTCTAAAAGTGCACATCTCCTTTGCCTCATTAGCAGGCCGTCCACATGGAATTCCCTGCACTTAGGCACCTCTTTTATCTGAATGGTATACCAGTTTAATATATCCTCTTGTACACCACTACAGAAAGACACAGCAACACGTTCACCATGAAAATATCATAGAACACAGCTTCCCAACACGGACTTAAAGACAACTTTTCCCACACAGGACAATTCCCACCCACACATCTCTCCATTAGTTCATGTAAGCTTCAGCCAACAATTGCACAGTGCCTCAGCCATGGCGGTTTTGCACTATACTGATACCAAATAATATTAGATCACATATTATAACACCATAACATAGTATGCAAAATTATTGAAACCATTGGACTGACACCAGTTTACAATTTATTATTATTTTTTGGTTTGGAATCCTTGTATATATCTGATGAAAAGATCAGTTATGACTAGGATGTTTTAAATTCTTCACAATCGTCTAACATCCCTGGAAGTCAAAGACTAGCCGACATTTAGCCCTTTCAGCCTATCTAAAACTCCTCCCTCTTTTAATTTATTCACTCTTCTGAGTCAGCAAAAAGTCCTTCAAGCAACAACTAAAAATATCAACATGCCCAACATAACTGCTGAATCCTGTACTGCAATATTCATTAAAGATCACAAATATATCTTGTGCTAAGACATGCCAATGCTAGTGAATCCCGCAGCAAAACAAGGTATTACCAAGGGCTCTAAAGCATGCAACCATAAAAACTAACTCTAAACATCCTGCCAGACTACTGGCCTATACCCAAACAAGTATTTGCCTGGAAATCACAACATTTTCCATGGCTACCAATCAAACGTCATACCTGGGTACCGCAACCACACGTGCCACCATCAGGGAAGACCTTATTTTATGAAGGACATGGGTGACTCAGAAACATGCATTTTTTAAAATTTATTGGTTGCCCAAAAATGGTGGACAACAAATACTTCAACACCCTAATTAATAATACAATAAGGTCATTAGCTTCAAGATTGTCACTCTATACTGAAGGTTTGTCGCCTAGGACCTTTGGCCTCTGCCTATGATAGGGTAACATATTTAGAGTTTTACTACATAATCTCCTTATGATATAAACACTTGTAGGCTTGCCATCTTTTTAGTATGCTTGGGTAGTTTTCGTATATTGTTATATATGTACAAGCACATTATTCATTTGCCCATGGACTTGGATTTAGAACAAAGGCGAGAACTGAGCTCACAGAAGGAAGCATGGTAAAAGGTATGTGGCACTGGATACATTTCCATATGATGGCAGAAAACAAGACAGGATCCACTCTCCCATCTCACCTTTTATTCTTCTCCCAAAAAGCATGTGCCCATTAAGTAAACACGTCCACCTGGTCACAGCGGATTTGTAAATTACTATAAATTATCTTTAGTAATATACTGACTGATAACAATGCATTGTAAATATTCTCAACATATATGTTTACATTATTGTAAAAGCCCCATGTCTGCCAACAGAAGAGCCCAAACTTGTGGTGGCTGTCCAAGGAAGAAAGCAAAGCCTGAAATTAACTACCAAGGATAAAAGCAACAGAAATGATTTTGATGCGAATTTGACCCTTGGAGACCCCAGTGTGGCTTGCGGCAGACAGGACTCATTGTCCCAGTATCCAGGCTGTGGGGGAGAAGCCTGCACCCAGCTGACCCGCACTGCACGCCTTAAAGGCACTGATTACCTCCCTCGGCGTGGGATGCGCAAGGGACCCGCCCGGGCCAAGGGCAGGCCCGTCCGTACCCGTCAGAGACCAGAGGATGCATCTTGGTTTTCTGTTTTTTGTTTTTGTGACTCAGGTCACTTGCCATTTGTCATCTATTGTCATTGTTAGAGTCATCGTCATCGCCTAAAAATGATTTGTGAGCAGGAGCTCCTTTAAGCACTGTTGGGGAGAGTTGCATCAGGATCAGGACTATCATCTGGAGGACCTGGTCTTGGGCTCATAGTAGGCATTCTTGCACATGTAAGAGCTCTTTTTACTCATTTTAGGAGCGTGTTGGGCTCTGTGTATGAATTGGTGGGAGCAGTGGCCTGAGCCTTTTTTCTTCCTTCTTGCCTCCATGTTATCATCTTTTAGTGCTGCTGGATACACCCCCTTTGATCTATTGCCACCCCAGTGGTCACCTTTTATTTTGGGAACTACCAAATTCCTCAACTGCATAGCTTGTCGGACACAGTTGGGCTATTTCTCTTCTAGGGCCGTCGGGGTTGCTACTATGGGGAGACGTAGGCCTGCAGGACCCACTGCTAAGGAGCCCGTGAACACGGTGTCTACTATGGACGCTTTCTTGCAGCGAGCCTTTGGGGTTCTGGACAAGGAAATTGAGCTGGCCACTCGGCTACTTTCTCGATCCCCCATTCTTCTCTCCACCCAGAGGTCCTTCATACCCTTATGACCAGCATCTCTGGTACAAGTTTCCCCTGCTAGCCCGGTAGATGTGGCACCAGCCTTGCCTGAGGGTGCTTGCCTGTTCTCCCCGTCTCCCATTCAACAGGTTAGCGCTCAGCCACCAGCACCTCGGACAGAGTATATAGTCCCTGGGGTGGGCTCTGGTGTGGGGAAGGGACAGAGAGCAAAGAGGCAGTGTCCTTCGAAAGGGGTTCATGCGATGCGTCGGAAGAGTATCGGTTCGAGCAAAGAGGAAGTGTCCTTCGATTGGGGGTCATGCGAAGCGTCGGAAGAGTATCGGTTCGCACCCTAATCCCTCAGATTCTACAGCAGAGGCCAGCTAGGACATAGCGGTTTTGCTCGACGCTCTTAAGGTAGCCCCCTTTCAGCCCTGGATCTTAAACTAGACCCCATCTTACACCGTCTTTCTGCAATCGAGAACGATTTGAATAAGTTGACTGCCTTACTGAAAAGAGACCACACAACACTGCTCACTTGTCACTCCTGGCACTTGTTGCAATATGCCGGAGCTTGGCTCCAGGTCCTTACTCAAACCAGTGTCTGAGGTGGTAGCTCAGCAGATGTGCCATCTAGTACCTCCAGCTTGTTCAACTACTTCGGCTCCATCACTGAACAGGACATGCAGCACTGGCAGCTAATCGTAAATACGGGGGTTCCTCACATCTTAAGCAGTACCAGAACCTAGGATCTGAAGCAGACGGGTCTAATAGGATGTCTGACGAAAGGCTGGGAGGGATGTATTGAGGGGAATCTAATAATTCTACCCAGAGATTGTATACTGTACGCCTGCCACCAGAGTCGACTCCACTTGTAGTGGTTTTAGCCAACGTCCCTCGACTGGCCCCGGGTGCAAAGGAAGATTTTGACAAATTGAAGAACAAAGTTGTGCATTGGTTAAATTTAAATATTGCCTCAGGGTTGCGGGTAGAAAAGCATAACAAAATAAGAGGGACAGAGAGGGCTTGGGGAGGTCCAACGTACATGCCCTACAACCAGTTTACAAAAAAGAGAGTACGTAGTTCCTGTATGATATATTAATCACTCAAAGAGTAAGAATATTGAAAAATATATATACTACAGGTAAAGAGGAGGATAGGGGGAATTCCTCCTGTTGGAACTAGGGCCCTCACACACCCAGCAAGCTAGGTGTCATGCTTCATCATTTGAGCCTGCTCCTCGTCGGGCCGGCGCTGCAATGCCCGACGGGCACCCTTAAAGGGGCTCTTTTTCGGAGATCTTCTGTTCCACGCCGTATGGGTGCCGTGGGTGTATGGGGCCAGAACGAGTGTAGATGTATAAAGTGATGATAAAACAGGTATGGGACTCCTCTGTGATGAATTTATTCCGCGAGGGACCCAACCTGATTAAAAAGAATAGGGAGGGATGATTCTTTTTTGTTTCTATGCAACAAAAATTATACTCAACTCCCAAATGGTCGACATGTTTCTCGCTATTTGTTGTCAAGGAGTGATCATTAGCGATTCTTCAGGACCGTGTGAATTAAAACAAACTATCTACACATAGGTGGCAAGGCGCAACGCTACCTACCACTAGTAGTCCCTCTAGGACATTTCCTATGGGAAATGGAATAACCTAATTAGGTATCAGATATTGCCTCATCGGTTGTAGCGAAGGAAAGACACAATAAGTGGTGTCTCTACTCCCATTCGGAGTCAAACGGACGACCTACCCCACTTCGCTACATCCAGGAAGGGTAGAAAAGCATATCATCATGTTGCTTAGCACATCATGGGTGGGTAGTGCCAAGAAAGACAGGGTTGGTGACTGTATAAAAGCCCTTTTTTGGTAAACAGCCTTTTATGCACGGCTGTGGAATTCAACCACAGGGGTCGTAACTCGGCCATCGTGGCACTCCCACCGGGTTATTTTTACATGCCTTTGATCCACCCACTGCCTTTATTTGGAATTACCCAGGGGCGATACTTATATGTGGGTTACAGGAGCCAGCAGAAGGAAATTCCAGGTATAAGTACATCAAACAGGTTTGTGCCTTTGAGCTCATTAGAATGTTGCGATTGACTGGGTGTTGGTTCGCCCGAGTCAGATGCCCCTTCACTACAGTGTTTGGTTGGGCCAATGGGTTCAGGCTATCAAGACTGTAAGGGGTGCAAGTGTATTTCCTGGAACATCGCAGGGCATGCGAGAAAGTTTGATGACCCAGATTGGGTGCTTTTTGTAAGAGGCTTTGATGTGATTTGCCTTTAGGAGACATGGGCTGTTGAAAATAGATTTTATTTGAAAGGCTATAAAACCCTCTTTGTGCCAGCTACCCCCACTATTGTAGGAAGAGCTAAGGGGATTTTAGGACCTTTTGTTTCCTTAGCAGTCCTAGGCAGCTCCGTTATGCTGCCCCATATTTCTCCTACTTTACAGGTGACGTCATTATCCAGTGGGACGAGCAGGCTATTGCTTTTAAATTTTTACAACGCAATAGCCTGCCCGGCGGAAGCATGCAATATTGCACAGTCGGGTTCTTTCCTGAGGAATATGACCCAGAGCAAGCAGAACTATTCTAACATTCTTATTGCAAAAAATTTAAATGTTCATATGTGCGGGGATCTCAGGCGTGGGGGGGTTAAAGATATGGGTTGTGCGCGCCATGCAGGCTTGCATATGGAACATACCCTTCAGGGCTCTATACTTAATGCTATTTTGTATGAGTTTGACTTAATGTCTGCTATGAATAAGTTGCCCCAGACAAAACATTGCTTCCACTTTTACTGTTAGAAGGAGTGAGTCTTTTATCGATTTTATTCTTGTTTCTACGCCTTTTTTATTTTTACATTACGGATTTTTCCATTAAGGCGAGCAAGCACAGAGATCATAATCCGGGGTGTGTTTCGACTGGATGGTCCCAGGTAGTTAAGCTAATTAAGAATGGGCCCCTGAAAGCTGTGGGAGGGGGGAGGAGACTGAAGTGGGGTCAGATTGTTCCAGACCAGTTTTATGAGTCCCTGTTAATCCAATGTTTGCTATCTGCTTAGATAGTGTGGCAAATCCATCAGACATGTTGGAGGCTTTTGGAAGTATTCCTGGAGCTATAGTGAACCTATTGCGGGCCCCGGGCAGGTGCCTGCCTCATTTAGGACCGAGATGGTTTGACTCAGAGTGCTCCTGCGCCTCCAGGAGACTGAAGGAGGTCCTGAGTATCTCACCATGAGACCCCCTGGCTGTCAACAGCTATCGTAGACATTACAAGGCCACCCTGGCAAAGCACAAGTCCGCCCTGAAAGAGGAGGCCTGGTCAAAGCTGTTAGTGGCTAGCACCTTGGGTAACAGCTCTAAGTTCTGGAGTATTAGCAATAGTCCCTTTGTGGCAGGTGATATTGCCAATCTACTGGACTCCCACATCACTGAGGATGACTGGGTAAGCCATTTTGAGGGCATGTTTCAGTCTGATCCAACCTCCAGGGAAGCCCAGGGAAGTGTTGCGAGTAAATCCGAGGTCATATTTACAGCGCAAGAAGTAAGAGATGGTATCATGGGGCTGTCTAAAAAATAAGACCTCAGGTCCTGATGGGATCCCGCCAGACCTTCATATTTCGAATGTGGGCATCTGGGTACCTGTACTTATGTCAATTATAAATGCGCCGGTTAAGATTGGCTGCCCGGATTCATGGGCCTTATCATCCATTCTCCCTGTCTTCAAAAAGGGAGATCAGGACAGCACTCATTGCTACAGGCCCAGCTCCCTATTGGATTCTGTGGTATAGGTGGTGGATTGTATGGTATTAGACAGGCTTGTGACATGGGCTGATGATAATAATATCCTGGCTGAGGTTCAATACGGTTTACGCCCTGGTCATTCAACTGTGGACCAATGTTTAAATTTATACATGGGCTTGAATAAGTACATCGTTGCCCGTTCTGGCTCCAACTACCTAGCTTTCATGGATCTGTCTTCCACGTTTGATCGTGTTAACAGATCGAACCTGCTGCAGATGATGCTTTCCATTGGTATTGACAATGACACCGTCCTGTTTTTAAGGGATCTCCATAGAGATACTAAAGCTGTAGTCTCATGAGTTCTCCATCCTGAGAGGGGTGCATCAAGGATGTATTTTAGCTCCTTTCCTTTCTAATTTGTATATCAACAATTTGGAGAAGGTCCTCTTGAAATTAAAAACTGATGGCCCTCAGGTGGGTAAGCATATTCTACCAGTCCTCTTGTATGCAGATGATGCGGTCCTCATGGCGAGGACAGCTAGGGATCTACAACTCTTGCTGAACTCCTTTGTACATTTCATGGAGGACTTGGACTTGTTGGTTAATCATGTTAAATCGTTTTTTTTCCTTTTTTTTTTTCTCATATTACCTCAGGTAGATAAGCATCCTCCTGATCGCTGCTGTCCCAATTGCTTATATCTTGGGGGTCTAATCTCAGCTGATGTCATTGCGGGTTTCCAACCCGCACTATACATCATGAGCTGACCAAGAGGTATAATCATTGGACTTCCTAATCATTGTGTTCATTGTCCATTAAGTTCCAGAATAACCCGAGATCCGGCTTTTTCCTAAACCAATTAATCTTTTGATCCAGATCTCTAAAGAATCTCACAGAATTCCAACACTCTTTCCATGTGGGGGTGCCACCTGGTGCCACCTTTTACATATGTTCCTTCTTGCCAGAAGAGTTAAGTAAAATATTAGCTTGTACTGCAGCTTCAGAGAGCCCTCCGAGCCCCATATTGGCTGCATAATAGCAAACAAAAGTACGGTGGGTCTTACCTTTACTTCTCCACACAAAGTGTCCAACATAGTCTTACTCACACTATCCCAAAACTTTTTCAGCACTGGGCAGCTGGCAAACATGTGGATATCGTCCGCTTTCTGACCTCCACACCTTTTACATTTGGCATCTCCACCACCTCTTATTTTAGACAGCTTAAGCGGTGACCAGTAGATTCTGTGTAGAGTAAAGAAATGATTTCTCCTCAGTGCGGCAGACTTAATCACAGAGTAAAGCATGTCTAAAGATACTTGCCATAAATGTTTCAGCTCTTCATCTGGCAAGCAGCCTTCCCAGACCAGATGAGGGGGTCTCAAGCTTTCTTCCGTTGATGCAAGCAGGTATCCCTACCAGAGGGCCACCTCCTTCTTTCTTGATCTTAATTCTTGAAGGTCTTTCTCCATTGATTTATCAGGTGAAACCTGCTACTGCTGATTTCTACACCACGCTGAAATTTGATAGAACTTGAACCTAGATAGTGTGCCGTTCGTCACGTTTCTCCAGACGTCCCAGGAAAGGCATCTATCCCCTTCCACTATCTTCCCCCAACGTGAAATTCCACCGGTTTTCAGAGGTTTTGCAAGGCCATCCAGAAGACACTCTAGAGTTCCCAGAGAATCCCACACTGGGGCCCATTCGCTGTAATAGGGCAAGCCCAAGTGGGACATTCATACCATACTTTTGCTGCGGCTTTCAAGACCTTCAGCCGAACTTTCTTAAAGAATTTGGGAGCCCCAAATTTGTTCATTAAGCCCTCTTCCACACTGTTAGCCAGCATGGCTGTATACATACGGCCCACTGGGGTATCGTCAGGCCTTAGTAAAAACATCCTACAATTTTTCAGCTGGTATGCCCAACAGTACAGTATGAAGTCCGGAAGCCCCAGAGCGCTGTGTACAAGCTTCCTTCTTAGCTTTTTCCAGGAAAGTCTGATCCCATTACCTGCCCAAATAAATGCTGAAATTCTTCTCTGTATTTTGGCAAGAAGTTTCTTATCAAACATTAAAGGGAGGTTGTCAAACAAGTAGGCTAACTTGGGCAGGACAGACATCTTGAGGTAATTGATCCGCCCGTACAGAGTGAGTGGAACATTCTGTCAGTTCTTTAGTAACTTGTCCACCTCTTTAAAGACGTTCATTAAATTCGCTTTAGGAAGCTCTTCTAGCTTTTGTGATATTGTTACGCCTAGATACCTTATTTCTTTTGACAACCTAATATCATGGACATCTTGGATCCAGGCCATAACTTCAGTCTTGCTAGTGTTGATCTCATACCCAGACATCTTCCCGAATGCCTGCACTTCTAAAAATAATTCCGGGACAGCCTGATTGATGTCAGAGGTGAACAAAATCATATCATCAGCGTACAGAGCCAACTTCCTAGAGAAGCAGCCCACAGACAAGGGGATTATTTCCTTATTCTGCCTTAAACTTTGTGCCAAGGGGTCGATATATAGGTCAAAGAGGATGGGAGATAGGGGACACCCTTGTCTGGTCCCTCTTCCTATCTGTACGGGGGCCATGAGGCTGCCATTCACAAGTATTTGAGCTCGGGGTGCCCTATAGATTTTTTTAAGGACCTCCCGAAATGTCTCACCGAAGCCGAAAGCTTTCAAAGTCCCAATAAGGTATTTCCAGTTCACCCAGTCGAAGGCCTATGCTGCGTCAAGGGTGATTATTGATAAGGCAGCTCCCTGTGTTGAGGCAAGGTCTATTGAGCCTATCAGTGTGTGTGTGAGCTTCTTTATCTGCCATCCCGGGAGGAAACCCTTCTGATCCTAGTTAGTTAGAGACCCAGCGATTTTACTTAAGCGAGCTGTGAATATCCCTGTAAAGACTTTATAGTCGCAGTTCAATAAGGATATTGGGCGATATGACTGGCACTGCATAGGGTCTTTACCTGGTTTTAGGATTAGGGAGATAACAGCCTCATTCCAAGATTCTGGTAGTAGTGAGGTGCCCCTCAACACTTCGTTAAATAGCTCTAGCCAGACCGGAATTATCACTTCAACCAATAGTGTATAAACTTCATTCTGGATCGCATCCGGATCGGCTGCTGTCCCTTTTTTGAGTTTTTAAATGGCAGTCAGAATTTTGTTCCCTGTTATTTCCTGGTTCAGATATAGTTGGTCTTCAGTACTCAGTTTTGGTAGTTGTTTTTCAGAAAGCCAGTGATCTAACACAGCCTCATCCACCATAAGATCTTTGAGGTAAAGGTCATGAAAGAATTTAGTGAAAGTTAACTCTATCCCTTCCTTATCCTCCACAACCCTATCCCCACCTTCCAGTTTAATTTCCCTAATATCATTGCGTGACCTGTCTATTCTGCTCCTCTTTGCCAGCAACTTTCTACATTTCTCCCCTTGGTCATACTCGCGCAGCTTACTAACTTCCCATTTCTGCAGCAATTTCTCCTCCATCATAAGTCTAAACTTAAGTTGCAAATCCTTACCTTTTCCAACTAAGCTTTGTTTTATTTCCCCCTGGAAATGCCCTGACTTCAGGTTGGCTTCTGCTACCGCTAGCTGATCTTCGAGCAGAGAAATCTGCCTCTTATCTGCTCTAACCCAAGCAGCCGAGGCACCCCTCAAGGACCCCCTTAACAAGGCTTTAAAAGCATCCCATACCACATATTGGGGGCTGAAGCTAAGTTCCATTTAAAGAAGTCTGCTGCGTCCCCTTGTATTTTTCTCATAATATCCGATTGCAGAAGTAACCTTCTATTCAAGGTCCACCATCTAAGAGTCAACTTTAAGGGGAGTTCCATTTTTAAACGATTTGCAGCGTGGTCAGATAAGAGAATAGGCGAGTAGTCAACTTTTTTAACTTTTTCAACTTCTGACACTTCCATAAAAAAATTATCAATTCTAGAGTAATGACCATCCTTTTTACTGTAAAAAGAGCAGTTTCTAGAGTCACCTTTAACCCTGCGCCACACATTGCATAGATCCAGGTTATCTAGCAGAGAAAGGAGATACGTTTTTACTCATGGCGAAGTGATTTGAGTGTGGGGTGAAGATCTATCCAGGTTATTATTTAGAAGTACATTAAAGTCTCCACCGATTATGAGTGGGGCTTCAAAGACTAGCAGGCATGAGCAGAGATTGTTGAAAGGCGAAATATCATCTTCATTCGGGCCATAATAGCTAGCTAGGGTATACAAAGTCCGGCCAGTTTTCACTTCCGCTACTATCCAGTTCCCGTCTTCATTTGCCTTGTATCTTCGCAGTTCTACCCCTGAGTTTGCCTTAATTATTATAGCGACACCTTTAGAGCTGTGTTGCTGGTCTGTAGCAACAACCTTGTCTACCCATCTTTGCCTCGTGAACAGTGCTAGGCTTTCTGGCCATAGTAAGTGAGTTTCTTGAAGCTTAAATCATTTGGTAATGCAGGTGGGTCCTCGAACAGCTAAGCCCTACACATTTAGGGTACAGACTATGCCGATCCCCAAGACTGATGTTTTTATCTACCTGAGAGTAGTGTTCGATGACGTCCTGAGTTGGAACCTTTTGATAAGCCGAAAGAAAGGGGATCTGGCTAGAGCAACTGTCGCTTTTTTTAACTTCGCATCAAGATTGGGTGGTAAACCGATCGGGGCACTTATGCAGATCTATAGAGTTAAATGTATCACAAAGGTCACCCATGGGAATGAGATATGGGGCTGTATTGGGCAGGACACACTGCAAATTGTTGAAAATACTTTCCTGAGACAGGTACTCTGCTTACCGCAGAGCATCCCGTCTTTTGTAGCGCATGAAGAATTGGGGATGGCCTTCCTCTCAGATGTGTTGACTTTTCGTCCCTTAGCTTATTGGATGAAAATTTGGAACAAGAAGGAAAATTCCCTTAGTAAGGATATTTTAAGGGACTGTCTTTCCCTTGACCATGTTAACCGTATTTGCTGGTTAAAGTATGTTAGAGAATGTTTTTGCAGTCTGGGAAGAGCAGATTTATTTGAGAATCCGGAGGCAAACTGTAGTAGGGACCTAACTTGGGTAAAGGAGTGTTTTTAAAAAAAAAAACACACATTTGGGCCAGAGAGGAAGTGCAGTTGAGAAAGTCCAGTGTGCGTAGGTATATTTCACTGAAAACTGTGTCATCTATTGAACCTTATCTTTTATAGTTTAAAAGTAATTATGATCGTTTTTTACTGATCGGATTTCGACTGGACCTTTTTCATTATCTTTTGGCTTATCCGTGTGGTGCATATAGAGGGTAGTGCCTCATACCCTGTGGCTGCAATGGGAAGTCTCCACGGGATATGATGCACTTTTTATTGTTTTGTAGTTTTTATGAGGCTCCTAGAAAGTCTTTTATCATCTCTATTCTTAAAAAAGCACATTTTAAGCAGGTTAGACCAGCTTTTATCTTTTTACAACTTCTTTCAAACCATTCAGTATTGTATGTTCTTAGCTTTCTAAGGGCCGCTATTAGCCTTAGGTCCAGTTGCAATTAATCCTGATGGAGATTTATTAGTCACTATATCAAAATGAATTGGGTTTTAATATGGTTCATGTTCATAACTTTTATATAACGGGGTCATTTTGGGATGGCATTATTGTCCTAGATATAGCACTTATTATTAATTCTGTATTTTATTGTGCTTTGGTGATGTTATTCCTCACTATGGATCCTTTGTTCTGATACGGTGCTTGCTTTTTTAACTTTGTAATTATGGCCCCATGATGGTCATATCGCATTGTCTTTTGTACATAAGATGGAGCTTTTTATCTATGTTTGTTTGACTTTTATGGTTTTCTTCGTACAAACCGAATAAAGTATAATGATGACGATGATTTTGACTTTTGCCTTCATCTAATCAGGAATTGGTTTTTGCCTCACCCGCAAAGCTGGACGAAATCCCCAGAGAAGCATGCAGAGTAAACAAAAAAGTAAAAAAATGAAACGTCGGAATTTGGGTTGACTCAGAGTTTTGCTTCAGCCATTAATTCACTACAGTGTTTTAAAAAAAGCCTTCATCTCACGATGCTTTAAAGGGCCCTTCTGCCATTTTACTGTACCACACAATACCACTTACTAGACCTCTATTGCTCTCATACTCAAACTAAATTTACATTGGTGCTCCAAAGAAAGAAATCCAGAAGTTCAGGAGAGCTGAGAAAGAATACACTAAACTCTGCCTCATTCTGAGAAAATCTGACCACATTACCCAGTGCTAAATACGTCAACGAGTTGCTTGTGGAATAAAGGATCAAATTTAAAATTCTCTCTACTGTATACAAATTCTTCTGGGTAATGGGATCTGGGCACCTCTAAAACCTGACCCTTAACTATAATTTTGAAACATGAGGTCCAGCAATGCAAATCTGATCAAATAATAACATAAATGATTAAGAAACATGGAGAAAACAGGGCTCAAGACACATACATTTGGAACTTATCAGACAGTCACCTAAGAGCGCTACCTAGCTTAGCAGAATTTAGGCAGGCACTAAAAATAACCTTTTGTAAGGAGGAGTTTACCTTGATCGAAATACAATGGAACACCCCTGATCCAGCACGACACTTTATCAGGGATTGATACTCATCAATAGTTCATACAAATGGCCCATACACATTCACCCAACTCACAAATCCCTGTTGCGCTGGATGGTCAAGTTTGAATGTCGGGAAAAATTATTTCCTTCACAGATTCACGTTTAACAATTCTAAATACATAACTAGACCTATATATCAACTCTCGTTCCTCTTGGTCGACGGACCAATTAGTTGATGGTAATAATAGAACTTAACTAACTATCTAATCAGCTAAATAATCACAGACTCTCGGTAAGATTAATAAAGTTTATCTCAGATAATTGCAATTGATAAATGCTTATCGCATACAGGTTTCAATGCAAACAATGAATCCCACAAAAGGAGAGAAAATCAATTAACAAAATGCAAACAGTGTCATACTCATCATCCATGAACGATATGCATGTGAAGGAGTGGATAGATGAAGAGACATAAGTTTCAGCAAAATAATGTGAAACAATATAATACTTATGACGGAGTGGATAGATGAAGAGACATAAGTTTCAAAGACAAAATTACATTTGCAAATGATTATGCAAATTATGAGTCAGAAGATAATACAAACCCAAAGATCAATGAAATACCACCCCCCTGGCCAAGGGAGTAGTGGGGGTCCCCTGAAATAGAGGCAGGAAACAAAGATTTCAGGAACGGGACAGGACAAGGACGGGAACAGCTAGGCCTCTCTGCAAAGCGACGGACAGCGACGCATCTCCCCTCTCAATTTCCTAGCACTGCAGCTCTAACCACACCCCCAAAGGCACCCCAGTTATACCCTAAAACCTACATGTCCAACCCACATTAATTGAAACTATGCACAGAATTCGACTGCTCATTAGATGCTTGGGGAGGTAGTGTATCACACCACCGTGATTTAATTCAATCTTCTTCATACCCATTGTTCTATCCCCTTTCCCATTACATATTGGTTGACAAGTCTATACAATTTTGTTCTTGCTACATTGCACAAATTTCTCAGCCAAGTCTGCGAAAGAAGTCTTGAATCCCACGGCCAGTCTCATCTTTTGGCAGGCAAACAATGTTCTCTGAGCTGATCAACCTTGAACTTATATTCATCATCCGCAGCGCTCAGCACTTCGGTCGGTTTTGTCAGGTCATTCTTGCTCATTTTTCAGCCCCTCATTTATCGGGTTAATTTAGGAAAATACAGGCCCATTCAGCTCACTATGACGAAATAGACACATACATTCATTAATTACATGGAAATGCATCCTTCACTGTTTACCACCCACCTTTACACTATTCCCTGTTAATATATTCTTAGCATAAGCTTCATGCAAAGCGGCATTATTTATTATCGCTTTAAAGCAAGATGCGAAATGTTGCTAAACGTGCATTAATTTCGTTTCTTTTGAAAAGCAATGTAATATGCAGCCTAGTTCTTTCATGCATTAGTTCACATTAGTGCACGCATGCGCAAAGCGGTTTCCCATGTAGCTCATGTGATGTGTGTGTTAGTTTTCACTGCACACTGTTAATAAGTATTATGGGGGAGTTAATTCGAGCAGGTTTCTTTTTGCGAAACCCTGCTCCATCAATACCCCCTCTGATGGCTTCCTTGAGCCATCATAAAATATAATCTCACTAAAGGGGTCACAAATGGAGAAATTGTTACCATCCACTGTACCTCTCCACACTATAGTACTCACAACAAGTAACCGGATGGTCTACCAACTCTACCTAAATAATGATTGTGAAAAATGGGGACAATTGTTATTGTAAAGACGAGAACCCTCACTCACCCAAAGGTGACATGCTTCATCATTGGGTTCCCTCTTGCACACTGCGACCGCAAGGTACACAGTGTGGGCTACAACTCTCCCACAGGAGAGGAGCGAGAGGTCTTTTAATCATCCAATGTTGGTGAGAGTGAGGGGCAGAGTGCAAAAAACTAAAGTAGTGAATTAAAACTGTCTCTTAAGAGGACAATAAAACTTTAATAGGTGTCCCCAAAGCATACACATAAAAAACAGTGTGAAAAATAGGGATATAGATGTTCCCTATTAGACTAGGTCAACATGTTTCTGCCTTGATTACCAAAGGTTCGTGGCATTCTTCAGGACCAGATCTCGTCACTCTGCTATCATTTATGAAAAAATATAAAAATTACCATACTTAATTCTATGGGAATGACCATGAAACCAGCTGCAGTCTGGTCCGTATTCTGTAAAAATAGAGTTAATCATGTCAGTCATTTATCATTATTCCCACAAAAACAACCAAAACACCAGTGTACATTCCACCTCATTGCACACGTGACAAACTTATTTGTGTATTTTACACAATCTCACCAATTCCAGACCACTCGTCTGCCTCCACCTTCAGAGGGTCCTTTACACGCGGATCTCGAGAATCTAGAAGTGTAGCATGTGTAAAAATCAAAAACCAAAATTAAATCCACGTAGACATATCATAAAGGTTCTCGGGTTTGTCATTATATGTTCCTCAACAATCTCCTCTATTTCTTAGTCGGATAGCTGTCAGGAAAGAGCTCATAAAAAATACGTGCTCCATTGCAGTTATGTCATGCACCAAAGGCACGTAGCCTCACCAAAATCAATGTAAAGCCCCATAGAGCGGCAACAGGCCATGGCGATCCCAAATAAAACTAAACAGACCGCATTACACTCCAAAACCTACAGTGGCCAGTTCAATTCGTTCACAGTATGTTAAATCCTAACGCAATCTCAGGAGGCTTCTTACCAGCTTTCCCGAATCCTCCAGCATACGTGTAACGGCCTAAGGGGACGAGATGTTGAAAGCGTCCTACGTTTATACGCTGTGTACGCAACGCGTCGTGCCCCGGAAGTGGAAAACCACATCCGGTAACGTCAATTGTTGTTCCGATACGGACTCTTGTTGCAAAACCAGGTGCATGCTTACTAAAAGCACACCTTTCGTACCGGAAATGAGGTGTATTATAAATATTTACAAAGGACGATCACCCTCTCTCAAAATAAAATAGAAGGAAAAAAGAACTACAAAAAGGTTGGGAAATGTAGTTTCTTTGTCAAATTAGTATGCATAACAGTATATCTCCCTCGTGCTATGATAAGCATAAGGCTCGATACTACAACCAATGATAAACCTCTCCTATATTCAAACTGTATGTGTAGAGACGGAACACAATAGGTCAACATGACAACCATACACAGTCGTAGAATAATATAATGTTGCCTGTAGTAAATATATAGATCATTCGTATCCGTACACAGTGTATAGTGTTGTTTGTGGTGTATATATTTAGAGATCTATATATTTACTACAGGCAACATTATATCATTATATCATTCTACGACTGTGTATGGTTGTCATGTTGACCACGTGTAAAGGACCCTCTGAAGGTGGAGGCAGACGAGTGGTCTGGAATTGGTGAGATTGTGTAAAATACACAAATAAGTTTGTCACGTGTGCAATGAGGTGGAATGTACACTGGTGTTTTGGTTGTTTTTGTGGGAATAATGATAAATGACTGACATGATTAACTCTATTTTTACAGAATACGGACCAGACTGCAGCTGGTTTCATGGTCATTCCCATAGAATTAAGTATGGTAATTTTTATATTTTTCATAAATGATAGCAGAGTGACTAGATCTGGTCCTGAAGAATGCCACGAACCTTTGGTCATCAAGGCAGAAGCATGTTGACCTAGTCTAATAGGGAACATCTATATCCCTATTTGTCACACTGGTTTTTATGTCTATCCTTTGGGGACACCTATTAAAGTTTTATTGTCCTCTTAAGAGATAGTTTTAATTCACTACTTTAGTTTTTTGCACTCTGCCCCTCACTCTCACCAACATTGGATGATTAAAACACCTCTCGCTCCTCTCCTGTGGGAGAGTTGTAGTCCACACTGTGTACCTTGCGGTCGCAGTGTGCAAGAGGGAACCCAATGATGAAGCATGTCACATTTAGGTGAGTGAGGGTTCTCGTCTTTACAATAACAATTGTCCCCATTTTTCGCCATCATAAAATACCCACCATACCAAGTGCCATCTTTATCTCTCTAAAGATCAGTACTCTTTTCTCTTTTCATCAACTTCTCATCTAACTCATTCATCTCGTCATAGTAATCTCCTTTCATATCTTCTAGTTCTATTTCATCTCTTTTTCTCTTCCTTGCTTTTCGTTTGTTAATTGTTCCTGTCATCTCTTTTCTTCCACACTTACACTTGTAACATTTATATATTGTTATCATTACTAATGCTACTCCTGCTACTGAAATCATTGGCATTATTATTTTTCCTAATAAACTACTTCCAAAGGTAGTAAACCATTTACCTACCGAAGAGAACTCTTACCAAGTCTCTCCCAGACACCGTCAACCTCCAGTTGGGTCAAGTCTTCATGTAATTTCATAATATTCTTAATATATCCCTCAATACCTTTGCTTTTGTCAGGGATATAAGTACAGTAGTGTTGAATTTTCAACATGCCACAGACTCCACCCTCTTTTGCAAATAAGATATCAAGGGCAAGTCGATTTTGCAAAACCATTGATCTGATTGCACCCATTTCGGTGTCAATCATCAAGAAGCCACCAGCAGTATCTGTCGATAAACGATCAACCACTGTGGACAATTTTTGAATTTTATGCGAATTCAGAACGACTCCAACTGATGGTATCAGTGCACCAAAAATATCACCTACTATTTCTGAGAAACTAGCTCTCTTCTTGCGTGTTAGTCCTTGTTTTATTTAATTGATTCTGTTATTACTTTTGTCTACATGGTAGACCTTTGGGAAAACAATTGCAAAATAACAACTACCATACCAATGTGCAGGTAACCTGTAATAGGCTTTCTTACCACACACATAATAGACTCCTGGAAAAACAGGATCCGTTCCACCCTTCAATCCCCAACCTCCAGTAATTTGGTAAGTATGCTCACATTCACTAGAACCAATGAAATAATTATTATAGTTAGTTTTCATTATAAGCAAACAGATTTTCCCCTTTTTATACCAGTCTAGGGACATTGCAGCATATGTCTCGCCTTTCTCATAATTTCCTTCTCTAAACGCCCAGGTGGTACCTGTGACTTCTGTTCAGCAGCTTTCCTTTGGAAACTTTCTCTTCTATATTCTACCATATCTATGAACACTTTTTCTTCAACCCGCAAACTACATGTTAGATTGTTTTTATAAGCATATCCTATATCTAGTGTCTTAGTAATATGGAAAAATTCTCCCATATAAGGTGCTTTTTTACTACTTAAAACCTTGTTTAGTTCCATCATAATAGGTATCTCTGAAAATACTAAATCTATACTAGAATAATGATACTCCAACTTTCCCGTCACGTAGAATAGGCTGGTTAAAACACTGCAAGACACACCATATGTTAAAGGTAGGTGATGATAGGTCACCCCCTCTGAGACAGACAAAGGTAATTGCGTGCATACATAACAATCACTCATATTCATCGTATTAACATACTTGTACAATAATTTTGTAAAAACATTTAACGAGAAATCACTAATTGATTTATCATGATGGAAAATACTTCCATCTATCTGTTTTATGTTAGTATAAGGGGTTTCTTTAGTAACATCACTCACTCTTTTGCTTATTACATCATTAGTATTGTTTCCATTATTAGTTACCATTAGAATAGGTACAATGACAGTTAATAATATCCACATAAATGTCAGTAAAAAGACACTACATAAGCAAGCTTTAATACATCTACGTTTTAGGCTAGATTTTGGATGTTCAGTCACTTTTGCTTCGGCCATTTTTGTATTTCTACTAAAAATATAAAAATATAAACCTATAAAAAAAATCTAAATTTACTAAAAAAAAATAATAATTCTGAAAAATAGTGGCTTTCTTCTTTTACCCCTTTCTTTTATTTCTTTTTCTTTAAATCTTCTGAGTCTTTCCATTCATTTCGTCTGGCAAGTTTTCACCTTAATTTTTCACAGTTCTTTTAAGGTGGTTTTAAGATGCTTTCATCCACTTGCTCAATGCCTGTACCGTCTTTTTCTTCACTTGGATCTGAGCTTTCAATTTCTTCCAAGATCACATACGTCCATTCCGGTGCTGTGTATTTCTTGCTTGGAAGTCTTACTCTCCTTGTTTTTCATACTATATCTTCTCCTGACTCTTCTTGTTCGATTTGACTTGAGATCTCATTAAGTTGCTCTGGTCTTCTTTTTGTCTTTCTCCTCACAAGAGTGTATTTCAGTCTTTTCACTCCACTTGGCCAATTGTCACCTTTTCTCAGTCTTTTAGTTTGAACTACTTTTTCACCATCTTCATCTGGTTCATAGGTTCTTTTATTTGGCCTTTCTTCTATCTGTTCTTCTTCTTGACTTTCAGAAACTTCCCTTTCTTCTGGTTCTACAGCAGTCTCATGAGACCCAGTAACTGGTGCCCACTCTACTTGACTTGTGCTTGGCTGTTCGTCATCTGTTTGTCCTTCAGAATCTGTTACTCTAGATTCTTCAGCTTCACACACTTCAGCTTTTGGCCTCTGGCTTTGGTTTACCAATTGCTGCTCTTCTTGTCTTTCAAGTGGACTTGGGACTCGTCTGGTATGGCTCGCATGGATCCAATTTGGCAAGCCACCACACTTCACTGCTGTTGTCGTCACCAGAATCACTTGGTAAGGTCCGTTCCACCTGGGTTCTAAACACGATTTCCTCACGTGTTTCTTCACGAGAACCCACTCTCAAGGACTCAGATCATGAGCTTGATTCGGCTGTGTCGTAGTGGCATTTTCTCCAACCTGGTGAGACACAGAACGCACCAGATCAGCCAATCCTGTGCAATAGTCAAGCACTAGATCATCAGATATATTCATCAGTTTGTTCGCTGGTATAAATGCTTGTCTCATTGCTCTTCCCATTAGAATCTCGTGAGGACTCAAACCCGTCTTTTTGTCCGGAATGCTTCTAAGACTCATCAATACAAGGGGTAAAGCATCAGGCCATCTCAGTGTCGTGGATGCACACACCTTTCCTAATCTAGATTTTATGGTGCCATTTATCTGCTCAACCACTCCAGATGCTTCGGGTCGATAGGCACAGTGCAGCTTCAGCTCAATCTGTAATGCTGCACAAATCATCCAAATTATCTCATTGTTAAAATGGGTTCCTCTATCTGTTTCTAAAGTGACAGGAAATCTGATTCGAAGTATCAGTTCTCTTAGAAGTAGCTTCGCGACGGTTCCACCCAGCGAGAAAACAAACAGACAACAACCAACACATATTTCAGCCCATTGCACGGGGGGAGCTCAAAAAAATCCAACTGGAGTCGGGTGAATGGTCCTGCTGCCTTTCCAATTCGTCCCCAACTAACAACTGTCTAGCTGCCTGGATTTTGCTGGTGACAGGTGACACACCTCAGGCAGAGACTCTCTGCAATGGCCCTGAACTTTGGGTTATACCATGATTGCTTGAAGAGCCTGATCATAGCATCTCTTCCAACATGTGCAATTCCATGGTATACCCTTGCCATTTGGGATAGTAAACTGTCTGGCATGACTGGTCATTCGTCTATATAGACCCACACTTCGTCCTCTGCTCTCTTCCTGCAGCCTGAATTTATCCAAATTCCCTTTTCCTCATCACTTGCTTCTTCCTGTAGCTTTCTAATTTCGTCCCAAGTTTCAAATGACGAAGAAAACATAAGATGGCAATTGGTATTTTCTTTTTCCATCCCTCTGTTTAGAGCAATTAAATTTTGTGCACGGAAAAGCGCTACTTGATCTTCTGATTTATGTTCGGAACATTTGACCACTGCAATCCCTTTGGGCAATTGTAAAGCATCCAATAAATCTTTTACAATTTTGCTGTTTCTTATAGGAGAACCTGAAGAAGTCAGAAATCCCCTTTGCATCCATAGCTGACCGAAGTGGTGGACAACCCCAAAACCATAGTGACTATCAGTAAATATGGTTACCCTCAGGCTTTTGGAAATTTTGCACGCTCTAATCAGAGCTATCAATTCAGCAATTTGGGCGGAGTTTACCCCTTTTAAACAGGATGCTTCTAGAACTCCCGCTATGGTGCAAACAGCATAGGCAGAACACAATTCTCCTTTCTCATTTCTTAAACATGATCCATAAACAAACATCTCACAGTCTGGTTCTTCTAATGGAACATCCTCAATATTGGGCCTGGGTTTCATGCACTCTGTCACATCCACACAATCATGATCCGCCTATTCTTTTACTTCCTCACAATATGAATTCGGTAACAGGGTTGCCGGATTTATGGTTGTGCATCTTACCACAGTCACATTTTCAGCACCTAAGATCACTCTTTCGTACTTAGTCAGCCGACTAGAGGCCATATACTGTGTCCTTGTACATGTCAAAAAAATCTCAACTGAATGTGGCACATACACCTTGACTGGATATCCCATCACAATTGCTTCACTCTGTTCCAGACTCACACAAGTAGCTGCTACTGCTTTTAAACAGCCTGGCAACGCTGCGGCCACTGAATCCAAAGTAGCAGAAAAATATGCTACTGGACGTCGTGCCATTCCATGTTTTTGAGTTAAAACTGAAAGTGCACACCCATCTCTTTCACAACAGTACAATGGAAAATCCTTTGCATAATCTGGCATTCACAATGCAGGTGCTCGACAAAAACTGTTTCGCAATTTAGTAAAAGCTTCCATGCTTTCATCATCCAACACAATCGGATCTTTCACATCTTTTCGTGTCAACCTCTGTAGAGGTTTTGCAATCAGTGAGAACCCACTGATCCTCTGCCTGCAGTATCCAACCATTCCCAAAAACATTTGAACTTCTCTCTGAGTTTTTGGTGGACTCATTTGTTTAATTACACTAATTCTTTCTGGTGTCACCTTTCTGACTCCTTTTTCTATTTTGTGTCCTAGGTATTGGACTTCCGGTTTACAAAATTGTAATTTTGCTGGTGACACTTTGTGTCCTCCTTCTGCTAAATGGTTCAGTAAGGCATTGGTATCTGTCACACATGCCTCTCGTGTCTTTGATGCCACCAGTAGGTCATCAATATACTGAACCAGAACTGAATTTCCTGTTATGACTAAAATCTCCAAACATCTTTTCAGGATCTGATTAAAAATTGAAGGACTCTCTGTGTACCCTTGAGGAACTTGAGGATTCAGAATCACATGGGATTTGGTAAAGGATTACTGCTGGATTCGGCACTATTGGACAACAGGGTACTACAATTTTATTGATTTTTCGAAATCCTGCACTATTCTATATTTTCCACTGGGCTTTTTAATTCCTATAATAGGCGAATTACAAGGACTACTCATTATTTCTTTCAGAATTCCCTGTTCAACCATTTGGTCAATCACAGGAGTGGCTCCTGCAATTACTTCCGGACTCATTTTGTACTGAGGAGTGTTTGGATATATGGCACCCTCTTTCACCGTAATCTGAATCGGATCTACATTTGACATTAGGCCAATCTCCTTTTCTGTAAAATCCCATACATCCGTCCTTACTGCACTCTTTAATTCTTTAGGCAAACTCTCTTTTTTTTTATTAAGCGCATGGCTACCCGAAGGCATCCCAGCGCTGATAGCAGGGAAGATTAGAGTGGCCACCAGACTAAGGAAATAGCCAGGTTTATAACAGTTTACAGAAGACAAGATGGTTAGGTTCCTTTCGTAAGTGAAGAGGAAGGGAATTCCAAAGCTTGGATGCATTGTAAGAGAACATACACCCCCCACTTCTGGCTTTCCTAATCCTAGGAACAGTGGCAAGGCGCATGTCGTCTGAGTGAAGGCGTCTGTTGGCACGGTAGGGACAAATAATAGAATGATTAATAGCGGGACCTTTTCCGGCCAACGACTTGTGCGCGATACACATCGCCTTGAAATTGACTCTCTCCCTGATAGGAAGCCAGTGGAGAGATTTCAAAGCAGGTTTTGCTGATTGGTATTTCGGAATATCCAGAAGAATTCTGGCTGCCCAATTCTGTACCGTCTGAAGTTTGAAAACGGTTGCGCATGGGGCCCCTAAATACAGGGCATTCCCGTAATCCAGATGTGACAGAATAAGAGCCTGAACCATGAGTTTCCTAGCCTGAAAAGGGAGGAGGGGGAGGACTTTCTGGAGCATCCTCAAGATACCATAGCACAAGGCCGCCGCGTTGCGTGCCTGGGCCTTGAAGTCAGGTCTTGGTCTAGCCAGATACCCAGGCTCTTTATCTGGGGCTTGGGAGTTGGAACATGACCCAATGTAGTCGGCCACATTGTATTGAAGTCGATGGGTGACCGATTCCCCAGAATCATCATCTCGGTTTTTTCCCCGTTTAGTTTCAAAAAGGAGTCGTTCATACATTTAGCTATCTCTTCCAAGCACGGCCGAAGGCTAGGGGAAGAGTTGTCGGCATGGTTGAGTCCCACCACAAGTTGGGTGTCATCTGCATAGGTCACTATGTGTACCCCAAAAGGCAACACCAACTTCGCTAAAGGGCTCATATAAACGTTCAACAATGTGGGACTCAAGGATGACCCCTGAGGAACTCCGCAGCAGAGGGGCACCTGTTTTGAGGCCACATCAGCGTCGAAAACCTGAAAGAATCTATCACTCAGGAAAGATTGCAACCAAGCCAGAGCGACCCCGCTCACTCCCAATCTTCTAAGTCTATGGACTAGGATTTGGTTGTTAACCGTGTCGAAGGCTGCGCTGAGGTCCAAGAGAATGACCACAGTGGTGCCTCCGGAGTCCAAGATCTTTTTTGACTCTTCAACAACTGAGAGCAGGGCCGTTTCTGTTCCTTGCAGTGGGCGGAAGCCCGTTTGAGACGGGTGAAGGAGTTTATGAGTCTCTAAAAAAGCGGACAGCACAGAGTTTACATGTTTTTCTGCTATTTTACTGATCCCTGGGAGAAGTGAAATGGGGCTGTAATTTCCCAGGGAGTCAGGGTCAAGGCTGAGTTTTTTGAGGAGTGCCCTCACCATCGCTTCCTTCCAGGATGGGGGGACCACTCCAGAGGCAAAAGAGGTGTTGATCAGCTCTAAAATAATAGGGAAGACGGTTCCAGCCACTTGTTTCAAAAATTTTAAGGGTGCTGGATCTTTGGGTGATCCGCTTTTCACCTGACATAGGATGCTATCAAGTGCCTCACTATCCATCAAAGAAATTGTCTCCAAATAGGAATCTGTGCTGTAAGGACTAGTATCCCATATTTGGCCCTCTATCCGGGGAAATTAAGTATATATAGTTTGAATTTTATTGAGGAAAAACTCTGCAAGTTTATTGCAGCGTGAGCCTGAGGTATCGGAGGTCACTGGAGGAGGGGGGACTCTGAGAAGTGTTTTAGCAATACGAAAGATCTCACGTGCAGAGTTGCCTGCCGATGAAATTTTATCTTCGCAATAGCCCGCCTGGGCTATTTTAAATTCAGCTTTATATGATTTAATAGCCTCCCTATATTTCAGTTTGTTATCTGAAGAGAAATCCTTCCTCCAGGTTCTTTCTAACTTCTTACAAGTTTGTTTTAGTGCCCAAAGTTTTGAGGAGTACCAAGCCATTCTATTGCTACCTTTTTACACCCGGGTTGATTTTATGGGAAGAAGTAGATCTAAGGAGTCTTGTATCCATTTGTTAAAAGTTTCATTAGCGATGATAGCGTCAGAATTGGGCACTGGCTTTGTTTTTTCTAACTCTAAAATCCATTGTTTCATCGATAGTTTAGGCCAGGGACGTAGCCTTGTGCAGATTGGTTTAGTATGGAGCACTGTGGAATTGGGGGTCCAGAGAAATGGGATAAGAAAGTGATCAGACCATGGTACTGGAATCGGATTCCCTCCTGCTAAGTCCTCCAAATTGGAGAAGATAGGGTCTAATAGGTGCCCTTTCATGTGAGTGGGGTTGGCCACTTTTTGTAGAGCTGATAGGCAGCTAAATCCTTTGTAATCTCTGCTGCGGCCCCCTGTGAGAGATCATCAAAATGTATATTGAAATCTCCCAATAGAGTGAAATTAGCCGAAATGCTGGCAGAATTGGCCGCTAGATCAGTCAAAGAATTACCAAATTGTCCCAAGGGCCCTGGGGGCCAATATATTAGGATACCTGACAGGATAAGCGACGGTGTAAACCCTATAGAAAAGGCGAAATTCTCGCAGTCTGGTATTGGACTTCCAGATATGCGACAGGTTAGCTGGTTCTTGTGAATAATGGCAATCCCACCGCCTTTCCCTGTGGTCCGGTCAAGCCTCTGGATGGTGTAACCCAGAGGAAGAGCCTGGACGAGATCGGGCTCCTACCCTGGATTAAGCCAGGTTTCAGTCAGGAACAGAACCTCTGGCCTTTCTTCTTCCAAAAAGATGGAAATTTCCGCCACATGCTTAGGTAGCGACCTGCAGTTGAGCAAAAACATTTTATAAGATTTGGGTTGGAGTAGATTAATATGTGGAGCTGTTGACAATTAAAAAGAACAGTGCGGGCACTTGGAAAAACTACTGTCTGGGTAAATGGAATGTTGGCAGTTTTCCATGATGGGTCCATTTAATTGAAGCAGCTCCTCTGCCTCGTAGTATAATCGTTTTGGGTTGGAAGATGCTGGGGTACCGGCTCCTGGCCCGGGCCGGATGGGCGGTGACGGGCTTGCCTTTGGCGCGGCGCGCCCGCTGCGCGCGTCCGCTCCGGCATTCTAGTTAAATAAGGATTCAGCCCCCGGAAGTGAGGAAGCTGGGGGGAGAGGCCACGTCCCTCCGCAACAATCGGCTGTAAAAGCCGCAGCGGACCGGGGATCGGCGTTGTAAAGGTGCGAGTGCTGGGTAAGAAGAGCCAATTCACATGCCCTGACAGACGAACACGGTTTAAAAATGAATGAATAAAAATGTTGCACAAAGTAAAACAACTACAAACTAGTGACAGTTAAAATGCTGGCGATAAAATTTAAGTACTGGCTTTCTGGATTAGCGCGCTTCAGCTTACCGCTTCTGTGAGAAGTGAAAACAACTCATCCACTTCTGTCCCTTGCTTCGCTAGCATCATCTTGAATTAGACATCCTCATCAGGTGTCTGAAACGCAATACCATCTGGCGTACAATAGATGGTACAATTCATTTTACACAATAAATCCCTTCCCAAGAGATTTACTGGACTCGAGTCACATACCACGAAACAATGCATGTCTCTGAAACTTCCAATATGAACTTCTATTGGATTTGTGACTGGCGTTCTAATATGCTTGTTTGAGACTTCTACAACTTGGATAGTTTCTCCCGAGAGGGGTAGGTTCAGAATTTCTGCTGCTCTCACAGTAGAACGGGTAGCACCAGTGTCCACCAGGAATGTAATATCATTACCTTCCACCTTTCCATCAACAAATGGACCTGACTGATCTACCGCCAAGGATGCGCCAAGTACGCACTCTTCCTCCCCCCTCAGGCACCGTCATTGAAATGAGTCATAGTCATAGTCAAATCCTTTATTCGATCAAATACAAAATGATCATAAAAGTACAAGATAAAAAACCTATTTTCAATATTCATTATCAATTTAATCAATAAAATAGTTCATTTCATTCATAATTAAAAATTAAAACAGTCAATGCTTTTTCATATTTTAAAACCAGTCATCGCCCTATCAGATCTCCAATGGTCAAAAATAATTATCAAGTGGCAAACCCAGTGATTGATGATATCTTCCTCTTTTTCTTTTTTTCATGCAGGCCCATAGGAACGAAGCTAGCGAAAAACATATCAAGGGGTCAGATAAGATTTTTAGAAAATATAATGCTACCCGGCATTGATTAAAATTAATTTTCCTTAATAGTGGTTTTAGGTAGTCATTCCTTTCCTTCTCATATAGCCTGCAGAATAAAACTAAATGCAAATCAGTTTGTTTTGACAGATTGTCACATGGGCACAAAATTAGATCAGCATGTTTAAATGTTTTATCAGGGTAACCTAACATGAGTGGAATCATATTCAGTCGAAACCTCAGAAGTATAAATCTATGTTGTGCGTTAGTGACATCTGCCAAATAAAAAAATCCTCTCTCTGTAACTGGGGGGTTTGAGCGATAGGTTACAACTGCATCCTTCTCTCTATGGTGTTCCCTTCTCTCATAATCCGCAATCTTCAGAAACATGCTTTTAATCTTTTGCTTTGAAATATTTCTGCATGAAGATGGATCCTTAAACAGTTGAGAAAGGCCAATTTTATTCAAGAGTATTTCTACATAACCCAACCATCTGGACATCCTGCAATTATCCATGTTCAAACAATTCTTTATTATTGTTTGCGTCAGCGGCACTGTATCCCTCCGCCAGACTCCACTGTACACCTGACCAATTTGATTCTGACCATTCATTTTATTACCTGTTTGAGAACCATTGTTTACTTCTTGCTGCTCTTCTACTTTCACTTGTGCCCACATCATTTTCTCCTTTAATTTTTTATGTCTTGATTCAATGTCATCACTACAATACTTCGCATACCTCAAAATTCCGTCAATTGTTTTGCTCTGCCAACAAATCAAGTGCTGCTGCATCATATTACTAATCTCCGGTTTCAAACCAAACACAAAATGATACACAAAATGTCCCATATCTTTGTCTCCAATATTCTCAAATGCGCTGTACTGTTTAAATACCTGCAACAACCTTTCATAATAGGCATGTACTGACTCTTTCGGTTCTTGGGTCGTCCTATCTATCTTAACCCAATCTGTTTCCTTTGGAGAAATTTTTCCTTTCAAAAAGGTGATTACCTGATTATACTTTCTCATCACCTCATCAGATGGTGCACCTGTTTTAGGATTTCTAGGATATTCTTCTTTTGGCCAATCAACAGTAATTTTACATTCTGTCCACAAATCAGCTGGTACAACAATCTCAAACAAACCATCTAAATCTTTTAACAAAACCTTTGAAACTTTCACAAACCTCTCTACCTGTTTGTACCACTCAACTGGTTTCTCTCTCTGGGAAAATCATTCGTAAAGGACAATAAATCCTGTCTTGTCCAGGGGACGTGCACATATCCACCCCCTGGGACTTCTCTCATCGGACATGCCCTTTCAACCTGTTCTGTCTCTCTTAATGGAAACATTGACGTTCCGTTGCCAGCTGCCTCTTCTTTCTTTTTCGTCCATCTACCTTTCCACCATTCTACATCTCCCCATTTTTTGAGACTATTCATCAACTCTTTTATCTGTAATCTTTTTCCAGACGCATTCAAACTCTCCAAATCCTTTTCGGTAAAGGCCAATCTGTATGATTTCTGTAGCACCTTTGACTTCTCTATATCTATTCCATATTCACTAGCAGCCTCGGCTATTTTCTCATGAAGATTCCTCGCTTTCCAAGTAATACTTTTACACAAAAAAAACAGCTCTTCATCTCGGTAAGACCCTAATCTATCTGTACTTATCGTACCAATAATCATCTCTTCCAAATCCACTTTCAATTGGCTCACATTTATACTCTGTGGTTGAGGTTTTTGCTTTTCCATTCCCTTTATCCAATCATTCAATTCCTCTGTTAAAGGATCTGCTGAACTCCCTGTCGTTGGAATGACGTTTGTCCCTATTCTCCTTGGATCTATTTGTATACTTCTTCTAAGGGTTTCTGTTATCATCTCACAAACCAGAAGATCTAACAATGTAGTATTCGTGTCAGCCTGTCCATCCTCATCTACTACCGTCACCATTCCACTCCTGTCGCTACTCCTTGGAACTGCCACTGTATGTACTTCTGATATATTCTGCTTTTCTCCATACAATGGAGCTACGGGACCAATTATTACCGGTACCGTCAATGCTTCTGTATTTAGACTCAACTGATTTATTTTCTGGATCTGCTCTACTCTTGCCTTATTTAATATGTCCAATTCTTTTTCTTGCACTATTCTAGCCATGTCCGCAATCTGTGGAGTTAATGGAGTTCCCATTAATGGTGCACTCGGAGTCACCTCAACTGAATTTTCTTGATATGGCGGAGGTCTTTTGGTCATAATGTCTTCTAACAACTCATCATCAGATTCGTTCGGGTCCTGTCTTAAAATTGAAGTTTCTATATTTTTATTTTTATTTTTAGCCTTACACTTGCCTCCTGTCTGATCTTCATCAACTAAAACTGGGTACAAACACTCAGTTACCACAGCTCTCCTCCATCTTTTCATTGTATCTTCTCTTCTCTCAAAAGAATATCTAGTCATTAAATTTTTATATCTCCTACCACCTCGATATTTCTCTCTTTCGAATGCTTCTACTTCCCATCCTCTAGCGCTTCATACTGGGTAGGTCTGGGAATTGGCTCTAATGAATTCATTTGATTTCTTAAATTCTGCAGAATACTTACATTAAACGAACCATGCTGTGGGAAAGCTATAACACCATCATCCTTTGTGTATTCCACCCAATTCTGTCCTTTTTAAAGAAATTCTTTATTTTCATAAGAAGCTTCATTTTTCTGACCCTTTACGCTAATGTCGCTCAGTAAAACAACAAGGAAACCTTTCCGTAATTCTACTTATTCTATTTGTCAGTTCTTGTCCAATACCAGCGCGACTCACACCAACCGTTCAATCACAGCTCTCTACGTATCTGCTATCTCAACCAATACCAGCGTGGCTCACACCAACCGGCCAATCAGAGCTTACTCCACGTTCGTCGCCTGACCAATGCCAGCGCTGCCTTTTTGTGATGTCAGTATTACTCCTTCTACTGACCCTCCCTTTACAAAATAATACAGCGATGTATTTCTAAGTTTTCTTAATCAAAATTCTTGTTAGTAACAACACAAAACAATGCTACCTTGTCTGTTCCTCTAAATAAAGAGATAGTTCTTCACTTCATGACGAGAAATTCTTTCACTTCCAGTAAAACAACGTCCAGCGTTATTTTACACCCAAACAAGCTACAGGTGGACTTGGTACTCCTCTAGGGATAAGGCCAAAGTTTCGCAAGAGGACCTTTTGGTGTAAAAGAGGTCTTGGTACTCCTCTGGGGATAAGGCCAGAGGTTCGGAAGTGGACCCTTCGCTATTTTCAGACACTCTACTCATATACGAAATTTTCCCTAAATATAACACCTACAGCCTTCCGCCGTACAGTATTATAACAACAGACAAAGTACTTCTGCAGTGTGATATCTTATCCACACTCGTCTTCTGCCTACTTCAGGCTAAATTTCCATCCTGGGATTCCTCAGGTACCTCCGTACCTGTACTTCTAGACAACATAGAACAGGACACTACATTTTCTTGTTAAAATATATAATCAATAATCAATAATTATTTCCAAACTAATCAATAATTAAACCGTCCTCTGCTACCAGAAAACCTGATCCAGCGCGACACTTTATCAGGGATCGATACTCATCAATATTTCATACAAATGGCCCATACACATTCACCCAACTCACAAATCCCTGTTGCGCTGGATGGTCAAGTTTGAATGTCATGAAAAATGATTTCCTTCACAGATTCACGTTTAACAATATTAAATACATAACTAGACCTATATATCAACTCTCATTCCTCTCGGCCGACGGACCAATTAGTTGAGTAGTTGATGGTAATAATAGAACTTAACTAACTATCTAATCAGCTAAATAATCACAGACTCTCGGTAAGATTAATAAAGTTTATCTCAGATAATTGCAATTGATAAATGCTCATCGCATACAGGTTTCAATGCAAACAATGAATCCCACAAAAGGAGAGAAATCAATTAACAAAATGCAAACAGTGTCATACTCATCATCCATGAACGAAATGCATGTGAAGGAGTGGATAGATGAAGAGACATAAGTTTCAGCAAAATAATGCGAAACAATATAATACTTATGACGGAGTGCATAGATGAAGAGACATAAGTTTCAAAGACAAAATTACATTTGCAAATGATTATGCAAATTATGAGTCAGAAGATAATACAAACCCAAAGATCAATGAAATACCACCCCCCTGGCCAAGGGAGTAGTGGGGGTCCCGTGAAATAGAGTCAGGAAACAAAGATTTCAGGAACGGGACAGGACAAGGACAGGAACAGCTAGGCCTCTCTGCAAAGCGAAGGACAGCGACGCATCTCCCCTCTCAATCTCCTACCACTGCAGCTCTAACCACTCCCCCAAAGGCACCCCAGTTATACCCTAAAACCTACATGTCCAACCCACATTAATTGAAACATTGCACAGAAATCGACTGCTCATTGGATACTTGGGGAGGTGGTGTATCACACCACCGTGATTTCATTCAAAATTCTTCATACCCATTGTTCTACACCCTTTCCCATTACATATTGGTTAACCAGTCTATACAATTTTGTTCTTCCTACATTGCACAAATTTTTCAGCCACGTCTGCGGAAGAAGTCTTGAATCCCATGGCCAGTCTCATCTTTTGGCAGGCAAACAATGTTCTCTGAGCTGATCAACCTTGAACTTATATTCATCATCCGCAGCGCTCAGCACTTCTGTCAGTTTTGTCAGGTCATTCTTGCTCATTTTTCAGACCCTCATTTATCTGGTTAATTTAAGAAAATATAGGCCCATTCGGCTCACTATGACGAAATAGACACATACATTCATTAATTACATAGAAATGCATCCTTCACTGTTTACCACCCACCTTTACACTATTCCCTGTTAATATATTCTTAGCATAAGCTTCATGCAAAGCGGCATTATTTATTATCGTTTTAAAGCAAGATGCAAGATGCGAAATGCGGCCTAAACGTGCATTAATTTCGTTTCTTTTGAAACGCAATGTAAAATGTGGCCTAGTTCTTTCATGCATTAGTTCACATTAGTGCACGCATGCGCAAAGCGGTTTCCCATGTAGCTCATGTGATTTGCGTGTTAGTTTTCACTGCACACTGTTAATAAGTATTATGGGGGAGTTAATTCGAGCAGGTTTCTTTTTGCGAAACCCTGCTCCATCACCCCTCTCCAATATGGGCCAGGTGAGGCTCCACCAGTGTTCCACCAGATAGGGAGGCTGCATGAGTTTGGTGATTTTCCCTCCATCTCAATGGCTTGACTATAGAAAAGAGAAAATGCTGTGCAGCAAAGTATTTGTGCGACATGGTATTCGTAATAAATAATAAACTAACTAAATAAGCAGATTTACAATAAGATGTAATCAATATATATTAAAGATTTATTTTTATTAAATTTTTCACTGGCACTCCTGACCTCATTGTGACTATTTAATTTACAAAGGACCTATAATCTTTATAGTGTGTATCAAAATTTTGAGCAAGATGTGGCAACTGAAAACGTAATTTAATTCTTAAATGGCCATTTTGAGAATAAAGCACATAAAATGTATTTCTTTTGTCAACACCAACCTGAGGTATATGTGATTATCACATTCAACTGAGGCATTAAATAATAGTCGCCTGCAAACAACTAATTTATTCCTGTCTTTGAAAACAATATATGTTTTTAATTTCTCACACTTAACGTCTGGTGTTCTTTTCCATTCTTAGCAACTAACACTTCAGAAATACCATGATCATTCACATTCTTAATATAGTCTTATGTCAATCTGTGCAGTTCCAACAGAAAGAGATTGGTGTCATGGCAACAGACATCTTGTATTGCTTCAGATGTAACACCCCATGATCTATAGCTCGAAGATGATTCTGAATCATTCCTTGTTCAAATTACATCATTAATACACAGCATTTACCCCAGTACCCTAGTCTGGTACACTGGTACCAGTCCATATGTGTTCTACCATTTAGATGTATGCAGTATTCCTGACAAAAGCATCAACAGCGACTCAAGTAATGCAGCAACATTGATGTTAACTATCTGAATGCAGATGCATCAGGTTAGGCTGACTTCATCAAAAATGTTTAAGTTAGTCATTGATTTTATAATCTATTGCCTACGTCAGAGCTATTGACTCTTGTTTATTTGTTGAGGAGTTCTTTTCAGACAAAGATAAACTGTGAGAATGTGGATTGTTAGTTGGGGTGAAAGTAAGTCCTGGGGTGAAAGTAAGTCCTGACAAGGTAATGATGTCACAATTCCGTATCAGGTCCAGTAAGTTCTCGATAATTTAAAACTGAGCTCAAACCTTGTAGCTGTAGCACATAGCAGACAGGCTTAATTTAGGAGAAATGTGTAAAGCGTTTATCAGTGCCACAACAGTTAAACTGTAGACAACACAACACAATAAAAATTCCACTTCAATTTATAGAAATAGAGTGATAGTGAAATATTTTCTATAGCGCAATTGCCAAGGCGTCTTAGCACTGAACATTCCTGCTAAAAGAACATTCAAGATAAGTAACAGATTATGGAGAGGAGATTGAGAAAAAACATGGTTTCAGTAGTTTTCTAAAAGAAGATAAGTTGGGCTGAGATCTCAAAACAAGAGGCAAAGAGTTCCATAACTTGCAGACCGGATAAGAAAAACTTCTCCCTCTCCATCTTGCTCTTCTTATTTTGGGGACAACTACAAATTTAGCCGTTCCCAATCTTACGTTCCGAGCAGGCACATACCAACAAAGGTTTTTGGGGGAAATTACAGGACCCCCGTCATGCAAGGCTTTGTGGATAATGCAGAGGGCCTTAAAACTGATTCTATTAGACACTGCAACTAATGTAAATCACGGATGCCTTTAGAAATTTTATCAAACTTAGGAATCTTCAAAAGAAGGTGAGCTGCCTCCTTCTGAAGTGACTAAAGTTTTAGCAAACGTTTTTTCAGTATGCCCAAATAAAGGGCATTACAGTAATCAATATGTGATAAAAAACTAACGCAACAACAACAGACTTCTACATGTCCGCAGGGATGAAAGGAAAGATCTTCCTCAAAGTCCTAAGAAGGTAAAAACAAGATGATGTCCCTTTGTTTATTTGGTATGAAAAACAAAGATGTTCATCAAACCACAACCCTAGATTTTCTACTTTTTGACTGGATAGGGAAGAGGACCTAAAGAAGAGGGCCACCAAGCCTCGTTCCAAAAAGAATTCTTGGAGCCAAAGAGGATAGTTTCTGTTTTTTTCGGAATTCAGTTTTAAGCAATTATTTTGCATCCAGGCCACAATATTGGAAAGACATCCTTAAATTTAGAGGCTATGGCATCAACCTCAGAGGAGATGGATATCACAATTTGTGTGTCAAATGTAAGTGTGCGTAAACTGTATTGAACAAAAAGACACCAAAATGACAAAAATTGGTTGTAGTGAACCGGAGAAATGATTTTTAGAACTTTTAAGTCAAAATAGCTTCAAAAAGTACGAAACAGCAATCACCTTTATCTGGATGTGCTAGGCTGAGTTGAAGTCCAAAGCTAAGGCTGACCACAAAGCATTGCCAGCCGGATACACGGACCATGTGTGTCCGGGTGGAACATACTTTTAGAGTGGGAACCTGCAAGTTGAGTCTGACCGGCAATTCAATGTCAGTATCTGCAGCTTCAGTGCTGGTGCTGGTCCCTGCTTGTTATCTGGAGGAAACGTTCTGAAAAAGTTTTTAAGTGTCTGGTTTTGCAGGATTTAGGGTTAGAGGAGTACACTCTAACACTAGTCAAGGGGCCAGAACTTTGTGGGCACCACTTGGTGGCTAGGGGTCACACTCCTAGAAGCCACCAGCAAGGTCTAGGGCAAATCCAGTAGGAATTGGTCAGCTGAACATTTGGAAAGTAGGCTTCTTGTAGCTTTTAAAGCCCTGTAGCTTAACAGGAGGTCAGCCAGCTGATAGTATATAGTCCACTTCTTAGTCTTGGGTCAAGGTGGGAGCAGGTCCCGACTTTCGGGTCTCCTCAGATCTCATCAACAGGTAAAGTCCTTCTTCTGTCTTCCACAGGTCCAGAGTGTTCTGAAGACAGTGCCCAGGAGTGCCACATTTATGCCTGGCACTAGCCTGTAGATGAGTATGACTCCTAACCCCTCACTAACCAACAGGGAAGAAGTTCCCAGTGCAACCCTATCTAGCCATTCCTGTGTACCCTATTGCTAACAACCCAGCAGTGACCCTCTCTGCCTAAATACAAGATGATGAAACCCTACTCTCTCCACAAACTCACCAGCAGGTGCAGTCTTTCTTCTGTCTTGGTCCAGATGTGTTCAGGAGAATGTATCCAGGTATGCCTGGAACCAGCTTGTGGATTAGGGAATTCCCTGACCAATAGGGAAAACATTCCCAGGAACAACTCTAACCACTTTGAAAACATTTCCTTGGGGTTTGGCCCTAAATACTCCATCAGTACACTGTTTTGCCAAAAGCTCTGGGTACACCCCAGAGGTGTGTCTAGGGAAATTAGACACTGCCCCTGCAAACCAGTTCTGAAAAAGGTTTTCCTCCCACTGGAATTGATGCCATCCTGTCTACCAGGAAAATGGAAAGAGCAGGCCTAGGTGTGAGTTGCATCTGTCTGTGACAGGGAATGCCCCTTTGAAGCTTGTGCAGTGGGTGGGCACATGCCCAGGAGGAGGTCACATCTCCTCCTAAACAAGGCCCTTATTGTTTCCTTTCCTGAGAGCCATTCACACCTCTTTTCAGGTTCAGCAGGCTGACAGGTGAAAGTTGGGGATTAACTGAAAAGGCTACCAGAGGCTTTAGGCAGAAAAAATATTGACTTTCTAAAGTCACTATTCCTTAAATAGTTATACAAAGTTCGACTTAGTCATTAAGTTAGATTTTGTTTAACTATAACAAAATTAGTGTTTGAAGTATGTTCCTACCTAGTTCCTATCTGATGTTAGCTTTACTAAGTGTAATAATGTCAACCCAGTGTTTTCTAAGGCACAGCCAGACCTTTCTACAGTGAATAATAGGGTTTGGGATTTTTTCACTGTAAGGACATGTAAAAACATTCAATACATATGTCCTGCTTTTAAATACTATGCACCCTGCCTTAGTGCTGGTAAGGTACACTTTAGGGGCGACTTACTACTATTAAAAAGAAGGCTTAGGCCTGTTAAAAGTGCAATTTTAAGAGGCTGAAATGGCAGTTTTAAAATTGCTCAGCTAGGCTGTAGTGGCATGCTTTACATGGTCACCTTAGTGGTGGCACAATAAGTGCTGCAGCCCACTAGTGAGCTAGTGACATTAACTTACAGACCCTGGGCACATGAGGTACCATTTCAGTGACGTAACGAAACTTGAGGGTGCCTCCCTGCAAGGAACATGGAGGGGCCCCCCTCTGGACTCAATCAGGAGCTCTCAGGTCAGGATACTGTGCTGAGGGGTACCCTGGAGCTTGGGGTCCCTGCACCGCGGAGGCTGCGGGGGCCTATGTTACACCACTGTACCATATACTAGGGATGTATATGTTTATAGTTAAATGTGCCAATCATGGATTTTAACCATGTCAACAGGTTTTTACAGATGACAGTGCATGCATTGGTGCCTGGTCAGCAGTGTCCCAGTGAACAAAGTTCATAAAACTAACAGCATCAATCCATAAAAATGGAGGTGATCAAGCAGAAAGTGCATTTATTGTACAAAAACCTAATCCAAAAATTGTTCACCCCTTTGGGCTTCTGTCTAAAACATTCATCAATTTCCGAATATATGAGTCAAACTACCGGGCTGTGAGGCGGGGCGGGCGGGGCGTGCGGGGTGGGGTGGGGAGGTAGTGGAGTCCTACATACGATGGCCAAGATTAAAGTAAATAAATAAATAAAACCACTTACCTTGCGCTTGCCGCATCGCTGAGTCGGCGATGTGGCTAGCGCAAGGTAAGTGGTTTTATTTATTGATTTATTTACTTTAATCTTTGCCGTCGTATGTCGGATTCCACTACCCCCCACGCCGCCCTGCCCCCATCCTGCCTCACCGAACCACAGCATTACCTGTGCGAGCAGCAACTGCAAGCTACACAAAAACTTCCAAATGAATTTCCACATCAAGGGCCTCATCACATTACCCTGGAATTAATTGCAGGTATACAGGGGGTGGGTGGCAGGATCTATTCTCTATTCCAGTCAATATCACAGCACCCTAATCTGGGCATTAGTAGTTATTTGCCACAGAATGGAGAATAACACAGGGACACAGGAATATTGGTTCTAATTCTGTATATTGTTCCCACATCCAGGGTAACAGGTGAAAATCAGCACTTTCACCTCCTCTGCAGAAAAGATGGCAAATGGTGCTGAAGCTATTTTCAGGGAGGCCGAATGCAAGGGTGAGGGGAGGTTGAGTAGATGAGTTGAGAGCCAGGGGGTACCTTTGGAGCGTCACATGTTGTGCAGCAGAATGGCATGCATGGCAGGGTATAAGAGCTTATGCAGCCCCACTGTAAAGCACAAGTCTCTGGGCCCAGAGTCACCGGGCCCAGGATTATCAGGTCGCATAATATTGCCAGACACGGTGATCGCAGGCCCAAAAGCACTACAATTAAATGTCAGAATGGCATAGAGGGCACAAGGACAAGTATCAGAGTAAAATAGTTCACATAAAGCATGCACTGTTGCACTCATCATAAAACAATGCAACATTTGCACTTCTTGTATTTAACGGTGTGCCTCTTTTAATATGACTATCCAAGTTAATTTTATTAACTGGTCTTTATTTTTGGATTTACTCAGGCACAATATGGGTTAGTATTGATTACATGATGTATATTTTTAGGTCGAGCCTAGTGGCAGCGCGCATGCGCTGCACACTGTGCGAGGCATGCTGTATTAGGGTATGCAGTGGAAGCCCTACCCCCTCTCTGCCCATATTTGTCATTGGCTTGTGTCATTGTACTTCTTAAATGGTGGCTTATGATTCGTAAATAGGCTTGTTAGACCCTCCTTGGTACCGCCTTGTCTCAATTTGTTACCGCCCATAACGACTGGACCTTTTACTTGGCTTGTTACACGGACTCCGTTATAAGTGGGTCAGCACTATTTTGTTTAATGACACTGGTGGGGACAATGGCAGCCGCTTTTTTTGTATGTGCATGCTGAGTGCGGCGCCAAACATCTTTCATTTCAACATTTTGTTTTAGCCAGCATTGCAGCCTGCTCCTCATTGCCTTGCCGTCCCGCCCCCGGTTGCGCGCTACGCTTTCAACATTAGTAACAACACGGACGCCATGCTTAATATTTCAGCAGGCGCCCGTTTAACTTTCTGGCATTGCCGATGCTCGTTTCACATTTCAGGCGTTCATTTCGCTCTGTGCACGGCTGCCGGGCTCGTCAGTAACATTAATTTTCCCACATTTCAGGCGTTTATTTCTCTTAGCGCAGCTCCCATCTCACAGTCGCCACGCTGGTCACTAACTTTCTGTCCCCCACATTACAGGCATTCATTTAATCTCACGGCCGCCATGCTGATCAACATTAACGTTCATCTTCCACATAGGAGTACACACGGAGGGGGTGGAGTGGAAGAGGCGGAAGACACCGTAGGTAGCTACCCCATTATATACCAGTGAGCTGAGGGGAGCTGGATAGGCGCCGTAGCTATCAATAGTGCAGCAGTTGCACCGGAGATGATAGCTGTAGCGTGCACTGGCACTGCAATCGTTTTTTTAAATACGCAAAAAATAAAAGGCATTGTCATTTACAATACCAATAGGTCAAGTTCCGAAAATGCGAGACCTATTGCATTGCAAATGCTTGCTTATTAATCCACTAGGAAGCACTGTAAAATTAAGAAATTATGAATGAGAGCTATAAATGCTGTTATGAGAAGTGTTTTGTAAGTAACACGAATTTGCATGACTAATGAAACAAACCATTTTCATGCCACAGAAGGAATCATTATTCCCACCTTGTTTGAGTAGCATGCAAATATGTAATGATTTTTCAAGCTGCCAGCAAAGCTTTTCCCGGTCCATCATTTGTGGACATTCATGTGGTCCGGGTGAAGGTATTACCTCATTATTACTAACTTAATACCTAAAATGCAGCAATCAGCAACTGAAAGGAGACTAGTTAACCTTTGCAAATTGTCTGCCACTGCACTACTTGTGGGGAAATGCTTTTACTAACTAACGTTTGATCAATTTGAGCTAGAAACATTTTTGAATGGTGAGTCATGTGATGCATGTGGTAAATTTCTTTAGACTTAAGGTAACAAAACAGATTAATACTTGAAAAATAATTCTACCTTACAGTGGGTGGAGGAGTGTGCCATATATTCCTTTGCTTACCTTTCTGCATACGTCATGCCTTTATGCTCTGTCTGACAGCTGTCTTTCAGTGGCTCTCAGCGGCACAGCTCAAATGTAATGAAGAAAAGTCGGAGATTCTTCTTTACGGCAACTTTCCCACACAGTTCAGAGATATGCTCTGGCCGGCCGGCTTTCCGCTACCTTCTTCTTCTGGTCAACCCGTCAAGAACCTGGGTGTTTGGTTTGACGAGAATTTGTCTTTCTCATATCATATTAAAAAATTGGCCGGGATCTCCTTTGGGATATTGAAGTCCCTCAGGAAATTTCTCCCCCTGCTTCCCAGGGCTGCGAGGGAAACAGTGACCAGGGCATTGATTTTGTCCCACCTTGATTACGCCAATGCTTTGTACATTGGCCTACCGGACTATTCCCTCAATAAGTTGCAGGTCGTCCAGAATGCAGCAGCCAGGCTTTTGTTTAACATCCCCATCAGAAGCAGCGTTAGACAACACCTGCGCATTCTGCACTGGCTGCCGGTCATTAAGCGCGTTAAGTTCAAGGCCCTTGTGGTTGCCCATCGCTTTGGGTTCTATACCCCCACCAGAGATCTGAGGTCTGCATCTCAGCTCCTTGCCCGGATACCTCGTGTCTGCCGTCAAAGAGTGGGGGGCAGATCTCTTGCATTTCGGTCGGCCACAGCCTGGAATTTGCTACCCTACTCGTTGCGTAACACTCATGATCTTAGTCTTTTTAAAAAACAGCTCAAAACACTTCTGTTTTAATCTGCGATTTCTTTAGCTGCACCTCAAGGTTCGCGCCGGGACATTCCCAGGAGTATCTGTGCGCGTTATAAACTTCAGTAACATAACATAACATAACATTCACCTTCGTGCTGAAACAATTCTCACCTACTCATTCCTAATTCTAACAGAGAGGTATTTGTAAGGCTCCATCTCCTCAAGGCTCAGGGGCATATTCACAAGGAGCTATCGCCGAATTAATGGCACTTTATCGCAGCCAAAGTCGTGATCAATTTACCTCCCCATTCACAAGCCGGTGTTAACAGCCCACAGCACCAGTTTACCCGCGATAGCAGCCGCAAAAAACATCGCCACAGAGGACCCCGGCAAATATTGCTAATGAGATGCAGAGTAGGCGTTCCCGTGCTAAAAGTCGAGACAACATCACACCTCAACATTCACAACGACCAGCCACATCGGCGATAAGAACACAAAACAGGCGATAAGGCGCGTTAGCACCAGGACATTTACACCTGCTCTGACCTGGTGTAAAGTTGGACGACAGCCAGCACCACAAAAGGGAGCACAGCCCAGGGCCACAACCGAAGGGCAACAGATGCCATGGAGCCACTCATCATGCGGCCCGGACACCCAAGAGGGCCAAACACCCACCGCCACCACCCCAGGACCCCAACGCACACCTGGAACACACCCCCCCCACGGACCACCACAGACGCAGCGCAGACAAAGACAGCAGACCCCCAGGAAGCTTACCAGCCTCACAGTCCCAACATCTGACAATGTCACCGTCCACTACAGGCTGAAAGTGACAAACATCCTATGCATCCTGACCATCATCGCCTAACAGGCCTACGGCAACAACACAGCGGATAACCAACATCCCACCCCACACAAAGCTGCTGGCTTGGCTGCACCTGTTGGCCCCTGGGACCCCCCAACCAACACCCACCAGAGTCGGAGGAGTCTCACAGCCAACCACATCCAAGTCCCCACACCTGTCCTGGACAACACCATCAAGCTGGCACCCCAGTCCCCATACGTACAACACAATGCGCAGGATCCCCTGGAGACCAAGCAAGGACCATACTCCCAAGCAGGATGCATGCATGTGTTGGGGGCAATACACAGCACACATGTACTACCTGTGCCCCCTGGTGACACAGCACACCATCACCGCAACAGGAAGCACACGTCTCACATCAATGTGCAGGCAACAACAGAACACCATGGAACCCCCCAACAATGTCGCCTGCAAATACACAGCCAGTGTGCATGATACCTTCATCCTCCGACAGTCCATCATCAACCAGCGTTCCCAGGATGGCAACAAGGGAAATGCACAGCCCCTTGGCAATATCCAAATGAACACCCCACACACCTCAACTCCACAACCAGGCAACTCACAACTCTGGCAATGCACACGTCTCAAAACCACATACAACAGGCACAACAACATGCCCACCCACCAAACACGACAGAACAACTTACAATGTTCACATGGGCAAGCCCTGAACATGAGGCAGCAATGACATGGCACCACAGCCACATAGTAGCCGAATGTGTGGAGAGGTGGCAACCAGGCATTTGTGAAGGATGCAGTAGAACCATGATTGGGAAAGTAAACAATGCCATGGGTGGCGGAGATGTGCTGGACACACCGCAGTATGCAGAATACACCCCTATCCATGGCGACATACACTGCTGGTGTATGGAGTGTAGTGGACAGTGGACGCCACCATGTCACCCCAGCCAGTGGGAGACCTCGCGGAAATGTTGCCTGTTACGCCCCCCCTAAGCGTCACCTGAGTGGGATGGCCCGGCATACACTACGCCAGCGTAGGTGTGTGAATAAAAAGCACGTAGGCCTGAGCGTGGTCCTCTTCCGGAAAGACCCACGTCTCTGCCAGGGAGGCGCCTCCCACCCCGCCATGAGCGGAGTTGCCTGTGATGCTGTGCGCCTGCTGGACCCCGGCACACTGGACCACGAACCCGTCAGGCCCGCCCCAGCGCAGCCAGGCCACACTGATCAACTGCCGACACCAGCGTGTGTCAAGGAGGGCCCACCATGTGCCGGCGCAAGCTCCAAGCCCGAGTCCCGCGACCTTGGCAGCCACCTCAGACCATCACGGCCTCCACGACACAGGCCCGCTTTATTCCTTTCTCGTTGACGTACTCCACTGCCGCCTTAGGCCTACTCTTCGGACCAGTAGGTCCCATATGTGAAACTGTGTCCTGAGTCATGAATGGCAGTGACCCCAAATCCGGGCCAGCGGCCACAGCACCAGGCCCCCCCCGATCAGTGAGGCATAGTTCCATATGGGCATCTTGCGACACGTGGTGCCACTAACCCTGTTCAATGCCAGCCGGCTACATGTGGTGCCACTAACCCTGTTCAACGCCAGCGGTGACACGCCGTGCCACTAACCCTGTTCAACGCCAGCCGGCTACACGTGGTGCCACTAACCCTGTTCAACGCCAGCCGGCTACACGTGGTGCCACTAACCCTGTTCAACGGCAGCCGGCTACACGTGGTGCCACTGAACCTGAACTACGCAGGCCGGTGGGGCCATCCAACCTATGCCGGCGACACTCGGTGAATGGGCCATGCTGACCGCTACCTCAGGCCAACACTGCGGTCCAGTAGGTCCCATGTGTGAAACTGTGTCCTGAGTCATGAATGGCAGTGACCAGATGTCTACTGCAGGGGTGATATCACTAAACTCCCTGCTATCAGTGAAGCAAACGAATGCATCACAAGCACACAACATGTGTCTGTGGGCCCATGCTGACCGCTGACTGCTGCCTCCGGCCTACACTGCGATCCAGTAGGTCACAGAGTCTTGATTTGGCAATGTTGGAATTCACATCTGTATACCGGCATCATCTCAGACTGCATCCCCTCTCAGCACCTGTGCCACTAAGTGTGTTCCCCGACATTAATGGACACTCACTGGTCGTACATTGGTGGCGTTTGAGTCTATGGACTAGGGGCTAGTTTTCATCCTCATGTAGCTGATACCGAATTGTTGGTGAAAACGAGGGTTGAGCTTTCCACTCCTCCATTTGCGGCTTCCAGATGACATCAGACCTTCTGCCTCATGCCCTGGAGGACACCTTCCACTGTCCCCCGCAACCCTCCGCAACATACACCTCGGACATTGATGGGGACCCGCTCAGGTCGCATGGCCCATCTGACTGCACCGCAAGTCACCGTCCCATGGCTGGGTGCCTGGGCCGGCCACAGTGCATCCGGGGCCACTAACTCTGTGCTGCTCAGGCCTGGGACCCCTTCTTCTGAGACATTGAATGGCCTCTGTAGCGATGGTCTTGGGGTCATCAACGCCATGTGTCTGTGGCCCTGCGCTGTCCACATCCTGCGGCCTCAACTGCGGGCCTCCAGGGCCCACCCATAGCATCGAGTCTTGACCGGCCCGGACGTCGCATCACCGCAGGAGGCACACACCACCACCGCAAGGACCACCTCCAAATGCCATCTGCCAGAGTCCAAACGGTGGTCCTGACAGACCTACGGAGTTGCTCAGACCTGTCGTGGATGCCATCATCGGCCTGATACCCTGCTCAGCACTCCAGGTGCCAGTGACTCAGTGCACCGCAAGCCATTGTCCGTTACTGATTTAGTTTGTGCTGTTGTGAGGTTGCGCAGCAATGTCACCTCATGCAGTGGGGAAGACCTGGGACTATGATGAGGAAGATGTGTCAAGTGTGCGGACGGGAGAAGGCACAGACAATGGGAGGGCAGGAGGCAACAGCCCCAAGGCAGGAATGCAGACTGGTGGTGGTAGTCAAGCTACACACCCGGATCTAATACTGGGTATTGCGCTGTGGACTGCGGACGCAACTTTCACCTCAGGCAGTGTGGGAGACCTGGGATGTTGATGAGGAAGTTGATGCAGGTGTAACACACCCCACTGCATCTGCATCAGGACTAACCCGAAGGGACACAATCCTAGCAATTTCTTCACATAAGCGCGCTCTTCTCTAGTGCCCCTACCTCAGTGCACTGCAACTCACGGAACCTCCTGACTGAATATTGGGTGACCTCTTTCCTTACTCCGGATCCCTCCATGTTGCTCTGCAGTTGACTCTGTTATGCTGGTGTTTTCTGTTTCCATTACACTGGTGTCCACTGTTCAGGTTGTTGCCAGCACCAAGCACTCCGTGCGGGCTGGCTTATACTCACCCAACACACATCCAGCACAGGCGTCACTGTACATGTGGCCCTGCCAATAAAGGGGCCAGGCGCACATGCCCGTAGCCAGTTCAACATGATATGTGCATGTGTCCCTGTGGTCTTGTTGTTTGCACGGGTGCCCTGGGCCCTACGACATTACATTGTGCTGTGTACAGCGGACGCAGACATGTCACCGCAGGCAGCGGGCTAGGACCTGGACATGTAGCTTTGTCGTCACCCACTCAATTCGTAAGGGGAGTGGACTGTGCCGTCGTACGCAGAGCCAACGTGGGTGTGTGACTGATATGTGCGTGCCCCTGGGCGTGGTTCTGTACTGGGTATGTGCATCTGCATGTGTCTCTATGGAAGTGTGGGTCTCCTTTGTGGGGTGTAGGTGTTCCCTGAAGGGTATTGGACACCCACGTATGTGTTCTAGTTCGCATTCCATGGGTTCAGCAACACCCGCACCTGTTGGGCCACCTCCTTTTGGAGTTCTGACATCTGGCATTGGGGTGCCATGTGTCGGTCGGTGAAGTGCTGTGAGCAAGCCGTGATTGCGGGTGCTTCATGCTGTGTGGTCTGTTGCAGGGGCTGGGTTCTCCTCTGAGTAGCTTGTCTGCCCTGGTCCTGGTGGTGGGTTGTGTGGGATGTCCATGGGCTGTTGTGTCGAAGGTTTGGTGTTCGTCTCCGGCATCACTGATGGGTTGTCTGTTCTGACCTGCTGGAGGTGTTGTTTGTCCCTCTGCATTGTGAAGAGGAAGTGCATGTTGGCATTGTGTTGGTGCCTTGTTCTTGTCGACATGCAGACTGTGTGACAATGTACATTGTGACTGTTTGGGCGGTGGTGGCTGTTTGAGTTGGGACAGTGTACATTTGACCTACATGGCTGTTGTGGGTTGTAGCCGTAGATATGCATCTCACAGTTCCCTGCTCTGTCCAATGTGATTGTTCTGTTTCTGCGCCTGGGCGGACCCAGTTGTGTCCCCTGTTCTGCAGTGTGGGTGTTGCACTTTGTGCCACATTGTCATGGTATGTGCTGTGATTGCTATGTGTGTGTGCTGCAGTGTGCCACGGGGATGGGAGACATGTCCCTGGGTAATTGTGGGTGTGCAGTGTGCTACACCTCATTGTGCATGTGTGCCATTGTGCCCATCACCCCCGTCCCCCCAGTCCCTGTTGGATCCTCACCCTGTTGTTGTTGTGTCAGGTCCTCTCGAGCTGTGTCCGTACTCCCTACTCCTTGCACCGTCTACACATTGATGACTGTGGCCTGGGTTTCCTCAGGCTCCTCCTGTGGCGATGGACTGCCACCTCCTGTCGCCGTTGCTGCCTTCCTGTTGGCAGCGGGTTTGTACCTGGTTTAGGTTGTCACGTCCTGCCGGCGCCTCTTGGCCTCCTGGATTGGCCTCCTGGGCACTCCGACTGCATTCCAGGTGGTCTGCTTGTGGGTCAGTTGCTGGTAGTGTTCTGTCACCTCCGTGACGCTGGTCTTGTTTTCCTGTGGTCTGCAGCCCGTCTTCCTCTCCCTTTTCTCCTTGGCCTTCCCCGACCCAGTTGTTCCATGCTGGTTGTCTGTGGGGGTTGTGGGATTCGCGTTGTCCTCTGCGCTGGGTCAGGGTGCATCCATGTTGCTACGTGCTTTGGCTTGTTTCTGGTGCGTTGTTTCTGTGGTTTTTATGGTGCAATTTCCCGCCAGACACGTGGGATTTGCAGGCCTGTGGCTACTTTTCGCTACTTTGTGTACCGCGATTGGCCTCATCGCATGATTTCTCGCGTTCGCGTTTCGCATTTTTTCGGCGTGGCGTTGATTTTCACGCTGACATTTGACTCGTTATCTGGTGACTATCGCATGCTACCGCCTTGTTGTGAATTCCACGTTGACACAGGGTTATTTTTCCGAGATAGGCTGCGATATTGAAAGTTGCGTTACGCTACTCTTGCGGTAGTTATCACATGTTCTTGTGAATATACCCCTCAGTGTGTTAACTGCTTTCAGGTCTCCTCGTTAAAGGCAAGATTTATCAAGTTTTTGCATCGCCCTTGCGCCGCACAAGGGAGACGCGAAACCTAAGTGAGATCAAGCCACGCCAGGCCACCTTGCGTTGCCCTGAATGACTTGATAAATCAGGAGTAACACAAGGCAGCGCAAGTCACTGCCTTGCATTACTCTGCCTCAAAAAGGCGTTCCACGGTTGAGCGTGGGGTTCCCAGCATCCACCCATGGATTTTGGCGTATTCCCAGATTTACCATTAGTGGTAGACCTGGGAATTAGTCAAAATGCTACGCCTACCCAGGTGAAGTGTAACGAGGAGAAATATCTTTATTTCTCCTCATTTTGAGGAAAATGCCCCAGAGGATTGTTTTTGTGCAGGAAGGTACCCCTTCCTGCACAAAAAGAATCCTGCCTACAATGCAGGCACCCTTGCATCATGACGCAAGAGTGCCTGTGTTGGTGCTAGGCAGCCAAAAGTGCTCCAGCGCTAAGAAAGGACAGAAATGTGCTCTATAATGTTAAATACGGCGCATTCCTTCCCTTTTACGCAGCGCAGCAAGGTGGCATGCTGCATTGCACTGCGTGAAAAAAATTATAACTATATAGGCCTGAATGTATAAGTGCCATTGTTTTGTTTTTTCACAATAAAATGATGACAAACACGACATAGGTCGGCTTTAAAAATAAAGCTACATTATCATTTTATCTATGTAATTAAAAAATTTGAGGAGTGCAAAAGGGGTGTTAGGAGATATTTTTACTTTGCCCTTTCAAATGTATTAAATTTTCCAGCATGGAACACAGCTCTTGTGCATGTACTGTTCATCAAAGGCTTAGCAAGAGAAAGAATGAATCACCCGGGGCCGATTCTTTCTCTGGATGCTCTTTGTTTTCTTGGAAAATACAGAGAGATGCTCAAGTGCTATATTTTCTTCATTTGTTGCAGGAGGATTAACTACATTGGCAAAATTGTCTACTGCCAACAGTGGCTGCTTTGGGTTATATTAAATATGTAAATTACGAAATAAAAGCAAAGTGAATCGATGTATTTTTACTATGTTTGTGTTCAAATGTGAAGGAGGGGAGAGATTACAAATTGCTGCAGCCTGAGTGGTGAAGGGGAGCCAGCATACACCCACGGTCAGTCACGGCCCTTGAATATCCTGGAGGTGGCGAGGCGATGGAGCCAGAAAGCCACTGGGAAGACAGGACATTGTCATCCCAGGGGCTCAGGAATTACTGGGATGACTGGGCATACGCCCTCTAGACAGGTCAGAATGTCCAACATCATGTCATATACAGACAAAGAGTGGAACACAGTAGACATAGGCAGAATATGTTGCACATTAAAATGGAAGCTTTTGGGGGTCAAGTATTGGGAGGCAAAATCATTTCTTACCAAGACCAGAAGGTGTAAACAGATCGGGTGGACTTGATTTATCTATCACTGCTCAAACGGTGTAATGATTTACTCGTTGCTAGCTTCAGTCCACATAGTTTTGAGACAACCGTACCAGTTTCTTTGGACCTTATTTTAGGCACTCAACCAAAAACAATTTCCAGAGTCCCTAAGATATAGCATGCTATGCCGAAGATCACACATTGTGTCAAGCGGCTGTGCTTGGACTTAAGTTCACAACACTAAGTTTATTTCATTTTATTTTGGGTGGCAGGGATGAAGCATGCCAATTCACATACTTAACTACTTTTTCTGGGTGTCAAGGCCCCCTTTTTTGCCTCTGATCAGCCTGTTTCCTATCAATCCGTGCTTATCGGCCTTCCATCTAGACTGCCTACACTTGGACCAAGATTGTTGTTCTCTCCCATTCCCTCTCAACTTTCTTCCCCTCTTTGATCAAGTTAACAGAAGCTACATGTCTCCCACTTTTGCTCTCCTGGGTCTTTCTACTGTCACAGCTGCCTTTAGAAACAACAACTATTCCAGTTACATGGCACCTACTCGAACCTGCCTTCCACAGTCTGCTTCCAAAACTAGAGCTCAGAGTGAGAGAATGTCACTACCATTCAGGAGGGATTTCTCTTTCTAGAGCGAGAGAGAGAGAGAGAGAGACAGAGCGAGAGATCACTCCAGTCTTGCAATGACCTGCTATTGCTCTGTTGGGTACCTGACCTCTGGCAATTGGGTGCCACCAAAAGCATATGGGTACCCTCTGTCTAAAGATTTTGCCAACCTGTCAGAATTATGGCCATTAAAAGCATATTCTGGATATCATTAACATTATGTAACTACATTCCCAGGACAGTGGTGACTGGAAAAATGTTGACCATCCTCGGAATTATGCAGCTCAGCTTTGGCATAATGGTGGAAATCCATGCATATTGTTGGCATCGTTGACATGGTGTACATTAACGACCCTGGGCATAACGCTAGAAACTGTCTGCATATTTTTGACATCGTTGTTATGATGATGCCCACATTTGTTAATGATGCAGGGCAGAGTTAGCATTGTGGAAAGCATCTGGGACATATTATGGCCCTAGGATTATGATGGTGATTACTGACACATAGTGGTCATCTTGCACAAGATGGAAGCCATCTCCGGTATAAAGGTGGCTCAAGCAAAATGGTGCCAGTACCGTGACAAACTGAGGGCATATTTGGCAATTGGGGTACTATTCGTGGAATGAGGAGAGGGAAGTCTCAGTCATGTCATTAATCCCATAAAACTGAAGGATTATGTCCAAAACCTATTAAACATCATTGGGCCGATTCCGATCTCGGCCGGTAGGGCACCGAATCGGATTCGGCTTCACCGGATCCGATTCGGAGCCTCTTTCCCGACCGATTCGAACGTGCGTCCGGGTGAGCGAGTACGATGCGAGCGCTCGCGAAATCGCCGACCGACTCATTCGCGGGACCCAACTGCTCCGACCGACTCGCACGGACACGACTCGCACCGCGCAATGGAGACGTTCCCCGGCCGGGTAAGTACGATGCGCGCCTCGAGCAGTCCGACCGACTCGCGCAGTCCGGCTCCAAAGAGCAGTCGGAGCCGTACTTCGGGGGTCCGTGTCGGACCCCCCTGTATGCGTAGCCGCGCGAGTCGCACACAGGGGGGACCCATGGGTGATAACGCCGATTCTTATCTAATTATCTATAAGAACCTTCTGGTCGCCAAGATCTTTTTACCTGTTGAATAGTGTAAAGGAGAGAATCTCATCAGGTTAGATATCAGCATTCATTTTGTCTGAAAGGACCACTGACTCCGAATTCAAGTTTGAGAATTTATTATCGCCAAAAATAACTGAACGTGCAGGCACCTCAACACGAGGTTAAAGAAATAGATGGGCACTAATACAAATAATAATCTACGCAGGAGTCTCATCCGACTCAGGATAAGAAGAATAGACAGTTCTAGGAGGACCAACCAGACTATGATTGCTCCTATTTCTAAGTTGCTCTTCATGGGCCTAAAGAAGCTTAAAATCAATTGCTGTCCCTACACTAACGCTAAGTGACATCCCTGCATAACGATTTTCCCAGGCAAGAAAGAATAAAAGGTGTCAGCTGTGAAGACTTCCTAAGAAGTGCAATCACCATATACCTAAGCTCAGCTCTGTCCTTCTCTCTGGTCTCCCCTACCGCTTCTCTGGCCTCCTCCCTCAGGGCACTATCCCTAATACAAAACCATACTACAAAGGTACACGCCTTGTTTACGCCCTCTTGGCCAGGTCTTCTTTCTTGTGCTTTTCCATTGAAACGGTGACTTCATCCTGGACGGTTTCGTTGACCTTGAGTCCCAGGCGCCTTCTCCTCTGAAAGTATCATCCCTAAATTCCATTGCACTCCCCGTACCATGCCTCCCATCTTTCTAACTTTTGAAAACAAAGAGTTAGTCTTTACTAACGAGACATGTGTCCTTGCACCTGCAACAAAAGATACGTTCAACAGAAACCTTCTACTGTGCTAATTAAATCTACCGTTTGTGCCCAGAGAGCCTTTCCAAGAGAAACCCTTTTCGGCCTACCTTATAAGCTAACATAAGAATATACCAGGCCTTCCTTAAGCATATATGTAGTCAGGCCCTTACATATAACTTTTAAACACACATCTTACTTTTCCCTATAAGCATATTCATTACGATTCATTATGCAACCAATGAATTACATGTGCAACTTTAATATGGTGCACGTTTAAACTACTGCAATTACATTTCATACACGAACTAATTCTTCTAAGCATTATGTTCACACAATTCAAAAGCATTACATTACATCATTATCCTAACACCATTATACTGCTGAGTTCACTTCGTTTCAGTGAACTATTCATTCTTTGCTAAACATGCATGAGTATACAATGAATATATGTCTGAATACATGTGGGTGCGGCCTATCAGTGATTATGATGCACCCCTACAATTCACAAGAACATTTCGCTCTATCATGGGTCCCCCCTACATGTGCATGTACGGTGCGAGTCGCACCGACGCGTACCCGCTGTAGAGGGCGCCCTTGTTCGCGACGCACCCATTGAGTCAATGGGAGCCCGTGTACGCGTTGTACGACCGGCTCCCATTGACTTCAATGGGAGTCCGACCGAATCGAGTCCGATTGCATGCGAACGCATCGTACTCGTTCGGTCGGACTGCTAGAGTCCGATTCGGTCGGAAATCTCTCCGGATCCGGCTCGGTCGGGGAGATTTCCGGCCTGAATCGGAATTGGCCCCTATATGGTTTCTATAAATAGCTCCTGCCTATTTAAAAAAAAAAAATCTTATTTAGTATTTCTGTTAAGTTCACCATTTAAGGGAAGGGGATGTGTTACATCCTGCATGCAATGTATTGTTAGGTTGTGTCGTCATTAGGGCGTGGCTATCCACGCAAGAACAAGGAGGCACAGTCTTGAGCTCTGGAGCTTTGACCCTTATGAGCCCCCATTAGTCCTTAGTACAATGGGGCCTAATCATACTTACAATTAGATGGAGTCCCACTAGAGCAGAAGGAGGGGAGTTTTTTCGAGCACTGTCAGCCACCGTAGCTGACAAAGCCACAAAGTTCTAATGCCTGAAATTCAAGATGGTGGCTACGAGGGCAGCTGTGAGTAGAGGGGGCACCCACCAGTGAGGAAAGACCTGAGTGCAGGGCACAGATGATCCAAGATGAGATGGGAATAAGAGAGTGACATGACCAGCATGAAGAGTGGCACAAGCTGAGCAATGTTTTGAGACTGCGAGTGAACCACTTACGAAGCATGCAACCCACCGGGAAGAAGCTGGAGGTACAGGCTGCAAACCCGGGACTAGACACAGTGAGTCCTCAAATTGCTAACATCAAAAGACAGCTTTTCGTAGGGCAAACTGGAGGCCTGAAGGCAGGTATTTACAGAGCACCAATAGGGGCACATTGGCCCTACCTGAGGTGTCAGAGGTTCCTCCTCGCCTACTTTGGAGTACCCCTTGACTCAACACTGGGAGCTGGAGCCAGTGAGAGGGGGCATATGGACTTTGCCTTTTGCTAAATAACAGAGGAGTTGGTCATGGACCCCCTACCACCCGTGTAGTATATATCGAGCTCCCCCAGAGCACAGAGGAGCTATCGGTCCCAGTCATGCAGGCACAGTAAAGACTCCAAGCCAAATTGGTGAGCACAAGGGCTAACCCACATTGATTGATTTCCTTGCTACCTACCACTGGGAAGAGAGTGCCTGAACTTTGTTGAAGAGGCCCTAGTTCTGCATTCTGAGCAAGGGATGCAGACCGAAGAACTTAGGGCTCTTGAGTGTGACCCCTCATCCACATGGGCGCCTGGGAAAGGGTATAACCCCTGGTATACCTTGAATCATGGTTAAGCCCAAACCAGTTAAAGAGCTGAACCCACTAGAAGGAGTGATGAATAAACACATAGCAGCAGAGACAGGGGAGAGCGCCACAACATAACACAATGTGCTCCCAGAACTACAACAACTACATATCGGCCTTGAAGGAGACGCTAGAAGCTAAGATGTATACTGTATCACTTGAAGTGGGAGTTCTCCAGGCAGATCAACATAAAATAGCCGATATAGTGAAGGTCAATGAAGAAACTGACTGACTTAGGACCATTATGCAGAGCAACACAAGTACAGCTCACAGCCCTTACTGAGAGAGACTCTACGCTGGAGTACATGGCTGAAGACGCAGAAGGAAGAAACAAACATAATAATGTTTTAGTAGTAGGCATGCGAGAAGGAGTTTAAGGCAGTGTATTGGTGTCATTCTTGGAGAACTAGTTTCACATGGAGGTGGTATCCCAAGACGTGTCTACCTTTTTCTCTCTGGATACGGCAGTTAGGGTACTGGCTAGACGCCTGCCTCCAGGGAGCGCCGCCAGACCAGTGGCGACCATACTCCTGCATTACCAAGCTAGAGATATCCTTCTGAAGAAGGTCTGGGCGACAAACATATATAAGCTTCTGAGCAGTTCATTGACACTGTTCACTAACTATATCATTGAAGGGCAGAATAAGATGGCCTCCTTCACGTCATTGAACCGAATATTGAGGGAGGCAGAACTACAATGTGCATTGATTTTGCCAACCTGTCAGCCTAGCTGAAAGTCCTGATAGATTGAAAATTCATATTCTTTACTGAACCAACAGAGACCTGCACTGGTTGGAGAAACACAGGCACTGACCTTCGATCAGCACAGCCACCTCCCGATCCTCAAAGTGTGACTTGAATGCAACGTCTGCTGTGGGCAATGCCCTACCACAATTCAGTACCAGAACAGCCAATGCTCTGTGACCGTATCATTTGCAGTCATAAGCGAGGAATAGGGAGGACAGCTCATTATACAGATGACATTGCAGAGTCTAGTCTGAACCAAGCTGGGTAGGGTACTGTCCGCTCTGACTTTATACGACTGGAACAATAAAGGTGACTCTCTGTAATATTTGAAATCCTATACACCCTATTTAAATGTATTGAAAGCTTCCTGTAGGATGATATTTGGCCCGGCTCCTGAGGAGCTTTCTTTGGTAACTGCATGAACCCCTTCATCAGCCAAGATTTCTTATTGGGTGTGATCACCTAGGTGCCTATTTTGTTCAAAGAGTAGTGCAATTAAATAATTAATTAAAGAAATAGTCAGAAATGTGTCGGAGTCGGATTTGTGGAGTTAAAAGCAGGACGCTAAAGGGACAGGTGACGGGTGTCCCATAGAGCTTAACCTTAGTAATGTTGAATTAAAAGTGTTGGAGATTATGGATCGGGCTAGTTTGAAAGACTTTCTTTTTTTTCTTTTTGTCCTTATTCCACCAACTTTCTTGCTGGTGTAGCTCTCAGCCCTCGGAAAGAGGGTTAGATAAGCATATCCTCGCAAAGAATGCTGCTCTTTCCACATTCATCTCCCTCCCGTACAGAGAAAGACAGAGGAGAGCCAGGACCTCCAGCATATATGGCTTAATCATTGGACCCACTTAGATGTTGTCTCCAAGCTACATACGGTGCCCAAACCTTCTCCAAACTTTTAACGTCACAAGCAATATCAGACTGGCTCGTATATTTGATACTTCTGAGGCAATCAACAATAAGTGGGGGATTTTCAGATTTCCAAAGTCTGAATATCTCTCGTCTCGCTAACAAAAGCACATAAAAAACAACTTTTGTTATACCGGGATTTGCTCGTAGGCATGCTTCTGGATACAGCCCAAAGAATATAAGTCGAGGGCTTACCTCTATCCCTTGACCCATCACTTCCTCTAAAAAGTCACAAACTGCCATCCAGAAGGAGGTGATCTTCGGGCACTGCATTAACATATGAAGATCATCTGCCAATGAAAACATACACTTCGGACATGCATATATATTCCCAGTCACTTTTGCGATCCTGGCTGGAGACCAATTTACCCTTTAGATGGTAAACAAGTGATTTTTTTTAAATGAAGCGGGTTTCACTACTGCACGTAGAGTGGAAAAAGAAGCTTGCCATGCTTGCACTAAATCTCCCTCCCCATATCCCTCTTCCCACAAATTGGAGATGTCCACCAAGCTCTCATCTTCTGCCTCCAAAAAGGCCCAATACCAACTTGAGACTTCCTTTTAAGTGGGCCAGGTCTCATTGCCTGGTCTAACAATGACTCATCTTCCTCATCAACCCACTCTTGGGCGGCCCACCAGGAGCGTAGCTGGTAATATTTAAATCTTGTTAGTTGTCCTTCAGTACTATTGCATAATACCTCCCAGCCCACTAAACTAGATCCCATTCTGAGATCAGCCCAGTAGCTTAAGCCCGCAGATTTTAAAGGTTGGCTATGCTGGTCTATCAAACAGTCAGGGGTGCCCGGGGAATCCCAGATCAGTGCCATAGATGAATAATATGGTACACCTAGCCTCTTTCGAAAATATAACCATGTTTTTAGGGCCATTTTCAAAATCTTTACCCTCACCTTTTTAAAAAATTCAGATCCCTATACTTAAACAAGAAGTGGCACTGCCCCTGACTTACATCTCCAAGCAATGCCTCATAGAGTCTCCCCATTGGTGAGGCATCTGGTTTGTTTGCTAACATATGAAAGTTCTTAAAATGGAAGGCATGACAATATATAAGCAGATCCGGAACAGCTCGTCCCCCCACCTCCAGCTTCCTCCTCAGTTTTTTCCATGCAATCCTGGGTCCCTTTGATGCCCAAATAAAACTGCCTATTTTTCCCTGGAGCTTAGCTATGTCTTCGCTCTGAAATGTCAATGGTATAGAGTTAAAAAGAAAGGTAATGTTTGAGAGAATAATCATCTTGATCAGATTGACTCTACCATATATATTCAATGGTAGATTGGCCCATCTTGCTAGCAATCTCCCTACCTCCTGACTGACTTTTTTCCAATTAACTCTAGGGATTTCCTTGAGCTTCTGTGTTATTAATATACCCAGGTATCGCATTTGAGTTTTTGCCCCCAGCTACTGTTTCCCTTGTTCAAATCCATAATTTCAGTTTTATCAGCGTTCACCTTATACCTCAATACCTTGCCAAAGCTCTGTGCCTTTGCCATCAAAATAGGAATTGCAGCCTGCAGGTTGGTGGTATACAGGATCAAATCATCCGCATACAAAGCTACTTTCGCCACCAACCCAGATGTCTTGAAAGGAGTTATAGTGGGATCTGCTCTAATCTGCTGTGCAAAGGGCTCGATATATAGATTAAAAAGAAGTGGAGACAGGGGGCTTCCCCGTCTTGTGCCCCTAGTGATGTGAAACCAGTCAGAAAGCTCTCCATTAACCAACACCCTGGCTTTAGGTAGGCGATAAAGGTTCTGCACAGCCATCACTGTATTGTGTGGGAACCCAAAGTTCTTAAGGGTTTCCCAAAGATATACCCAATGTATTTGGTTGAAGGCCTTTGCTGCATCTACAGCTACTACAGTTAAGGTCAATTTCTGAGCCTCCACCATATCAATTACCCCAGTCATCAAGTATGTGAGATGATTTAGCTGCCTACCCTGGAATGAAACCCCTCTGATCAGAATGTTCAGTTCCCTTAATGACCTGCGCTACTCTTGAAGCTACTATCCCTGAAAAGATCTTATAATCAGTATTTAAGAGCGATATTGGTCTGTAGGAATCTGCTCTTGTCGGGTCTTTATTTGGTTTCAAGATTAGAACCACAGTTGCCTCTGTCCAAGATAAAGGTGCGCCCCCGCCCCTTAGATAAAGTGCATTAAATACATCTTTCAGGGATGGAATTAGTTTATCTATAATTTGGGTATTGAGCTCTACTGGGAGGCCGTCTGGCCCGGCCACTTTCCCGGCGGCCATTTTCCTACATTGTGCCCTGATCTCCTCCTCAGTAATCTCTACCTCCAAAAACACCTTCTGCTCGCTCGTTAGTTGTGAGAGCTCTGTCTCCCTTAACCAGGCCTCTATGTATTCTTTCCTTGGATGTATATCCTCTCTGTATAGGCTGGACTTATACCTCCAAGCATCCCCTCTGATATCTGCATTAGTATTTAGGAGCTCCTCAGTCTCTAAATTCGTCAGATTCTGTATCAAATTCCTGTCCCTATCCGTCTTAGCCTTCCATGCCAGCAATGAGCTACACTTCTCCCCATATGAAAAATGCTGAAGCTTACTAACTTTCCATCGATCCTGTATTCTTTTGTCAAGCTGAGCTTCATATTCCGCCTGCAAGTCTTCTAGTTCCCTTCGGAGCGCTGATATTCTAGCAGTTCCCTCAAGCGAGGCCTTCTGAAGTTCGCATTCTTTGATCTTAATTTCTGCGGTTACCTCTTCATCTTTCTGCTGCTCCGCCCATCTCTTGCCTATCATACTAGAGCCTATTACTGACCGTATATATGGTTTGAATGTATCCCTAACAATTTGTAAACTAGGCGAGTCCCTATTATGATGAAAAATATCCGCAGTCTTATCCACCAGATCTGTTATCACCCCCTCCTCTAGCAAAATAGTCCTATCCAGGGTCCACCTTCTTTGTCCCAGTTGTTGATAATGATTTAAAGACAGAACCACTGGCGAATGATCTGAGAGAACTGCAGGAGCATGGTTTATAGTCTCAACCTTACCATATAGTTCTTGGTCCACCAGAAAATAATCAATACGGGAGTGGTGGCCATATTTTTTGCTGTAGAATGTAAAACCCCTATCTGCCCCGGCTCTTCTACGCCAGATATCAACCAAATTAAGTTCCGTCATCATACTTTTTAAACTAGCGAGTGTCTTTGGGGAGCTAACATATTTTGCTTTAGATGTTCTATCCAGCTCCTTATTTAGAACTATGTTAAAGTCCCCACCAAGTATGATCGGTGCCTTGGTCCCCAGAAGGCAAGATTCCAACTTTATTAGAGCATCTGGAGTGTCATTGTTTGGGCCGTAGTACGTTGCACATACTACAGACTCTCCCTGAATCTCTATACTAGCCACGAGCCATCTGCCAGAGGCATCACACTCATACTTTGATAGCCTAATTCCTGAATTATTTCTGATGACTAGGGCTACTCCTCTATTGGAACCTCTCTGATCTGAGCACACTACATCCTGTACCCAGCGTAACTTACTAAAACCGGACTCACACTCCTTTTGTTCCATGTGGGTTTCCTGAAGCATTATAATGTGCACCCCACTATTCTTAAGGTCCTCTGTCACCAGAGCTAGCTTTTTCCTAGACCTCAGTCCATTGACATTCCAGGATATAAACTGAGTTGTACTGATCTTATTCATGTTTAGATCTCCGTACCTATGCCTATTAAGCATTCTCTGCAGGCGCTCCTGTTCAGACATCATGCGTTGATAGAACCCTAGAATAATTCTAGACTGATTATAAGATATCGAAATGAGGGGAAAAAAAATCTTTTTTTTCCCATGCTCCCACCACCCTGTGTACCTCTTCCCCCACCCCCCACGGGAACCCCCTTTCCTATCCCTAGGCGATAGAATCCGTCCTTCGCGACCCCTCCTTCCGAAGAAAGATATTCAAAAGTGCACTAAACCAAATGTGAAAACCTCATCGGGCTGACTGTTTCTATATAGTCTTTGGTTGATACTGCAATTACATGCTGGAACTAGGTGCAGCAGCTGAGGCTCCCTCCATCTGACCTAAAAGAGAGTCCACCTCCTCTGGGTTACTGATATTATGCATCTTGTTCTTCCACATGATTTTTAACATAACTTCATCTGGACCTGAGGTTCTTTTCCACGCAGGTCGTTCATCCTGTAGCCTAACTCCCATTGTCTCTGTGCAGTCCTCTTCCCTATGTCCGATCTCACATGATAGTTAAAGTCCTCAAACTTCAAGGATCTCTCCTTCAATGCGTGCCCCAGATCCAGTTCTTTAACTGCATATGTGAGAAAGTTGACCAGAATTTTCCTAGTAGTCTTCCTACTGGGATTTAATTTAAAAGGATCCCTATGCACTCTTTGGATTTCAATCTCAAGATCTATATCCGGCATGTCGTGTAGTATCCCTTCTCCTAATAGTTTAGAGATAAAGCCCTTTATATCTCCTTTTTCCGTACCTTCTGGAATATTAAGAATCCTCAAATTATTACGCCTAGCTTGAGTTTCGAGTCCTTCCAGATTGTCTTGTAGAGTTTTGTTTTGTAGTTTTAGGGCCTCTACGTCCCGGGCATTCTGAGTCATTCCTACTGACAGGACTTTCACCTTGCCCTCTAGGGCTATGGTGCATTGTGCGATATTGTCCAACTTTTTTTCCAACACCACACACTTTTCCTGAATACCTCTTTGGTTAACCACAGAGATCTCAAATTTCTTGAGAATGTCTTGCCTCTGATTCAATATTATGTTTTCCAACTGGTTCTCAGCTTTCTCTTCACTCCGAGGACAAGCCTCAGGCTGACTCGTGCTCCCCTCAAGAGGTATCTCTATGGTATCTTGAGTTTGTCTTGGGCTAACGGCATCCTGACCTCCATCCACCAGATTATCTAGTGGGGAAAAACGATTACTGAGGGGAATTACCAGTGATCTTTCAACCATCGATCCAGCCTGTGGTGGTTTACTTACACCACCACTTACTCCACCTTCCCCTGGGAGGGTACTGCAGTTCTTGTCTGCTTCATGATTTTAAAATAAGAATTAAGTGAGGGGGAGGGCTTGGGGAAAGACCGCACCTCTTTTGGGCCACACCGTCTTGGTCTCCCCACAACTTTCCCTGGTTTTCGAGTAGGCGAGACAGTAATTGCTTCAAAGTCCATTCGCTCACTCACTCTCACACCCTTGGCTTTCTTCTCTGGTTCAGATCTTAGCTGATACCTATTCCTTAGTTGTGGTGCTCCTGGTGTATCAGCTGTATTATCTCTTTTACCGGTACCCCTCCTGGCTCCAGTACTTATACTTTCAACCTGTACCTCCTCCAAAAGTCCCTTAGTAGTGAAAAGTACCTGTGTGGTTGGGTCCTTTTCCATCAGTACCTGCTGTATCTACAGAAGTTGTACGCTGTTACCCACTCCTTTCACCCTCACTGCTTCTGACTCTGAGCGCCGGGATTCTCCACCTGCCAGAAGCCATTGATGGGCTCCTGCGTCTCCCGTGTCTCCTTCTCGAAGTCCCGCTGTTTCCCAGTAGACTGTTGTACAGTGCTGACTCTGCCAGCCCCAACCCGGAAGCCAACAAGCGCTGCTGCAGCCTGAGACTGCTACCAGAGAGCCAATGCCCAGCTCCACACGACCCGATGCTGACTCGCGTCGGGTCCCATCTGCCACACAATTCAAGAAACGAGGGGTGAGAAAGGGGTTTTCCCCCCTCAGCCGCTGCCCTCAGACTCCCACAAAAACTGCCTCAGTCACTTCTGCACCACCCAGACCGCTCTGGTAAGATGCGTTTTATTTCAGCCCGCGTGTCTCACTCCTCGGTCCGAGAGCTCCCGCGACCGGCATCAGCCCGCCGCCATGTTCCCCCCTGATAAAGCTGAATCACTAGATGGAATTGATACCACCCTGGAATGTACAGAAAATGAACCACCAGGTAAGCTTTTTCCCTTCTCCTTTTGTTAAAATACCTTTAGTTACTAATGAAATGTCCATTACATGAGCATAACCTCGGATAATTTCGGTAATTTCTACATTATGCTTGTTAAGCAAAATTTCCGAAATTAATGTATTATCCCATGTCGCACAATACGCAACAAACATGTAGCAGAGAACAATGCGAAGAACCAGAACTCTACTGGCTGCTGTTTGCAGTCCTGTTTTTTGCACTATGTATTTAGCGAGCAATGTGTCCTCTCATCAAAAATGGATGCAAGCATGCAATTTGTGCTATAAACAGGGTCACTGGAGTTATACGATTGTGCAGACGCAGAGATTTTTGCATTATTATGGATTTGCTTCATGGTATGCCACATCCTGCTGAGGGCCAACAACAGACTGAACAAGCACCTGCCTTTGCACAAGATGTAAAAAGCTGTTCCTATTGCTGCCATTTTGATAAAAGTGTGTTTTATGATAAAATACACAAATGACAAAGATATAACTAGTTTCCCAAGATGAAATGACCACAATCCTTGTCAGTGAAGTAAAATGAATTTGCTAACTCCAGCTTCTCCCTAGAGGAGAATACCTCCAAAAATAACACTAGAAAACTGTAGGTAAGAGGGATCAAAATTAGCTGCATAACAACTCATTTGGGGTAAAAACCAACAGCAGTGGTAACCATGGAAGGATCTCCAGATTTTTGGAGATAAACTGTCGGTGGAGGAAATGTAATTATCGCCAATATTTTTAGAGTAATGGGCAGTTTAAAAACACTTTTCTAAGGAACAAAATATCATGAAAATACCAATTCTGGAGGAAATACTTCAGCCTCCAAAATTGATTTTACTCACATTAACACACATATCAAAATCAGCACCCTAGATATGTTATTTGATGTTACGTTTGGGGGGGCATTACCTCTCCACTCTGGGGATTGGCAGTTGGGTTCAATTGTTACAAGGTTACTTCATGAGCACTTAGTAGCTTCACCACAAGCAATTAGGGTTGTGAGCATGATAAGAGAGTGGTATGCCGCAGAAGTGGGAATCCTACTCTATTTTGGGGATGGCATCTTGGGACAGACTAGTGGAGACACGTATACTCTGACGACTCATGCAAATATGTGAGAATAGCCTTTTTCTTATAACATGGAATGTCCGAGGTTTAGGCTCTACAGTCAAATGACAAAGTTAATGCCTACCTGAAACAGAGAGGTGTGCACATAGGGTGTCTCCAAGAAAAGCAACTGACCAAAACAGAGTTTACCAGATTACAATATAGATGGAGGGGACAAATATTTGACTCGCATTTTTAAGCAAATGTTTCTTTCCGGAGGCACCCTGGGAAAAAGTAAGGGATTCCAAAAATGGGACTTGATAGGTATCTCCCGACTGGGAGACCTCTGGAAAGACGGTAAAGTCGTTAGCTTTGCCCACCTGCAGGAACAATATCAAATGGCTCCTGGTGAAAAGTTTCGGTATATGCAGATCAAACATGCAATAGACGCAGCCCTTCGGACAGCGGAAACACTCCCTGAATCATCCCCCTTAGAGTACCGACTGTTAACTGACTATTTAGACAAAAAAGCAACTTCACTTACCTACAGGAAAATTATTAATGATCAGACAGACCCCCTGGTCTGACTCAGGACGGTTTGGCAGACAGAGATCGGTGATATGGACGACACTGACTGGCAGGATGCGACTGCATCGCCAAGAGAGGTGGCAGTCTCCTCTAGACTACGGCTGGTACAGCTGAAAAAACTACACAGGACCTACTACACACGGGTGACACTGCATAAGATAGGAAGAATCCCTGACCCGCACTGTCTGCGCCTATGTGGTGAAGTAGGTACGTTCTATCACACTCTGTGGGAATGCCCATTGCTTACATCTTACTGGACAGCAGTGATGGATACTATTACAGAGGTCAGCGAGAAACAAGTCCCGCTCAATCCTAAATGCTGCCTTCTGAACGTATGGGAGCATACAGACCTTAACCACGCTGAACGTCAGTGGGCAATGACGGGAATGACGATTGCCAAGCGAAACTTAGCGCAGAAATGGGGGGCGGCACATGCTCCAACTCTACTCGAGTGGTGTAGGGATCTGGATATGGCCATGGCAGCCGAGAAGGCTACGTACATTCACAGAGGATGTCCAAAAAAATGGGGAAGAGTATGGGGCAAATGGAATACCTATAGAGGGAACATATGTACACCTCCGGTATTGGATCAAGATTCGGATGATGAGATATAACGCTACTGAGGTCATTGAAGCTATACTATCTTTATATGTAATGTTTACCGATAGACTGTGTACAACTATCATCTCGACTGTATGAAATGTATCTGCAGATTTTGTTTGATTTCTAATAAAAACGTTTTAAAAAAATGTTTCTTTCCGGAATCTTTCCGACTAATTGGAAATTGGCGTCTGTTCTCCCTCTCCTAAAGAAAGCTAATTTGGATGGAGCAGACCCTAACAATTATCGACCAATTTCCAGACTTCCACTGCCCGCTAAGATGGTGGAAAAAGCTATGAATGCGGTTCTCTCTGATTATCTGGAAAAGCATGAGTGCCTAGATAAATCTCAGTTTAGATTCAGAAAGCAGCACAGTACGGAACTGGCGCTGATTTCTGCCTCTGAAATGATTAGGCAGACGGTTGATGCAGGAGGCAATGCAGCACTTGTGCTGCTTGACCTCTCTGCAGCATTTGATACGGTTAACCACCTGAAACTATTGCAAGTTCTGGAGGGCATTGGTATTAGAGGTAAAGCACTGGCTCTTTTAAAATCTTTCCTGTCAGGACAGGAACAGTTTGTGGCTCTCGCTGAGCACAAGTCGCTGAATTTCACGGTGCCATGTGGGGTCCCACAGGGCTCGTCGTTAAGCCCCACCCTGTTTAACATTTATGTTGCCCCACTGGCTAGATTAATTAGATCTCTGGGTTTCTCTGCTATATTATACGCAGATGATACCCAGATTGTGGTTTCAGTGACAGGCTCGCCTAACGAAACTGCAGCCCAGTTCCACACATGTCTTCACCAGGTGGGGGACTGGATGTCCACGAATAGTTTGAAGTTAAATGCCAGCAAGACTGAAGTACTACTTTTTGGCAAAAACACCAACTTCTGGGCCCCCACGTTGTGGCCCCCAGAGTTTGGTCCACTTCCCTGTCCTAAAGAGAAGGTAAAGAACGTGGGGGTGACTTTTGACTCTAGGCTCTCATTTGAGGGGCATGTCAATCAGGTCACTTCCGTCTCCTTCTCTATTTTAAAAATTTTAAGAAGGATCTTGCCACTCATTCCAGTTGAACTGAAGAAATTTGTGGTTTCAGCGCTTGTATTGTCCAGAGCTGACTACTGCAACGGTCTCTTTATGAATCTTCGTAAACACTGCCTCAATAAGTTGCAGACTGTGCAAAACGCCGCACTACAGCTATTGCTAAATACCCCAAAACACAAATCAGTCTCCACGGCGCTCAAAAAGCTGCATTGGCTGCCAGTGAACAGGCGGATAGAATTCAAAGCGCTCTGCATTGCGTTTAAGGCCACTCACGAGGCGGGGCCAGTGTTTTTTAAAAAGAACTTGCAGCCGTACGTGCCTGCCCGCCAGCTCCGTTCAGCACATTCCTATAACCTGATAGTTCCCAGGTTCAAAAAGTGTGCTTGGGGGGGAAGGAGCTTTCTGGTCAGTACAACCCGATTTTGGAATACACTGCCGGTGCAGATTAAGAAAGAAAAGCAACTGCTGTCTTTTAGGAAAGCTTTAAAGACGTGGCTGTTCAACCTTTGAGCTGTCTCTATCGCTCTTTTCTGTTTTATGCTGAGCTAGCGCTATGATACCTTTGGGTGAATGTTTTGCGCTCTACAAGTCTCCTTTTCATTTCATTTCATTTCATATTTGCAACAGAATACTCTGCATTCACAAGAGGAGTTCTGACATGGCTAAGGCCAGGGGTCCCTTTCTCTGGCACAAGCACCCTAGTAGATAAGGAAGGTAGGTTGGTCATTGTGTTGGGCAAAGTGGAAGGTCCAGATATTCTATTGGGTAACATATATGCTCCCAACCATGATCAGCTCTTTTTCTTTAATTCCTTTTCTTCACAATTGAGCCAGTTGACAGACTGTCTGGTATTACTATGAAGGGACTTTAATTGTGTCTGTGACACAGAGCTGAATCACTCTGTGCTGCCAGTGCTGGGGGTTTAGTCCATTAAGATGCCTATTTGATTTGATACTTGGATGGATGACTGGGATTAGCTTGACATATGGCAATTACAGCGTGGTACAAAGAGGGATTACTCGTTTTATTTTATCCTATATGACATACATGTAAGACTTGATAAAGTACTATGCTCACGACAGCTGTGTCAATCCTTGTGACCGGCATACCTCAGAAGAGCAATATCGGACTATAACCCCATCCTGGTGACTCTACAAATGTGTAGCCCCCTACACCCAGTACCCACTTGGAGACTTCTGCCTAACACACCGACTAACACTGTCTTTCAGGCTTCACTGGGAGAGGTGATATAAGAATATTTTTAGCAGAATAAGGGGACTGTCACCAACGCCCTAATCAAATGGGAGGCATTTAAGGTGGTGATACAAGGACACTGTTTAGGTAAAACAATTGGCACTTGAAAAACATTTGGTGCTGGGCTGCTGATATTAGATAAACAGATCCACAAGCTAGAGGTAGACACAATTGAAAACTGTTAGAAATGGGGGTCTCTAGTTAGCAATGGTTTGCACCGTTGTCCAAGTATGGACCCTTCTTCCTAGTCAGGGTAAGGGGGATACACTTCTAGAATAACCCCTGCTCACCCCCTTGGTAGCTTGGCAAGAGCAGACAGGCTTATCGCAGAGGCAGTGTGTAAAGCATTTGTGAACACATACAGTAATATAGTGAAAACACTACAAATGGACCCCACACCAGTTTAGAAAAATAAGTCATCTTTATCTAAAAAAAACAAGACCAAAGTGACAAAAATCCACAATACAGTACTAAAAATATGATTCTTAAAAGGTAGAAACAGTTCTGTTCCAAGAAAATGTGGGATGCAACACTTTTACACAAAGTACCTTGGATGCGTCGAAAAAGGCAAGAAAAAGGGTCGCAGGGAAGATGATGCGTTGGTTCCTTACACTCAGGGAAGGTGATGCGTCGGTTCCGTACTGCTGCGCAGGGGAGGTGATGCGTCGGTTCCTTACCAAAGAGGAGGTGATGCGTCAGTTTCTTTCTGTGTGGGGAGGAGATGCATTGGTTTCTTACTGTGTCCCCCAACGATGCGACAGACTTGACGCTTCGATGCGAGACGTGACAATCCGGTACGACGCGATGCGTGAAGACCTGCGATGCTCTGCGATGATTTCAGCTGTGTCCCCTCGATGCGTCTGTTCTTTTCCAACAGGGCCTGCATCAGAATCGGTGTGGTGATCTCGGAGATCGGTGCACATGATTCATCGCACTGCAGCCACTTCAGCCGCGAGCAGGCGCTGCGTCGATTCTTTGGCGGAGGCGATGCGTCGGAAAATTCTTCCTGCACCTCTGCGATTCAGTGGAAAAAGGTGATATGCTGATTTTCATAGTTCTTGCAGTTCCAGTCCCAAAACACCCTCCAGAGGTCCAGAACACTGGCAGGCACCTCTCAGAAGGTCAGGGCTCCCAGCTAAGAAGTTCAGGGAGGACTGGGGGTGAAGTCTTTGTGTCCCTGAGACTTCAGAACAGGAGGAAAGCTCTATTTCAAGCCCTTGGAGATCTTCTTCAAGCAGGGGACACAGCACACAGTCATGGAATCACCAATCCATAATAACAATTTACAGGGAGAGCATATGCACTTTCACACTGATCAGCAGTCGTAAGGTGCCCAGAGTCATAAAACCAACCAAAACAGGGTCCAAAACCGGAGGCCAAAAAGCAAAAAGTCTGGGGATAAACCCGCTGAGCACGCCAGGTCTAACAAAAACCCCCCTGCAAAAGCATGCTCAGATCATTAAAGGGAAATTTGTGAAAAATTACAATGCCATCATTACATAAAATACTCAAATAGGGTACATGAGGAGGAGGATAAGCCCAGGAGACTGTTGGCCTGGTTGGTACGTGCTGAGGACAGAGGACCCCGATCATACATATACATGTGGTTAATGGCCTGATGGTGAACACGCAAAGACAAATCAATGACAGCTTCCCAGAATATCAAAGAGAGTTATATGGTGCAAATGAAGAAGCCACAGGGGAGGAGATGGAGGCCTTTCTGGACAGAGCTCAACTCAGTTCTTTCAGTAGGGAGGATGCAGAGACAAAAGGAGGCCTGATCACTCAGAATGAGATCAGGGGGGCTAATAAGGACTTGTCCAGATGGAGGACTCCTGGACTGGATGGGTTACCCACTGAATGTTATCAGTGTTTCTCTAGCCTCTTAATCCCACAGGTGATTAAAGTCCACAAAGAGGCACTATAGAGAGAGGAGTTTCCAGAATCGACTAGGGAGGCACTGGTGGTGCCACTCCCCAAGCCCTGGAAGCCTAAAGATTTGGCAAGTTCCTATTGTCCACTCTCAATGCTAAACCCTGACTTTAAAACAATTAGGCCTGATTTAGAGTTTGGCATACAGGTTACTCCATCACAAATGTGATGGATATCCCAATTGCCTTATTGCAAGTCCTTTATATTCTATGGCACTTGTGATAAGGCAGATGGGATATCTGTCATGTCGTGAAGGAGTAACCCGCCTGCCAAATTCTAAATCAAGCCCTAAGTAATTTTCAGGTTATATCAGTCCCTGCTAGCCAAAATGGATTTATATCCACATGTAATATGACACATAACCTGCAGAGACTATGCAGAGTTTTAGAAGAGACAGATAGGGATAATTACCCAGAGGTGATGGTGGCATCTGCAGACCTTGAGAAATCATTTCACAGTATTAGATGGCAACTTCTCAGAGCCACTGTGGCTTGCATGGGCTTGGGAGATAATTAGTCCCGATGGATTGAAGTGCTCTACTCCAACCCAGTGGCACAGATTAAAACGGCAGGTCACATCGCCCTCCCAATATCACTTATTTCATTTTACCAGGCAGGGCTGTCCACTACCCCCACTCATCTTTGCAATAGCAATTGAGCAAATGGCCATAAAGGCTATAAAGAAGGGGGATGACAGAGTTATTCTACTATGAGATGGCACCCATGTTATATCCCTTTCTGCAGATGACACACTATTTTATGTTAGAAATGGGGAGCCGGACTCAACATTGACACAGCAGCTCCTGGATGAATTCAGAACAGTTTCTGGGCTTAAGACAAACAACTCTAAGATGTATGTATTCCCAGTGGCCCCAGAGGGAGTGGAACCAAATGTGAGAGAGTTGGGGACAATCTGGACCCCACATACTTCTAAATATTTAATGGTGTATGTATATCACAAATCAGTAGACCTCAGAGACAGGAATCTGGGGTTGGGTACAGGGCATGAAGGGCTCAATGACATCCTGGAGGATGTGATTGTTACCTAGTATGGTGAGGATAGCCCTAATAAAGATGATATTTTAACACAGATTGTTGCATTTCTCTGTAAATTTTCCAGACTTGGTCTTGGCCGGGTGCTTCATTCAGATGACTTGAGCCTCTGATCTGAGAACTGATCTGGGATACAGGGAGACAGAGAGTAGCTCTGGATATGCTAAAATATCTCATTACAGCGAGCGGCCTGGGTGACCCCAAATACGTATTGTATTATTTGGCTGCACAAATACAATGGCTGGTGCAATGGCTTGATGGAGAGTGTACAAAGGAAATGTAAGTGGTGGGCAGGGGGCCAAATCAAGTGGGCTAAAAGTCCCATTTTTGGAATCCAAGGTTTGCATCAACAGGCAAGAATCACTATGACAAATCTGGAAACTCTCAACTAGTCACAGGTATGACACACACACACACACACGTAAACACACACACACACACATTCTCTCTCTCTCTATCTCTCCCAACTCTCACTCTGTAGTCACAGAGAACCAAAATACCTACCCAAACTACCACCATCTTGGTCAAGCTTTCCACAAAATCAAACATTAGTATCATGACTTCGTCTGTCTACAGACTCGGGAACAAAATTTACCTCTGAACTCACCTATCAGTGATCTCACAGCTTCAAAGCCTTGTCAAAACCTCCACATGCTCAAAACAGAGACATACGATGCCTCACATCAATAATAGAATAAAGAGGAAATGAGAAATCATTGCCAATGAAAGAAATCCAGACACATGCAGACAAAAACCTACCTCTAGCAAGACCTCTGACCTCCTGAAATACTGCTCTCCCCTCACGCAGCTCCACCAAAGAGTGCCTGCCCCCTGCGCTGCCCAGGTAGGTGTTCGAGGCCTGCTGCCTCCTGCTCAGGCCCTGCCCTCCTCCCTGCTCGGGTGATCCTCCTTCGCTGTGCCGTTGTTTTTTGCCATTTTTTCTGTTGCTGTTGTTGCCCATTCCTTTCTTGTGCCTCTTTTCTTTTCCTTATTCCTTTCCTTATTACTCATTCTTAGACCTTCCTTATTCCTCATTTCTTTTTTCCATCTTAATTTCCCTTTCTCTCTCTACGCCCGTTTTTTGCTGCTGCTGCCCCCGTGGCCCCTCCCCCTCCCGCGTGTTCCCGCTCCCGCCTCCCAGCTGTACCGCCCTACCCCTAACCCCAACTTAATTGCAGCCGTTGCACCAAAGGCAAGCCCGTCTGCGCCCGTCCACAATCTGACCGCTACCAGCGCCAGGGACCCTGGTCCTCCTACCCTCCAGCGCTACAGCTCATCTGCCCTCTACACACTCGATACCAGCCAGGACAACAACTGAAAGCTCTCTACACCTAGCGACACCCACGGACCCTTCTCCTGCTGACACTGCCACCACTCCTTCTCCTTAGCCGAGACCCAGGACCCACCTCCACCCTCCAGCATCAACTCCATCGCACCCCAAACACTGCAATGCATCCTCCTCAATGTCCACTCCCTCCTCAGACACGCCGCGGAAATCTGGGACCTCCTCGACAGCACCACCCCCGACGTCGCCTTCCTTACCGAAACCTGGACAAACACCGCCTTGGGACCTGACATAGCGATCGCCATCCCCGAAGGCTACAAGATCACCCAAAAGGACCGCCCCAACTTCCCAGGAGGAGGCATCGTCATTACTCCCAAGTCCAACCTCCGGCAGAGCACCTACACCGACGGGCCCACAGACCTGATGGAACACCTCCACTTCAAGATACAGACCAACCCGACCACCATCCTCCAAGGCACCCTCATCTACAGACCCCCCGGACCCCGTGCACCTTTCGCTGACTCCATCACTGACTGCACCTTGCTGGTAGACCTCAACTTCCACCTCGACAACCTCCAAAACCCCAACTCCGCCTCACTCCTGGACAACCTCCTCAACATCGGACTCAAACACACACACTCAGCAGGACACACCTCCGAACTCCCATGGAAGGACCATTGCTGCGTCCATTTCACCTTCAAAACAAACATCACCCGCAAACGCCCACACCAGCCCCAGTGCATTGGAAAAAGATCTCTGTCAACCAGCTAACTCAGCAGCTTCACTCCCAGCGCCACAGACAATGACCCAACCACTGTCGCACGCACCCTACACAACTGGATCACCGATTGCGCCAAAACCATCGCCCCTCTCAAGAAAACTTCCAACCCACACGCCAAGGAAGCCAGCTGGTTCCTCACTGAACTCCGAGAATCTAGACGAACCTGCAGATGCCTCGAAAAGCTTGGGAGGACCTCCAAAAGCACAGCAGACCTCGACAACTTCAAAGCAGCCACCGCCACCCACCACAAGCTCAACAGACACTCAAGGAAGAAAGCACTCCAGGACAGAATCTACACCCACGCACACAACAGCAAGGAGCTCTTCGGCATCATCAAAGAGTTCGCCCAACCCATCAGTGAGACAACCAGCATCCCACCCTCCCAGGACCTCTGCAACAGACTCGGCGCCTTCTTCCATCACAAAATCAAGACTATCTATGACAACTTCAACGACAACAACCTACACTTGGAACCCACACCCACCGTCCCCTACACCACACAGCTGACACTTGACAACTGGACCGCCCTCACCATCAATGACACCCTGAAGACTATGAAATCAACCCACTCCGGGGCCCCCATGGACCCCTGCCCCCACCACATCTACCACAGAGCCACACACATCATCGCCCCGGAGCTTCAACGAATCATCAACCACTCCTTCGAGACTGCCTCCTTCCCCGACAACTGGAAACACGCCGAGGTCAACCCTCTCCTGGATAAAACCTCGGCGGACCCCACCGACCTCAAGAACTTCAGACCGATCTCCTTACTCCAGTACTGGGCGAACGTCATTGAAAAAGATTATTAACCAGATACAACAACGGCGGACCTTCTGTGCCGCACCTCGTGCCAGTTCCTACATATAAGTTCGCCGTGCAATCTACCCCTGCGTCAGCCGTTGAATGACGTCACTGTGCTCCAGATCAGAGAATATTATGACAAGTGGGGGTGCGCAGCTCAAAAAATTCCAATAGACCATGGAATTAAAAAATTATTTCTTCTTTATTCAAAAAATGTATTTTTCTTAAAATCATCAAATATAGACAATCCAGCCTACGCGTTTCATTCCCACATAGGGAACTTCATCAGGGCTCTATATCCACTGTGTGTCCTAAAAAAGTTTTTCCAATAATTCAAAAGGACAAGTGTATTGCACTGTGGCCCATATTCATTCTGAGCAGATACGAAGAATCCTCTGCGTTACAACCGAAAATTTCCTCTCTCTTCCGTGTTCCGTCATTGAAAAAGATGTCAACAGTCAACTTGCCTCCTTCATAGAAGAAAACAACATCCTCGACTCCTCCCAATCAGGTTTCAGGAAGAACCACAGCACCGAAATCGCCCTTCTAGCCACGACAGACGACAGACGACATCTGCTCCCTCTTCGACAGAGGAGAGACTGTGGCCCTCATCCTCCTGTTCCTCTCTGCAGCCTTTCTTCACAGTCTCACACCTCATCCTAGCTCGCAGACTCCACGACCCAGGAATCCGGAACAAAGCCCTCGACTGTATCCACTCATTCCTCTGCGGCAGAACGCAGCGAGTCAGACTCCCTCCCTTCCTCTCGGATTCCACACCGACCACCTGCAGAGTCCCCCTAGGATCCTCCATCAGCCCCACCTTGTTCGACTTCTACATGGCCTCGCTCGCATCCATCATCAGATAACACGGACTCAACATCGTATCGTACGGAGATGACACCCAACTCATCCTCTCCCTATCCAACGAACCCAACATCTCTAAACACAACTTCCAAAAAGGAATGGAGGCTGTCGCCAGATGGATGAAAATCAGCTGCCTACAACTAAACACGGGCAAAACCGAAGTACTCATCTTAGGCCCACACCCGATGCCTGGAAAAACACCTGGTGGCTCCCCGCCCTCGGGAACCCTCCCGCCCTCACCAACCTCGGAATCATCCTGGACACCGAACTCAATATGGACCGCCAAATCAACGCTATCACCTCCTCCTGTTTCCACACCCTCCATCTCCTACGAAAGACCTTCAACTGGATTTCCCTCGAACACAGGAAAACCGTCACCCACGCCCTCATCAGCAGCAGACTGGACTAAGGCAACGCATTCTCTGCCGGGATCAACAAGAAACTTACCTGCAATCTCCAGAACGTCCAGAACGCCTCCGCCAGACTAGTCCTCAACCTACTGCGCCACTGCCACATCACCCAACACCTGCGGACACTACACTGCTTCCCTGTCAAGAAAAAAATCACCTTCAAACTTCTCGCCCACAAAGCCCTCCACAACACCAGACCCACCTACATGAACCGCCGCCTCTCGTTCCACGCACCCCAAAGATCCCTCCGCTCAGCCCAGCTCTCCCTTGTTACGGTACTGTTCATGAAGAAGACCAGAACAGGAGGTCGCTCCTTCTCCTTCCTCGCGTCCAAGGCTTGGAACTCCCTTCCTCTCCACCTGCAACAGACACCAACACTCCCAAAGTTCCTGAAGGACCTCAAGACCTGGCTCTTCGATGAATTACCGGGAATATCCAGGAGCTGCACGCCCCCCAACCCCCGCCCCCCCTCAGCACCTTGAGACCCTTCCGGGTGAGCAGTCGCGCTTTACAAATGAGTGATTGATTGATTGATATAGTGACACAAGCGTATCTACAAATACTTAGGGGTCGATTCCGATCTCGGCCGGTAGGGCTCCGAATCGGATTCGGCTTTACCGGATCCGATTCGGAGCCCTGTTTCCCGACCGATCCGTACGCGCGTCCGGACGAGCGAGTACGATGCGAAATCGCCGACCGACTCGTTCGGGCGTCCCGACCGCTCCGACCGACTCGTTCCCGGCTCGAACCGCACCGACCGACTCGCTCGGACTCGGCTCGCACCGCGCAATGGAGACGTTTCCCGGCCGGGTGAGTACGATGCGCGCCGCGAGCAGATCCGACCGAGCCGCACACTCCGGCTCAGAAGAGCTGTCGGAGCCGTACTTCGGGGGTCCATGTCGGACCCCCTGAACGCGTAGCCGCGCGAGTCGCACACAGGGGGACCCATGGGTCCCCCTACCTGTGCGTGTACGGGCGAATCTCTTCGCCGCGTACACGCTGTGGGGGCGCCCTTGTCCGCATCGCACCCATTGAGTCAATGGGAGCCCGTGTACGCGTCGTACAACAGGCTCCCATTGACTTCAATGGGAGTCCGACCGAATCGAGTCCGACAGCATACGGACGCATCGTACTCGTTCGGTCGGGCTGCACGGGTCCGATTCGGTCGGAAATCTCTCCGGGTCCGGCTCGGTCGGAGAGATTTCCGGCCCGAATCGGAATCGGCCCCTTAATTGGGAAAAACAAAAAAACTATACTACTCAAACTGGATCTCTTACTAAGGAAGTACATCTCACTAACAAAACAAAACACCAGCCTCCAGCCATCTGAGGGCAACATTAAGCAAACTATGCCAAACAACAGACCTCTGAAGCTCACTTCCTTCACGCAGCACTCAGACTTCGAATTCCCTAACCTGTTTGAAGCTAAAAGACAGCATTCAGAGAACAAGGCTAGTCATTGGTAACCATCTCATGTTCGTTGCAATACTGGTTTGTTTTCTGATATCTTGTTTGCTCATAGAGTTCCCTGGGAGGGTCCATGCGAAAGGAATTTGAAGGGAACTGTATTATTGTTAATTTTGCTAATCAATCTGTAGCTGGAGATTTGATTTGTTCCTCCTATCTGGGCCTTGCACGGCAAAGTAATGTGAAGGTATTGCCATTGGGGAACTTCTATAGAGATATGGGACAGGGGGGCAGTGTACTGAGGGAAAAGAACGCCCCTGAGCCGTAACTGAGAGATTACTACTCCATGCCCGTTTTTAATCATTTTTCCGCCCTGTGTGAAAATTGAAACCTTGACTGTCTTAAATGAGCCCCGCGGTCTGATGTTGGCTGTGGTGTTGAATGTGGCATTGAAGCTACTGTACCAAATAGGTTGTGTATGATCCACCCTTGCCAGACATAATTTCTGTAGTGGAACATAGACTCTTCATTAAACCCCCACCTTCATGGCCAGGCCTCATTAACGGGGTCAAGCTGCTGAGCTGGAATATAGCCAGGCTTGCTGCCAAAATCCAAGAGAAGAATTGGGTGGTCCTACTTTATGACATCTTGTGATGGTTTTATTTGTCATTCTGTCCCCGCCACCCCCTCTGGCATGGGGAGGGCTCGTGCAGGGCTTGACATCTGGTTTAAAACCACTGTAGAATGTGTGATTTTGCCCATTCCCACCAACAGTAGACTAATTCAGGCATTCCAGGTCAGGTGGTCCAAATCATTTAGCTTCATTCTCATTAACTTTTACAATGATAACTTTTCTACAAAGGACACCGTAATTTTGTTTCTCTTTTTGGTTTTATTGGTGATCTGGAACTTATCAATCTTCATCACAAACATGTTTTAAATATTGAACTTGCCAGGGATTTTAATGCAAAATTGGGTTTGGAGGCTGGTGGCCTTGCGGATCAGAGATGTTTATTATTAATTCTTCCTATAATACTGTCCTGGTTTGCCGAAGGGATAGTAGAGATCAATGTTACTCCCATACTTGCGTAAACATGATTTATGCAATGTTTTCGAATGGGTTGCCCCACACTGTCTTTTAACTCCTACTTTTATCAGAGGGGCTGCATTATCGATTATTGACTACATCTTTGTCAGAAGGAACCTTCTAGACTAGAGATTATTGGGGATGGTGTGGTCACCTCTAGTAATTAGTGATCACAACTCCCTTTCTATCACATTGTCCTGTCCAAAGTTGTGTTCTCGGGCTATAGTCATGGAGGATATGAATATCCTTCCGTGCAGCGATGGCCTCAGTTTAGCATGGAAGTCTGCCAGTCTAAATGATGTACAGAGTATGCTCTGTTCAGATCATTTGGGCATGCTCTACGATTGCCTGAGGCTGACTTATAACTCCGCGAGTAGCGTGGATTCTTTTGTTGCTCTAGAGCACAACATAAAAATATATCATGAAGCCCCTTACAACTACCAAGTCAGTTGCCCAGATGTCTGTAGGGAGTCGAGCCATCACCTGCATAGTGCTCTTAGGGCAACCCCGCAGGACTCGGTGGCAGTGGCCTCTTGTAGAAGATCCTACAGACTAGCTCTTCGGAAAGGAAGGTGGAACTTAGGGGCTCTTTACGATGGCGGGCGGACATGAGTCCGCCCGCCATCGTTGCGGTGGTGGGGACCGCCCGCCAGTAATGCGGCGGTCCCACCACACATATTACGATGCGCCCACCAGTATGGCGGGCGCATCCCGGGCCTTTAACATTGTGGACGGTGCTGCAGGCTGCAGCACTGTTCGCAATGTTAAAACGGCATGCACTGCATTTCCCTGCACTGTGTGGCAGGCACCACGCGGTGCCTGCCATGCAGTGCAGGGAAATGCAGGGGGGTATCATGGGTACTCCCCCAGTGGAGCAACACCTCCCCCCGGAACAAGGGGGGCCCACAACGGGCCCCCAAACCCCATCCCCACCAGCCTCGATGCCGCCATGGAAAGGCCTTTTCCTCACAACATCCTAATCTGGTGGACGGTGCCTGCTAGGCACCGTCACCATTTTAGGCACCCTGCACCATCCGCCAGGCAATCGGTACGATTGCCTTTGGCGGTGTAGTGCGGGCGGACTTTGCGTCTGCTGCGGTACTTCCGCCATCCTAATAGGGCGGTGGGTAAAACGCTTAGTGATGGCGGATAAACCTCACTTCAAACTGGCCCAGGAGAAAGGAAAGCGGTGGCGGGCTTTCCGCCATCCTAATTGGCCCCTTAGGGAGGACGTTTGGTCTACACTTGATGGCTTCCACCAAGACCAGAAATGCTGGGTTGTTTTGGTACACCTTTAATAACAACAAACTATTTAAAACCAACTCTAATCTTATTTGCGTCAACTTTAGAGCAGATATTTGGGTGGGCCACTTTAAACAAGTATGTCCAATTTAGTCAGCTGGGAGTAAGACATTGGTTTGCCCTCTTTTCTGATGGATATTTAATTTTCAGTGGATGAAGTAGCAGAAGTCATTAGTGAAAGTCCCATTCAAAAAGCCCTGGGCTGGATGGGGGACCCAAGGATTTATATAAGTTGGAGGAGGACTTGTGGGCACCAATTCTAACAAAGTTTGCCAGTTTAGACAGTAAGACCGTCCTACCCAAGTCATGGCATTCAGCCGTTATTGTCCCTACCTTCAAAAAGGGAACATGGCATCTCCTTGCTGTTACAGGCCCATATCCCTTCTGGACTATTCGGTGAAGGTTATTGGCAGGGTTATTCTCAACCGAATTATGTCATGGGTCACAGACAATCATATTTTCTCTGGTTTTAACTATGGCTTTGGACACGGCCTGGGCATTCAAGTGCAGTGACTCAATTTATATCTTTTACCCAACAAATATCTCTTGGCTAAAGTGGGCGCCTTATACCTTGCCTTTATGGATCTGGCCTCCTCCTTTCATAGCGTTGTCATATCCAAATTATGGGAAATGCAAGAGTCAATGAGGCAATGGTGTCTTTTTTACATGCCCTTCATTTTGACCTCAAAACCCCAGTTAGATTTGGGCCGAATAGTGAATGTACTGAGAGCTTTGGCCTAGGTTGAGTTGTCCGGCAGGGCTGCGTCCTAGCCCCAATCCCATTTCTTTTTTATATTAACGGCATTGACTCAGCCCTGGCCGGCAAGGGCAGAGACATGCCAACCATGAATGACCAGTGTGTCCCTGTCATTTTATATGCAGATAATGAGGTCTTGATGTCCAGAACACCCAATGGCCCCCAGCTTCTGTTGGATTATTTTGCTGGTGTCATAGATGGTTTGGGCTTGAATACAAATCTAGCCAAAACATTTGTTATGTCCTGCGGTCCAAAGAACTTGAATTTTAGATGTTTTGCTATTCTGTGAACCCCTTTTTTAAGAACTCATAAGTTCTCATACCTGAGGGTTACTTTTGACTCATGGGGGTCTTGGGCTCCTTGTCTGAAACACAAATGTTTAAAGTTCTGTAACTTGATAGGTTACCTCTTCAGTCTGGCCGCTCCGATAGGAAACAAACCTGTAGCTCCCCTAGCGGAAATTTATAAGAGCAAGTGTGTGCCCATCCTCACTTATGGCTCCGGTCTGTGGGGGTTCAAAACTGTTAAACACTTGCAGGACGAGGAAAACAGAGTATGTAGGAGCATCCTAGGTGTATCGCCAAGGTCAACAGCATACCTTGTTCACTGGAACTTGATTCATTGTATATAACAGACAATATTAATCTGGCCGGACTGATGTTATGGTGTTTCATTTGGCTAGCACCGGGGGCTTCAGGGATTGCCTTTCTTGTGATAAGGGTCTCCATATTCCCTGGCTCAAGTACATTAAGGACACCTGCACCAAGCTAGGTAGACCAAACATCGTTCCTCGACTGCTGACCGCTGTGAGGGACAAATCTGGCTTAAATCCAGCTTTGGTAAACTCAGAGAAATAGAAAGAGAACTGCCAGAGCTGAAGAAGCCTGCCAAGTGTTGCAATCCTCGTCAGGGTTGGAGACCTACCCAGCTATGCTCCTGAAAGCCTGTGACAGGGCGCTTTTAGCCAGATTTAGGTTGGGCCAGATCAAATGCCAGCTTTCCTTTCTCCTGGGCCAGTTTGAAGTCAGGTTTATCCTGGTCTGTCCCTGTAATGAGCACTCTTTGCAAACCATGGTGTATTTTGGGTCTTTTTTGGAGGTTTTAAAAGAGCTACTCAAGAAAGTTTTTTTTCCGCTTCCTAGGGGCACCACAGTTTCTCAACTTATCCCGGCTCTCCTATACTTACAGATGCTCCCCACACCTGAGGTCTGCACAGGTGTGGTTACCTTTATCAAACACGCGCTCTGGCACAGACAATCATTATTGTTTTAGCTGTCTGAATATTCCTGCTAACTTACTGCTTAAATTGAATGTGCTAACCGATTTTTAACAACCAAAGTTTTTCCTTTGCCTGTTTGTTGTACTGAGTTTTCTATCAATGTAGTGTTCTTTTGCCTTGCTGGTTTGCTGATGCGTAATTTCATGCTGCTGATACATGATGAATAACCGGGTTCACTGACACAACATCGATGTAAAAAATATTGATGTTAAAAATATAGAGTAAAAAATATAGACAACAAAAATATCGAATCCTATACTTAAACAGGTATGTACAAAAATATTGACTAAAAAATATCGATATAAAAAATATAGATGTATTAAATATTGACTTTTATATAAATATAAAATAAAATAATATATATTAAATATATTAAATATTAAATATAATATTAACAAAATAAAATACATTTAATATACATTTTAATAAAATATAACAAATAAACGTAATTAAAAAAATAAACACGCAAACATAATTTATACATATATATTTATTTAAAACAATTAATAAACTATTGTTTTTAATTTATGTTAAAAGTTTAAAATAATGTTAAAAATATATATATATATATTAATGATTTAAAATATAAAAAACTAAAATCTATAATAAATTAAAACATTAAACTATTGGAAAATATTTAAACTTATATTTCACACTACAATCAGTGCAACAGTAGGGAAAGTGTTAGATAGCAAAGGGGAAAAAATTACTTATCCCACTCCAAAGAGTGCAACAGTAGGGAAAGTGTTGGATAGCGGAGGGGTAAAAATTATTATTCCCACTCCAAAGAGTGCAGAAGTAGGGAAAGTGTTGGATAGCGGACGGTTAAAAATTGCTATTCCCCTCCACTGAGTGCAACAGTAGGATAAGTGTTGGATAGCGAGAGGTAAAAATTACTATTCCCTCTCCAATGAGTGCAACAGTAGGGAAAGTGTTGGATAACGAAGGGGTAAAAATTACTATTCCAACTCTAGTGAGTGTAACAGTAGGGAAAGTGTTGGATAGCGGAGGGGTAAAATGTACTATTCCCACTCCAGTGAGAGCAACAGTATGGAAAGTGTTGGATAGCGGAGGGGCAAAAATTACTATTCCCACTCCAAAGACTGCAACAGTAGGGAAAGTGTTGGATAGCAGAGGGGTAAAAATTACTAATCCCACTCCACTGAATGCAACAGTAGGATAAGTGTTGGATAGTGGAGGGGTAAAAATTTTTATTCCCACTCCATTGAGTGCAACAGTAGGGAAAGTGTTGGATAGCGGTGCGGTAAAAATTACTATTCACACTCCAGAGTATGCAACAGTAGGGAAAGTGTTGGATTGCGGAGAGGTAAAAATTACTATTCCAACTCCAGTGAGTGCAACAGTAGGGAAAGTGCTGGATAGCAGAGGAGTAAAAATTACTATTCCCACTCCAGTGAGTGCAACAGTAGAGAAAGTGCTGGATAGCAGAGGGGTAAAAATTACTATTCCCACTCCAGTGAGTGCAACAGTAGGGAAAGTGCTGTATAGCGGAGAGGTAAAAATTACTATTCCCACTCCAGTGAGTGCAACATTAGGCAAAGTGTTGGATAGCGAAGAAACAAAAATTATTATTCACACTCAAACACTTAAAAAAATATATGTATTAAAAATGTTAAAAAATCATAAAAATAAATAAACAATATTTAATAAATACATTTAAAAAAAAATTATTTTAAACTAGGAAATATTTACAAACAAAAAATTAATTAAAACATAAATGTATTTATTTTATTCCCTACCCTATAACACCACACCAATAACAAAATACTTCAACATTTTTTTAAAAATGTATTTCCATAATTAACATAATTATTAATCAATTACAAATATTATTTGAACATTGGAATGTTGGGAGCTCCATTGAAGAAAATGGAGTTGCTCTGGGCTTATAATGGCTGGTATAAGCCCAGCGCTCCAACATTCCAATGATTGTCTTTTTGTTTCTCTATTTTTAATTTAGAACATTCTACCCTTAGTGGGTGGAATGTTCTAATAGCCTTATAACCCTTCTGCCTCAGGCTATACCGGTTGTTAAAGGCCCTCTCCCTCGTTATAGGCCCTCACCTGCTGCTCGGGCCTATAACTCAGGATCAGGGCCTTTAACAGCCGGTATAGCCCTCGGCAGCAGGCTATAAGGCTATATTAATTAAAAAAAACTAATAAACATTACTTGACTAAACTCACTTTAACACAACACACACCAATATTGAACAATAAAATAATAAAACACAATTAAAACTTAAAAAATAAACAATTACCCAAAGTAATTATCAAATAATTAACATTAATTAACAACTATATATTAATTAATTAAACACAAATTACTTCCCACCCTTTACTCCTATAAACACCACAACGCACACCTAAAATTAATTACACAAGTACCATAATTAATTACCAATTAATTAAAATTAATTAACAACCAATTATTAATTCATCAATTAAAAATAAATTACTTCCCACCCTTTACACTTATAAACACCACAACACACACCTAAACTTAACTACACAACTACCATAATTAATGACCAATTAATTAATTAAAATTAATTAACAACCAATTAGTAATTAATTAATAATAAATTGCTTTACACATTTAACACTATAACATCTCAATTAAACAAATATTAATAAATAAAAAATAATCAATAAATTTAATATAATTAAATTACTTCCCACCCTATTCCCCTATAAACCCACAACCCGCTACGGAACAAAAAACGCAAAATTCAAATAAAAATGTTTTAATAACTACTAAAAATTTAACACATATATTTTTAAAATACAAACAATTCTTATACAAAAAGAACATACATCACATACATATAAAATATATACTAAAATACATAACATTAATAATAAACTATATTTTTAACAACTATATTTTTGCAAAAGATATTAAACACTTCAATATTTTTTAAATCGATATTTTTTACCTTACGTCAATATTCTTGGCCACAATATTCTTGCTGTCGATATTTCTGAATCACGATATTAATGACTCGATATTTGTGGAACTAGATATTTTTTACTCGATATTCTGTCTCTGCACCGACTGGCCGGTATGAATTATGGTTTTGCCTGCTTGTTGTGTGGCCATCGCCACCAGCCATGCACACTACACTTTCGTGGATGGTGCATATTTTTCATGTACTGCCTTTTTTTGTAAATGATCTTGATACAATTTCAAACTGTTTGTTTTAAAAAATGTTAATATATTTGATGTGTTTGTGCTTTTATGAGTTGAACATATAAACCGAATAAAGCTATTGATTGATTGAACTCCCTATGATGTGGCACCCTTGTTTTAGTCTTTAACATATTCTACTTATGAATGCTCCCCAAAAGGAGCACTCTAGACCTAACACACCCTTCCAACTACAGACCAATCTTGAAGGGCCTAACCTATGTAAAACTGATTAAAACATCAGTGTTAACTTAGTTGTGCAACTACCTTGAACAAAACTCCTTTGTCTCCGATCAAGAAACTGGGATCTGCCCTAGAAGAGGGACATAATCTGCTCTGATCTAAATATAGGACGATTTACATACAATAGTGGACAGGAATGGAATCACAATACTTCTACTTCATCTGTCCACCGCATATGACACAGCCCACCACCAGGTTTCATAAAGAGAAGTACCCCTCTGCATCATAGGGCGCAGGGTATATCAATCATCCAACAAACTATGTTCCCCTTACAGCTAACATTCGACCCAAAGCAATCTAATAACAGTACAAAAAATATTTTCTTTAAATTTATAATGAGATGGGCTTTACAAAATATTTGTAAATTAATGAATATCAAAAAATATAGAATTTATTTTTGAGTCAATAATCCTCAAAAAACATTCACAGCACAAATATATATTATGACAGTGGTATATTATAAATCCTTTACACTCATATCAGTATAATTAATAACAGAATTCACAATGAATACACTTCAAAAATAATAATGAGAGTGTGAATTGTTGATCTGGTGTTTCAGTGGAGCTATAGACTTGCCCCACCAACTTCAGGACAAGGTATAACAAAAGCTTCTATGTCTCTTTAGTAATTTTTCCATATCAAACTGATAAAAAAACAACAATACAACAAAACCTTCATTGTGTTAGACAGCTCATAAACTAAAAATCTAGCATATGGATAGGGCATTAGTGGTCCAAAATTATTTTATCATTTGAATTTATATTTTAGAATTGTATAACTTTCTTTCATCTTTCTGTTGTCTTATTCGTTCACCCCTTATATTTTAGAGCATCAATATGTTATAGTCCATAAGCCTGTCATCCACTGCAGATTGACTGTGATATAAAAGCATGTTCTAGTTTAGTCAGTCGTCCAGCTACATTCCCCTAGTGTTCTACGGATCAATGAGATGTGACTTATTGGACCTCTGGTCTTCTACGTGCAACTTTAACATACCATTTTCTATACCTTAACTATCCGTGCTGTTTGGTTCATCATTACAACTATCTATTTGGATGGGTTTTATGATCACTCCTATCTCCTAATGACTAATCCATGTTTTATAGAGCTATAATATAACATTTGCACTCGAATTTCACTTACCAAACGCAAATATCAACTATTATTGCATTTTATCCTTCATAATCCCTTACAATTGGCTGATAAATATTATACACATTTTGGTTGATCTAAACTCATTGTGACTCTCACCTCATATCAATAAGAAAACATTTTTGTTGATATTTAAAATCTTTGATTAGTCAGCTTCGGCAGTGTGTCTCTTTGTTTTAAGCTGTGGAAATAGTCCCAAATCAACATCTAGTGGTTGAAGGATAAACATAACATTTTAGTGCTTCCATTCTCCAGGGTTGCTACATTTGAAGAGCCTATCATGGAACACACTGGTTTGTTAGGAAAGGCGTGTCAACAATAACCTGGGTACATGTTCCCAATGTGCTAACAGCTTCATTAGCCACCGTCTCTTGTATCAAAACGATTTCACAAGAAGTTTCAAGCAGCTGAATTCATATCTCTGGTCACATCGTCAATTGAAACCAAACTTCGTCCCTGCCAAATTAAAAAGAAATGTTTCCTCTCATATCACCAATTCAAACAAGGAATGTCCAGTCCACCACCACTTCATCCCCAAGGGACCACTCTTGCAAGTATCTTTGAGTTGAGGCTTACATTAAGGCTCATTCGTTACTAAAATCCCCCTTGATGTCTACCTCGTGTAATATTGGATCTCAAATACTTTATCCTGACATGCTACAACTATGTAAAAGACGCTTAGAGCATATTAAAGCTGAAAATTCCAAAAGAACTTGACAGCTCACAACTAGACCACTGTCTCTGAGTGGATGACCAATTGATGCTGAATAATCACAATAAAATTAATTTTAAATAAAATAGACATCAAAACATGCAGAGGCTAGATCTACCAATGCTCAACAATCAGGCACCAGGAACTTGGTTTACCAACACCGACATAGACAAAAGGAGAAATCTTGGATTGCTGTGTCCATCTCTAGGCCATGACGAAACCATGTCACTAAAAGCACTTTCCATATCATGTGCACTTTTTGAAGAATTTTCTGGCATCGTGATTCCCTTAGAAGCTCCAGACTACAACCTCCCTAATTCTGTCACTGCTTAGCCACACAAACTGCCTCTATCTGTAGACTAAGCTCTCCTTGCTCAAGAGTTCATAATGCCATGACAAGAGAACTTTTACACATTCTTCTCCATAACTGCATTTCACTGGCCCTCCAAGCACATCACTGGCTTTCCACTATCAGATGATCATCTTTTAAGACCTTGTGCATTACTCGTAAGCCACCCAAGCCAAAGCCTAGTTTTTATGCAAGTATATACCAAACAATGCTCACAGAACCAATCACTATGTTCTAGATTTACACCCCAGCGGACTTCCTCTTCTTATAAGAACAAATGCTTTGGAGGAACCTTTTTTTCTATACAAATGTTAAAACTTTAAAATTTTCTTCCAGCAAAGATACGAAACTAAAACCACTGGGAATTCAAGAAAAGAAGGCAGTGAATAATTCATTCTTCCCAAGTTGAAGCCACAAAGGCTAGACCTTACAATATGGACACTGACTTCTCAAAATACGAGGGCTGGCAGAAGTATCATTACATGACCTTTCACCCCCTTGACACCAAAGGAAATGACATCATATTCCCTTCACTCAGTGATGTAACAGAAACTGATGCCACCTGAGTGGTAGCATAAAAAAAGTGACATCACTGATGTTATTAACCAAGCAATAAGTGCTGGGTCAATCAAAAGAAATCTTATAAGGAAGCAGATACATGTCTACTTTAGTTACCATCTATATTTTAACCAGAGTGCCACCAAGATATGCCAGGTGTCCAGCCATCACCTACTAAGGTAATACTAGCATATCCTATCATATCCTAAAATACCTCAGCATACCTATTGTATGCTAATAGACTTATCAACCTTGCCCTGCTCCCATACCAGCATGTTTCTGCAATACATGGAATTCATAATGCAAATATTCTAATATTTAAATCCTGCACTGTTTCGATGTGAATCTGCTGTCTTTAGGATTTGATAATAATAAAATTACTGTATATAATGTATAATTTAATAAAGAAAATACAAAATAATACTGAGACTGTATAAAAGAATACAAGCTACTAACGGCTTTTTCAGGCTCAATGAAATTAAGAAACTAATGATGCATATAGCAGAACCTTGGAATGCACACACCCAAAATCCACATCCCTGTGACAGCATTCCCTAGTGTATACCCAACTATCAATGTCCAGTGCAACCTCCTTATGTGCAGTCACAACCTTTAGTACTTTTGCTGCAGAAACTTTTTTCAACATCCACAAAGGCAAGGAATCTCAAAAAGACCTCTCCCCCTTTGTGAATGGGTAAGCACTATCTTTGCCGAGTTGGTAACTTTTCAGTGGTTTGCGACTAATTGCGGTTCCAAACAATTGATGCATTGCAAGCCGAACTTCAATTTGGAAGGGGGTGCCTTAAACAGGCCCTTTCCAAACTGCGATTTAGTATCCATTTCTTAAACCATTTTGCAATTCAGCAAACCTTGGCAAAATGGGTTTCTCCTACATTGCACCCATGACATGGAACGACTTCCCTCAGCACATCAGAGCCTACTCCTCACTTCTTAAGTTCCACAGGAAGCTGAAGACCTGGCTCTTCATATAAGCACCTAGGGGACCACACACCTACACACCTGCCCTAGTGAATGGATACCCTCTCGGGTGATTAGTGCACTATACAAATCATCATAACATAACATAACAAAAAGGCCTTCCACATTTGCAAACCCTGTGATTTTATGAATCATAGGGTTTGTCATTGCAAAATTGCTTGTTACATCTCACCAGTAGTCTCTAGTTGTTTCCATATGGTTTCCATTTGTAGCACTTTGAGTATTCAAACGTACACTTGTGTTATGAATCTGAAAATATTAATGTTATAATTTAAAGTATTTAGCAGAAGATGTACTGTGGACAGTACACTTTTTAAGGACACGCTGCATGCGTTAATCATTAATGTCTTCCATGAAATATCAACATCCAGAAACTGTAAGATGGGGTACCATCAACCAGTCAACTGTTGAAACACAATTATAAGGCTTTTCCAAAGGAAACAGGCATTGGCAAAGACACTTGGGCTCCCTATGTGAGAGCTACTGGCTTTGCTAACATCTTTAAGCCGTGCTGTACAGCATCGTGGGTGCTCTTTAGCATTGCTCAAATTTAGTGGTGAAGATTAGTGTGGTATAGAGGAGAGTGGCATACAGGAGAGTGGAGTAGAGTGGGGTAGAGTGGAGTGGTGTGGTGTGGCATAGAGGGGCGTGGAGTGCAGTGGTGAAGAGTAGAGTGGCATGGTGTAGAGTGGCATAGGGTAGAGTGGCATTGAGTAGAGTGTAGCGGCGTAAAGTCGAGTGGCGTACAGTTGAGTGGCGTAGAGTGGAGTGTCGCGGAGTGGCGTACATTAGAGTGATGTAGAGTGGAGTGGATTAGTGTGGGGTGGAGTAGAGTAGAGTGGCTTAGAGTAGAGTAGCATGAAGTGGAGTGGTATGGAGTGGCATTGTGTGAAGTGGCATAGAGTAGAGCAGCGTAGAGGAGAGGAGAGTGGCGTAGAGTAGAGTACAATGTCACAGAATAGAGTGGGGTAGAGTTACGTGGAGGGGTGTGGAGTGGCAAAGAGTAGAGTGGCAATGTGTGGAATTGAGCAGAGTTCTGTAGAGTGGCATACAGTAAAATGGCATAGAATAGAGTGACGTTGAGTTTAGTGGCATAAAGTGGGGTGTAGTGAAGTAAAGTGTGAGGAGTGGAATGGAGTAGAGTGGGGTAAAGTGGAGTTGCACAGAGTGGCATAGCATAGGGTGAAGTTGCGCAGAGTGGCATAGTGTAGAGTGGAGTGGTGTAGAGTAGAGTGGCACAGACTGGTGTAGAGTGGAGTGGCATAGAGTGGTGTGCAGTGGCGCAGAGTGGAATGAAATAGACTAGAGTGGTGTGGAGTGGCATAGAGTGGGATGGAGTGGAGTAGAGAGGCCTAGAGTGGAGTGTTGTGGAATGGCATAGAGCAGGAGTGGTGTAGACTGGCATAGATTACAGTGGCATAGAGTGTGGTGGAGTTGAGCAGAGTGGTGTGGAGTAGAGTGGCATGAAGAAGAGTATCATGGCATAGAGTAGTGTGGAGTGGCATAAAACAGAGTGAAGTGGCGTAGAGCTGAGTGCATAGAGTAAGGTGGCGTAAGGTGGAGTGGCGTAGAGTACCATCGAGTGGCATTTAGTTAAGTGGCATAGAGTATAGTGACGTAGAGTGGAGTGGTGTAGAGTGGAGTGGAGTCACATAGAGTGGGGTGGCACAGAGTAGAGTGGAGTACCATATGGTAGAGTGGAGTGGTGTAGAGCAGAGTAGAGTGGAATAGAATGGTGTGGCATAGAGTAGAGTAGAGTGGTGTAAAGCAGAGTGCCTTAGAGTCCATGCACCAGGGAGGAGCTAACACAAGAACAAAAGGGAAGCCCACGGGAGCTAAGCAGTCAAAAGATTGGAAATGTGAGTGATAACCAAAAAACAGCTAATGGTATGCTGTGTGTGGGTTGTAAGCTCACTGAATTCTAAACAATTAGTCTAACATTACAGCACATGTGCTGTGTCGGTGAGACCTAAAAAAGCAATTAATGGGCATCATGTAAGCTAGTTAGTTACTGCTGGTAGTGTAAACACTGTTTAGATTTCATATATGTTTCTCACTCAGACTTTTTCCTTTGGGCCCCGGCCTAACAGATAAGGAGAGTTAGCTGGATTCTCGATGCCATGCGTCTTCCACTTGCCTTATTAGCTTGGCCTTATCTGAAACTTTAAGCTTGGGTTAGTGAAAACCATTGTGCACCTATAGGAACACCAGCAAAGAAGGCACGTACAGATGCTTACTGGCTACTTCTTAGGAGGCCACCGTATATTACATAGCCTCTAGGAATGTGAAAAAAGTAATGGGCTCTAATGATTGAATTAAACTCAGTCACTGGTATTTACACTGCATCTAGCCTCGCCTGGCAGAGCAACAGTGAGCAGTTCTCTACCTCAGGTCATAAAACAACCATCTAGGGTGTGTAGCTTGGTATATACCATGCCCAGGGAACACCAACACCCACAATGATTTATCTTCTTAGCAAGGCCATGGGCCAGTTTTGGCCCACTATAGTGCTAAGGCCAAAATACAAACATGATCACCTGTAGGTGCTCAGCCTTTTTAATTTTCACAATTTTCTTCAGGTAAGCGAAGTAAGGCACAGGTCAGAATTTAAAGTAGTTTACACAAAATCACACAATTGTGTTAAGGGAGCATGCAGTGATGATAACTTTCTGCTTATTGTTCTATATCAAACAGTAACTTAAACCCGGGCCACATCTCCTCCCTGAACACTCAGCGCCTTTTCATTCACCTGAAACTCACTATTATATTTGCTTATAGAAACCATGATAAAACTCCATTAACCAGTAGTCAGCCAGCAGCTGTGCCCAGAGGCGCGGCAGCCCCTCTCCTATGCGGCCTAAGGTTGGGCATTGCCCATGTAGCACCGTAGCCACACACCAAAGTTTCAACATTGTTCTACATGTTCTCTGTTATTCCAAATAAGTCAAGGGAAGCCTAGCCAAGATTTAGAGGGATTTACCAAGGTATGCACAATTGTGTATGGTGAGACGCTATTTTTACAGTTATCTCTGTTCCTCTAGTCATACCATTTACAACTGCAGTATAACTTAATAGCGTCCCCGTCACAAATATTAATTATAGTGCTTAGAAACAGAAAAGATGCACAAGGCACTATAAAAAAACACATGTAATAAGATGACGAAGCCTTATGTTCATGGCCTACCCTGCGTGGAAGGACCGAGACCAGGCCTGGCATGACCAAAACCCTTTCACAGCTGTCCCTTTCAACTTTGCCTATGTTTACATCATTGCCAGACCAATGCAGCTTCTCTTTAGCTTTAAAGTATTTTTATGGCAAACACATAACAAAAGAGAACACAGCACCATGAGAAAGCTTTTAAGCACTGTGAAGCAATTGTCAGCTCAAGCTGTTTCCAGCAGGTTATGGCTTTCGATTTCTTAAACTCCCAACGAGCCCCTTAATGAGCCCCCTGAGCTATCAGAAGGGGGCCTTCAAATCCCAAGTAACTTTTCTTTGCAATCTTTAATTTCTGTGGTGGGCCTGGTTAAGGAGGCACCAGTGAACACAGCACAATGCAGAGCTATCACGATACTGTATTCAGAGTTCTCCTGCTGAAGTTGACAGGCACATGGCTCAGTTTTCTAACAGAGCTACATAAGATGTCTGAGGCTCATGGGAGCCCCTTTTAACTTAAATTCTTCACACTGCTGTTGTTATCTCTGAGACCAGGGGTCGTAAGAACAGCCAGGGGTCACAACTGCGACCCTTGATAACCCCTCAATGACATCCATGCCTTAGAATGGATGATCCTATGCTGCTCCTTCATACAATTTGCAAGACATATTCTACTGCTGGTCACATAATGGCTGCTCCCCTGCCTAGTCTTGAGTGGACTCTTGAGAGCACATGTAACACATTTATAATGCCTGTTCCTATGATTTGCTTCTGTGCCCTCCTGAACCTGAATGGACTCTTCAGATATAAACTATGGCTGATTTGCTTGATGCCAGTCCTTGTGTATTGCTCCCTGCAGCTCATAGGTGCAATCCTCTGGCATATATATACAAAGATTTCTAGATAACAGCTACTCTTCTGCCACTCCTGGGTGGACTTGTCAGATGTATATTATGACTGGTTACATATTGGTCCTTTCTCTGCTGTATGTCCGCTTTAGAGCATATATATACAATATATACAAGAATGTAGCGGCCAAGCTGGCCTTGATGAGACCTCGTCAGTCCTCCCCCTCTCAGGCCCTTGCAGACCTTCATTGACTCCCAATTCTGCAGAGGGTTCACTTTAAATCCCTCTGTGTCGTGTTCAAGGCACTGCACGGTCTTGGGCCAATACCATTGCAGAGTAAATTTATTTGGTATGTTCCCACTCGTTGCCTTAGGTCCTCTTCTGCCAATTGGGTGAAAGTGCCTAGGGTCAGAAGAGCTAAACTGGGGGGCAAGCTTTCAGTGTTGCTGCTGCAAGGCTCTGGAACAGCCTACCTACGGAGTTGCGACAGATGACAGACTTTTTGCCGTTCAGAAAGAAATTAAAGACTTGGTTCTTTCCCAGAGTATAATGCCTTCTGCCCTCTGTCACAGGCTTTTTTTCCGTCTCTCAGCGCCAGGATACCCGGCGGGTTGCAGTGCGCTCTACAAATAGCCCTTACATTACATTACATTACATATATAGATTTATAGATGGGTAACAGTGAATTATGAGGATGGTCACCAAGGCATTCTGATTGATATCAAATAGACAACAAGAGCAAAGCTCGAGTTGTCTATGATGTCACTCAGAACCCCATGGTGAAAAATATACCCTTAATTCACTTTTTCCTCATCTATAATTTTTTGTTATTTATGGCCCCAAAAATCATCTGCCCCTGGCTTCAACTGTTGCCTAGTGGCAGAGGAGTAATGGAGGAGCTGTATATAACATGGCCTCGACTATGTATCTATGTCCCAAAGGTTAAAAAAAAAACATACCTACCATTCTAGACCAATCCCCACCACCTTCCCTAACTTTCTTTCCCATCCTGAAGCTGTGCTTTCTGCTTTCTGTCAAAGCAGACAAGCAGAGCTGTTCTGACAGGCCTGGCCTGGAAGGACTTTATGAGGTAGCAGCAGTGGTTAACAAGTTTTGTTATTAACTGTTGCTACAAAATAGCAGTGGGTAATGAGATTCAGAAACTGAAATAAATGAAAGAGGTTTTCTATGAGAGCCATACATAACAATACAGTTACATTTTAAAGTGTCCAATTGTGATCAGTAATGCCCAGTCCTATGACTTGTTGTACAACAAACACTCCAATAGGTTATTCCTGTGTTGCTCTTGGATGAACCCCTGATATCATATGCTATGGCAGGCGATCTAATACCCATTCCCATGAATTGCTCCCAGTTTCTCCAGGTGGACTTCACAGAGCTTTTACCATGGCTGGCTGTATTATTACCCAGTCTTATAGGTAGTCTCTTTTGCTCCAGGGTTTGGACTTCCCAGAGCACATGCATGGTTGGCTGTATTATCACTGATTCCTGTTGGTTGATGGCTGGCTGCATCATTCCTCAGACTTATTGGTTGTCACTATTGCTCACGGGTTTGGACTTCCCAGAGCATATGCATGGCTGGCTGTATTAGTACGGACTCCTATTGATTGATTCCTTCTGCTCCTGGGTTGAATTCTTGAGCATATACTACAGCTAGACTGTGGCTGCAGTTTCTTTCAATGTACAGAGATGATCCCTGGGCTGGTAGTCATCTCCAAATTTGGCAGACAGTGTCCATCAGGGTGGTGGAGGTAATGCCTCTGCCACCTTTACAGATGGCGTACTGTAACTGTAAATCAGGCCCCTTTACTTCTAAGATGTTGGATCACATTGTGTGATCCCTCTTGTTTTTACAGTGCTTCAGTTCCCCAACTTATCAAAAAAGAGACAACATAGGACAAAAGTGTAAAGAAGCATTGTCACAGCCTATAGGTCTGGCGTTGTCTGTCAGGCTTTTGGCTTTGTCAATGCTTTTTTTGTTCTGTCATGGATTTTGCAAAACGCTATTGTTGAGGAAGTTACAGTGCCCTCATCAGTCTTAAAAACAATGAAAAAAAGCAAAGGTTTTTCGGGGGTCTCAAAAAGCACACATTGCCATAGTAGTCCCTAGCACTGAAAGGTACTACTTTGTTTGTGAATGTTGTCACTCACAATAAAGTTAGCCAATGGCTGAAGTGAGCTGACTCCATGATGTATGCTATGTTGGCCAGAACAAAAAATGAATGACACAACAACAGAGGAATGGATGAAGAGGGCTAGCTGAAAGCAGTAAGTATATTTTTTCATATCATTTTAGTAAAATTCTTGGCTAATGCCAGACCCAGAAAAGGATCTTTTGTAATCTGATCTCAAGAGAAAAATTACAAAAACATAGTCTATTGTCATAAATTATTCATACGACAATGCTCTGCGGATTTAAAATATATGCTCCAAATTGAGTAGACTTCAGATCTAAAATGCTGATCCTGATGGATGAATTCTGACTTTTATCTTTCTGAGGTAGATTTTCGATGGACCGAGTGCTACGACATTATGTTGGAAGGGGGAGGAAGTTGAATACAGTAAAAGGATGAGTGTCTGATTGTGTCTGCCTGTTCTTGTTATATCTACTCCTGCATTTGTTCCCCTGCAGTCCTGTTTGTCACTGCATTTGTTGAATGCCTTTCACTTTTTCAGGGCTACAACTCTCTTCTACTGGATATGCCTCCCTCTGGCAAATCCTGTTATGTAAACCTCTGTAACACAACCAGAGCACAAGTCCTTAAAAAAGAAATGGGGAGACTAACCACTTTTTAACGTATTTTTCTTGGGACGTTATCAATGGCGAGCTATCAGCGTGTTCGTATGGCAAACCAGCCTTTGGCAAAATTAACCCTCTTGTGCTCAGCCAGGCCTTGGAAGCTTCCAGGCCCACCCTCTCGGGGGATCTCGAGGGCCGGCTTGTTGATTTTACCAACTGGGTCTCCAGTGCAGTGGATTCGCTTGCCTCGCCACCATGTCCAAGGCTGTCTAGGGATTCTCCATCTAAACCCTGGTTCACTCCCGACCTCAAAGCAATCAAACATGAATGCAAGATCCTCGAGCGTGCTTCGCGTCGCAGCGAATACTGCCCTGCGGCCAAGCAGAAGCTCCATCTTAAATAAAAAATCTACTATGGGGCGATAACTCAGGCCAAAAGGCAATTCTATGCAACTCACATTGAATCGGCTAAAAACAACGCCAAAGAATTTTTTTCTATTGTACAGAGTTTTACGTCCCCTGCCGCTCTATCTAGGGAATCTCCATCCACAGACACTTGGTGCGAGAGCCTCTCCAATTTCTTCAAGGATAAAATCCTTTCTATTCAGGCGGCCTTCTTCTCCTGTGACAAGGGCATTGGGGCAGTTGTGGTGTCATCACCTGCTGATCCCGACCATTCTCTCCATGCCTTCAAGCCTGTGAACCTCTCTGAGTCCCTTAAAATTCTTACGGGCCTGAAGTCTGGCTCTCCATCGGACCCCTGTCCGGCCAGAATGTTGGCAGCAGTTGCTGAGACCATTAATAATGAGGTGAATGGTATCATCAATTTGTCTCTTCAGGCTGCCTGCGTTCCAGAGGCCTGGAAGCAGGGCAAGATTTTGCCTCTGTTAAAAAAGCCGTCGCTTCACCCACTTAGCACAGTGAACTACCACCCCATCTCCCTTCTACCCGGCTTGGCCAAGGTGTGCGAGAAGGTGGTGAACAGACAACTCACGGAGTTTGTTGAGAGAGAGGGCCTGCTGCATCCAGCCCAGTCAGGGTTCAGAGTCTCCCACAGTACCGAGTCTGCCCTAGTGGAGGTTTCGGAGGCAATTAGGGAGTGTCTGGACGCCGGTGGGAAGGCAGCATTAATTCTGCTTGACCTGTCGGCGGCGTTCGACACTGTCCCACACTGTCCCCCACTCCCTCCTCCTCTCGCGTCTAACCGAGATCGGGGTGTCGGGTGCTGTTGGGGGCTGGCTCAGATCCTTCTTGGAAGGACGGGCTCAGCAGATATGGCTTCCACCGTCCTCTTCTTCTTCCCAGACAGTGACCACAGGAGTCCCACAGGGGTCTTCCCTTAGCCCCCTCCTTTTTAACATTTATGTCACACCTTTGGTGTACCTGGCAGAGGAACTTGGGGCTAAGGTCATGGCCTACGCGGATGACACCCAGCTTCTCTTCACTTGGGATAAGAATGTGGACTCTGTTTCCTCTGCTCAACACTGTCTGTCTTCCATTTTTCATTGGCTAGCTGCCGCACCACTTAAGTGCAACGAAGATAAATCGGAGATTCTCCTATATGGAAAGTTTCCCGCCAATTTTAGAGAAACTCTTTGGCCCCCCCGAGTTACCTATCTCCACTTCTATAGGGAAGCCCGCTAAGAACCTGGGGGTGTGGTTTGGGGAGAATCTTTCCTTCGCTACACAGATTAAGAAACTTGCTGGGACCTGCTTTGGCATTTTGAAATCTTTGACGAAGTTTCTCCCTCTCCTGCCTAGGGTGGCGAAAGAGACTGTCATTTGCGCCCTTATTCTGTCTCGGCTGGATTATGCCAATGCCCTTTATGTGGGCATCCCGGGCTATCTGTTAAAAAAACTCCAGGTGGTCCAAAATGCGGCAGCCGGACTCCTTCTTGAAATTCCCGCTAGAACTAGCATGAGACCCCACCTGCACTCTCTGTACTGGCTTCCTGTAGCCGACCGGGTCAAATTTAAATCTTTGGTCATGGCCCATTGCGCTCTTCATGGGCGGGGCCCCATCTACCTGCAAAAACGCTTCGCCTTCTATACTCCAGCGCGACATCTGCGTTCCTTGTCCCAGCGCCTCGCCCAGGTCCCCCGCTTTAAATGTCAGAGGCTTGGAGGCAGCTCTCTAGCTCGGAAAGCTGCTGTTGCCTGGAACGCTCTCCCTTTCGCCCTCCGGAACATTCAGGACCCGCTGATCTTCAAGAAGAACCTGAAAACATATCTCTTTGCATAAATCTCTGATGGTTGCCCCTCTCTGCTCCGTACCGGGACACTCTCGAGTATCTGTGCGCAATACAAATTAAATTAACATAACATAACCAAGTTAGGCAGCATGCAAGTGACATCATGGCACATGACACCCCGGCGCGTGACATCACACGTGGCATCACAAAAAGTACAGAAAGAACAGAAAGTACATCACAACTCATGCCTCACAGGAAGTGACATCAGATCTTAATACCTCAGACATATTTTCAGCAGTTCTATCACGATTACATTTGAGCGCATTGCAAGATTTAACAAGTGAGATTTTGCATTGGAGTTGTGTAAAAAAAGTGACACAACCTGACTAAAAATCCGGGCCTCAACTAATATACATTTATGTTTTTTTTAAACTCTGCCACAAAGAAACTGGGAGCAAGGAGAAATGTAGTAGTAAATCTATGCCTAATTGGTTGCAAAGTGTGCATTTTAAAATATCTTATGGGGTTAAGGCACCTGCTGCATAGATCTCTGTGTGCCCCGTGAATCTCAGGTAATAATAATAATGGTAAGATAACTCTGGAAGTTAACACATTTGCTGCAGAGATCTGTGTTTTGTCTAACCCCAGTTTTGAATAAAAATAGCATAGAGGGCTAATGTGTCTCCTGCAAAGCACATAATGTAACATTCAGATGACAGATTTTTATTTAATGCCGCTAGGTAAGTGGGTTACTGCTTTTTAACATAAAGATCCTTTTGTTACTTGCAGTTCATAAATTGTAATCCTTCTAATATAGCACCGTGAGCTATGAAGGGCATGTGACCCCTACACCTTGTAACCCTCACTGTCTTAAGTATCACACCCTGTACATTAATTTACACACATACTATTTATTGTCAATGCATGTTTACGTATGAAGTAAAGCGCTTTGACACACTGCATTGGGATGAGGAGTACCATAAGCTATAAAAGAAATAATACAAAACATGGCATTTCAATTTCATTTGTGAAAATACTGTGACAGACCAACATGTTTGACATTCTTACAGTGCATGCATATCTCCTATATGCAAATGAACAAAGTAAAATGCAATCCTCTCTTAAGTACCTTTTGAAGCGATAAGCTCTGTGCCTTTGTTTCCCCTCCATTACATTTAGGTGTGAGGCTCCAGATGGCTCCCAGCCAGGATCAGTGGCGTAGCGAGACCTTCTGCCACCTGTGGCGATCCCTGTGTTTGCCGCCAGTGACGGCCGCAGGTAAAAGCGGGGGTGCTGGCGATCACTGAGTTTGCAGCCCCGTGACGGCCACAGGTAAGAGCGAGGGGCGCTGCCGTCCCCAAAACTCATCCCCCCTTGCTACGCCACTGGCCAGGATACTGGAACAAAAGCAGGCCTGATGGCCCCTTAACTTCGGCCTCAGCCTTGGGCCAGCAGAAATTTAAATAGGAAAGCCCCCTCCCCACCTGCACTTTGCTGCTCCGAACGAAAGCAGACAAGGTGCAGGTGCTGCTGAATGTTTCCTGGTACCTGAAACCTACATTGGGACGAATTCCGCATATTTTAGTGGGGCCAAACTTCTTGGCAGGGTGGACAGTGTCCACCCTGTGAAAATAGTGGGTAAACGCTATCTACCCGCTTGTACCCCCGACTTGTGCCCTGAACACAACCAATGGCCCTATCTTGTGAAAGACATGGTGAAAGCCATATTATTACACAGACACATTAAACTACAACAGCAGCTACATTAGAAACATCTGCTTACATAATCACTCACACAACACGGTTGAATACATGGTTGTCTGATTATTTTCACTGTACCATAGTACAGAAGTTTACTAAATCTTACCACACTACAGCCTCAAAACCACCTGATAGTCGAAGCTGCCTGGAGACATGGCGCCCTCTAAATCTATGCTCTACACCACGGGTACTCATAGTACGGCCCGCGGGCCGCTAGCGGCCCGGCAAGCCTTCCTTGGCGGCCCGCGGACCTTGCAGATATCCTACCTGTGTTTTTTCTTTTTTTTTGTTAAGTGTCAGCAAACACCGCCGATTGCAGCAGCGCTCTATGGGGGCCGGGCGATTCTTTAACAGACCATTCACTTGTTAATGAGGCTTTGTTGTATTTCACCTCTTCTTAGCGCACCTGCATCTCCACTCTGAGTGGAGATGCAGGGGCGCTAAGAGGTGAAATACAACAAAGCCTCATTAACAAGTGAATGGTCTTTTAAAGACCTGTGAAGTACTCGGGTGCAGCTGTGTGTGTGCCGGGAAGCTGTCTCAGCCCGGGCTGACACACACGTGGGGTGAGGTGACAGAGGGTGACAGAGAGAGACAGAGAGAGGAAGACAGACAGAGGGAGGGAGACAGAGAGAGAGGGAAACAGAGGGAGACAGAGGGAGGGAGACAGGGGGAGACAGACAGAGGGAGACAGACAGAGGGAGAGACAGACAGAGGGAGAGACAGACAGAGGGAGACAGACAGAGAGGGAGACAGACAGAGAGGGAGACAGACAGGGAGGGAGACAGAGAGAGGGAGGGAGACAGAGAGAGAGGGAGGGAGACAGAGAGAGAGGGAGGGAGACAGAGGGAGACAGAGAGAGAGGGAGGGAGACAGGGAGACCGAGAGGGAGGGAGACACAGAGGGAGGGAGACACAGAGGGAGGGAGACACAGAGAGAGGGAGGGAGACACAGAGGGAGGGAGACACAGAGAGAGGGAGACACAGAGGGAGGGAGACAGAGGCAGGGAGACACAGAAGGAGGGAGACAGAGAGAGAGGGAGGGAGACAGAGAGAGAGGGAGGGAGACAGAGAGAGAGGGAGACAGACAGAGAGAGAGGGAGACAGACAGAGAGAGACAGACGGAGGGAGACAGACGGAGGGAGACAGACGGAGGGAGACAGAGAGGGAAACAGAGGGAGAGAGAGGGAGACGGAGGGCAACAGACAGAGGGAGACAGAGGGAGACAGACAGAGGGACACAGAGAGGGAGACAGAGGGAGACAGAGGGAGGGAGATAGAGAGGGAGGGAGACAGAGGGAGGGAGACAGAGGGAGGGGAGACAGAGGGAGGGGAGACAGAGGGAGGGAGACAGAGAGAGGGAGGGAGTCAGGGGGAGGGAGACAGAGGGAGGGAGACAGAGGGAGGAAGATAGAGGGAGACAGAGAGAGAGGGAGACAGAGAGAGAGGGAGACAGAGAGAGGGAGACAGAGAGAGAGGGAGACAGAGAGAGAGGGAGGGAGACACAGAGGGAGGGAGGGAGACACAGAGGGAGGGAGACACAGAGAGAGGGAGACACAGAGAGAGGGAGACACAGAGGGAGGGAGACACAGAGGGAGGGAGACAGAGAGAGAGAGGGAGACAGAGAGAGAGGGAGGGAGACAGAGAGAGAGGGAGGGAGACAGAGAGAGAGGGAGACAGACAGAGAGAGAGGGAGACAGACAGAGAGAGAGGGAGACAGACAGAGGGAGACAGACGGAGGGAGACAGACGGAGGGAGACAGAGAGGGAAACAGAGGGAGAGAGAGGGAGACGGAGGGCAACAGACAGAGGGAGACAGAGGGAGACAGACAGAGGGACACAGAGAGGGAGACAGAGGGAGGGAGACAGAGGGAGGGAGACAGAGAGGGAGGGAGACAGAGAGGGAGGGAGACAGAGAGAGAGGGAGACAGAGAGGGAGGGAGACAGAGAGAGAGGGAGACAGAGAGAGAGGGAGACAGAGAGAGGGAGACAGAGAGAGAGGGAGACAGAGAGAGAGGGAGACAGAGAGAGAGGGAGACAGAGGGAGAGGGAGACAGAGGCAGACAGAGGGAGACAGAGGGAGAGGGAGACAGAGGGAGAGGGAGACAGAGGGAGAGAGAGAGAGGGAGACAGAGGGAGGGAGACAGAGGGAAACAGGGAGAGAGAGGGAGACAGAGGGCAACAGACAGAGGGAGACAGACAGACAGAGGGAGACAGAGAGTGAGACAGAGAGGGAGACAGAGAGGGAGGAGACAGAGGGAGACAGAGGGAGACAGAGGGAGGGAGACAGAGGGAGAGGGAGACAGAGGGAGGGAGGAGGGCGACAGACAGAGGGAGGAGGGCGACAGATAGAGGGAGACAGACAGAGGGAGGAGGGCGACAGACAGATAGAGGGAGACAGAGGGAGGGAAACAGACAGAGGGAGCGAGAGGGAGAGAGAGAGAGAGAGAGAGAGGGAGCGAGAGGGAGAGAGAGAGAGGGAGCGAGAGGGAGAGAGAGAGAGGGAGCGAGAGAGAGGGAGAGAGAGAGAGGGAGCGAGAGAGAGGGAGAGAGAGAGAGGGAGACGGAGACGGAGAGAGAGAGAGGGAGGGAGAGATAGAGGGAGGGAGAGAGAGGGAGGGAGACAGAGCTAGAGAGAGATGTGTGTATGCCGGGTCTGGTGGCTCAGTGGACGAAGGCGTCCGCTGCAGGGGCCTGTGTTCAACCTCATGGTCATAGTTTTTTTTTTTGCTCTAGCCCCGCACCCCTCCCCCACTGACCCCGCCCCACCGGTGCGGCCCTCGGCCACAAACCACACTGTAAATTTGGCCCCCGAGAGAAAGTTTGTGAGTACCCATGCTCTACACTGAATCACAGCAAGATATAGCCAACTATCCAACATACTGATCCATCCAAACACCTTCGAAAAGTGGGGGAGGCTTTTTTTTTGTTGTTAATTTCATCATGTGTCCCCATCGGTCCACCTCTCTTCAGCTCCTTTGCAAGGCATCAAAGACTTGGTGGGGACAGATGAATGCCCTCTATTAGTATATTTCTCACCTCTCCCCATTCACAAATACACTGCAGCAGTACCGTGTCACAGCTTAACTTCTAAAAAGGGGAAATAACATACATATCTCTGTTTCAAATTGTAATTAAGCAAGACAATTATAATGTGTTATATTGTCATTTCTATAGCGCTTTCCCAATGCTTTTGTGGCCCAAGGCGCTATTAAATCAGAAACAATTTAAGAAGGATTTTACATGCCAAATTAAAAGTAAAATAGTTATGGCATTAGAGTATAAATGCTAATGAACGTTTTTTCTCAGTGCCTTGAAACCATTTCTAACATAAGTCACTATTTAAAGCGAATCTTAAATGAAAAAGCTGCATTCTGTCATGAGGTTCTATAAATGATTTTAATTAATGGCCCATCCACTCTTCTCATTCCAGATAATTGTTGCTTTTAGCACAGTTTATTGTCGATGCAGTGTGCTTGGTTGTACTGCAAAGTCATCTGGCATTTTCCTTCCACAGAGGCTGCTTTGGAGGTAATTGGGTAAACGTTTGTCCCTTTTTTAGTTTTTTTTTTTTAGAGTTTTATATAGCGCGAACTAGACCCGAGGATATCAGGTATTAGAGCGCTTTACATGAGCACCAGTTTCGTTACAGATGGACACATTCATTAGGTCTCGGCCTGCGCTGGTCTGGCCGAGAGTTTTAGTAAGCGGGCTTTGGAAGTGCAAACCAACTGGCTTTCGGCTGGCGACCAGCTTGCGTTCACGATAGCGTGCACGCGCGCAGCTGCCATCTGGGTTTCCTATCTCTTCCTCATTTCCTCGTCATGGCTCATTAACTCTCTGGACTCTGATGTTTCAATCGCAGCAGCAGCTCACATTACCAACTGACCCTGGACTACAGTCACATGAAAAACAACAGCGATTAGCATTGAAATGCAAGCTTTTTTTTGTCTAGTTAGAAATATTGCTTCGGTGGGTTGATTTCACCTTATATCGCTATTTGTTTTATATTGGGAGTCACAGCCTAATTACCAGTATTTTTGTCTCACTCTGTTTTTTAAAAAATATTTATTCGCGCAAAGCACAAAGCTATATTTAAGGTTACTTTTTCCGCGTCACTTCTTCACTCTATTTAAACACCACACCCCCACTCTTATTGTCTCTCTCCTTCTCTCTCTCTCTCCCTCTCTAATTCTCTCTCTACTTAATTAACTCTCCCCTCTCTATCTTTTTAGCCTTTCATTCTCTCACCCCTTTATCTGTTTCTCTTTCAAACTCCTTCATTCACTCTCTCTCCCCTTCTTTCTCTCTCTCTATCCCGCTCCACTCTTTATTCTATGTACACCCTTTCTCTCTCTTTCTCTCTCACCACCCTCTCTAATTGGGCATTATATCTTCACTCTATCTCTCACTCGGCAACACCACAGCATCACTCAGCATCACCACAGCATCACTCAGCGCAACCACAGCATCAATCAGAGCCAGCACAGCATCAATCAGAGCCAGCACAGCATCACTCAGCACCAACACAACATCTCTCAACGCCATCACAGCATCACTCAACGCCATCACAGCATCACTCAACGCCATCACAGCATCACTCAGTGCAACCACAGCATCACTCAGTGCAACCACAGCATTACTCAGCACAACCACAGCATCACTTAGCGCCACAACAGCAGCACTCAGCGCCACCACAGCATTACTCAGCACCACCACAGGATCACTCAGCACCACCACAGGATCACTCAGCACCACCACAGCATCACTCAGCACCACCACAGCATCGCTCAGTACCACCACAGCATCGCTCAGCACCACCACAACATCGCTCAGCACCACCACAGCATCGCTCAGCGCCACCACAGCATCACTCAGCGCCACCACAGCATCACTCAGCGCCACCACAGCATCACTCAGTGCCACCACAGCATCGCTCAGCACCACCACAGCATCGCTCAGCACCACCACAGCATCGCTCAGCGCCACCACAGCATCATTCAGCGCCACCACAGCATCACTCAGGGCCACCACAGCATCACTCAGGGCTACCACAGCATCACTCAGGGCCACCACAGCATCACTCAGCACCACCACAGCATCACTCAGCCCCACCACAGCATCACTCAGCACCACCACAGCATCACTCAGCGCCAAGACAATATCACTCAGCATCACTCAGCACCACAGCAGTATCACTCAGCAAGACCTGAGTATCATTCAGCATCACCTCAGCATCGTCTCCGCAACAGTCACCACCACCACCACCACTACCACCTCAGCATCACTCAGCACCACCTCAGCCTGCTCTCGGAATCTGGCATCTGTTGATTCTCCCCTAGCGTCTGGCCGCTGCTAGTGTTATAATACAGGTACTAGTTCCCAACCTTCACCCTCCGATTGTTTATGCCCCCTCAAAAAAAAAAGCTTTAACAAACAACCATTGCAATAGGCAGAAACAAGTTGCCAGCATTGCAAGAACAAAAGAAAACTGAGGACATTTTTTATTGTAAATACTTTTTTTAATATGGTCGTTCAGTTTTACATAATGCCTTCTTGGTCATATATAAAGTAACAAAAATGCTTCTGACACTTTTTTATTAGAACTTTTCAGCATGCTGCACAGCAGCCATACTTCTCTACAGCACAGCTTGAAGACATTGGCAAAGTCAATAGCTCTGGCTAAACACTTATAAGGCCCCAAAGGCGAGACCTATTGGCTATGCCAATGCTTGTTTTTATTAGGCACAGGGAGAGTAAGTGATTTGCCAAGAATCACGGGATGTTGAGCGTCCTTGCTGAGACTCGAACCTGGTTACCCAGCTTTGAGGTCGACCGCTCTTGTCGTAAGGCTACATCCTCCCCCCTTTAACTGCTTGAATCACTATCTTTGCACCTTTGAAGGACAGAACCCTTCAACTCATACCAAAACATTCCAAACAAAGCCCCCAAGCACTCACACACTTCTATTTATCCATACATTAGAATCAGTTGTGAGCACCTATCTCTCACTCCTTTTCACTTCAAATTCATGCACAGCGCGAACTAGCTGAACCTGAAAGCTTGAGCCAAACTCAAGTCTGAAGCCTGGCTCAGCTCAATGTTTTTTTGGAACCTCGAGCCCAGACAAGCCGAGCTTTCATGCGGCTTCTGCCTGACTCACCTCCTTAGCCAGGATGTGGTGTTAAGGCCAATGCTTCCGACTTTCAAACTGGGGTACCAGGTTCAAGTCTAGGCGTCAGCTCAAAATCGTGTGCTTTGGGGCAAATCGCTTAATGTCACCATGTTTATAAGCAATGAATGTGATCTTGTGTAATTTAACTAGTGGTCATCTAAAGCGCTCCAATTCAGACTTAGGCTGGAGGTCACAAAGAGGTAAAAACTAATGTGTCAGGATAAAGTGCTCATAAATCAATGCTAAACATTCAGGGGCATATTTACGTTCCCTGGCGCATCCCTGCATATCAGCAGGGATGCGCCAGGGAAAATGCGTCACGCAAGTTTACCCTTGCGCACGTCCGATGCGCCGCATTTACAATGCGGCGCATCGTGGCGCAAGGATAAGCAGATGCGTGACGCATCTGCCGGCGGAAGGTTGGCGCAGTGCTGAAGTCGTGTCGCAAGCGCGACGCAACTCCAGCACTGTTCCAACCTTCCCTATCCCTAACATGGTGCGTCAATCCTTACGCCTGCTTGAAGCAGGCGTAAGGATTTGGCGCACTAGCTGCCGAAAGGTGACTGCGTGAAATCTTGTAGATTTCACTAAGTCACTTTTCCGAGGCGTACCTGCGCCGGAACGCCCCCCCCTGCGCCGGTACGCCCATATGAAACCTGACGCAGGTTTCATGTGGCGCAGGGGTTTACTACGTGACGCATCTCCCTAGATGCGTCACGTTGTAAATATAGCGCAACGCGGCGCATGGTTTGCGTTGCCGCTGCGTCACTTGCGTGACGCAACGGTGGCGCAAAAGTGGCGCAAGGGGCTTGTAAATATGCCCCTCAGTACTTAGTACAGTAAATGCTGATTCCACATGTTAGGCCTCATTCTGAAGTGAGGAACTCAGAAAAGAAGGTAATGACATCACCCAGTAAATAAGCTATACCATGATAGCAGTAATTATCGGATGCTGTAATTGTCACCCAAATAATTCTGCACAACTCAGAATCAGGGTTTAAATCTCTGTCTTTTTGTTTGCAATATGGTGATATATTTAAGGTACATAACACTACAGATATATATGAGGATTCGTGGACCATGAGGGCTGTTCTGAGGATTACCACAAACCCGGCCACATAGTCTGCAAACCTAGTGGCAAAATTGTAATTTAAAAAAAAAAAATAACATGGGGGTTCCCTTTGCTGCCCTCCACCTGAGCCAGTGGGTCAGGGGATGTTGACCCTGTCCCTTACACTACTTCGGATTGGATTTTTTTTTGTTTTTTTAAAATTTTGATCTTTCAGATGTTTTGCGGAACAAGGTTCATAGACCATCCATGAACCAACAGTCAAAATAAGTAAATCCTCGAAAGCCACTTTTCTAATGCTAATTTCTCAAAAACTACTAAATGGTTTATTAGAAATGGGTGTCTTTAGTTGGCAGTGGTTTGCACCCTGTCCAAGTAGGAACCTTTATTCTAGTCAGGGTAAGGAAGTTACACACCCAAGACAACCCCTGCTTATCCCCTTGGTTGATTGACACGAGCAGTAAGTCTTATCTCAGAGGCAATGTGTAAAGTATTTGTACATAAAACACATAGTAACACAGTAAAAACACTACAAATTGACACCACACCAGTTTCAAAAAATAACCAATCTTTATCTAATTAAAACAAGACCAAAATGACGAAAATCCAACATACATAAGCAGAAATATCACTTTTTAAAGGTTTAGCAAGTTGAGTCCCTAGAACTCTATGGATCCATTGATTTTAGCACAAAGTACTTTTAATGCGGCAAAATCCAAGACAAAATACAGCCGCAGAAGAGGGAAGCATCAGAAAACACAAGCAATGCGTCGATTCCAGAGTCCCAGGGGAATGGCGGCGTCAGTTCTGCTGCACGGCAGGAGAAGTGTTGCATCAATTCTTTACTGCAAGGGGAAGCGATGCGTCTAATTCCAGACACGCAGCCTCGGCTCCTTACTGTGAGGCGACGTTACTGGAGACTTGGCACACATGTGTGATGTGTGGAAAATCCAGGCGTGCTGGGTCGATGCGGCAGTGGCAAAACAGGCGCTGCATCGATTCTCCCAGCCACGGACAGGTGATGCGTTGATTCCATCAGCTGCACAGCAGGGCCTGCCTCGGAGTTGTAGCGGGGATCTTGGACATCCTAGTCACGGTGCTTAGGACATAGGCTGCGGTGATCTCTCAGCCCCACGGCAGGCGCTGCATCAATTCTTCAGCCGCACCACTGAGATGCATTGGTTTTTCAACTGCACGGCGTTGCTGCGGCAGGTAAAACAGGCGTTGAAGGGCAATGCGTGGAGTTTCAGAACTTGAAACAGCAAAACCACTTCCAAGGGCCCAGAACTGGGATTGGCACCACTTAGCAAGTTAGAACTTCCAGCCTAGGAGTTCAGGGGAGCTGCAGATGAAGTATTTGATGGCCCTAAGACTTCCAACAGCAGGCAAGCACACACAAGCCCTTGAAGAACCGTAACAAGCAGGAAAAGAAAGTAAAGTTCAGTCCTTCCACTGCCCACGACAGAAGCAGCAAACAGCAGGGCAGAACAACACAGCAACAAGCAGAGTGGAAGTTCCCCTCCTACAGATTCTCCAGCTCTTCTTCTTGTCAGAATCTCATCTTGATCCATGATTGTTCTAAAAATGTGGGGTTTCATATCCAATATTTATACCCCTTTCCGCCTTTGAAGTAGGCATACTTCAAAGGATAGTCTTTGTAGTGCACAGATCCTGCCTTGCTCTGACCTGGCTCCAGACACTTTACAGTGGAGTGGAGACAGCTTTGTGTGAGGACAGGCACAGCCCTATTCAGCTGTCAGTGACAACTCCTCCCACCACTCTAGCTCAGGAAGCCCCATCAGCCTGGTGATGGGCAATCAGGATATGCAGGTCACACCTCAGCTCCCTTTGTGGGACTGTCTAAAGTGAATGCACAAACAGCCCAACTGTCAGTCTAAACCAGATGTGGTTTCTACAATCAGGCAGGGGCACAGGATGTTAAAGCAGGAAAATGCCCCCTTTCTAAAAGTGGCATTTTCAAACACACAATTTAAAAACCATCTTCACAAAAAGATCCTGAGTTCAGAGAACCCAAACTCCAAATCTCCATATCTTCCCAATTAGAAGTTACACTTGTAAGGTGTTACAAGGCAGCTCCAATGATAACCAATAGGAGAGTTAGGGCCAGATGTACGACCATTTTTTGCGCTTGCAAATGGGTAATCGGCCCGTTTGCGACTGCAAAATAGGTCTGCCTTTTTTACAAACCCTATTTTGCGAGTCGGTAACCTATTACCGATTCGCAAAATAGGGTTGGCGACTCGCTATTAGGAAGGGACGTGCCAAGGTCGTCCCTTCCTTGGGCAACTCGCACTTCAATGTAAGATTGTTTTGAGGCTGCAAAACAGTTGCAGTTTACCACCCATTTTAAATGGGTGGTAACCCACTTGCAAACTGGAAGGGGTCCCCAGGGGACCCCTTCCCCTTTGTGACTGGCATTGAAAATATTTTTTAAGAGCAGGCAGTGGTACTCTTAAAAAATGAAACAGTAATGTTTCATTTTTAAATGCATTTAAAAAAAAACTGCTTTAGTTAAAAAGCAGTCACAGACATGGTGGTCTGCTGACCCCAGCAGGCCACCATCCCTGGGAGTGCTAGCCATTCCTAATGGGGTTACAAATTGCACCTGCCTCATGAATATTAATGAGGCAGGCAATTTGCGACCCCATTAGGAATCGCAAACAGTATCTGAGACACTGTTGTACATTCCTATTTGCGAGTCGCAAAACGACACAATTTGTGACTCGCAAATTGGTAGGGTTGTACATCTGGCCCATAGTCCATACAAAAGTGAAAAACAAAATTAGCAGTATTTCACTATCAGGACATGTAAAACGCACCAGTACAAGCCCTACCTTCCACATACACTGTACCCTGCCTATGGGGCTAACTTGGCCCTACCTTAGGGGTGCCTTTTATGTAATAAAAGGGAAGGTTTGGGCCTGGCAAGTGGGTGCACTTGCCAGGTCGACATGGCAGTTTAAAACAGCACTCACCGACACTGCAGTGGCAGGCCTGAGACAGGTTTGTTTGCAGGGCTACTCATGTGGGTGGCACAATCAGTGCTGCAAGCCCACTAGTAGCATTTGATTTACAGGCTATGGGCACACAACGCGCACTTTACTAGGGACTTACCAGTAAAGCAAATATGCCAATCATGGATAACCAATCACAATCCTAATTTACACAGGGAGCACTTGCACTTTAGCACTGACCAGCAGTGGTAAAGTGCCCAGAGTTAAAAAACCAGCAAAAACAAAGTTCAGCATACAGTAAAAAATATATCCGTCAACAGCTTCTTATAAGAATTAAAATGAGAAAAGTCACTATTTGTATTTTTTTGGACCCTCTCCCCATTTGTATTGTCCTCAGTTGATGGACCAGCTCGAAACTTGCCAGGCCAAACCCTAATGGATATAGGTTTTTCTTTTTAAAATTAAAAACTCATTAGAGCTGGAGCAGATTTCATATTGCAAATGCTTTACACTTGGAAACAACTCTCTTGTGGTCAAATAGCCTACTGTGATTTTACCTTACAGCACAAATGTAACCCCTTGCATCCTGGTTTGGTTTAATTTTTTTCAACATAAATAAATATGTAAACATTATGTACTAGTTTCGCAAACTATGACAGACGTTTGTTCCAGAGAAAATTACACACACTTTGGCATAGACGAATAGGTAATTTTGTAAGATTTGGAATCCTTTGGTTCTATACCTATCTAGGATGGAGCACTTGGACATTATGCCCACCATCACAGAACACTGCATTTATTTGTTTGAAGAAAGGGCATAGGCTATTACTGCAATAAACACAGTGTGTTGGAGAGGAGAGGAACAGACTGTTACTTCATGTATGATATAAATGGACCATACTGTGAGTGTGCACAGGAGTTGGAGAAAATGGAGGTAGGGATGTTAATCTAGACCTGTATTAGACCAGACTCTTCATTGCAACTTAGTGAGAAGATATCACTTCACAAAAAGTGTGGCTGGGCAATTTAGTGCATCAGTTGATGTAATTATCATATACAAACTCTATAAAGTGTTGCTTTACAAAAAGGTGCCATGTATGTTCTAGGTCTCTCACAGAAAGTCAAGTCAGTGGAGGTGGATGATTTTCTTACAGCTCCTAATTGTGGGAATAATTGCCATTTATTGTTATCGCAGGTTCTATCCTGACCATTGACACCCGCTGGATTCAGTACAGGTGGATAATTGTAGAAGAAAATTGAGCAGAAGTGCAGTGTTGCAGTTCATATCTTGTGCTGACGATATCTCTGGGCTCCGCAGACCCGACGGACCTCAAGAACTACAGACCCATCTCTCTCCTCCCCTTCGCAGCCAAAGCCACCAAGAAAATCGTCAACATCCAGCACACAAACTTCATAGAATCCAACTCGATCCTCGACTCCTCCCAATCCAGATTCCGCAGCATCCACAGCACGAGACCACCCTCCTAGCCACCACAGACGACATCCGCACTCTCCTCGACCAGGGCCACACGGCCGCCCTCATCCTACTAGACCTCTCAGCAGCCTTTGACACCGTCTCCCACTGCACACTAACCGCCAGACTCCACGATGCCGGCATACAAGGAACTGCCCTTGACTGGATCCGCTCCTTCCTCACCAGCCGAACTCAAAGAATCAGACTCCCACCCTTCCTCTCTGAGCCCACAGAGATCAGCTGTGGAGTACTCCAAGGATCCTCGCTCAGCCCTATGCTCTTCAACATCTACTTGGCCCCTCTCGCTACCATCGTTAGAAAGCACAGACTCAGCATAGTATCCTACGCCGACGACACACAGCTCATCCTCTCCCTCACCAAGGAACCCGACATCCCCAGACACAGCTTCCAGGAAGGAATGAAAGACATTGCATCCTGGATGAGCAGCAGCTGCCTGAAGCTCAACTCGGAGAAAACGGAAGTCCTCATCCTCGGATCCACCCCCTCCACATGGGACAACACTTGGTGGCCCACTGCTCTCGGCACCCCTCCCACACCCACGGACCACGCCCGCAACCTCGGCATTATACTCGAATCCTCCCTCACCATAAACCGACAGATCAACTCCGTCTCCTCCACGTGCTTCAATACCCTCCGCATCCTCCACAAGACCTTCAAATGGATCCCCCCGAATCCAGAAAGGCCATCACCCACGCACTCATAACCAGCAGACTGAACTACGGGAACGCCCTCTACGTCGGGATCAACAAATCCCTACTCCGCAAACTCCAGACCATCCAGAACACCGCAGTCAGACTCGTCCTCGGCATCCCACGACAAGACCATATCACCCAGCACCTACGAGACCTCCACTGGCTCCCGGTTGAAAAGAGAGTGACCTTCAAACTGCTCACCCACGCCTACAAGTCCCTCCACAACACTGGACCTCTATACCTCAACAAAAGAATCTCCTTCTACGAACCCAAGAGAAACCTCAGCTCCACCGACCATGCCCTGGCCATAAACCCACACATCCGCAGAGCCAGAACGGGATGAAGAGCCTTCTCCTACATCGCAGCCAAGACATGGAACAAACTCCCCCTCAGCATCAGACAAACCCCCACTCTGCAAGCTTTCAGGAAGAGCCTCAAGACCTGGCTCTTCAGATGAGATGGAGATGCACGCACCCACCATCCCCCCAGCGCCTTGAGCCCCTCATGGGTGAGTAGTGTGCTTCACAAATCCCTGATTGATTGATTGCACTAATATAGGTTGGCAGCAGAATACTGGAGTCTCTGGACTCTGAGGAAATGTCACTCATCCATAAATGTCTATATTTGGCAAATTGTGAGAAGTTGATTGGAAAGTACAGACCCCCTCCCCCCCAGCCCTGATTTATCACCTTTAAGACTTTGCAGAAATTGACATTCTGACAATTGTTAAAATGCTGAAACTACCCTATAGTCCCTCCTAACACTGGATTATATCTGTAGTCATTTCATTTCATTTCAAGGCCAACATATATCTGTGTTCCTCTGTTTCTTCTGTGTTGTGTTATATTATGTGGATTTGTAGAGCACATTATCAACTGGGTAAGAGTCTAGCCATGCCTAGGATGGGCGGGGCTATTTGAAGAGCCAGGTCTTCAACTTCTTGTGGAACTCAACAACAGAAAGAGGCTCTAGGAGTATAACCGACCTTTGGATCCGCTTCTGAGTATGCTTGGGATGTGTGCGAGTAAGGCATCCAGCTGAGCAGAGGTGTCTTGAGGGATGCGACTGTTTAGGTAGGTGGGGCCGGTGTTGTGTAGTACCTTGAAAGAGTGAGTAAGCACTTTGGGTATCGGGAGGCAATGGAGCTCCATGAAGTGTGGTGTGGGTACCATGTGGGAGGTTTAGGGTGAGTCAGGCCACCAAGTTCTGGATATTTTGAAGTCCTCTGGTGAGTTGCTTGCTGATTCCTGCATAGAGGATGTTCTTGTTGTCCAGTTTGATGGTGACTATGGCATATGTGACGGTCTTCTGGGTGTTGCTTGGGAGCCATTTGAGGATTTTTCTCCAGTATGTTGAGGGCATGGAAACGGAATGCAGTGATGGCGTTGACTTGCACAGTCATGTCCAGTTTGATGTCAATGATGACCCTGGGCTCCCTGGCGTGGGTCCAAGGTTGGACAGCCACTAGGTGAAGTCCCATGGTGAGGTGTTCCTGCTGAAAATCACTACTTCTGTCTTGTCAGTGTTTAGCTTGAGATAGTTGACTTCATACAGTTGGTGAATTTGGCCATGCAGGCTGTGAACTTTTTCCAAGCGTTGTGGGTCTTGTCCAAGAGGGAAATTTTGAGTTGTGTGTCATCAGCATAGGAGAGTATGTTTATTTATTTAATGCGATTTTATATAGCGCGAACATTACCTGAAGGTGTCAGAGTGCTTTACAAAAGAACCAGTTGCGTTACATAAGGACTTTGGATTACATGAGTTACATAAGAGATACAAACAGAAAAAAATTGCAAATGTACAAGTTGTAAAGTCACTCAAGGAAGAGATACAAACAGATAAACTCTAAAATCACATAGGAATGGTAGTAAGTACAAAGGCCTACTACATATACTAGTAGTTAGAGTTATATATATACAAATTGAAAATTCACTCAGGATTACATTTTAACAGTGATTAGGCTTGGACAATTATATATTACATATTTACAGAGCAGGAAATTCTTGCCATCATTCAGCCAGGTGTTCAGGTAGTGTTGCACTCAAGGTTGGTGGTCTCAGGTCTGGAGGGATCCCTGAGTTGGAGATGTCCATAGGGGTAGAAGGCCGGATGGTGGTGGGGGAAGCAGCATGCTGGAGGTCAGGCGGCATACCCAGGGCACTTTCCTTGGACTCGTTCTCCGCACACAGTGTTTGGCTGAGAGTCGGAGCGCAGCCGCCATGTCAGGGTCAGGCATAATGGTCAGGCAGTTCATCGCTAGCTCGCGGCGGCACACTTAAGTCCCAAATTTACTAAAACTTTAACAGACTGTGGCAAAGCTAGCGTTTCCGAAACTGGGCCCCACTAAGTAATGATCACGGAAACTGGATAAGTTCACCGCCCTCAGATCTCCGGGTCTAGGCCTCAATCCGTCCACTAACTCCTTACTGTCCGGGGTGCGCCAGCTATATGCCCGAGGTCACCGCGCCGGTCCCGCCGACCTCTCCTCTTCCCCCGCGGCCCCTCTGAACTCTGCCACAGTGTCCTCGCAGGTCTCAGGCCTCGCGGCACACTCCAGGGCCGTTGTTCACTTTTGAGGCGCCATCTTGAGGGTGCTCGACCTCCGCCGGCTCCTGTGGCAGAGCTTGTCCCCGTCGTACCTGTGGGTGCTTGAGCCGTCCGATGCAGCCCTGTTTCATCAGTGGAGTTACCGGGCCAGTTTCAGCCCGCTCCCCGGTCCCGGCCGCCAGTAATTCACGTTGATAGACTCGGGCCGGTGCGGAGCTCCGGGCTCACGCGTCCGCTCATCCCGAGGCTCCTCCTCCTCCTCATGTTCATGTTGTGGGCATGGGTGACCCTGGCTAGAGAGATCATATAAACATTGAAGAGGGTAGAGCCGAGGGACAAACCATGTGACACTCCACATAAAAGTTTGTGGGTTTCCGATGAGTACTGTGCCAGGCTGATGGCTTATGTTCTGCCTGTTAGGAAGGAGCAGAGTTAGAGGAGAACAGGTCTTTGGATGGCAATCTCCTGCAGGCATCAGATAAGGATGGGAATGTAAACTGTGTCAAATGTTGTGGAGAGGTGCAGGAGGATGAGGGCCGCTATGTCTCCTCTGTCCAGGATCATCCGTATGTCGTCTGTGGCAGTGATGAGTGCTGTTTCTATGCTGTGGTCCTTTGTGGTAATAAATGGCATGCATAGATTTTCATTGGGTTCAGTTGTTGCCTACAGGTGCTAAATGCATGGCTGTTGGCAATTTTGGAATAAATCAAGCAGTAATAGTGGGTTGTGGTGAAGAAGCATTGTTCTGTGAAGGATAGTTCAGATGTTTGGAGCAGGATCTCTGGGTAGACTGAGAGACAGCTTGGCCATCTGAATGCTGTATATAAAATGTATGTGTAACCCGAAGCACACCTCTGTTGCCAAACACAAGAACCACTACAATCAGTTCCTCATAGTGCAAACAAATGTGGCAATTGCTGGAATGGTGTCTATGGAGAGGCAGTACAGCATAACAGCAGCACTTCCCTTCTATAGGTATTGCTTCACTGTGTCGTGCCTTTCCTACTCCTGTGCTGTCAAAATAGACCAGGGGCTGTCAAATGCAGTACAACTCTGAGCACAATAGGTTACCAATACAAAAACATTACTCAAGGAAAACACACCTCTTATGAACAACACGTCCCAATGAATCAATGTGTACATCACACTTTTTCCTGTAATTACTACAAGCATTTAAGAATGACCTTTACAGAGAATGTAGTCATTCTCCCAGAGGGCGGTCTGAAGAAATTAATAACAAATTACACATTTTATGAAGCACATTGCCTATCAAAGATTTAAAACTAATACATTTATTGGTTTTGACACTGTATGTGCTGTGGGTCTAAGAAGAGAATTGAAAGCTGATTATTATAATGTATGTTATTACGAGACACTATTTCTGTTTCTTTCAGAGTGACGTAGTCACAGGACAAAGCACCACCTTGGTGGCTTACTGCATGGATGAAGCTCAATCATGCATTACATATGAGAATTGTTCAATGTGGGGTGCTAACAACAACTATGTTATGTTTATGATAGTGCAGATTCATGGCAGGGCAAATAACATGTCATAATAATGTCAATTGAGTGGTATTCAGTTTATTTCAGGAGGAATGAACGATGAATCAGGAATCAAGCCTGTCACTTGCCAGTCATACACTCCATCCAGGTGTGTTAACCCACTAAGCTCAGTTTTTTTTTTACCTATGCATGAGTGCAGCCTATAACAAGCATATGTTGCAACATCCTCATGAGAAGACAGTAAACATTCCTTAGGCCAATAATTGGGAAGGGCAAGAGCGCCTTTCTGGACATGTAATAATAAACACTTAATGAGCACATTATCCTGCCAGGAAGGAATTGTCAGAGAATTGGCAAAAAGGGTCAACATTTTTAAATAACTTTGTGAAAACTTATTTAATGTGGTTTGCACTCAAATCTATTCAAACTGTTTGTTACTTCATTTCTCCCAACCCCTCCTTTAAAGTTCTGTAAATCCCAAAAATCATGGGGCATATTAGCAAGGAGCCTATCGCCGCTTTAGCGGGACTTTTTCCTGCTAAAGCGGCGATTTTTTTATCGCCCTATTAGCAAGCTGTCGCTAACAGGTGTTAGCGACAGCTTCCAGGCGATAGCGAGCGGTTTGGGTACCGCTTTGCATGTCAGCGATATTTATCGCTAATGACATGAAAGTAGGCGTTCCTCAACCTAAAAGCGACTGAAAGCAGTCGCTAAAATCGTTATCGCCTATTAGCAAGAACGGCGAGGCGATAAAAAAACGCGCGCTAACTGCGATTAGCGCGCTTTTACACCTGGTAGAAACCTGACTTAGCATATAGTCTATGGGAGGTGGATTCTACAGCTAAGTCCCCACCTGCCTATTAGCGAGATTTCCCTTAGCGATAGGATTTTTATCGCTGGGAATCTCACGTTAAGATGGGAATCGCCGCTATCGCTGGATTTTTCATCGCCGTGGAGATAATGGTTGCTAATACTGCGTTATCTCCGCAATCAAAATCCAGCGATAGGAGGCGATAAAAAAATTCGCGCTATGCGCGTTTTGCGATAAATATCGCAACTCCTTGCTAATATGCCCACATGTTTGTTCTAACAGCATTGGGTTTGCCTAATATGTTTAAAATACAGGGGCATATTAGCAAGGAGTTGCGATATTTATCGCAAAACGCGCTTAGCGCACATTTTTTTATTGCCTCCTATTGCTGGATTTCATCGCGGAGATAACGCAGTATTAGCAACCATTATCTCCACGGCGATGAAAAATCCAGCGATAGCGGCGATTCCCATCTTTAACGTGAGATTCCCAGCGATAAAAATCCTATCGCTAAGGGAAATCTCGCTAATAGGCAGGTGGGGACTTAGCTGTAGAATCCACCTCCCATAGACTATTATTGCTAAGTCAGGTTTCATAGCTGCCAAGGTTTCAAATTGCTATGTGTGACATTTTCACAATTTCAGTGTAATTAAGAGTGACATTTCAATGACTATGTGTGACACTTTCTCGCGACCAAAATCAAGATATGAAGACGAGGTAAACATATAAATACCAGAAATTACACCCATCTGAGCAACAAGAAACTCCAAGAAATGTTTTAAACTGCAGCAAAGCACCAGAAATGCAGAGGCACTGTGGGACCCGACTGTACCAAACAGGATGTGAGAGGCCATACTGCCTGCAAATGACCTCATCTTCTATAACGCCCCCCCTCCCCCCACCCACAAAAACAGGGGAGATCTCCCATGGGTGGACTTAAGCAGAACCACGTGCCTCATCCTCTCTCTGCAGGAACTGATCAAGCTGTGCTGAGAAGCCCCAGCGCGAACTGTCACAAACCGTGTACCCCCCACCCGTACCATGTGACACTCAAAGCCACCTTCTGGCACAAATGTCACCTCATTAGGCGGGTTTTGTGTACTGTGTATTTGTTAGTGCAGAAGAGACAGCCTGGCCTTTCCTGTACCTCTGCAGAGCTACCCCTTTAGAGAAAACAGAGTGCAGTCGTAAGGACCCAAAGTAAAATACAGCTATTGAAAATTATGTATCGAAAACATTAGGGCCAGAAGCTATTACTTTGAAAAAAATGCTTTTAAATATTTATTTTTACCGAAAATATCACATTCTTTAAACAAATAGTTAAAAACAACGATTATTCTCAATATGTTTTGTCGTATGGTCGGTTGCATTTACTTTGTTTAGCCTGGATACGTGTCATTTTCACTCTGATTCAGTTATAAATTGTAATCGTTTTGTTGTTTACAGGCAAGTTGAGAACAGAGAAAGTGAAATAATGAGTTATCTTTTTAATGTAGTAGAGATGGGCGAGCCACTGAAAGCTCAAGCCAGGGTTGAGCCTGAAGCCTGGCTCTGGCTCAGCTCTTGGTCCTGTTGGAACCTCGAGCCCATAACGAGCCGAACTTTCATGTGACTTCTGCCTGCCACCCTCGCACTACCCAGGATGTGTTGTTACAGTCAGAGCTGCTAACTGGGGGACCGGTTCGAGTCTCAGAGTTGGATCAACATCCTGTGATTCTGGCCCAATCACGTAATCTTCCAATGTCATTAAACAATGCATGTGATCTTGTCAAATGTACCTGGTGCTCATAAAAAGCGCCCCAATACCTCTGGGTCGAGTTTGTGCTAGATTTCAAAAACTGCAGTAAAATGCACAAAGAGGTAAAAACAAAGCCTTACCATAAGAAAAGACAAATAGTTACCATTTTCTGGCTAATTTGAACAAAGTGAAACCAGAAAACCTAGATTATGGCTTCACCGCTTAAATTGTGTGATCTTAGGCAAATATATTATTTCACCAAAACCCTTTTTCTTTATTATGGCTTTTGAAACCACTTTCAAATATGAGTTCAGACTACCAGTTGTACAAAACTATCACTACATTCAAAGGCTGTTCTTGGCGTACATTTGTATTGATAATTCACAATTAGTCAATAAAAACTTTCTTCACGGAGGGTGGCAAAATCGCTGCACTTGCCTTAATGAGATGATACTACCAGCGTCATTATTACAGGAAGGCTTTTCTCTTTTGTTTTGACAAGCATCGATCTCAAATTTCTCATAACAGTCAATTTTCATTTTTGAATCGCAATTGTAATCCACGACCTTTGACCTTCATCACGATTTATACTGTTTTGTTACTTATTTCTATGAGCCTTTCAAATATCCCACAATCAATGGCAAGCCACTTGGCTCCACTGATGGTCGATTTGTCCCCAAACTACGTTCACTTAAGTATCGCCTGGTTGAGTACTTCGAAGACCTGGAACATTTCGTGTTCGGTCCTCTTTTTCTGCTTTAACTACCTAAAATGCCTCCCATGAAGAAAGCGTTAAGCTTCCTCTACCTGGCTTCAATTTTACTATTTTCATTAAATACCGCCCTCAGTGTAAGACCGTTAATATGGGCACACATGGAAATATGGACTTCACTTCACCCAAAACAAAAGGTTCACAAGTATGAAAGTGGAAATGGTGCCTCTCTGGAATGTACTGATAAAGAGCAAAAAGTAATAAAGGACATGGACCAAGTCAATTACAGATGGCCCCGGCAACGATAAAGAAACAAATATTTCCTCTACTGTATCACATTACAGCGCTTCATTCGGGGGGATACAGGGGTGAACTCGCTTTATCCTTATCTCGGTTAGTTCCATCTGTCCGTGTCCCGTTAAGCATAAATGCGTGTGTGTATCTGTAAAGCATAAACGGGAAAACATTCTAGAAAAAACGATATATGGAAGGTCACAAGATCCTTTCAGGACTGGAGTCGCATTTCCTGTTTTACATGAAGCATGTAAAACAGGAAAAGAGACCCCAGTCCAGACACCTACCTGCAGGCAGCTGATCGCGCTGCCACTAAAAAACGAATTTATGGATTTGGACTCGCCTGACTCCGAGTCTCACAGTGACACCGTCACTTACTGGTGAGGCTTGCACTGCAGTTTAGTTTGTGGGTCAGCCGCCCGCCTTTCTCCTCAGACTCTCGGCCGCTGTAACACTACTCAAATTTGAGTCCCCCGCCGCTTTTCTGCCTCAGTGCTCACTTCCTCTGAGACTGTGACTTCCTCCGGACGTGACGGCAAGTCACATCCGGGAGATTCATTACCATCACGCCGCCCCTGGTGAGTGCCTGGCTGTGTGAGCCAGTAGGCGCATACTGCTGAGAGGGCGGCCCCGCCCCCCTCCTTATTGGCAGCAAGTCAGTGTGTGAAAGCGCGGCGCGGCAGGAATGTAACACAGCCAGGCTGAGGCAGGATTGATGTTACATTGTAGCCAGGCTGCTGCCTAGCCGCGCTCTCAGCGAGCAGTCAGATCATCGCCGGGTAATATCAGAAGAGAACTTAGCCCAGAGCTGAGCAGCTGCTGGCAGTGGCAGTCTCTCCTCGGAGCAGTAGAGCCGGGCCCAGGCGCCGCCGGTGGCGCCAGCTGGCGAGTCGGCAAAATGCGTGACATTGCATTTCAGTGCGGTGATGCGGAACACCGCACTGAAATGCGTGAGTGTCACACCTGAGGCGTGATACTTGGCAGGACTGAGGTTTCTACCAGGTGTAAAAAACGCGCGCTAATCGCGGTTAGCGCGCGTTTTTTTATCGCCTCGCCGTTCTTGCTAATAGGCGATAACGATTTTAGCTACTGCTTTCAGTCGCTTTTAGGTTGGGAACGCCTACTTTTAATGTCATTAGCGATAAATATCGCTGACATGCAAAGCGGCACCCAAACCGCTCGCTATCGCCTGGAAGCTGTCGCTAACACCTGTTAGCGACAGCTTGCTAATAGGGCGATAAAAAAATCGCTGCTTTAGCGGGAAAAAGTCCCGCTAAAGCGGCGATAGGCTCCTTGCTAATATGCCCCTCAGTTTGTCACTATTTTGTTGTATTGCCTTTGAGGATAAGTCCGCTCCTAATTGTTTGAGGTATTAGCTCCTCCTCCTCCATTGCTTGATGTGTCAGGCCCCCCAAAGTTCCGCTCTAGTTGCGCCCCTGCCTCCAAACTATAAGAAACACAACCAAGTATGCTATTCAGAGGCCACTTTGACTTCAGTCAATGAGAATCAGAAGAAGCAAAAAAGGCATCCAGAACCTGAAAGTGCTTGGGACAACCATAAGGTGGGAATAAGCTATACAAATATTCTGAACATAATATAACATACAGGTCTAGCCAGGTTAGTCCATATAACCACACTGATGGTTATTGGCAGACTGGGTGAGTTGCAAAGACAGCACTAGTGTTTTGGTGTCCGCACACTATGAATCCAAACGTGCCCACGCCACGCTGACGTGCTCGTTCTGGCGTCTTAGTGCTGCTGTGGCCTGACCCAACCATAGAGAGGCACGTGGCGCTCGTAGCTAGGGTGACTGTTACTGTTTATGGCCCGGCAGGCCATCCAACAAAAACCCAACGAGTCCCCCACCTGTAATGTAGAGGGCGAACCATCAGTTCTGCGGTGCCGGTGAACTACCAGTTTTAAGAGGATGCTAAAAACATCAGCCTGGAATCAGACGATGGGACTGATCGTTGTGCTAAAAGTGGAGACATGCAAGAAAACAGCACAAATGCAGCAAGGCAGAGGTGAATACATCTCGTTAAGAAAAGACAAGCTAAGGCTCCTTCAAAAATGTAACGCAGGGGCTTAAGATTGGTTTATGGTGTGTGTGTGTTTGCCTTATCCGAAAAGAAATACATGATGGAACAATAAAGCTAAGAGTGGTGCTTTGTCCACAATGGCTTCCACAATATGCCAGAGGTATAACAAACACTGGAGCATATCAGAGGAATACATCTTGCTCACATTTGTTTGTAATAACACAGAGTAGCAAGGGATTTTATCCCAGAGGAGCAGCAGCAGAGCATTGCAGGCATTACCATAAAGCGAGGTACGGCAGCAGGCAGCCGCAGGGCACCGCCTAGTGCTGCTGTGAACATTCCAATAAATGTTACAAAAATGGGTTTTTGTGAGTGGATTCAGAGTATTTCAGAAACAAAATTATATGTGCCTTGAGCGCACTAAATCCTTGCCCTCTTCCTGCAGCTAAAGATAAAAATTTGAACTCTTACAAAAGTTCTGATTTTTGTCCAGCATATATCCCAAAAACAGTCAATGACGAGGGGCTTACAAATTAACATGGTGAGGATTTCTTGCCAGGGTTGTACTTGTATGGAACATTGAGGGGTGCTTATAGGGAGGAAATCTGCAAAATTCTCAGACTCACAAACTTGCAAGTAAATAAAAAACAAAACACCCCAACCTGATTTGTTTTAAAGCGTTTTAACATTCCTTTGCAGGAGTGGCAACCTGTTCCTCCAAAGTGTGTGTCTGGCAGGGGCTAGTACTACTTAAAAGGCATTCCCTGTGTCCTGCTCTGTGCACTGTTTCAACACCTGTGGCACAGTGTGGTTGTTGGCCCAGCCTAGGTGAAGTGTGTACCACACTCAAGATGATCTGGCCCACTTACAGCTGCACCTTCCCTTGCAGTTCACCCTGACAATCCTTACTTGCTGAACACAGGACGGATGTAGGCTTTGATGATCTTCTCGCTTTAGGATGTCCCATCAAATGGACACCCTTGAGGAGGAAATTATCAGAAGTGGAGGTCAGTACCTGAGGGCAAATCTGGTGGAGCTGACAGACTTCTGCCAACTTTATTAAGGCCGGAGTTTGCTGACTTTGAGCGACATGTACATGGTGGCAATAAATGTTGCACACAAGAACGTACCTGGACATTCATATTCTTCTGACTAATTTTGGGGTTGGAGACATAAGAAATATGGTAACATTTATTTAGCTCAAACCAATTTAGAACAAAACAAAAAATTAAGGTTGCTCCGTTTGCCAACTTCGCCGTTCCCCTGCTCCATTTACAGGCTGGAGAATTGCTGGGTTCATACGAGTGGCGGCTGGATGTCGAAAGACACCTTCCACCCAGTGATCCCTCTGCCACTGAACCATTGTGACGCAACAACAGTAGTGCCACCCCGTTGACTCCCACTTGTTTTTCATGTCTAACAGCACCATAAGAGACATGGTGGTCCTGGGTAGGGGCAACAATCAATGTCTCTGAAGTGCAAGAAGAAAAGACTCTGATTGTCTGGGCCATTGTTTCATGTTTTTCTGAAACAAATTCCACCACCAAACGCACGGAGATCCCTGCGAATCTGCGAGGCAGGTGGGCATCATCAGATATGATGATCTCCAGAGCCTCCGCTGCCCTGACAGACTGACGAATGTTTAAAAAACACAACCAAAATTCTTTTATTAAAATACATTTATTGAAATTTACAACATTAACATTAGACATCCTGCCTATGACTAAAACTCAGTTCAAGGCATATGGAATCCTGCATCCAAGGCAGTGACTTTTCTTCTTATTTTCACCATCCTTCTGTGCGACCTCATGGAAAGATGATGAAAGTACATGAAATGTTAAATGTCTTGTGGTGAGAACTGTGACTCCAGCTACATTTATGGCAGCAGTGGTGCCCCATCCACAAGGAGGCAGAATGTCTGCACTATTGTTTCTAGCTTTTGCTGGCACAACCTATGTGCTAAATTTAACCTGCCCTAGACCCTCCCCTGTGTTGCTGTCTGTGCAATCACAGGTTATGGTGCTGCTATATTGGCAGCCGTGCTGCCCCTTTACGACAGCGGGCTGTGATTCCTACGAGGAAAGAAAAATAAACACTCATTATTAGCATCAACTGCAGTAAGTACGTGTATTGTAAGAAGGCAGCTCCACCCTCAAAGGTACAGGTACATAGGCCTGAAATCCACTATTCAACCATTTTCTGTCTGCACTCTCAAGTAGCCACGCTCATCAAAAGGGTCTCACATTGGATGACCCTTCACAAATATCCCACTTCTAATGTCACCAAAAATACAGTTGAAGGGAGAATCTCCAGTACTCAGACAGGATTGCCAAGCTCACTGGGGGGAAAGCATACAGGGCTGTCCAGGATTTGTACAAGTGCAGGACAGCACAGCTTCTGAAAGCCATGCAGAGCACTTTGATCCCAATAAAAAGCATCATGAAAGTTTTGTTCCTCTTGCAAAAGCCATATACTTTACATGGCTTTGGCAACAAACATGTGAAGACAGAAAAAAACACTATGCAACTGCGCACACCACTAGCTCGTAAGGGATTGTTCAAGACAATCCTCCAAGATAATCCACTTAATAGGAGAAACTGCACTTTCATGGTCCAAATGCCACTTTCCTTCAGCCCAGAAGCTTTATAAGGTGGTGCACTTCAGCAAACTATCTTGAAAAACTATGCAGACAGTAACCGGTTTTGATGGAAGCCTCACCCACATTCCTCATGATCACACATTTAGGGGGTAGTCCACTAGAACCAGAATGTATCTACCACATTTTTTCAAAATGTTCACAGACCAAATAAATCTTCAGCTCAATTTACACTGCCTAAGTGGTATATGTACGGGAGACAAAATCTGCTGTACAATTCATATTTTATTTCTGACAGAAAGGGGCACATAGCCCTTCAAACACCTTCCAAATATTTATTCATAACTGGCCACTATTAAGTCATATATTCCAGGTTTGGTAAGATTGTGCCTAACATGTCTTGCATGAGTTCTCTTCACATAATGCTCTGTTGTGAGAAACTGGGTTGTTGGTTGACTGGGGTGTGAGCCCTTTTCAAGCAGCAACCACAATCCTTGAGAGGGTAAGACACAAGCAAACCCCTAATTAACCTGTGCTCAACTCCCTGGTAGCTTGGCATGGAGCAGTCAGGCTTAACTTAGAGGCAATGTGTAAAGTATTTGTGCAACACTTTAAACAGTAAAATAGTGAAAACACCACACAAAAATATCCCACACCAGGTTAGAAAATTAGAGCTTAATTTAATGACTAAAACAAGACCAAAATAACAAAACTCCAATAAATACAACCGGAGTTATGAATTTTTAAAGAATAAACTGTAAAATAGCACCTAACAGCATAAAGCGCCAACTGCAGCTATCTTGAACTGCTGGAAAGGATCATAGTCAAAGGTTCAGGCCGACCTCGATGGAGTGCGGGTCAGATACAGTCCCAGATTAGTTCCGTTGATGGCTTACCTTCTCATGTTTTGTGCCAAGAGTCCCATTGGAGAGGATCGCATAGGGCAAGGAGAGTGCCAAGGGCAGTGGTCGGCATGGCACGAAGAGCAGGCCGGGCGTCACAGAGGGGCCAGTTGGTGGTTTGCACTGGCGATCGATGCTTGTTGTGCAAAGAGATGGGCTACCAGCAACTTGTGCTGAATTTCAGAGCAAGTGGCATGGTCTCGGTGCAAACGGGCCCATTCGTAGTCACAAAAAGCCCATAAGCTTGATTTTAAGAGCCCGTGAGCCACACCATAGGTCCAGTATCTGAGAGGCATCACTTGGTGGTCAGGAACATGCTGCAGCTGGGTCCAGGAGCTGTTGAGGAGCTTTTTATGTCCCTGAGGCTCAGATCAGGAGGCCAGCCGACTAGCCCTTGGAGTCTCTCTGGGGTCCTGGGATCAAAATTAAGTTGCAGGTCCAGTTCTTCTTCCCAGGCAAGAGGGCAGCAAGTCAGCACAGCAGGGCAGCAGTTCCTTTAGTTCCTTTAGAGCAGCAGTCCAGCAGAGTGGCAGTTCTTGTAGCAGCACAAAAGTCCTTCTTCCTGGTAGAGTATCCACAGGTCCAGAAATGTAGTGAAATGTTGGTGTCTGAGTTTCTTCTTTTATACACAGTTGTGCCTTTGAAGTGGAGAGAAGCTTATAGAGGCATGCCTTTAAAGTGCACACATGCCCTGCCTTCCTGGCCCTTGCTCCAGGCTAACTACAGGAGGCATGCAGCCCTTTGTGTGGAGGCAGAACACAGCCTATTCAAGTGTAAGTAGGACTGTGCCCAGCTCCTCCCTTTCCTTCCTGCCAGTGATAGCCCATCCAGTCACACCTAAATTCTCCAATGTGTTTGGCTATCTAGAAAGAATACACAAACCCCAACCTTCAGCTACACTCAGTCGTTTTACCCAGAGACAGGCTACCGGCACCAAATGGCTAAGGCAAGTAAATGCCTTTCTAAAAGTGGTATTTTCCGAATTGCAATTTAAAATCTGACTTCACCATAAGTTAATGATTTTAAATTGTGATTCCAGAAACACCAAACTTGAATTGATTACCTATTCCCATTTGAAATTACACTTATATAATATAATACAGTAACTCCAATGTTATCCTATGGGAGAGATAGGTTTAGAGTAGTAAAAACTAATGTAAGAGTTATTTACTACCAGGACATGTGAACCTTAAAAGCACATGTCCTACTTTTCAAATATGCTGCACCCTGCCCTTGGGGTGACATATGTATCAAAAGGAAGGTTTGGGCCTGGCAAAAGATTTACTTTGCCAGGTCGATATAGCAGTTTAAACTGCACACACAGGCTGAGCAATGGCAGAACTGAGACCCGTTTAAAGGGCTTCTTAAGTGGGTGACACAATCAGTGCTACAGACTTACTAGAAGCATTTAATTTACAGGCCCTGGGCACATGTAGTGCCACTTTACTAGGGACTTACAAGTAAATTAAATATGCCAATTGGGTATTAATAATGTTACCATGTTTTGAGCAGAGAGCACAAGCCCTTTAGCGCTGGTTAGCTGTGGTAAAGTGTGCAGAGTCCTAAAGCCAACAGAAACTAATTCAGCAAAAAGTAGAGGGCAAAGGCAAAAGATTGGTGGATGGCCCTGCAGAAAGGGCCAAGTCCAACATCTGTCAAGCAACTGTGGTGAACAAGATTGTTTCCCCCTTAAAAAGTTACCCCCAGTCCAGTGAAAGTACATCACTTCTGGTTCCATTTTTGAAGTTATGGGCTCCCCATTAATCACAGGTCAACAGCAGATCGTCCTTCTTTTAAAAAATGGTTACACTCTGCACCATGTATTGCCCTGGAAAAAAAACTAAATAATACCTGCCTTACCATCACAATCTGTGAAAGCCACACCTATCTCACTATTAATAGCATCCACATTAAAAGCTTTTGAAGTATAACTTTGAACTTTTTTAAGGTTGTCGCAAAGCTAATATATTTCTTAATGCTGTCAAAAATATATATTTGGGTTCTTCACAGCATGCCACATAGTGCCCCTTTATTTGTTAGTCTAAGTAGTTGTACCATTTTATGGAAACTATCAGTAAACTTTCCCCAGAAGGAAACTGATTTTTAGTTGGCTCGGTGAAGCGTGCTGCATGAAAACAATTTTTATACCTTGATTTTTTTATGCTGAAACAGTTTTTCATGTAATTGTAATGTGTTGAATTCACCTTTTAATTTGTTTTGTACTGTTGCACTGTTTGCACTTTACCCAGTGTGTTTCCCACGGCCTCATCAGGGTGGGAATAACATCCAAGGGAGCAGGAAGGGCTGTCACATCTAGAAGAGGTTTGAGCTCCAAATGTGTCAGGAACGGGATAAGAGAACGAGTGCTGTGCAGACACTCACCCCAGAAGAAAATCTCATTTTTATACCTTGATTTCTTTAATGATGGAACTGTTTTTTATGCAATCAGTCAATGTGTTAAATTGATATTTTAATTTGTTTTGCACTGTCGCACTGTTTGCACTTTACTTATTGTGTTTCCAATGATCATTTTAGGGAGGGGAAAACATTCAAGGACAGTGGCGGCTCTTCCGCTAAGGTGGAGGAGCGTCACCCCACTGCTCAAAAGGAAAAATAAAATGATAATATCGCATCATTAATAACATTTTATTTTTCCTATTTAGTCAGTGGCTCTAGGACAGGGCGGGGATGGCCAGATCAGGGAGAGGAGTGGTTTACACTCCTTAAGTACGCATGACTGCTTGGCCGGCCCTCTCGGGCCGGCCAAACAGTCCTGCACACTGTGCATCTTCCCCACCAGGCTTGCTTTACACAGCCTGGTGAGGAAAATACAAAGCCTCCCATTCCCCATCTGAGTGCCAATCCACGGTGCTCAGACCAATCACAACACTGCATTGCAGAGTTGTGATTGGCTATGGGGAGCCTGGGTGCTTCCTTTTGCCGGCAGAGACAGGAAGAAGAGGACGGAGGAAGAAAACGGAGACCGGCCGGCCGGCCAAGGTAAGTGTTTTTTTTTTCATTTTCTTTCTCCACCCCCGCCCCTGAACTCCCGTCCAGTAGCAGCCGCTACTGTCCAAGGAAGCAGGAAGGCCATCGCATCTAGTAGCGGTTAGTACTGTAGATGTGTCGGGGGGATAAAGGAACGAGCGCTGCAAGGATGCCCACCCAAGCAGGAAATTGATTTTCATGTGACTCGGTGAAGCGTGCCGTGTGAAAACGATTTTTATACCTTGATTTTTTAATGCTGGAACAGTTTTTCATGTAATCAGTCCTTGTTAAATTGACATTTTAATTTGTTTTGTACTGTTGCACTGTTTTGACTTATTCGGTGTGTATCCAGTGGTTGCATCGGGTTGAGAATAATATCCAAGGGAGCAGTAAGGGCCGTCCCATCTAGTGGTGGTTTGCGCTATAGATGTGTCAGGGAGGGGATAAAAGAATGAGTATTGTGCAGACACACCACTGGTGCCAAAGGCACACCAAAGGCAAGCCCGTCTGCTCCTGGACTGTGTCCAGGCCAGGAACCCTGATCCTCTGGACTCCCACAGGTACTCCGTCGCCAATATACGTACTCCAGAGCCCGGTAGCATCAACAACTGCTGCCTCATGTTGCCTCGATCCACAGTGGGACTGTTCACCTGTCTCCACTGCCGCTTCACCTCCACTCAAGGACTGATCACCCTCTGCAGGATCCTGCACTTTGCCATCCCCGCTGGCTGAGCTCCTACCGAATCAACTGAGATGTCTCCTGAACAACGCCAGATCTCTATGCAAACACTCTACCGAAGTCTGGGACACCATCTACACCCTCAGCCCCAACGTGACCTTCATTACAGAGACCTGGCTCACCCAGCATCGACCCCAGACATCGCCACGGCAACACCAATCGGGTACAAGATGAAACAACGCACCAACCAACACGGAGGCGGCATTGCCATCGTACACAAGGAATCGAACACCTGCACCATCACGAGCAACGAAACCACACAGAACATGGAAGACATGAATTTTCAGCTCTGCACCGACGATAACACCACCATCAAAGGCACCTTCGCATACAGACCACCAGGACCATGGACCGGACTCAGCGAGCCATCGCTGAATTCATCACCCCGCTCACCATCGAATCAGAACACTACGCATTCCTGGGAGACCTCAACTTCCATCTGGACAACCCCATGGACACCAACTCCACTGCCCTGTTTTGAAAGATTAGACAGCTTCGGCCTCAAGCAGTTGGTCACTGACCCCATGCACAAAGCAGTTCAAACGCTTCACCCCATCTTCACATCCAGCTACAGAATTAGTTACAGCCACAACTCGGACTTCACCTGGTTGAACCGCTTCTTTGTACACTTCACCCACACCGGAGCTGCCCGCACCACCCAAAGCCGCCACAGCAGCCCTTCTGCAGCTGGTCCAGGGTCACCCAGCAACAATGGACCGATGCCCTCAGCACCACGCAGCCCAACGACACCAGCAACGTAGATCAGGCAGTACAGAACTTCAACAACTGGATCACTAGTTCCGCCGACCGAGTCGCCCCAACAAAACCAGTCAAGATTGTGCTTCTTGACTGGTTTTGTTGGGGCAACTCTGACCCTCCAAACAAGCCAGATGGTATACCCAGGAACTCAGCACTTCAAAACACAGGTGCAAACAACTGGAAAGAAGATATCGCAACAGCAGGAACCACACCGACCAAACCTCCTTCAAAACAGCCCTCAACGACTACCACCACCACATCAAAGCTGCAAAGAAGAAGGCCCAGACACACCAAATTGAGACCAGTGCCAACCAAGCTGAGGAACTCTTCACCATCATCAGAGAGTTCACCTGCCCATCTGCCACCGAAAACTCGATCCCCGCCTTACAGGAACTCTGTGACACCCTCGCTGATTACTTCCGCAACAAGATAGCAACTATCTAAAAAAAGTTTGATACCCAACCCTCCAACCTCCTCAGCTTCCCATCGACCACCACCGCCAACCACCTGATCACCACCTGGAAACAACTCAGCACACCGAACACCACCTCTCTGATGACCTCCACCCACTTGGGAGCACCTAAGGACCCCTGCCCCCACCGACTCTTCAACCTCGGAAGAGACGAGATCAGCCGCCAACTCATCACCATCCTCAATGCCTCAATAACCGCAGCCACCATTCCCGATGCCTCGAAACACGCTGAGGTCAGGCCCCTCCTCAAGAAACCCTCAGCAGACCCCAGCGAGCTCCAGAACTACCGTCCCATCTCTCTGCTCCCGTTCCCGGCCAAAGTCCTGGAGAAGGGCATCAACCGCCAACTCACCGAATACATGGAAGGAAACAACCTACTGTACCCTTCCCAATCAGGCTTCAGAACCAACCACAGCACTGAGACAGCTCTAATCACCGCAACAGATGACATCCGCACCATACTCAACAAAGGATAATCAGCCACCATGATCCTGCTTGACCTCTCCGCAGCCTTCGACACAGTCTCCCACCCCACACTCGTCGATCACCTACACCAGATTGGTATCAAAGATGATGCACTCAGATGGATGGCATGCTTTCTCATGGGATGCAACCAGAGGATCTGCCTTGTTCCCTTCACATCGTAAGCTAAGCACACTATCTGCGGCATTCCCCAACGCTCATCCCTCAGCCCAACCCTCTTCACAATTTTTCAATGAGCTGGATGGCTTTTGTAAATGTAAGTAAATTGAGGCAATGTCTTGTTGTTGGAAATCGAGGCATTATTTGTGAGGCCTGCACAAACAATATGTCTACATTTGTCCTGCACTGGGAACCAAACTCCCCATTGTAGCGCTTGATGACTCTCAGAGTAGCGTTGCAGAGCAGTCTAAGGCTTACTCAAGGGAGGTGGTGTGGGCTAGTAAACGCCATTTACAGGTATGCAGAAATAACACTCAATAAGTGATTGTCCAGTCTATACTTTTCTTTATAAAGAGGAAGAGTATATTTATTACACACACACACTACTCAATACTACGCATCAATTTACAAATATACATAAGCTGTTGGAATTACTTCGTGACTTTGCATACCATTCCCACCCCTCCCGCGGGGGGGAGGTCTAGTACCACCACTCCCATGTATGCACATCATCTTGCCCCCACATGCAGTGAGTTGACCATAACCTGGAGTGAGGACCCTTCCCACTGGCACCATCCCAGTGGCGGCCCACCCCATTATCTCACCAAGCATTTCTAATGCGAACACCTGCCATAGTGACACATAACCCTGACTGAGCATCTTATACTGACAATACAGTATACACCCTTGAATCACAGTGGCGGACAGTCTGGGTTGTTGTTCAATTAACGCATTAGCAAATATACATGTCTAAGCATCCCTTAGAATGACAGGTACTTATCATCTCTGATAACAGTTATAATGCAATGGAATTAAAGCCCCTAAAAGGCATCACAGTTATATTCACAGGAATAAGCATTTACAACCAGGCACCCTAGCAGGAATGCCTAGCAACATAACCTCACTTTGCTTATGATTTCACAAATCACATGGGACTTCCAGTCACCAAAAGAAACAACATCATGTAAATGCACAACTTGTGCAATTGCACCTCTTCACCTCTAGGGGATGTCTCTGCAAGGCATCCCAAGTTCAGCCCTTCACACCTTGGTGCAGTCCCAAGCACCCACACCCAGCTGCAGAACAAAAGTTCCAGCCAAAGGTTGGTGTTGAAGCTTGGCTGAGCCCTTGAGGGGTTGCTTCCTTTAAGTCCCCAGAGACTTGAGGGGGACTGTCCTCTCTTGTGCTGGGGAAGTCTGCGTTGCTCCTGCAGCTCCCCCTGCACATTTACCGACAAATGGTGGTGACCCCGTCCTCCTGGGACCACCACACGCAAAAACAAGCATGTTTTCCTCAAGGCCCATCCTGCCCCACTAGGCATTATGGGGCGCTTCACTGTCAGCGTGGGCATAACTTAGCAGCGGCTCCCCCGCTACTCTGGGGGAAGCCGCGTTGCCTTTGTGGGCGGCCTCGCGCTGCATCTGCACTTCCCAGGGGGGACCGGTCCCACCCGGGCACCCCCCACCGGGCCCCCCGCATCCAGGTGAGTGTGGAGAGCAGCTCGGGGAGCCCACCCTCAGCTGCTCTTGCTGGCTCCCCGACTGGCCAGCACCCTTGTGTGCTGCAGCGGGAGCCGGCCTTCCATTCTGCTCTGCCCGCTCCCGCGTGCAGACACGGAGGCTGCAGCCGGTCAGGTGGGGCCTCGGGGGAGTGCAGCGGCACTCCCCACTCCTCTTGGCGGACACCGGGGCCCGGAGTTGGGGTCCCGGGCCCCAAGGAGTTCTTCACAGGGAGCGTGACGTCGCTCCCCGGCTTCGTCTTCTCCCGCCGTGGGGGTGTGTGGCGGCACTCCCCCCCTCCTCACCGCAGACACCGGAGCCCAGAGTTGGGGATCCCGGGCCCCAGAGATCTTCATGGGGAGCGCAATGGCGCTCCCCGGCTTCGTCTTTGGTGGGGCCCGTAGTTGGGGGTCCCAGGCCCCAGTAACCTCTTCGCGAGGGGGCGCGACGGCGCTCCCCGACCTCCGTTGTCATCAGGGGCCAGGGTGGGCTGCTGGGAACCCCGGGGGACCATTTCACGGGGAGCGCGACGGCGCTCCCCTACTTTACTTCTCGGGGGCCCAGGATGGAGAGCCTGGGCCCCATAGGCACATTCACGGGGGCGTGACGGCGCTCCCCGACATCTCCTTCTTCTGGGGGTAGCTCCCGGGACCTGACCCACCCCGGGGGCACATCCAAGACCGGCGGCGGAGCCCCACGTGCTTCGTCATCGGTCTGATCAGAGGTCAAAGGTCATCTACCTTCTGGGGGGCATATCTCAGCCCCCAAGGAACCGATTTTTCCAAACTTGGCCTCTTCTTGCTCCTGGTGGCCAGCCCAAGCCGCCTGGAGCACTTTTCACCACCCTCCTTGCCTCCAAGAGGGTGATGCTGCAAGGAGCTGTCTTCAGTGGCTCCCTGCGCCAGCCTTTCACCTGGCTCTCCTTCTGGGCCTCTCTCCTCCTTGCGCAGAGGCCCAGACTTCTCCTCACTGGCCCTGGACTCCCTCAAAGGCGCAGTCCAGAGTCCTGGGACAGTCAGGGGGTTCCTCCTTCCAACTGCCCATGGCGCCAGTCTCCAGCACCAGTCTTCCTCAGCAGGACCACACCCCAGAGAGAGCTCCTCTTCCTGTGCAAGACCTTTTAAAAGAATTTGGAGGGGGCTGGCAGGAAGGCACTTCTGCCCTATCCTGCAGCGACACATCACCTCTCTGCCCCTGCTCCCTCCTTCCTGCACAGGCCTCTGGGACACTTCAAAATGGCATCGTCCAGGGGTCTCATGCCACATGGCCTCCAAAAAGCCCCCTTCCCCCCCTTGCTGACTTCATGGCCCTGGCCCGGAGCAGGCCTGGTGCCTGGCACCGGGTGACAGCTGCTGATGGATAACCTGCAGCTTCACCCCCATCTCTCCCTCCTGGAGAGAAGACCTTCGCCCCTGGATGCTTGCTGTGAAGGGCTAGGCCTCTGATGCTACAGCTTGGGGAGGAAGGTAATTAATCCGGCCTGGCAGGGTCACACCCGGCCAGGGTCTGGTTATAAGCTGGGTCAGAGGAATATGACATTTCTGGATGACCCATAAGCAGTACAGATATGGATTTGGACTCCGCAGAATACTTCTTTTTGCACAACTTACAGTGTACTTTGGTGCGTGTCTGGAATTTGTAGGCCCTAGGGAAGTGAAACTACCCCATGTGGTCCCTGTCTTCATAGGAGAGTAATGGAGTGTTCCTACAGTGAAAATACTAAAATACACTAACTTTCCCTTACATGTGTCTCCCCACATTATAAAGTCTATTCCAAGTCACCATCCAACTCTGCATAATTCCTGCCACACCATTCTATCTGTACCAATTCCTGGGCTGCGCACGACAGGAATCTCCCCCGCTCAGCCCTTACATGGGTGCCCACGCGTGGGCACACGTGTCTACATGTAACCAGTTCGGTGCCCCTTACCCTGGCTGCAGTGCAGCGGCCTTCTCTCACAAGGCATACACCGGTGCAATCCACATGCAGTCTGTTTCATCATGCGTTCACTGTGGGTGAGTCCCAGCTTATGAGGCTCTCCCACAGTAAAAGCTCAAAAATTCGGTGTTCAAAAAGCAAAAAATCCAGGCGGCTCAGATGGTCAGAACCACCTTTTAATACATGTGTATTATATCCAACGGCACTTGTAAAATTTGAGTGGGATTTTCATCACGTTTGTAATGGAGTAACCCGTCTACCAAACTCTAAATCAGGCCCCAAGTCTGCAGGTGTCAGAAATAAGGAGGTTGTGGGGAGACAGGTACTTAGTGTGGGAAGAAGACTCAACAGAATCTGCACTTATTTCTCTGCTCTAGATTCCCTGGATCATGGGGTGGGCCTTCCAGGTCATGAGTGGCAGCAGTACTTTGTAAACAATTCACTTCCCTGAGAAAGGTGCCTAGCAAATTCTAGTGTTGTATTGGCTTCTTCACTGTAGCTATAGGTTGTTCAATGCATTATCTGTTTTTCACGTTTGATTTATTCCTTATTCTGCTCCCTCATTTGCCTGAACTTCAACCTTCTTAGAGATTTTTACCTGGCTTGGTTTGCTGTGTTAATCCCCTCCTTCCATTTACCTTTCTTCCAGGTTTGCTTTTAACCTGGAGTTCATAATTTCTGATATCATCTTACTTTACTTGGCTTGGATTCACCATGGCCCACCAGACTGAAACTGGTAAGCATAATACCAAAAACACCTTTGTTATTTCATGGCTTTTGACTATGAGTTATAGTAAATGTTTGTTTGTTTGACGCATCCAGCTATCAGGTGACGAGAAGTGATTGTCTTGGAACTATGTTTTGACTTAACCAGTCAAAAGTGCGCTGCCTTGCATTTCTTTGGATCAGGTAGGCATTCCATGGGTGGTGCATGGGCGTTCCCATGCATCTAACCATGATTTTTAACGCAAGCCCATATTTACAAAGAGACTTAGACATGGGTTTGCTCCAAAATGGTGCGTCTACCTGAGGCTGATGTAACGAGGAGAAATAGGGTTATTTCTCCTTTTTATTTCTCTATACATATGTGCTGCATTCTGCAGCACACATACAAAAAGGAAACAGCCACAAATGATGAAAAATATCCTGACCATAAGGCAGGCACCTTGCAGCACAAATTGTGTCAGCACAAGAAAGGAGCAGAACTGCACCATTTATTTGAAGATATAACACAGTTCTGCTTTCTCCCTTTCATTCAATGCAGCAACTTTACTTGCTGTGCTGCATTACATGAATTCTTTATAAAAATGCTCCCAAATGTATTAGACCACATTTAATGTTCAATATTTATGTTGGCTTTTTTGAGGGTTTTTCTCCTCCCACCTTGACTATAATGCTTTTACATTATACTTTCAGTGACATATTTATATTCCACTCACACAGACACAAACACATACACACACACATCAAACCACCTCCACTCCACAGAACTCCAAACCCTCCTATTTCCCTCCTCTCACCTTAGCTCTAAATATTTGGTAAAAAAATTAGCATTTAGTAATTACCTACGAATCCTGTCATTAGTATCCAAGCGAGGTGAATGGACTGATTGCTCTCACAGACAAATGTGGGTCTCACAGCTGCAAGAACCACCAGCCCCACTTAACTCTAGAATAGTGGCAAAATTCATTAAAGTTGCCTGGGAGGTAAGAGGTTTGACTTCCTCAAGATAACTGGGATACCGTGGTCTCGTAAGACCTGATTACTCCAGACAGAATTGATGGGGCCGGACCCCACGTTCTAGATTTACTTAGGAACCTCTGGCTGATAGTCTTTATTGCCTGAAAGTATGGAGGGGAGAAAACAAATTTTACGAATTATATATTTCCCTTCCCCATGCGTCTAAAGGACCACAGACTCTCGATTCAAGTTTGCTAATTTATTATAAGGCCAAAAAGAGCACAACATAGACACACCTCAATTTAAGAGTATAGAGATACATGAATACCAATACAGAGCCAAGTCTGCGAATATAGGGGCATATTAGCAAGGAGTTGCGATATTTATCGCAAAACGCGCTTAGCGCGTTTTTTGTTAACGCCGCCTATCGCTGGAAATTATCGCTGAGATAACACCCTATTAGTAAGGTTTATCTCCATAGCGATAATATTTCCAGCGATAGCGGCAAAATGTGAGAATATCGCTGGAAAAGCAGCGATATTCTCGCATTATCGCTAAGGTGGATTCAGCATTAGAATCCACCTCCTATACTTTAAACAGGTAAGTCATCCTCACTAGCAGGTGATAAAATATAGCGATAAACGCGCTTAGTGCGAGTTATTTTATCGCTTCGCCTGCCTTGCTAATAGGGGTAGTGGAGTTAGCGACTGTTTCCAGTCGCTTTTAGTAGGGAACGCCTTCCTTGCATGTCATTAGCGATAATTATCGCTGACATGCAAGGCGATATGAATACCGGCCGCTAACGCCTAAAAGCTGTCGCTAACGCCAGTTAGAGACAGCTTGCTAATAGGGCGATATAAATATCGCCGCTTTAGCGGCAAAAAGTGCCGCTAAAGCGGCGATAAATCCCTTGATAATATGCCCCATAATTTATTCGGCACAATAGGCGCAGTACAATGAATTCCAAAATCAGAACACAACTAAGTATAGATCCTGTGTCCAAATCCTTTTTCATTTGTATTTCAGGAATTAAGAGAATAATCTGTCACTACTCTACTTCTAGATTGACATCCCTACCTAGCTTCCCAGTTGAATTCCCCTCAAGGCTGTCAGCACTTGTTGACTTCCTAAGAAGTACACTCACGTTTAAATGGGTCAAGTAGCGTAAAATTACGGAGCTCGTTCTAAGATGCTCCCTTTCCTCAGTCCAAAGCAGAAGTCCCCCAAATCTGTCCCTGTTCCTAATACAAAAAGACAAAGTTACACCCCTAACAGGTCACATGGTAACCTATTCCGTGAGCACCTCCTTTGAGTAACTTTCCACAAAACTCTAATTAATTCAGGTTTCATCCATCGACCTTGGTTCCCAGGTTTCACCAAGCACGAAAGGCGTCCTCCCTTCTATCTGTTCAGACTCTTCAAAGACATTCCTTTCCTCTCCATGTATCTTCTTAAATCTTAAATAATGAGATCAAATTCCTGCACCTGTGGTAGGGACGAGAAATAAACTCTCTAAACACACATAAATTCTAATTAACTTATACCTTAAGAGCAAACAAGGAGAAATGAAACTTAGAGAAATGAAAGTTAGGCCTACAAGATTGGCTAACCTAAGAACGTTCATTAATGCACATCTGTTACACAAGTCTCTATACGAACCATTTATATAAAAGTGGATACATTTATATTGCATAATATTCATAATTTGCATGCATGATTACATGGTTTCTCTAAACGTGCAAAATCCTAATCATTCTTGTATACAGCATTACGGATTTCATTCTAATGTCTTGATATAGCGATACAAGCTTTATTCTAATAACACGGAACAGCAAAAACCAGGATATATGTGAGCGCAGATTAACCATGAGTATAACGCACCCTTACAAATTTTAAGAGCGCCGAGCGCTCTATCAGAATCCACTAGTCGTTTGTGTGCCTTTACTAAATATGCAGGACTTTTCACCAAGTGGTTTCCCACAAGAGGAGCAAACGTTTTGTATGGAACTTATACCAAAGGGAAGAGGTGATAATGGGGATCCATGAACATAAAACTGAACTTTTCTAATGCAGCAGATGATTTGTACATGAATCTATGCATCTTTTAGATCTAATAACACCTTTCTATATCTCAAAGTTTAGCTTTTTCAGAAACAGTTTCACTTATTTTAGTGTGAGCCCCAGGTAAGCATACCAACTAGGCCCAGAAAGGCCGTAATCAATTACCTTTACCCTTCAAAACAATCCTTCCTACAGTTGCATTCCATATTAAGTCTTGAATTGAGGTATCTAATGATTGCATCTTTCTGGGGTTGAATGAGATGCCTTCTGAGGACTCACTGTTTTCCAATGATAATTGTTTTTCACGATCTGCAGATGCAAATAGTATGTTGGAAATTGTTTCCATGTTGGCAAGACATGAGAAATGCAATCTGCCTGGCTGAGAATGGCATGGTGCTATGCAGGGTTTGGGAAGTCACACTTAGGGAATAGCAACAAAGCTATGTTGTTTCACTGAATGCCACCTTTCAGCCTTCTGGGTCGAATGACATTACTTTTTTGGGGAAAAGATGAGGGTAAAAGTTTACCTTTTTCACTCGGAGAATACTTTTATCTTATCTACCACATTCTTAAAAAGATCTTGTGTCTGATGAAATAAGCAAACATTTTCAGAAGCATGGAGGCACAGCGAGAGGTATCTATATGCATTTTCAGACCTACATGGTCTCATCCACAGGTGCCTGATGACTGAGATTTTTGACCCAAAAGCTGATAATGCAACCCTATGGATACCAAAGGTGACTCTATCTTAAAACGACATTAGGCTCCATGGCCTCCAGTAATCTTACCCTTTTTGGGGAGCACTGCAAAATAAGTGGTATAAGGGTGTGCAGGTTAGGTGGCATATGTATCTGAGCTTATGTGAAACATGTAAAAGCATGCCACTGAATAGGATCTCTTCAGCAGAGCATAAGTGTGTGTCCACTCAGTCACTAGGAGTTGCATCTTCTGAGTTACAGTGCAATGCCCACATAACTTCAATTTCTTTTAAACCACCTCTGGAAACTAAACTTTGAAACATGCCTTGGAGTAGGCACCTGGACACCTAGCCTGCCACTTGCCTGTGGCTTCCAGTTTGTGCTTGTTCCAGGCTGATACAGTGACACTGTTGCTGCCAGGGTTTTCCCGCTGGGTTTCTCCCACTCACTGTTCTTCCCCCCAACAGAAGCTCCACCCACCCCAGGATCTACTTAATGGAGGCCGCAGCACGACCGTGCAGCGGGCGCGTGCAAAGGGTGCGCCGCTGGCATGCCAAAAGCAAGCCCATCTGCACCCATCCACGCCAGGACCATTCCCAGTGCCACGACCCCGGCCCTACTGCTACCCGAAGAAATACCATCGCCGAGCTTTACACCCTTGACCCTGGACGCACCCAATGCCACTTCTCCTGCCCAGCACACACACCAGCCCACTGACCAGCCCCACACCGAACACACCACAGACACGACCTGAATAAAACCACCAACTCACAGGCGCCATTCTCAACACACGCTGACTATGCAAGCATTTCACCAAATTATGGAACCTCATCACCAACATCGCACCCAGCATCCTCTTCCTCAGCGAGACTTGGTTAAACCCCACATCCTCCTTAGACATTGCCACAGTGATCCCCAACTGATATAAAAACCCTCACCAAAACTGCACCAAAATGCCAGCAGGAAAAACAGCCATCATCCACAAAGAGACCATACAGTGCACCACCACGACCGACAACACTACCACCCCCATGGAACATCTCAACTTCAAGCTCCACGTGGACAAGACAACCATCAGAGGCACCCTCGGATACCGACCCCCAGGCCAGCGCTCTAGCTTCTGCAACACCATCGCAGACTTCATTGAGACCCTAGCCTTAGAACAGCTTTCCCACGCAACTCCAAACCGTCACCTCACTTCCGGAATCCCGAATGGCCCTCAAGACCTGGCTGTTCGAAAAAGCCTGCGGCACCTGCAAGCTTCTGGATACCCTATCGGGTGATTAGCCGTGCTTTATAAATCCTGATTGATCGATTGACTGAAACACTTCATGGGGTCTGTCTGGAATCTGGGAAGTCCTTGCACTACATCTTGCCAATCGTTCAGAAATAGCTCCTTGAAGATATGCTGCAGACTTGGCTTGATTACTTTGCTAGTGATATTATAAATTGAAATTAGCAGAATATTAAAATTACTACACCAATATTCAACACCTTCATCAAAGCCACTTTCTTGATGAATTTCACCTTCCTCTATGACCTGCTATGGTGTAGAATTAATTACACTTTTGTTACCACTTGCATATTTATTTATTTCACAACTTTATATACAGTGCTTAATCAATATAAAGTCTGTGGGCCTGATTCACAGAACTAACTTACGTCAAAAACGTAAAGTTAGTACTTTTGGTATTCACAGAATACACTTACTCATTTTGGTATTCACAGAATGAACTTACTCATTTCGGTATTCACAGAAGTTAGTAGTCCTAACTTTAGGACTCCTAAATGCCTTCTGTGAATACCGAAAGTCTTAAAGTTAGGATTTTCCTCAGTTTAGGAGTAGTAAAGTTAGGACTCCTAACTTTAGGACTCCTAAATGCCTTCTGTGAATACCGAAAGTCTTAAAGTTAGGATTTTTCTCAGTTTAGGAGTAGTAAAGTGCCTAACTTTAGGACTCCTAAATGCCTTCTGTGAATACCGAAAGTCTTAAAGTTAGGATTTTCCTCAGTTTAGGAGTAGTAAAGTTAGGACTCCTAACTTTAGGACTCCTAAATGCCTTCTGTGAATACCGAAAGTCTTAAAGTTAGGATTTTTCTCAGTTTAGGAGTAGTAAAGTGTAACTTTACTAACTTTAGGACTCCTAAATGCCTTCTGTGAATACCGAAAGTCTTAAAGTTAGGATTTTTCTCAGTTTAGGAGTAGTAAAGTGTAACTTTACTACTCCTAAACTGAGAAAAATCCTAACTTTAAGACTTTCGGTATTCACAGAAGGCATTTAGGAGTCCTAAAGTTAGGAGTCCTAACTTTACTACTCCTAAACTGAGGAAAATCCTAACTTTAAGACTTTCGGTATTCACAGAAGGCATTTAGGAGTCCTAAAGTTAGGACTACTAACTTCTGTGAATACCGAAATGAGTAAGTTCATTCTGTGAATACCAAAATGAGTAAGTGTATTCTATGAATACCAAAAAGTACTAACTTTACGTTTTTGACGTAAGTTAGTTCTGTGAATCAGGCCCAACGGGTATTTTATATTAGGATTTATCAAACTATACCACTTTGTGACAAGAGAGTGATCTACGATGTAACTTTACCTATAGATGTGCTGATAATCTCCAAAATAATAAGAATTCAGTGCTTACAATGGATATACATGGGCAGTTGTTCATCTTATGGCAGACTTCTATAGGAAAGGCAAAGATTAGGGTCCAGATGTAGAAAGACTTTGGGGCCGATTCCGATCTCGGCCGGTAGGGCACCGAATCGGATTCGGCTTAACCGGATCCGATTCGGAGCCCTCTTTCCCGACCGATTCGAACGTGTGTCCGGGCGAGCGAGTACGATGCGAGCGCACGCGAAATCGCCGACCGACTCGTTCGCGGGTCCGAACCGCTCCGACCGACTCGCACGGACACGACTCGCACCGCACAATGGAGACGGTCCCCGGCCGGGCAAGTACGATGCGCGCCTCGAGCAGTCCGACCGACTCGCGGCGTCTGGCTCAAAAGGGCAGTCGGAGCCGGACTTTGGGGGTCCGTGTCGGACCCCCCTGTATGCGTAGCCGCGCGAGTCGCACACAGGGGGGCCCATGGGTCCCCCCTACCTGTGCATGTACGGCGCGAGTCGCATCGACGCGTACCCGCTGTAGGGGGGGCCCTTGTTCGCCTCGCACCCATTGAGTCAATAGGAGCCCGCGTACGCGCTGTACGACCGACTCCCATTGACTTCAATGGGAGTCCGACCGAATCGAGTCCGATTGCATGCGTACGCATCGTACTCGTTCGGTCGGGCTGCTAGAGTCCGATTCGGTCGGGAATGTCTCTGGGTCCGGCTCGGTCGGAGTGATTTCCGGCCTGAATCGGAATCGGCCCCTTTGTGTCAGGTGTAGGTTACATTTTTTAGTGCAGACCAGATGCAAAATCCAGTTTGGGTCTTACAAACCAATGCAAATGGCGATTTACAATGATTTGTACCCAAAAGTAATGCAGCACAATGCGCTGCCTTGCGTTACTTCGCTTCTAGGAGGCATCCCATCCTGCACCTCCCTGAGGCTGGTTCAGCGAGGAGATATATTTTTATTCTGCAGCACACATACAAAGATAAAACTGCAGAAGATATACAGCAGTTTCGTTAGAATTATCAAAGAAAAACGCCCAACCCTTAAGGAGTCAATTAATTAAATATCTGAATATCATGCAATGCATCAGAAAAGCAAAAAAGACCATTCAGAATGAAAGCTATCAGCTGCTCCTGAGACTTAAGCATGACCTTCACTAGCTAGAGGTGCTCTTCCCCTTGTTTTTGTGCCATGATCAGAGTACTTGTTTAACGACCCATCTAGTAATATTTGAATTGACCACCTGTAAATAGGATACTATCAAAATGTCGACAAAAATGCATTTATTCGCTTCGAATTTACCGTAATATCCAACGCAATGTTCCTCGACTGATCCCGTTTTCTCTGCTCATGTTAAACATAGGCCACACAGGCCTCTTCACCCATGACCTATTTCTCCTCAGTCTCATGCTTGGCAACACTAAACGAGGATTTTTAGTTAGGCAAGGTCAGTGCCTAGCAGTTACTTTCTTCCATCTTTATTGAGGGTTTTCTGAACTCTTCTCACAAAAAAGCTGTTCGCCTGCAATATTATCAGAGTTTCAGTTTCCCTCACATGTATTCTATATTACATGTAATTGAAGAAAACCTATAAAAGCCCATGTAAATGGGGGTGAGCATTGGTTGCTCATTGCAAATGGGGGGGAAACCCTTGCAGCTTTGCCTTGCAATATCTCATTTTGCTTATTTTTGATAAATTAACCTGACCAGACTTTAAGCAACCATATGAGCAGTTCTTTTTCTTCCCCGGCATCTTATGTCTCGGCTGGGAACCGCCTACACTTAACTGAGGTGGGAAAAGAGTTAGACTGGACTCCATTTGACAACCCCAGGCACCCCAAAGGTAAGGTAGGGATTTCTGCAAGAAAATTGGGGCGGAGTGGGGTCCCACACTCAAACCACCCATGAGGTCGATAGTGTTACTGCAGTTAAATTCTATTAAACATGAAGTATGTGCATGTTTATTTCTTTTCATTTAAGGAGCTTTATAGGTGCTGTCTGGGTAGGAGATGACGGGTCAAGCTGGGCTCAGTAGACATGTACTGGGGAAGTCCCAGGACCTAAGAGTGTGAATTCAATCAATGGTATAGAACATGTGGGGTCCAGATACAGTGCCAAAAGGGGAAGATGGGCAGGAGTGCATAGACCCGAGCGCAGACCCGAAAAGGATGAATCTATGTGAGAGAGGCTCACTGATATAGTCGCCCCAGAGTCTCTGTGAGCTTCACAGCTGAGACTGGAGAATTTGCTAAAGCACAGGGGTTTGCGCATGTGAGTTTAAGATACTTTCCACCATCACTCGATGTGAACAGTTAGATGAATAACTGTAAGGCCCTTTCCTTCCATTTTCCCTTTTATCCCACTTCTCTTCATTGTATGAGTCTGGTACAAGGCAGGCAGAACTCTTCATGTGTTCCTAAGAGTGTTTGCAAAAGAGAACTAAGGATGTGGCCAAGATAACTTAATTTAGGAGAGCCCCCGCGCAAGGGACTCCCACCCATATGTAACTCTAGAACAGAAAAGGCCCATGCAGATATTTGATAGTGGGTGGCACTGAGTAATGAGGACTGGAAGAAGTCCTTTCCAGAGAAATATACCTTTGACTTAAAGAGCTTGAATAACTTGAGAAGGCAATTCAAAGAACCCACGAAAACGATTGATACAGAGCAATCAACACATTTTTTTAAATTGCTATCTGGAAGCAAACAAATAAAAAAGTGAGTCACAAATGTGTCACAAATGTGTGAGATGAAACAAGCTCACAAGATTATCCAAACGCATATTACTCATTCGAGGGACAGGCTTTGGGCTTGAACCCCCACTGCTTGACCTCCTGCATACTTATTTCCCCAAATTACTACAGAGAAGTCCGAGCAGAAAGACGAAAAAGAGGCGAATGTTTTAGATGTTTTCAGATTCCTCATACCAGCTGGTGATGCAGGAGTTGCATGGACAGGAGACAGGGTTACTTATTCAGTCGGCACCAGGGGCACAAGGAGACAACGCACAATCGAGCACAGTAGGTGCATCGAGACAAGAGTTGGCAGTGCAGCAGATAGTGAGGTATTAGAGGATGGCAGGAGGCTGACTCCACAACAACACTCTCCTACCGCAGACCTCATGTCCGTGTGAGGGTTAGAATGGGCAGGACTCACAGTCTAACTATTACTCAGAATAGTCTGAGATGTGCTGCAAGTCAATTAGATGGAGAGTCACATTGGAACTCTTGTGAGGGCCTATACACTCCATCTTCCAAGGATGACGACGGTGGCGAGCCCCAAGACAAGCCTCCGGATGCCATCTTTCTCTACAGAGAGTCCCCAGATCCGCCAGGGAAGGTCAATGTCCACATCCCTTGGTCTCTTGCAGATTTAGTCAACATTAAGAAAGAGTTTCCCAATATCTGTGAAAATCCTTCACATTTCCATGAAGAATTGTAGACTTGTTTGACATACAAGTGAGGTTAGGGATCCATTGATGGAATGGGGTAATTGGCCACCGCATGCTCCAGATGATGATGTTGCTGTGGCTGCAACTAAAGATGGTTGTTGACTGCAGTGATGGAAGTGTGTCCAGTCAAGACAGATAGGAGAAAGATTATTGTTATGAACTGTGTAGTATCCTGCATTTGTAATGTAATGTATTTTACACCTCTGGCTCAGCCAGTGCCTGTGCTCTGTGCTCAATAGAATGTTGGAGTCATGATGTGCCTCGGAATGTTGGGACACAGAGAGGTGAAGTGACTGTTGGACATGGGCTGAGCAGCAGACAGGCTGCTCCTGGTGGGGCTAACCTTCACAACTTAACTACCTGTTATACTGGAACTATTTAACTTGTTACCTGTTTGAATAAATCAACTTAATTACTACCTTCTTGCGTGGACCTCCTCACTACATTTATTTGGCGACGAGTTGGCGAAGAATCTACGTGTTTCATCTGCTCTTCAGAGACCTGCCAAAGAAAAGAGGACCTGGAGATGGCGCAATCTACAGAGACTACAGCTGCGACAACCACTAGAAGTACACGAGGAGGTATCCACAGAAACATGAAGAAGAAATATGTGTGTTCCACACAGAACCACAAGGACGACAACTAAGAAGAAAAAAGTTTTACACAGAAAAGAAAAGAAGACAACATTACAAGTAAGATGAAGCACTACGCCGTTCAGCCCCACCAGTGTCCTCACCATCGGACAGCCCTAGCCCATGCGTCCTGTGTTCATCTACACTACAAATTTTGGACTTTAGCTTTACCACCGCAGTTTGCTGCTCCGCAGTGCGCTTTCTACTACTCACAGTCAGCTGTTTGTTTCATCTTGATTTCCTCACAGCGGTAAGAAGATGTTGTTGTTGAACGGTATGTTTTCTTACTACATTGAGCTGTGTGATCCTGAGCACCTGCTGCCTAAATGCCTGTGGAATTGAATCAGTAGTGGCTGCAGCGTTTGGTCCTGACGTTCTCCCCCACGCTGTGCCTTCAGCTTTAATGTGGCATCTAATAAGTTATTTTGCTGACTCATACTACTAGATGCCTCTTTTATGAGACATTTGTCGGCACATTCATACTTCATTTCTTTTACATTGAGGAGTGCAAGCACGACGTTGTCATTTCGTCCAGACTTTATCTGGTTTGACATTGGAACATCGACTTCTGCTGTCTTTGTGCCTGGATTTGCAGGCAGTTTTTGTTTTTAAACCGTGTGCAACCATTGCGTCACTAGCACCAACTTGTCTCTTCACCAACGCTATGTGTAGCATGTATTGGGCTTTGTTGGGAATCAACTCTGTGCTGTGTTTTTGTTTTCTCATCATTGCTGGGTTCAATGGCAGTTTAACAGTCAAAAAAGTTCGTTAAGTTTTTGCACGCGCATCTTACCTCACAAATGAAGCGCGCGGAGCATCGCCTCAGCTTGTGCTCATTATGACGACACAACCACCAACGGCGCAACACCTCGTTCAGTGACAAGGTTTGGGGCATGAGCACGCAGTGAGCCACCCGGCACTGCGTATCGTGCGCGCCTCCTTCTTTGGTGTGGCATCTACATGAAACTGCGGACATGGATTCTCCCGACTTTTCATTTCACGGGCAGCGCATTCCTCCTGCTGTAAGCTGCTATCTCTTTCGTGGTCGCAATTGTACATGGGGACTTTTCTCCGAGTGTTCTTGGTCCGTGTTTCATGTTGCAGGAGCAAGAAGAGGGCACTTGCACCCACTCGCAAGTACTGTTTGTGCCTGTGATTTCGGAGCCTCCTTAGACTTTCCCAGTACTGCATCGGTAAATCCTATGTGGGTGCTATCCATCATACTTTATTTGTACGCCGGACCCCTTCTACGAGCTGACATTCCACTATGGTATTTCTTGACATGGATAGCTGCCAGCTGCTGTGTGTCACAGGATTGCGGTGACACGCACACCCTTAACGCTTACATTCAGCAAACGTTAATGTGACTCCGGATGAAAGCCTATTGTTGTGCTAGACAGCTTTTACAGCATTTTACTTATTTAAGGATTTTGTACATTTTACGCTTCCTTATAAGAGGGATGACGATGGGTTTCACCCCCATTTTCTTACTTTGCACCTGTCTTTGGGTCATATCCCCATTTACTCACATTACATATGCCATACACATTCATGGTTTCAGGTGTAGTTAGTATGTGTTCATTACACCATATGCTACTCTACACAGGGATGGCAATGGGTCTATCCCCATTTGGTTACTGTACATTTGCCTATATGGCTACTTACGGTTATTTTCCCTACACAGGGAGGGCAATGGGTTCCAGCCCCATTTGCTCATTCACGTGCCTACCCAGGCTTCTTACGGTTTTCACCCTTACACAGGGCACCGTTGCATGGGTCACAGTCCCATTTACATTTACACAGTCACCCTCACACAGGGCGTCTTATGGGTTATAGTCCCATCTCTACAGGGCAGTACTGTTTTCCTCTACATGGGGGATGACTTGTCACGGGCTGCCATGTCATGGGCTTTTGTCCCATTCACAGTGCTCCTCACCCTCCTGCTTAGGAGTAGAGGACGGCCATGGGTTTTAGTCCCATTGGCTGTTATTTCCTTTGCATTTTCTATGATGTTACATTGCTGTTTCATTTACGTAATGTTACACTCAATCATTATTTGTATTATCCATTTGGAAATGGGGAGGAGTTTAGTGATACTGTTTGTGTCTCTTCGCTTCCTCTCTGTTTTCTCCGGTTCAGCTTTCCTATTGATGTTCTCTTCCTTTTAATCTTTGGAATCTGGACCCTACACATCTTTGTTGTTATTCCTGTGTCTTCTGCCTTTCTTTGTCTGTGGTGTTCTTCTCGTTCTCCATTGTTCAGATGGAGTTCTTTCCTTTTCTTCTCCTTCTTCTTGTGTATGTTTTCTGTTCTGTTCGCGTCGTGCCTTGTCCTTCTTTCCTTGCTTGCCTGCCTGGCCAGTGGGTGCGCGTAGGGGTTGTCGTTGGTGCGTCTATGTCTCTCTCTACTACTGGTTTCTTCTTCTGCGTTTCACTGTCTCCTTCTTTCTATTTCATTGTTGTAGAGGATGGGTTATTTCTATTTGTATACTTACACTATTTGTATACTTACACTTTGCCTCCTCCTTGTCTTCTCCCCATCTATCTCCTCGCTCAGCCTTGCTTGCTCTTTTCCTTGACGTTCACTCTGTCACTCCGTTGTTCCTTCCTTGCTATCTGTCCTTTGTTCACTCTCGTTATATTTTATCATATATTGTATTTGTTCTTCTGTCGGAAGGAAAAGGGATATGTAGTATCCTGCATTTGTAATGTAATTTATTTTACACCTCCTGCTCAGCCAGTGCCTGTGCTCTGTGCTCAATAGAATGTTGGAGTCATGATGTGCCTCGGAATGTTGGGACACAGAGAGGTGAAGTGACTGTTGGACATGGGCTGAGCAGCAGACAGGCTGCTCCTGGTGGGGCTCTCCTTCACAACTTAACTACCTGTTATACTGGAACTATTTAACTTGTTACCTGTTTGAATAAATCAACTTAATTACTACCTTCTTGCGTGGACCTCCTCACTACAAACTGCAAGCAAAATAAAGAGGAGTCTCCAGCAGAGTACCTGGTTCATCTATAGGATATTTTTGAAAGGTACTTAGGCATTGCCTAGCCAGCGAAGCACACTCATGAAGCTGTGGGTGCCGCATTTTTGTACGGAGTGTTCCCTAAGGTTTAGGAATAATTGAGTACTATTTGTGCTGGCTGGCAAAAAAAGGGTTTGGCTGAGTACGTCACAGTCACCATCTACTGCAGGACAATGCAAGAAAGAAAAAAGCATTACATTGAATCTATGCTGATGGCTTTGTAAATGTAATCATTTTGATAGACGGTAAAAGGGAGGGGAAGGCGAGTGTTGAATGGAATGTGGAAGGGGGTCAGGGTGGACATGGTGGAGGTTGAGGGGACAGAAACCAAATGAGAAGAAGAGGGGGAAAATGCCTCTCAAAGAGCTTCATGTATTAATTGTGGTCAGTTGTGTCAAATATTGGGTTGTTGTTGGCTGAGGAGGGTGTGAGCCCTTCTCAAGCACCAGCCACAATCCCTGTCTGGGTGAAAAACCAAAGTTACTAAATTAACATCTGCTTAACCCTCTGGTAGAAGGCACAAAAGCAGCCAGGCTTAACGTAGCGGCAACGTGTAAATATTTATGCAGCACACATGAAGTAATAAAGTGTAAATACTACTCCCAAAAAATCCCACATCAATTTAGAAAAATAGAGCAAATTTTAAAAAAAATTGACACCAAAGCGAAATAAATGCAATTAGTAGAATTGTTGATATGCAATTTTAAAGGCTTAGGTAAAAATATTGCTCAAAAGCACAAAGTGCCAATGGTGTCGGACCAGGACAAAGTCACAAGTTCAGGCTGATGCCACGGGTCAAATACAGGGACCAGGTTAGGCCTGCTAAGAGCTGTACCATAGGTCTTTGATGTGGGGCATTACTCCGCACAGTGGCGGTTCTGAGGAGCTATGCAGGTTCCTGCGTCAAGCTGCATTGCACTGCATCAGTTCCAAAGAGGAGCTCCGAGGGTTGTTATGCGAGTTGCATCAAGCTGGTCTGGTTCCAATGCGGAGCTGCAAGGCCTGTGTCAGGTTGCGTCATGTTGCTTCGGTTCTAATGGGGACCACAGCTTGGCTGGCAGAGCACCTTTATCCACATTTCCAAGAGTCCAGGACTGGAGAGGCACAACTTGGGGGGTTAGGACTTACAGCAGGGAGAGTCCAGGTGCACAGTTCAAGGCAGCTGGAGTCTTTTCTGTCACTGAGGCTCCGATCAGGAGGCCACCGAACTAGCCCTTGGAGTCATTCTGGTGGTCCTGGGTTCAAGGTGCAGGTCCAGTCCTTCTTACTCAGGTAGCAGGGCAGCAGAGCAGTCTCTCTTGCAACAGAGCAAACCTTCTTCTGACTCTTCGACAGGTCCAGAAGTGATCTGAAGAGATAGGTATGAGGGTCCTATTGTTATACCTGGTGCCTCTTTTGCAGTAGGAGAAGTTTCTAGAAGTTCCCTTTTCAAAAATGGTTGGAATGTCCTGTCTCACTGCCTTGGGTCCAGCCTAGCTACAGACACAATGGACTAGTGTTAAGTTCTTCGTGTGAAAGCAGGACACATTCTATTTACTTGCAAGTGGTGATGTGCCCAGCTCCGCCCATCCAGGCACACCTAATCCCTCTATTGTGTGTCTATCTGGGAAGAATATACAAAAGTCAACTGCAAACTACACCCAGTCATGTGACCCAGGAACAGCCTGTAGGCAGGGCAGGAAAATGCTATCTAAAGGTGGCATTTTCAAGATTGTGATTCTAAATCCGACTCTACAATTAAAGAGTATTTTAAATTACAAATTCTCAGGCACCAAATATGATGTTCCTACCTGCTCCTGATCAAACGTTAGCACTTATTTAATGTAATAACGTAACCCAATGATGGGAAAGGTAGCCTTCACAATAGTGAAAAACTAATTTGTGAAACCAGGACATATAAAACTTAAAAGTACATGTCTAGCTTTTTAACTACAATGCACCCTGTCCTATGGGCTGTTTGGCGGCTACCTTATAGGTGACTTATATGTAATAAAATGGGAGCTTAAGGATTGGCAAGGGGGTTATTTTGCCAAGTTGAATAGGTCGTTTAAAACTGCTAACAGTTTGCAATGGCAGGCCTGAGACATGTTTTAAGGGGCTACTTAAGTGGGTAGCACAAAAAATGCTGCAGGCCCACTAGTAGCATTTAATTTTCCAGCCATGGGCCTATGGTATACCACTTAACTAGGGATCTAAAAGTAAACTAAATATGCCAATCAGGTGTATGACAATTTTACCATGTTTTAAGGAGTGAGCACAAGAACTTTAGCACTGGTTAAGTGCACAGAGTCTTAAGGACAACAAAAATGAATTTAGCAAAAATAGGAGTGGTGAAGGCAAAAGGTTTGGGGGAACACCACCCTAAGGCTGAAACACCCCTTTACTCCTGATAAAAAGGCTGGTAAGGATGTATACTACTGTGACCAAGATTTGACACCTAATAACAATGTTGCCATACCACATTTGCCCTATAGTACCCAATCCTGCAATCATGTTATCATGTATAACTCTTACTACTAAACGGTTTATGGTTGTTAATTTAAGCTCCCGTTTCTTTTCCATTCCTATACATGAAGACAGCAAGTTTCTCTCTACATTCCAATTCAGCGGAACCCAATTAACATGACAGAGGCTCTCACAAGACTTTACAGAGTTTCCCTCCATCTTTACCCAAGCTCTTTAGAAGGACTTGGCACCCTCGTCTTTTCTGAAGGTTCTACTCTGGTTCAGTATGTAGACGATGTGTTAAATGCTTCTGCGACGTAGATCCAAAGCAAGGTTGATTCATTTGGTCTGATTACTGAATTTGCCAAGAAATGGGATACAGCTTTGAGAGCAAAATTTCAGTTTTGTTTCCCCCATGTTTGAGAATAAGGTCATGCATGACCTGTCCTCTGGGGAGCGCCATCTGTCAGCAGACTCCATCAAAGCCATCTGTGGGTTACTATGCCCAGTAAAAATGTCCCAAATACACACATTCCTGGGGATGGTGTGATATTGCAGAACATGGACAATAGATATGAGGTTTTGCTTCCCTGGTTAAACCCTTCCAGAATTTTGTTAAAGGGGACTCCCCAGAACACTTACAATGGACTGAGGAGACAGAAGAGGCATTATCCTCAGCCCCCTCCCCCCGCACTGGGTTTGCCTGACTACTGCAAATCCTTTACATTGTATTGTCCTGAATGAAACAGAACAGGTGCGCTATTGGGGTATTATTGTAGGACTATGGGGACCAAACCAAATGGACTGCATATATTATTCTATCCTTCATTCTGTTGTCAGCGGTCTCCCACCTTGTTTGCAGTCCGTCAGTGTGGCAACCTACCACCTAGAAGCACCTGAGAACATTGTACTAGGTTCCAATCTCAGAGTAGCAGTTCACAATCCTTAAGTGCCCTACTGCTCACTATGAAAATCCAACATTTGTACACTGCAAGATTGTCCCGATATTAGATTGTATTTCTCTACACCTCCCATATTACCCTAGTTCAATGTACTGCATTCAACTCAGAATAATCCATGCATACCACACAGGCTAGTGAATCCCATGACTGCCTACTTGTTACGAAACCTTTAACTATGCTCAGGATTGATTTCCCTGACACACTCATACCAAATAGCAAACTTGTTTATTATGTAGATAAGTCATGCCTCAGAATCTATGTTGTGAACTTTGTTGCCGGAAATGCTGTATGTCCCTTGTTTGAAAGTGTAAAAAGCTGTCATTTGCCTCAGATACCCTCTGCTCAGATAACTTAACTTATTGCTCTTACTCGTGGTTGTACATTATCCACACAAAAGATTGTTACAGAATTGTAATTTCTGCTCCCCAACCCTGCCGAGTTGTATCATGGATATACCCATATCGAAAGGCACAGTATGATTTTTACACCCATTGGTCTGCGCCCACCCTTGCCTTTGGTTGCCCAACAGTATGGTCACTACTGTGCCACTTACTAAGCCCATGTTATTGTGAACAGGTTAAAGACTATTTCACCTGCCCACCTGACTCATTGAGGCTCTTCTGACTGCCTACAGTTAGATTTTTTTCAGAAGCAGAAGTGGTGCTCCTAATAATTTCTTCTTGTGTTTGTAAGTTCTTTGAATGAGTGGAGGCATACTCTTGTGCCTGTGCAGACACGATTATGGTAGCTAAGAAATTGCTTAGGGATTTCATACCCAGGATTGTCGTGCTGCTGCGGTTGTCAATGATCGTTGAACTCAGTTTGTCTCCTCTATAGTGCAGGATCTATGTAAGGCGTTAGGGAAGAAACAACATTTCCATTGTGTCTATCACCCGTAGTTATCAGACAAGGATGAACCCTACAACGAACCGCTCAGAAGTAAGCTAGCCAGGATTTTGCTGAAAGTAGGCCTGGTGAGATTGTAATTATGCTGGCACAATTCATGTAATTACGGGAGTTTCGCATTACACTTGTTATGCACAATCACCAAAATTATGCCATAACGCCACTTTGTGTAATTACGTGCCATTGTCAGTGAAAATTTAATATGAATTGCTCCATAAAAATTTACTTTGAGCAGCTATTGTTTGCGGTTCTTTGTTCGAATGTGTCCTTGAGCCAACAGTGTATGCAAGTAGGCAATTTGCACTAAAATATAGCACAATTGTCGGATTTGCATTTCTCGTAATTACATGCAATTTTGCTGAAATTGAGTATAAATACACAAAAGCAAATTACGCGAATTTCGTACATCCTTAGCCAAAACCCACCTTAAGCGGGTTAGCACACTACCCCTGGCACTCTGGTCCGTCTGAACCATAGCTTCAAAGAAAACTAAGCCCATATGAGTTTATCATTGGCTTCCCCATTTTACTTTCCTCGAGCCCCATAGTCTCGTCAGCTGCCCTTGTTCTGCAATATTGCAGACAGCTAATTTTTTGTATCTGCAGTTGAGGTTCTAGCTGTCCTGCCTGACTGCCCAACCGAAGCCTTGAATGACCCACTGCCTTTTGAGCAGATCCATGTGTGAAGTGAGTGCATCAATAAAACACTGCTCCATAACACAGGTAGAAAGGTCCCATCAAATATTGCTCACCACAAACACTGCTGTGAAGTGTAGAGGGATTCCTGCCAGGATAGATTTGTACCATTGTAAAAAGAGAACTGAGCCTCTAAGAACACCATCTCCTTTGCACCTGCTATGAGAACTGTTGGTGCCCGCCTTACTGCTCTACTGAACAAATGCAAACAAATACTGCAGGGCTCCAGATTGTGTGTCCAAAGAACACCTTTCAGCTCTAGAATCAGCCCCTCTTTGTCACTGGTACCATCTCTGTCCACAGTAGTTGGCATGCCTTCTACGGTGTGTCAGGGTGTGTCTGGGCCGCTACATTTGCAGCAAACCTTGTTTTCTTGTCTTCTGGATGGTATTTCAATGAGATAAAAGGTGATGGGTTCATTGAAAAGAATCACACTGTGTCTGTTGCCCAACTGCAAGACCAATGGTCTCTATTGAAAGAATACCTTCCTACATACACTTGGTGAAACAGTACAGCCAAGACTTAATTCTCTCGTCTTGTTGAATTTGTACCCACCTGCCCACTGACGCCCAAAGGGGTGCACCTTTGATAGCTGTGCAGTTTGATAAGGAGGAGAAATGTGCTCATGGGTTCTTTCAAGAGGAGGGACAAAGTCACTGACTCGCCTCATTCAACTACTGTGAAGTCAAGACTGTTGGTAGGACATTAGAAGAGGTGGCAAATGTTACTGTAATCACCTTAGAACTCACCTCTGATGACCTAAAAGCACAGAAAACTGTAATCCTGCAAAACTGTGAGACTCTCGATGTTGTCCTGGCTGTCAAGTGTGGAGCATGCATCACTGAAGGTGCATAGTGTTGTTCTAATATACCTAATCAATCTCTTAGTGTTCACAAACAGGTACACTATATTGGATATAGTGTGAAGGAACTGCATAAGATTAATGATAGATTTCACCTGGACAGAGAGAGTAGTTGGTCCTACGTGAAGGGCATTTTAGTGGATATGGTATTGTTAGATCTGTCAGCCTTAGGGTGCTCTTCCTCTAAAACTTTTTGCCTTCCTCCTCCATTTTTGCTGATCTCGTTTTTGCTGGCCTTGGGACTCTGCATACCTTACCACTGCTAATCAGTGCTAAAGTGCATGAGGTCACTCCTTAAAACACGGTAACATTAGCTTATCCCCAATTGACATGTTTACTTTACGTATAAGTCCCTAAGGGCATGCAAATTAAATGCTACTAATGGGCCTGCAGCACTTAATTTGCCACCCACTTAAGTAGCCTTTAAACATGTCCCAGGCCTGCCAGTGCAGCCTTTGTGTGCAGTTCTAAACTACCAATTAGACCTGGCAAAATAAACCTCTTTCCAGGGCCACACTTTCTTTTTTAATACAGATAAGTCACCCCTATGGTAGACCCCAAACAGCTCTAAGGGCATGGTGCAAAATATTTAAAAAGTAGGACATGTAATTTTAAGTTTTTCCTATCCTGGTAGTGAAAAACTCCAAAACCTGTTTGTCATTGCTGCAAGGCCTACCTCTCTCATAGCAGAACATTTGAGTTACCTTATTACCTTTAATCTGTAATTTCCAAATATGGGCAGGTAATGGTGTCTTTGGAATTGTAATGAAAAATCCTAACTCATAATAATTAAGTCGGATTTTAAATTAAAATTTTGAAAATGCCACTTCAGAAAGCTGCAAAAGAACAATTGATGGACAGAATGTTGAACAATGTCAAACATTCACCCCAGTACAGAGATCTGGGCCTAAATCCACAGTTTTTTCCTCCCCATGCCATTCCAGTTTAAACCCAGCCATATGCAAATCAGTCTTGACCTTGCCCCCCATGGGAACAGTCCAGCCCAAACTGCCAGGCCAGGTCCTCCCTGGACCGGAAACAAGCATCCTAGGACCGGTTTCGGGGTTTCACCGCTCATCAACCAGGCTAGTTGACTCCAGTGGCATGGAGACCATAGGATCCACGTCTGGGCATACCCGTCCCACTCGGGTGACAAATGCCCAAAGAACAATTGAGGAACAGAATTTTGAACAATCTCAAACATTCACCCCAGTACAGAGATTTTGGCCTAAATCCATTGGTTTTTTGCTCCCCATGCCATTCCAGCTTAAACCCAGCCATATGGAAATCAGTCTTGACCCTGCTTCCATGGGAACACTTTAGCCCGAACTGCCAGGCCAGATCCTCCCTGGACCGGAAACAAGCATCCTTGGACCGGTTTTGGGGTTTCACTCCTCATCAGGCAGGCTAGCTTGTCTCCAGTGGCATGGAGAGCACAGGATCCACGTCCGGGCATACCCGTCCCACCAGGGGGACCAAAACCGGTCCAAGGATGCTTGTTTCCGGTCCAGGGAAGACCTTGCCTGGCAGTTCGGGCTACACTGTTCCCATGGAAGCAGGGTCAAGACTGATTTCCATATGGCTGGGTCCAAACAGGGGTGGCGTGATGAGCAAAAGAACGATTAATTAATCCCTGATCTTTGTGACTGGGGGTGAATGTTTGCATTGTTCAGCATTCTGTTTATCATTTGTTCCTTTTACTTTTAGAAAGTTGGCATTTTCCTGCCTTAAGCCATTTAGTGCCTACAGCCTGTCTCTAGTCACATGACAGGGTGTAGTTGACTGTTGGGCTTTGTGTATGCCTCCTGGACAGCCACACACAACAGTGAGCTTAGGTGTGCCTGCAAAGGTCATCATTGGCAGGCTGGAAGGGCGGAGCTGGGCACAGCCCTATTTACACTCGAATAGGCTGTGTCCTGCCTCCACACAAAGGGCTGCATACCTCCGGCCGATAGTGTGGAGCAAGGACAGGGAAGACAGGTTGCCTGGGGACTTCAAAGGTAAACCTCTAGAAGCTTCTCCCCCAATTCAAAGGCACAATTGGGTATAAATGCTGGACCTCAGACACCAACTCTTCAGTACATTTCTGGACCTGTGGATACTATGCCTGGAAGAAAGACTGCTGTGCTGCTGAAAGGACTGTAACTCTGCTGGACAGCTGCTCTGAAGGACTGCTGCCCTGCTGTGCTGACCTGCTGCCCTCTTACCTGAGTGAGAAGGACTGGAGCTTCATCTGTTGACCCCATGACCCCGACTCCAAGGGCGAGTTGGCTGTCCTCCGGACTAGAACCTGAGGGTCAGAAGGCTCCAACAACCTTGAACCGAGCACCTGGACACTGTCATCTGTAAGTCTACTCTGCCAAGTGGTGCCACCCCAGTCCTGACCCCCTGGAAGTGGGCCTAAGGTGCTCTGCCAGCCTCTATGTATCCAGCGGAACCGACGCATCTCCTCGGCTGTGCGCCATAACCCCAATCAGAATTGATGTATCACTGCTGATGCGTAGATTGATACCGCCCGCGAAGACCCACACTGCGTCCCAGGCCATACCCTCATCGGAATCGCTGCTGCGCAGAGCACCCTCTGCAAAGGCCCTCCCATCCCTTGTCGGCGACAGCCTGGAAGACTCGGGTGGCCGCATTGCAAATTCGCAGCTCCTCAGAACTTACACACCGCCCCGACTGTGTGACGCATTCTCGATGGTGGACTACACATCACAAGTCCTCAATGACGGGCAACCCCGACGACGACGCAGGACCTCGCACCACAGCTTAGCCGCACCTCAGAACCAAAGAATCTTCAACCCGGATCTTTGCAGCGCTCCACAAAGCAACATTTAATGTACTTTGTTCAATGGGCCTAACTGGCTCCCTGAAACCGGCCTGCGCTCCATCACAGTCGGCCTGAACTTGTGACTGTCCGGGTCCGGTGTGACCAATTATCCACAGTTGGCACTTTTTTTTACTAAAATCTTTAAAGCTGAATATCTCTGGATTTACTGATTGGATTTTTGTCATTTTGGCTTTATTTTATTAATTGAAAATTACTTTGTTTTTCTAAACTAGTGTGGGATTAATTTGTGGTGTGTCTTCACTGTGCTACTGTTTGGAGTGTTGCACAAATACTTTACACATTGCCTCTGAGTTAAGCCTGACTACTCTATGCCAAGCTACCTGAGGGCTGGGCACAGGCTAATTTAGAGTTTTCTTGTGATTTCATCCTCATAAGAATTGTAGTTGTTGCTTGAGAAGGGTTTCATCCCGCTCTATCAGTAACCTAACTTCTTACAGGTATGAAGATTATTGAAATAATGCTTGCTATTTTCACTTTTTATTTTCTCAGATATGTTTTATTACAGGTTTGTATGTGTACTATTCATTGGCCCACCTTTCCTACTCACTATTCCTGAAGACAATGATAGTAGACACAGTAATTTTGAATTCAACATTGAAATGTGCCATGATGACAAACTTAGCCATTACGTTAGTAGATTTATGTCAATAAATTTGATTTAAATATTGCACCATCTGGTGCAAAATGTTGGGGATTTAGAAAACACATATATTTGCTTTGAATATATCATAATAGCTGACGCCATGCTGCTTGGCTGTTGCTATCTTGTCTGCCGACTTTAAACAAAGACTGGTTTGTCTTTGATGTATGTAGCATCTCTTTCAAGCTTGTCTTCACTAAGTGGGAATTCTTAAGAAAGCAAGCTCAGAATCTAGAATTACTCTCTTGTATAGTTATTCAAAGTCTTCTGTACCCTTCCCACAAACTATGTACCTGCAGCATTATCAGATTTTCAGTTTCTGTCATGTGTCTTCCATTTGATGTGTGTATGAAGAAAACCTATAAAACAATCATGTAAAAGATGGGGGTTTCCACTACATGTTCATTGAAATGAGGGCAAATTCTTGCGTCTTTGGCTGGTGATATTTCATTTTGCTTACTTTTTTTTTTTATAAATGTGACCAGCCCTTCAAGTCGGTAAACAAGCAGTTATTATTCTTCCATACTCTCTGAAGACAATAGTACCAATGGAGCCCCTGATAATTTATTTCCCTGGGTCAAAATATCAACATTAACTTCGTTTTGGTCTAAAACTTGATTTAATAAATGTTCACTGTGCAGCTTTCTCAGCCTGCGGAGGACTATAATATTTTTTTATTGTTTATTTGATTTAACTTCAAATTATGCTTGTTGTCTTGAATTCATTCTCAATGGTCTAGTTTGCTTTTGTGATTGATTAGATCCTATTTGGATATTTCATTAATTGACTCCCTAAGGGTTGGATGTGTGTTTTAATAAATTTAAAGGAACCTCTGACTATACATAAATATTTTATCACCCAAGGTCTGATTATTATAGAACACAAGATAGATAAAGGTCACATTTTGGGGAAGGGTGTTAAAGAGACTATTAATGCTGATTGTTTATTTGCATTGATCCGCTGAAAGTAGTGTAGGAGCAACTTAGAGATTATAGCTATGAAGAGCCTGTAGAGGTAGACCTTTTCATGCTGCCATAATAATAGTGGCTATTATTTTGTTCTTAGATCCTATCAGAGATATTACCATAATGGAGTGGCATTTCACACCCATTAAGGATTGATGCTGTGCATGTGTTGTCTTGTATCCTGGGCTTTCAAGGAGAAAGGTTTCTTAGTTCTGAACCCCCTTTTGCCACCACATTATAAGAGAATGTTGGAGAGATAAGAGGTTAATTAGATGTTTCCTTTGTAAGACAAACACCCCAGTATAAACTTTTGATCTAAAGACCATAAGCCCGACTCCATCTTGAGCAGGCTGAGACTCTATTTTCTTTATTTTTGCAGAACCATCATCATATCTCCCCTTGACACAGATGTCGCCTGTCCATATCTTTCCAAGAACCTGTGAAAGTGTCATGTCACTCAGACAATGACATTAACAAGACACCTGAATGTGACATAAGTCTGGAATAAGTGCCTAGTTATCTCTATTTCAAGGTCAGACAAGGACAATAGCCAAAACATTGAAGTCTGAATTGATGTATTTTTACGTTATTTGTTTAGAAGAATGCATCTTTGACTTGCATCTTGAGGCACATTGGTTATACCAGACATTCCTAAGGTTAGGTCAGAAATTCCAATCTTAGAAAAGTACAGTATAAATGGGCTGCCGCTTGACTACTTGTGAGGAGAGGTGTCCGCGCCACAAATCTTGCAAGATTCTGCGGAGAAGAACTCGACTGCCTGGGAGGAAAGGTGCTGATGAGATGTGTATTTACCTTTTGCAGGGAACAGTCTTCCTAACTTTTGAGAACTACAGCGTTTTGCTGTAAAAAGGTATGCAGTGTGCTGATTCTCCTTAAGAAACTCTAGATGCAAGTTATACTACTCCATGCTCTCCTAGTGTAGTGCATAGAAGTACATTTCAGGGTGTTAGGATTTTAGATGACATTTTAACTCTGGTAGGACTATCCTTTTATTCTTATTGTTCCCAACCTTCATTTGTGCTGTTTTAATTATATTTTGTGTGGTTATTTTAGATGAGCTATGCAACTAAATGAGTCTGTTGAAATAAAATGCTTTTTAGCTAAAGTGTCTTTTCTCAGTGCAGTTTGTGTGTAGGATATTGAGAAAAATGAAATAGGTTTGTTTCCAGTCACCATGGCGCCAATGGATCCCTGTATATGGACTGTTAATAACCTAAAAGCATGGACTCCACTTCAACTATGTATTGGGTGGAGTTCTGCGGGCCAGAATAACCTGTCTTTCACATTCAAGCATTGGTGCATTGAACAAAGTTCACTGAGCCAAAGTCTCAGTTCATGCATTACATTATTCTTCGCACTAGAAGAAATCAATGAAAATTGATGAGAATAGGGGTGAAATAGTCAAACAACTTAGAGAATGAAAAATATAAGGTTTTCGGATGGAGAGCTGCTCTGATTGAGCTGAGAGCAGCATGTTGTAATCCAGTGAGCATGATGCTTTCAAAGTTCAATCATGACAGAATCAAGATTTTTGCTACAGAGGGCATGTATTTGCAAATTGGATGCTTCAGTGGCTTTGTATAGCTAAGGAATCATATAAATGAAAGTCATATGAGGTTCCAGTGAGTACAAAAGATAGTGAGAACAGTGCGATTTTCAATTGCTTTATTAGCTATGTCAAAGACAAAAGACTTCAGTCTCTAGTGGGCTGAGTGTAAGGAAATGTTTGGCCATCCATGACTGTACAACCACAAAACATAGTAAAAGGATATCATATACTGAAATTTGGGTGTTGTCAGGGTATTGGTGGATCGCAAGACTCATTCCCTCACAGTCTGCTCATGATTCCAGCTACAAGTTGAAGAGTGCTAAAATGGAGAGGTAAGTGACCCCACAGTTAGAAGGGAACTAGATACGAGATATTTCCATCAATCTTCACTATTCAGAAATAACTGACTGGAAAGGAAGAAACCTAGTTTAAAACTGAAAAAGTAAACTAAAAAGCAATGAGATTTTTTAAAAGGGAAAACCTATGAGATGCTCTTTAATCAGTGTTTTACTTGAAATTACAAACTGAAACAATACTGATGCAGTTGTGGGATGATTCATTTTGAAAAGAACATACGTTCTCTGAGTGAGAAAGTTGATTATTAGTTGGGGTGGATGGTATTCCACCTCAAGGAATAAGGTCACTATTCTTGTTATGTCCAGTAAAGATTTCTGTAATTTAAACCCAAGCTCATCCCCAGGTAGAAATGGCACAGAGGAGACTGGCTTAAATTAAGAGAATAAATTAAGCATTTATTAGGGGCAACATCATTTACCAAGCAGTGCCTTTACAATGCAGACGTGTTCCTTTAGCATGCAAGTCATTACAATGACTTGCTTTAGGGAACGCGGTGTTGGACTAGTGTTGGATTTTAAAGTCCAACACCTTCCCTACTGATTCACACACTAGAGTTGGAATAGTAAATTATACTATTCCAAAGTCCAGCGCTTCGCTAAAGCTAGTTGTTGTAACGACTTGCCTGCTAAAGGAACACGTGGTAACGATGCGTTAGGTGTACTGCCCGCGTTGTTAATGCATGCGTGGTTCCATCATACAACCATTTAGAAGTCCCAAAACAGTTAAAAAGTTAAAAACACACCATACCAACAATCCCACCCCAAGTTATACATATAGAGAATAATTAAGAAAATGACACAGAACCTCAAAAATCCAAATAGGGGAACCAGAGAAATGAATTGTGAAAGTATCAATTTTCAAATAACATCAAAAGCATTAAGCGCCAACCTCGGCCATTTTGTTGCACTTGACTGGGACCACAATTTAAGGCCAACCACGATGGAGTAGCAGTTGGATACAAAACCAGGTTTGTCCTGGTTGGAAGCTTTGCCTTTGGATTGGTTTCTGATATGGAAGCCAAAAATCCTCAGCGGGGTATAAGCAATACCGGTGAAGCGATTGATTTTTAGCAGGAAGACTAAGAGAGTGAGAGATTCCAAATGTTGCGCCTATAGAAGGTCCCCTGCCAGCCGGTTACATTCGGCACTTTAACCCAGTGATGATGTCTACATTCGAACATAGTCACTTTTTAGGAGCTCTGATTCCTCTAGCAGGACAAGGCTTCAAGGTGTAGCAGAACAAGGCTCAACGAGGCTGGATACCCTCTCTGCGGCGTTCCGCTGACACAGATTTTCTGCTGCCGAAAAGCTCTGAAATGGAGCAACCTGAATCTTCGACCCAGGATGTTAGGAGGAGAACACTTTGACACAGCCAATTGCCCTAGGACCTTAGGAACAGCACTTAGGGGTCAAGACTCACTCCAGCAGAAGCCACCAGCAGAGTCCAGGGCAGGTTTAGTTGGAACTGATCAGCTAGGCTGTACAGGAAAAGTGGCTTCTTGCAGCTTATGTGTCCCTGTAGCTTATGAGGAGGTCAGCCAACTGACCACTGGAGTCTACTTCTTTGACCTGAGTACAAGTGGGAGCAGGTCCAGCTTTTCAGGTCTCAACAGCAGGTGCACTCCTTCTTCTGTCTTCAACAGGTCCAGGGTGTTATGAAGAAGCTGCTCAGTGGTGATTCATTTATGTCTCGCACTAGCATGTGGGTGGGGTGATTTCTGGCCCCTTCCTAACTAAAAGTAAAAACTTCCCAGGGGGTGACTCTACCCACATTTGCAGCAGTTCCAGTGTGCTCTACTGCAAACAATCTCATAATGCCCATCTCAGCCTAAAGCCAAGATGGTGAAATCCTTCTTCTTTTGCGCAGAGCTGTGTGCCATCCCAGATGTATGGCCCCTCCTCTGTGGCCACTTTAAACTAGTTCTGGGGGTAGCTCCTCTCCCACCAGGATTGGTGCCTGCCAAAAGGGGGAACAAATAAGGGCCCTGCCCATATGTCAGCCTAACATTTGGCTGTGATAGGGTAGGCCTCTTTAAAGTTAATCAAGTTCTTGGACACAGACCAGATGGTCCACCTGCCAGAGGAAAAGAACACCTTCCTGCACCCAGAGCCTTTGCCCCAGCTCTGAAATAAGTTCTCACCTCATCAAGGGGGCTATTCAGCTCACAGGTGACAGTTGGAATTCATGCAAATGGGTCTCTTAGGCCTAAGACAGGGGAAAGGCAACTTTCTAAAAGTACCTTTTCCAACATGTTTATTACAAACCTGATTTTACAAGTGAATTAGGCTTATAATAAATGTTTTTAAAAGTTCAAGCATGAAATGTATAGCTGTCTCCTAGCTGTAGATAAAATTACCAGATCTGATACTGTAGTCCAATACTTTCCTATGGAACAGCTAACCTGCTACAGTGAAAATAGCTTTTGGGGCATTTTCCCTATGAAGACCTATTTAACATTAAACATTTACATGTCCTACCTTTCAGTACCATACACCCTGCCTTAAGGATATTAAGGCCTACTTATGAGTGACTCAGTGATATATAAAAGGAAGGTTTCGTTCTGTCAAAAGATGCTATTTTGATAGGTTGGATTTGCAATTTTAATACTTCACAGTCAGACTACAATCGTAAGCCTGCAGTCATGTTTGCACTGTCACTGTAATGGGTGGCACAATGGGCGCTATAGTCCACTAGTGACATTTAACCTAAAGACCCAAGATACACTTGGCACCACATACTAGGGACGTATACATAAATTAAACATGCCAAATAGGATTATAGCTAATTCCAACATGGTTTAGGGGTCAAACTACATGCACTGGGGCCTGATTAACACAGCCCAAGTGCACAGAGCCAAAGAAACTGCAGCATCAGTCCAAAAAATAGGGGTGATCATGAAAAAAGAGCCATTTTCCAACACTCTCTTTAACTCTTCAACAGGGTGGACCATCGGATCCTCTGAAATGGTTTTGGATAGTAGCTCGAGTGTGGGAGCAGGCTATGATGTGGTTTCATTCCCTTCTGCAAAATAAACAGAACTGTGTGAGATTGCTGAACGTCTGTCTCCACAGGAGTCACCATTGTAAAGAAGGAGCATTTTTATTAAAGCAGGTCATTTGTTGGATTCTCTTCTGAACAATTGAAATCTTTGTTTTCCAAATTTTATGTAATTTTCAAAACTCACTGCTTTTCCTAATCGCCCACTGTGTTTTGCAGAAAATGGGTTTTACTATGCCCAAGAACAACTAGTTATTGTTAAGTGATGGTCAATCAGTGTGTGAGTGACCCAGAGTGATAGCATACACAAGTGAGTATGTGAGATTGGAGATTGTGGGCGACTGATGGCAAGACAATGATTATGCAATTGCCTTTAAACATGTGAATTCACACTACTGCTCTCTTTAAGCAGTACATGTCAATGGCAGCAAAACGAAGAGACAGTGATTAGGTCTGACCTACACAAATAATGTCCTTATAGCTTATATTCAGCCTCCACAATCCCCACCGTTCTCATCTGTACAGACAGTACCTATAGTTTTGACACCAGTATGCTAAAGCAATTAGGGGCATATTAACAATGCGGCGATAAAAAATGATCGCCGCTTTTGCGGCCGTTTCGGCCGAAAAGCAGCGATAATTATATCGCCTTATCAGCAAAGACACGCTATCGCGTGTTTTGCTGATTTTGCTCCCGTTCCAGCACGCCTACCTTCGCATCGCTAATGAGATGCAAAGTAGGCGTGTCTGTGGAAACAACATGGGTAAATATCGCGAAGGCAGCTTCGCGATATTTACAATGCGAGGAAGTGATTATTTTAATCGCGTTAAGTATGCTTAACGCAGGAATTTAACGTCTGTTAAATTCCTGACTAAAGCATACTTAACATGGGAGGTGGATTCATGTGATACGACCACAGGGTCGTATCATCAAATATATCGTCGTTTTACATGGAACATCGCTGGAAAACCAGCGATGTTCCATGGAAAAGAGCGCTATCGCTGGAATATACATCGCCATGGCGCTAAGCGTTGTTAATACAACGCTAGCCTGGCAAAATATTCCAGCGATAGAAAAAAATGCGGTATACAAGGTCAGCGATAATTATCGATTTTCTCTCGGTTTAGCAAGACATTATTGTGCAAAATGCCCTCTTTCACTGCAATACAAAGATTTAATTTATTTTTTGTTTTCTTTCCTCTGCAGTGAAAGGACCACGCAAGCCCCCAATCTACATGGGTTTTGTGTTATCCTCTTTCTTAGAGTATGACTCTTTTCACTCAGACCACACTACTGGCAGTCTGGGGTCCTCTCCGGAATGTCCAATTAAACTATGGCTAAGCGTGACAACTAAGTTAATGAACACTAACCCCTTATAAAACAGGGAAATCCTATTTTCCTCTGGCCACTGGGTTTTCGTAACTAGCCTACAAAAAGCAGTAATGTAGATAAGGAGGTCCTTACTGTCCTGACAGAGTTTTAGCAACTCATTTTCACTGGCCTGGACAAAAGTGTTCATAGCAAAGAGGCGATGCATTACCTCCTTAAGCCTTTCAATATCATGTAAAACCAGGTCTTTACTTTCAATGAGTGGAATAGCCCAACCAGCAGCTGTACCCCCGGGATAGGATATGATCAAGGCTATTCTATCAGTATTCGAGGGAAAGGCTCCTCGTTTACAAAGAAACTGTAAATGGCACTGATTCCAAAATGTATTGAAATTGTGACTATCCCCAAAAATGTCTTCAGGTGGGGCCAAGGGCCCTGGTACTGGAGCAGTAACTGTGACAGTAACAGGATTAGCGTTTCCGATATTGGAGGAGCTTGTTAGGTTTTCCCAAATCGCTAAAGTGTACGTGTGGTGGAACTGGACATGTGCTCTTGCGAACCGCCCCAGTCCCCACCTCAAATGACCATGGTGAAGGGCAAGAGTGACACCTGACCAGCTCATCCTTAAGCGACTGATTTTCCAGTCGCAAGGACTTAACTTCTTGCCGTACATTCCTAAAAACCCTTATTGACTATAAAACAGTTGGGGTGTCCTCGGGCACGGCTTGGGCCAGGCCCTAAACTTATATCGGGTGATCAATGTCGTCCGGGTGGTGGAAGCATGCAAGGCTTGGCCTTCTGTCATGCACTCACCTGGTTCGAACTACCGAGGCGACACTGGAGCCGATGCTGGACCTACTATCCCACCCGAAGACAATGCAAGTCGAGAAACCGAAACCTTAGAACTCACACTGTCCTCCTGGGGAAATGGGGGTTGGGATAAAATAAGAAAAGAGAGACTTGCTGTACTGGATCTAATAAGTAGCTGTGCGACACTGCGTAACAGGAGTTGTCACTTCTGAGACCTTCTAAGATTGCAAGGTAAATGTGGACTGGACCAGAACTGCGATGAGGCAATGCAATGGAAGTAACAAGAGGAGGCAGATACCATCCATACACCTACAAGTCTTTACATACAATGAACACCTATTAACTATAGTGACTCAAACTTACAAGTTTCATCGGCACTCGGCATAAGAGCAGAAATACCAAAATCATAGATTGGAGATTAGCATTACTAGGAATAAACTTCAAACACAAATTGGAGTTATTGGCACTCCTAGGAATAAACTTGAAACACAGATTGGAGTTATTGCCACTCCTAGAAATAAACTTGAAATACAGATTGGAGTTATTGGCCCTCCTAGAGATAAACCTGAAGCAGAGGTGGAAGTGACTTGCACTCCTAAGGATACACTTGGAGCAACAGGTTTTAGTGGCTTGCACTCCTAGGGATACACTAAGGGCCCGATTCACAGAACTAACTTAAGACAAAATCCTAAACTTACTACCATTTTGGTATTCACAGAAGGCACTTACTCATTTTGGTATTCACAGAAGGCACTTACTTACTCATTTTGAGTAACTTACTCATTTTGAGTAACTTACTCATTTTGTGTAACTTACTCATTTTGTGTAACTTACACATTTTGGTATTCACAGAAGGCACTTACTCATCAATGAGTAAGTGCCTTCTGTGAATACCAAAATGAGTAACTGACTCATTTTTAGTAACTTACTCATTTTGTGTAACTTACTCATTTTGGTATTCACAGAAGGCACTTACTCATTGATGAGTAAGTGCCTTCTGTGAATACCAAAATGAGTAAGTTACACAAAATGAGTAAGTTACTCAAAATGAGTAAGTAAGTGCCTTCTGTGAATACCAAAATGAGTAAGTGCCTTCTGTGAATACCAAAATGGTAGTAAGTTTAGGATTTTGTCTTAAGTTAGTTCTGTGAATCGGGCCCTCAGAACACAGGGTGGGGTACAATGTTGATGCATAAATCAAAGACTCCGAAGTGCTTTCTCTTGGCACTACTGTTCATCACACTAACATAGGACTAAAGTCTTGAATTCTTTGGTGACAGTTCCAACATCAAGGTTGTAGGGAGGGTCCAGGCTATAAACACACAAGAAGCGCTGGAGTAATTCGCAGAGAGAAAAAGATTATAGTCTTTGAAGACGGGAATACTTGGTCCTGTTTTACTACTGTAGGAGATTTAGTGCGCACGAACATGATATCAAGTACTTAGCCAAGTTCTCCAACTTGTCCTAAGTTCGAAGATGATTTCAAAAGCCTTGACTCAGAGATGTGGGGGTCCAGAGTAGCTGTGCAGCAAGAGCCAGGAGGAAGACGTTGAAGGAGCGGGTGCCACGAGAACCACTGGTTTGGGTGGACTTGAAGGTGACTGGAGCACTTCTTGGTTCTGGAAGGATTCTTCAGGTGAGTGGGAAGGGTGAAACGTGTTCTGCATAGACAAGGCCAAACCATGATTCTGGTTTGGGTAGGGTTTATATACCCACTCAAAGGCTCTATGGATGTAGCTAGATCACGTACAGCATGTGGGGCACATGGCCGTCTGGAAGGTTCTCGAACCTTGGAGAAAACACGTGTTAGTACACTCTCTATGACCAAAAGAATGAGCAGGTGCAACTAGTTGATCAGAACCAAATAACAGGAAACTAATGTATCGTTTTTGCTCAAACGTGCATAGTGGAAAATAACACTAAAACCACAGTAATAGGAAGAGCAAGGCTTGCCATTGGCTCACAGGATTCTGGGGAAAGATTGCAGGGACTAAATGGAAAACTACACCAAGGCCCTAGAAACAGCAAGAGTAGTTAATCCATTGATTCAAGGGAAGTGGGGAATGCTTGCAGGGGTTCAAGCGTTATGGAAATTATGGGTGCTGAGAAAGCATCGGTCATGAGGGTGCTGGAGAAGCATCAGTCATGAGGGTGCTGGGGAAACATTAGCCATGAGAAATGCTGGGGGCGCATCAGTCATGAGGGAGCTAGTGGGAACACTAGCCATGAGGAATGCTCGGTGGCAATCAGTCATGAGGGAATCGAGGAAACACTAGCCATGAAGGATGCTGGGGGTGCATCAGTCATGAGGGAGGTGTTGAGAAAAACAGTTATGAGGGATGCTGGGGAAGCATCAGTCATGGGGAGTGTTGGGGGAACATTGGTCATGAGGATGCCAGGGAAGCATCAGTCAGGAATATCATAGCGTGCATAGGGCGCCATAGGTTAAAGGGGGTCTCCAACCTTTTTCTGTAATAATAGCTACTTATGGTCAATGATAATCATCCCAAGCTACTAATACTGTTAGAGATGTAATAGTTACCACATCAGACAAGACTACTTTAGGGGCTTCCAGATGCAAAAATTAGAAGCAGTGATCATTTCAGTGCATCAGGCACGGTTGCTAACAGTAATGGAAAAATGCTTTGTCAATGTGGAATGCCTCTAGATGGGTACTACAATAAAGCCATAGCTGCAATGGCCCTAGCACAAAGTTAACAATATTAGCAAAAGTCTCCCCAACACTGGTTGATTTTCAACCCTCAAATAGGAGCTTAAAATATATTTTGGAAATTCACCCATTTTTCTGCAAACACCAGCATATGAGTTTTGAACATTATATACACAATTTTGTCTTGAGTACCTGCTTTAAAATTTGAGTATGCATGTATTGATTCAAACAAGCAAATGCTTCTAATTTATTTGACTAGGCTGCGGATAGGAAAGCTACTTACAGGTAGCTGGAGAGCTACCAGTAGCTCATGAGCTACTTGTTGGAGAAGCCTGGGTTAAAGCAACATGAGCCCTGCATGCAAGACAACTATGCAAATTACGCAAGAGGGGGTTGTGACAGAGAGGATGCAGGAGGGGGTTGTGACAACCAGCAGCTGCACAATGGATCTTAGATCTGCAAAGGCATGAGTGGCAGTGTACCTCCTTCTCTTTTACATTTCTTAGCAATGCAGGCTTCTCAGCAGTCATTTCAATCTGATCTTGAATCGTAATGGAAAGACACCCAACCTTCCTGTCCCTAGTGTAATCATTCTCGTGCCAGGCACAAAGTTCCTGCTGGAAGAAATGGTGAGCAGTTTCCAGGCTCTAAACGACCTAAAATCTTAAGAAAGGGGCATTTGTAGGGACCTAACCAATCAGCCAGGTTAGGAGCAGTACTTGAACATTGTGGGAGCTCTAACCAGGTTTTTCTTGTTTAAACTAGAGTTTAGTTTCTTAGAATAGAATGTCCCATAATACCCAAGGGACTGAGGATATAAGTCTCCAGGACAAAAAATGATTAAATCTGGAGAAGGGAGGGCAAATCTGATTGCATCAGGTACATTCTGCCCAACAACATTCATATCATGAGGGACTAGCACACCAATAAGAGAATGCTCTGCAGAGCTCACCAGGCAGAGCTCACTGGTTGTTCCACATCAGGTGACCCTGAAATTCAAGGTGCAGCAGAATCATTCCCCTTTCTGTCCATACAAATAAACCCCTATCTACCTGGGTAACCTGCTGTTGTGAGACGACCGAAATTCGAAGTTCTTAATGCTACTTATAATTTGACTTCTACAAGATATATATTTCCGTCCAGGTCTTTCTTTGACTTGACAGTGTGAAAATTATGTGACTCATAGCAAGGACGCTTGCAACAGAAGGGGGACGCTTGTAGCAAAAGGAGGGGGCCAAGGACTACAAGCCCCAACAACAACACCAGCAGCAGCCTGGCTGCCCACGTCATTTCCATGCCAGGAGGTGCATAAACTCTGGTGCGTTCACCTGCTGCATGGGACACTTGCAGCAGAAGGAGGGGGCCAAGGACTACAAGCCCCAACAACAAGGCCAGCAGCAGCCTGGCCTCCCACGTCATTTCCGCGCCAGGAGGCACATAAACTCTGGTGCGTTCTCCCGCTGCGTGGGATGCTTGCATCAGAAGGAGGGGGCCAAGGACTACAAGCCCCAACAACAACGCCAGCAGCAGCCCGGTCACCCACGTCATTTCCGTGCCAGGAGGCGCATAAACTCTGTTGCATTCTCCCGCTGTCCGGGACGCACGCGGGCCGTGCCAGGGTAAAGCCCGGGCCAAGGACAGGCCCATCCACACCCGTCATAGCCCGGAAGAGGTTGGGCTGTGCCACCCCCCTGAGAACTGCTTTCCCGGTCTTACAAGGTACTATGCACTTCTGGGTAGCTATCATAATGCCTTCCTTTTAATGTACATCTAGCGGGCCAGAGGATATTCATCTTTTATTGAGTGTTGATTGGAAATGGGGATAAGGAAAGTTGTTGTTGACAGTGGGTTGGAGAGGGGCAATTGTGTGCTTGACCGTGTTGACGATTTACTGGAAGAGTGTGAGGAAATTCTAGACCCCAGCCATAGCCCGGATGTACCCCTTTCACGCACAAGTTATAGAGTACAAAAACGCATCCCCTCTATGTTCAGGAAACACAATACATGAAGTAGTAGGCCTAAACAATCAATGCTACCTCTTACTGTGACAGCAAATTTAGTTACTCCTACACCTCACAACTCACCCGACACAGGCCTTATTTGTAGTGCTAGGTTTACACCCCTTCAAGGTTTGGCTGATGACTCGAGGGAGGGGAGGTGGCGATAGGTGTGGGGAATGCAAGGGGTGACCCAGTTCCCATTGGGATAGCCCCGCTTGACTCTAATGCCCTTATGATCATAAGCGACCTGAGAGCTGAAGTTAATGTGCCGAGATCCCTAATTGGAGAATTCACAGGGCAGGTCAAGCTTATTTTGGCAAGAGGTGGGGGATTTACCAAGCAGTATACTCAGATCACCAATCTCCCTGATAAAGGACCACTTCCTGCCTACGCAGTGTCTTGGCATTCCCCCCCTAGAGTTTCCCCCGTATGAAGTAAGCGTAGTTATTCTGAAGTCGCCTCACACAGGGAGCCCCTGGCGACCAGAATAGTGCAACAACAAACAGCGAGGGGCCCTACTGTACACAGGGGGTCATCATATGCTAATGTCCATTTGCCTAGGAGCAACCCGGGTCCTAAACCAAAGGTACGGGAGGGCCAAGATCTACCGGCCCTTAAAAGTATTTTCATGATTAATGTGCCTAAAGTTGCCACCCACCAGAGTCATGAAGGAGAGGACTCCCTTATAAACAAAACAATTCACTGGATCCGTCACGTGAGAGGTTGCAGATCAGTGATAAGGGAAGATATTCTGCGAGCTAGAAGGCTTACCTGACCCAACAATCCTATGGATTGTATTGAATTGTGTTTGACAGATGGGAAGTTGGCCCATAATTTAATTGCCTTGGAAGCGGGATTCCCTCCTCCCCCAAACCATTGGACATCCAATTTAAATATTGTTTGCCTCAAAGCCCTCCGTTTCCCGGCATCCATTCTCTTTCTCCATATTCAGGAAAAGATTATAACCGAGCAGCCAACGATTGACTCCAGATCCGAGTCGGTCGTTCGCCCTGAGAGCCTTCATCGGTTCTCCCTTCAAAAGGCTACCCTATCATTCCAATACGTAGCCAGTTGGATACGGGTAGCACTGAAACCATCTTGAACCAAGAAGCCTTGTCCAAAAGGGTCTTAGTTGCCACCAATCTTGAGTCATCTACTGTAATCTCATTTGCTAGCCTTTCATAGCTCTATGCTCATTGGATCAACTACATCGAAACTACAGGAAAGCTGGAGCATAACCCCCAAACATGTCCCAGGCTACGTAGAGTTCCACCGACCCACATGTTCCAATAAACCAGGGCGTCCTGCTTGGGGTCTGTTAATTGGGGTTTGTATTGCGCTACACTGTATAATTTGTGAGCTGCCCACCAACATCCCTGATATCTTAGGCATCCAACTTAAAGGCAAAAATTGTGCCTTTCTTGACATCTATAATGTATATGCTAGAGGAACTGGGGGTAAGAGGTCTGCTACTTCACAAGAACTTGTAGAACTCCTGGACGAGAGGGCCCCATTGTGCCCCTTGATCATAGCAGGGGACTTTAACGTAACATTCAAACTATTGGAAAGGGGGGATGTCTGTGGAACCAGGGAGAAGGATGACCTGTGGCAGGTCCCCCATCTTGACTTACCCCCTATCAAAAAATGGACCCCATTGGCACTCCAACTCAATGCCTTATCTCTGGAATTTGGATTGAGGGCCACAAATGGGCGAACCAACTCTGAGAAAACGGGAGCAAGTACATTTAATAGAACCAACAATATAAGCCTTATAGATTAGTTTTTGATAGATCTACGGCTATAGCCTGGGGTGATCGACATGGCAGTTGGATCAAATGTTGATAGCGACCACAACCCATTGAGTCTAAGTTTGAAGTCGCCTTGGGGTGAGCCTCCCTTTTGCCCTAGACCAGATTTAATAACAAGGGGCCCAAGATGATTCTGGATGAAGGCAAGCTGCACCAAATTAAACAAGATTTACTCGTATGTTCAGCAGAGATCTTGGCTCTAACCAAGCAGCTGGGAGGGCTGAACGAGATTTCGGACAGCCATACTGTAGTCGTCTGTCTATTACTTTATTCATTACTGTCTATGATGTCACTGCCATGGTGACAGAATGTGTTGGTTTGAATACCAGGGTCAGTTATTGTAGTTCCCTGGAAGCTGTGGAGATGAACAATCATTAAATGAAGTGCTCTTACACTTACCTGTCTCTGTGTAATCACTACAAAATTGGTGACGAGTTGGACTGTTCCCCTCTCCCTCCACGTGTGCTGCACTGGAGTATTTTGTTTTCTCTTTGGTCTGCGGCTGCTGTTTCAAGTGTTATCTCTCTGACTCCTGCTTCGATGTCAGCGCAACTTGAAAGACTGCTATTTTCTCCCTCTTTGGCATCATTGTGAGTGTCTGGTACACTGGAGTATGCTTGTTGCAAGGAAAATAAGCAAAGGAAGGTCAGCGGTCTTAGTGTGCCTCCAGTGAGTCTCCACATACTTCTCTGTGTGCCAGGGAGTGAGCGATCTGCATCCGGAGTGCTCCGCTCTTCTTGTATGCCGTTATTCTCTTCTGCAACTGTTGTGGCACTAACTGTGAGTCATTTTGAGTCTCCTTGTGGTGTGTGGTGTTCCGGCGCTGCGTTAATGGCACGCGTGTAACCGGCTGCTCAGAGGTCCTTTCGCAATCAAGTCCAGTCCCGTATGGTGACGCAATAGAATGTTCCTGCAGTGTTGGTGAACGCAGGAAGCGCGTCACTGTGTGAGTCAAAGGTATTCGTGGTATTCCTCTATGCATCCAACGCGTCGTAGTGAGGCGCGTTACTGTGCTAGTCATCACGCGATGAAGTCATCACGTCTTGTAGTCAAAGGTCTCCGTGGCAACGCATCATAGGGCGTATCAACACGCTGTTGGTTGGATCGTGGCCTGTTATTTAACTTCGGACCTCTTTCTGTGGTACGCCTTTCGTGATCTTTTCCATGCTCTGCTTGTGTTTGTACACAAATAAGTCCATCATCACAGATGCATTTGAACGTCTCTGAGCAAGTCATTGGATCAAGTTTCATCAGAGCGCTCCTGCATCTAAACTGATTTTTTTTTGTTTACAGGCTGCCGGTGGTTTTCAGCTTTATTCATTCTCGTGAGTTACTGTGATTGTGATACCAAGGATATTACAGCTCGCATTAGTGCTTTGACTCTGTGCTGCCTTTGGCGCAACGTGAAGGAGATCTCTTCTTGCCTTTGTGTCTTTATCAGCGCAGTTGTTATCTTTATCCTCAAGCATTTTGGCTGCATTGATTTTGTAATCACATTCAAAACACACAAGATGATGGACGGAATGCTGCACATTGGCAAACATTCACCCCCAGTCACAGATCTGGGTTTAATCCATCGTTATTTTGCTTCACCACGCCACCCCAGTTCAGACATAGCCATATGCAAATCAGTCTTGACCCTGTGCCTCATGGGAACAGTCCAGACCGAACTGCCAAGCCATGTCTTCCCTGGACCGGATTCTAGCATCCTAGGACCGGTTTCAGGCTATCAGCCTTCATCAGCCAGGATAGCTTGACTCCAGTGGCGTAGTGAGCACGGGACCCACGTCTGGGCATACCCTTCCCACATAGGGCGAAATGCAAAACACACAAGATGATGGACGGAATGCTGCACATTGGCAAACATTCACCCCCAGTCACAGATCTGGGTTTAATCCATCCTTATTTTGCTTCACCACGCCACCCCAGTTCAGACATAGCCATATGCAAATCAGTCTTGACCCTGTGACTCATGGGAACAGTCCAGACCGAACTGCCAAGCCATGTCTTCCCTGGACCGGAATCAAGCATCCTAGGACCGGTTTCAGGCTATCAGCCTTCATCAGCCAGTATAGCTTGACTCCAGTGGCGTAGTGAGCACGGGACCCACGTCTGGGCATACCCTTCCCACGTAGGGCAAAACACACAAGATGGTGGACGGAATGCTGCACATTGGCAAACATTCACCCCCAGTCACAGATCTGGGTTTAATCCATCGTTATTTTGCTTCACCACGCCACCCCAGTTCAGACATAGCCATATGCAAATCAGTCTTGACCCTGTGCCTCATGGGAACAGTCCAGACCAAACTGACAAGCCATGTCTTCCCTGGACCGGAATCAAGCATCCTAGGACCGGTTTCAGGCTATCAGCCTTCATCAGCCAGGATAGCTTGACTCCAGTGGCGTAGTGAGCACGGGACCCACGTCTGGGCATACCCTTCCCACATAGGGCGAAATGCAAAACACACAAGATGATGGACGGAATGCTGCACATTGGCAAACATTCACCCCCAGTCACAGATCTGGGTTTAATCCATCGTTATTTTGCTTCACCATGCCACCCCAGTTCAGACATAGCCATATGCAAATCAGTCTTGACCCTGTGCCTCATGGGAACAGTCCAGACCGAACTGCCAAGCCATGTCTTCCCTGGACCGGAATCAAGCATCCTAGCACCGGTCTCAGGCTATCAGCCTTCATCAGCCAGGATAGCTTGACTCCAGTGGCGTAGTGAGCACGGGACCCACGTCTGGGCATACCCTTCCCACATAGGGCGAAATGCAAAACACACAAGATGATGGACGGAATGCTGCACATTGGCAAACATTCACCCCCAGTCACAGATCTGGGTTTAATCCATCGTTATTTTGCTTCACCACGCCACCCCAGTTCAGACATAACCATATGCAAATCAGTCTTGACCCTGTGCCTCATGGGAACAGCCCAGACCGAACTGCCAAGCCATGTCTTCCCTGGACCGGAATCAAGCATCCTAGGACCGGTTTCAGGCTATCAGCCTTCATCAGCCAGGATAGCTTGACTCCAGTGGCATAGTGAGCACGGGACCCACGTCTGGGCTTACCCTTCCCACATAGGGCGAAATGCAAAACACACAAGATGATGGATGGAATGCTGCACATTGGCAAACATTCACCCCCAGTCACAGATCTGGGTTTAATCCATCGTTATTTTGCTTCACCACGCCACCCCAGTTCAGACATAGCCATATGCAAATCAGTCTTGACCCTGTGACTCATGGGAACAGTCCAGACCGAACTGCCAAGCCATGTCTTCCCTGGACCGGAATCAAGCATCCTAGGACCGGTTTCAGGCTATCAGCCTTCATCAGCCAGGATAGCTTGACTCCAGTGGCGTAGTGAGCACGGGACCCACGTCTGGGCATACCCTTCCCACATAGGGCGAAATGCAAAACACACAAGATGATGGACGGAATGCTGCACATTGGCAAACATTCACCCACAGTCACAGATCTGGGTTTAATCCATCGTTATTTTGCTTCACCACGCCACCCCAGTTCAGACATAGCCATATGCAAATCAGTCTTGACCCTGTGCCTCATGGGAACAGTCCAGACCAAACTGCCAAGCCATGTCTTCCCTGGACCTGAATCAAGCATCCTAGGACCGGTTTCAGGCTATCAGCCAGGATAGCTTGACTCCAGTGGCGTAGTGAGCACGGGACCCACGTCTGGGCATACCCTTCCCACATAGGGTGAAATGCAAAACACACAAGATGATGGACGGAATGCTGCACATTGGCAAACCTTCACCCCCAGTCACAGATCTGGGTTTAATCCATCGTTATTTTGCTTCACCACGCCACCCCAGTTCAGAAATAGCCATATGCAAATCAGTCTTGACCCTGTGCCTCATGGGAACAGTCCAGACCGAACTGCCAAGCCATGTCTTCCCTGGACCGGAATCAAGCATCCTAGGACCGGTTTCAGGCTATCAGCCTTCATCAGCCAGGATAGCTTGACTCCAGTGGTGTAGTGAGCACGGGCCCCACGTCTGGGCATACCCTTCCCACATAGGGCGAAATGCAAAAACACACAAGATGATGGACGGAATGCTGCACATTGGCAAACATTCACCCCCAGTCACAGATCTGGGTTTAATCCATCGTTATTTTGCTTCACCTCGCCACCCCAGTTCAGACATAGCCATATGCAAATCAGTCTTGACCCTGTGCCTCATGGGAACAGTCCAGACCGAACTGCCAAGCCATGTCTTCCCTGGACCGGAATCAAGCATCCTAGGACCGGTTTCAGGCTATCAGCTTTCATCAGCCAGGATAGCTTGACTCCAGTGGCGTAGTGAGCACGGGACCCACGTCTGGGCATACCCTTCCCACATAGGGCGAAATGCAAAACACACAAGATGATGGACAGAATGCTGCACATTGGCAAACATTCACCCCCAGTCACAGATCTGGGTTTAATCCATCGCTATTTTGCTTCACCATGCCACCCCAGTTCAGACATAGCCATATGCAAATCAGTCTTGACCCTGTGCCTCATGGGAACAGTCCAGACCGAACTGCCAAGCCATGTCTTCCCTGGACCGGAATCAAGCATCCTAGGACCGGTCTCAGGCTATCAGCCTTCATCAGCCAGGATAGCTTGACTCCAGTGGCGTAGTGAGCACGGGACCCACGTCTGGGCATACCCTTCCCACATGGGGCGAAATGCAAAACACACAAGATGATGGACGGAATGCTGCACATTGGCAAACATTCACCCCCAGTCACAGATCTGGGTTTAATCCATCGTTATTTTGCTTCACCACGCCACCCCAGTTCAGACATAACCATATGCAAATCAGTCTTGACCCTGTGCCTCATGGGAACAGTCCAGACCGAACTGCCAAGCCATGTCTTCCCTGGACCGGAATCAGGCATCCTAGGACCGGTTTCAGGCTATCAGCCTTCATCAGCCAGGATAGCTTGACTCCAGTGGCATAGTGAGCACGGGACCCACGTCTGGGCTTACCCTTCCCACATAGGGCGAAATGCAAAACACACAAGATGATGGATGGAATGCTGCACATTGGCAAACATTCACCCCCAGTCACAGATCTGGGTTTAATCCATCGTTATTTTGCTTCACCACGCCACCCCAGTTCAGACATAGCCATATGCAAATCAGTCTTGACCCTGTGACTCATGGGAACAGTCCAGACCGAACTGCCAAGCCATGTCTTCCCTGGACCGGAATCAAGCATCCTAGGACCGGTTTCAGGCTATCAGCCTTCATCAGCCAGGATAGCTTGACTCCAGTGGCGTAGTGAGCACGGGACCCACGTCTGGGCATACCCTTCCCACATAGGGCGAAATGCAAAACACACAAGATGATGGACGGAATGCTGCACATTGGCAAACATTCACCCACAGTCACAGATCTGGGTTTAATCCATCGTTATTTTGCTTCACCACGCCACCCCAGTTCAGACATAGCCATATGCAAATCAGTCTTGACCCTGTGCCTCATGGGAACAGTCCAGACCAAACTGCCAAGCCATGTCTTCCCTGGACCGGAATCAAGCATCCTAGGACCGGTTTCAGGCTATCAGCCTTCATCAGCCAGGATAGCTTGACTCCAGTGGCGTAGTGAGCACGGGACCCACGTCTGGGCATACCCTTCCCACATAGGGCGAAATGCAAAACACACAAGATGATGGACGGAATGCTGCACATTGGCAAACCTTCACCCCCAGTCACAGATCTGGGTTTAATCCATCGTTATTTTGCTTCACCACGCCACCCCAGTTCAGAAATAGCCATATGCAAATCAGTCTTGACCCTGTGCCTCATGGGAACAGTCCAGACCGAACTGCCAAGCCATGTCTTCCCTGGACCGGAATCAAGCATCCTAGGACCGGTTTCAGGCTATCAGCCTTCATCAGCCAGGATAGCTTGACTCCAGTGGTGTAGTGAGCACGGGACCCACGTCTGGGCATACCCTTCCCACATAGGGCGAAATGCAAAACACACAAGATGATGGACGGAATGCTGCACATTGGCAAACATTCACCCCCAGTCACAGATCTGGGTTTAATCCATCGTTATTTTGCTTCACCACGCCACCCCAGTTCAGACATAGCCATATGCAAATCAGTCTTGACCCTGTGCCTCATGGGAACAGTCCAGACCGAACTGCCAAGCCATGTCTTCCCTGGACCGGAATCAAGCATCCTAGGACCGGTTTCAGGCTATCAGCTTTCATCAGCCAGGATAGCTTGACTCCAGTGGCGTAGTGAGCACGGGACCCACGTCTGGGCATACCCTTCCCACATAGGGCGAAATGCAAAACACACAAGATGATGGACAGAATGCTGCACATTGGCAAACATTCACCCCCAGTCACAGATCTGGGTTTAATCCATCGTTATTTTGCTTCACCACGCCACCCCAGTTCAGACATAGCCATATGCAAATCAGTCTTGACCCTGTGCCTCATGGGAATAGTCCAGACCGAACTGCCAAGCCATGTCTTCCCTGGACCGGAATCAAGCATCCTAGGACCGGTTTCAGGCTATCAGCCTTCATCAGCCAGGATAGCTTGACTCCAGTGGTGTAGTGAGCACGGGACCCACGTCTGGGCATACCCTTCCCACATAGGGCGAAATGCAAAACACACAAGATGATGGACGGAATGCTGCACATTGGCAAACATTCACCCCCAGTCACAGATCTGGGTTTAATCCATTGTTATTTTGCTTCACCACGCCACCCCAGTTCAGACATAGCCATATGCAAATCAGTCTTGACCCTGTGCCTCATGGGAACAGTCCAGACCGAACTGCCAAGCCATGTCTTCCCAGGACCGGAATCAAGCATCCTAGGACCGGTTTCAGGCTATCAGCTTTCATCAGCCAGGATAGCTTGACTCCAGTGGCGTAGTGAGCACGGGACCCACGTCTGGGCATACCCTTCCCACATAGGGCGAAATGCAAAACACACAAGATGATGGACAGAATGCTGCACATTGGCAAACATTCACCCCCAGTCACAGATCTGGGTTTAATCCATCGTTATTTTGCTTCACCACGCCACCCCAGTTCAGACATAGCCATATGCAAATCAGTCTTGACCCTGTGCCTCATGGGAACAGTCCAGACCGAACTGCCAAGCCATGTCTTCCCTGGACCGGTATCAAGCATCCTAGAACCGGTTTCAGGCTATCAGCCTTCATCAGCCAGGATAGCTTGACTCCAGTGGCGTAGTGAGCACGGGACCCACGTCTGGGCATACCCTTCCCACATAGGGCGAAATGCAAAACACACAAGATGATGGACGGAATGCTGCACATTGGCAAACATTCACCCCCAGTCACAGATCTGGGTTTAATCCATCGTTATTTTGCTTCACCACGCCACCCCAGTTCAGACATAGCCATATGCAAATCAGTCTTGACCCTGTGCCTCATGGGAACAGTCCAGACCAAACTGCCAAGCCATGTCTTCCCTGGACCGGAATCAAGCATCCTAGGACCGGTTTCAGGCTATCAGCCTTCATCAGCCAGGATAGCTTGACTCCAGTGGCGTAGTGAGCACGGGACCCACGTCTGGGCATACCCTTCCCACATAGGGCGAAATGCAAAACACACAAGATGATGGACGGAATGCTGCACATTGGCAAACATTCACCCCCAGTCACAGATCTGGGTTTAATCCATCGTTATTTTGCTTCACCATGCCACCCCAGTTCAGACATAGCCATATGCAAATCAGTCTTGACCCTGTGCCTCATGGGAACAGTCCAGACCGAACTGCCAAGCCATGTCTTCCCTGGACCGGAATCAAGCATCCTAGCACCGGTCTCAGGCTATCAGCCTTCATCAGCCAGGATAGCTTGACTCCAGTGGCGTAGTGAGCACGGGACCCACGTCTGGGCATACCCTTCCCACATAGGGCGAAATGCAAAACACACAAGATGATGGACGGAATGCTGCACATTGGCAAACATTCACCCCCAGTCACAGATCTGGGTTTAATCCATCGTTATTTTGCTTCACCACGCCACCCCAGTTCAGACATAACCATATGCAAATCAGTCTTGACCCTGTGCCTCATGGGAACAGCCCAGACCGAACTGCCAAGCCATGTCTTCCCTGGACCGGAATCAAGCATCCTAGGACCGGTTTCAGGCTATCAGCCTTCATCAGCCAGGATAGCTTGACTCCAGTGGCATAGTGAGCACGGGACCCACGTCTGGGCTTACCCTTCCCACATAGGGCGAAATGCAAAACACACAAGATGATGGATGGAATGCTGCACATTGGCAAACATTCACCCCCAGTCACAGATCTGGGTTTAATCCATCGTTATTTTGCTTCACCACGCCACCCCAGTTCAGACATAGCCATATGCAAATCAGTCTTGACCCTGTGACTCATGGGAACAGTCCAGACCGAACTGCCAAGCCATGTCTTCCCTGGACCGGAATCAAGCATCCTAGGACCGGTTTCAGGCTATCAGCCTTCATCAGCCAGGATAGCTTGACTCCAGTGGCGTAGTGAGCACGGGACCCACGTCTGGGCATACCCTTCCCACATAGGGCGAAATGCAAAACACACAAGATGAAGGACGGAATGCTGCACATTGGCAAACATTCACCCACAGTCACAGATCTGGGTTTAATCCATCGTTATTTTGCTTCACCACGCCACCCCAGTTCAGACATAGCCATATGCAAATCAGTCTTGACCCTGTGCCTCATGGGAACAGTCCAGACCAAACTGCCAAGCCATGTCTTCCCTGGACCTGAATCAAGCATCCTAGGACCGGTTTCAGGCTATCAGCCAGGATAGCTTGACTCCAGTGGCGTAGTGAGCACGGGACCCACGTCTGGGCATACCCTTCCCACATAGGGTGAAATGCAAAACACACAAGATGATGGACGGAATGCTGCACATTGGCAAACCTTCACCCCCAGTCACAGATCTGGGTTTAATCCATCGTTATTTTGCTTCACCACGCCACCCCAGTTCAGAAATAGCCATATGCAAATCAGTCTTGACCCTGTGCCTCATGGGAACAGTCCAGACCGAACTGCCAAGCCATGTCTTCCCTGGACCGGAATCAAGCATCCTAGGACCGGTTTCAGGCTATCAGCCTTCATCAGCCAGGATAGCTTGACTCCAGTGGTGTAGTGAGCACGGGCCCCACGTCTGGGCATACCCTTCCCACATAGGGCGAAATGCAAAAACACACAAGATGATGGACGGAATGCTGCACATTGGCAAACATTCACCCCCAGTCACAGATCTGGGTTTAATCCATCGTTATTTTGCTTCACCTCGCCACCCCAGTTCAGACATAGCCATATGCAAATCAGTCTTGACCCTGTGCCTCATGGGAACAGTCCAGACCGAACTGCCAAGCCATGTCTTCCCTGGACCGGAATCAAGCATCCTAGGACCGGTTTCAGGCTATCAGCTTTCATCAGCCAGGATAGCTTGACTCCAGTGGCGTAGTGAGCACGGGACCCACGTCTGGGCATACCCTTCCCACATGGGGCGAAATGCAAAACACACAAGATGATGGACGGAATGCTGCACATTGGCAAACATTCACCCCCAGTCACAGATCTGGGTTTAATCCATCGTTATTTTGCTTCACCACGCCACCCCAGTTCAGACATAACCATATGCAAATCAGTCTTGACCCTGTGCCTCATGGGAACAGTCCAGACCGAACTGCCAAGCCATGTCTTCCCTGGACCGGAATCAGGCATCCTAGGACCGGTTTCAGGCTATCAGCCTTCATCAGCCAGGATAGCTTGACTCCAGTGGCATAGTGATCACGGGACCCACGTCTGGGCTTACCCTTCCCACATAGGGCGAAATGCAAAACACACAAGATGATGGATGGAATGCTGCACATTGGCAAACATTCACCCCCAGTCACAGATCTGGGTTTAATCCATCGTTATTTTGCTTCACCACGCCACCCCAGTTCAGACATAGCCATATGCAAATCAGTCTTGACCCTGTGACTCATGGGAACAGTCCAGACCGAACTGCCAAGCCATGTCTTCCCTGGACCGGAATCAAGCATCCTAGGACCGGTTTCAGGCTATCAGCCTTCATCAGCCAGGATAGCTTGACTCCAGTGGCGTAGTGAGCACGGGACCCACGTCTGGGCATACCCTTCCCACATAGGGCGAAATGCAAAACACACAAGATGATGGACGGAATGCTGCACATTGGCAAACATTCACCCACAGTCACAGATCTGGGTTTAATCCATCATTATTTTGCTTCACCACGCCACCCCAGTTCAGACATAGCCATATGCAAATCAGTCTTGACCCTGTGCCTCATGGGAACAGTCCAGACCAAACTGCCAAGCCATGTCTTCCCTGGACCGGAATCAAGCATCCTAGGACCGGTTTCAGGCTATCAGCCTTCATCAGCCAGGATAGCTTGACTCCAGTGGCGTAGTGAGCACGGGACCCACGTCTGGGCATACCCTTCCCACATAGGGCGAAATGAAAAACACACAAGATGATGGACGGAATGCTGCACATTGGCAAACCTTCACCCCCAGTCACAGATCTGGGTTTAATCCATCGTTATTTTGCTTCACCACGCCACCCCAGTTCAGAAATAGCCATATGCAAATCAGTCTTGACCCTGTGCCTCATGGGAACAGTCCAGACCGAACTGCCAAGCCATGTCTTCCCTGGACCGGAATCAAGCATCCTAGGACCGGTTTCAGGCTATCAGCCTTCATCAGCCAGGATAGCTTGACTCCAGTGGTGTAGTGAGCACGGGACCCACGTCTGGGCATACCCTTCCCACATAGGGCGAAATGCAAAACACACAAGATGATGGACGGAATGCTGCACATTGGCAAACATTCACCCCCAGTCACAGATCTGGGTTTAATCCATCGCTATTTTGCTTCACCACGCCACCCCAGTTCAGACATAGCCATATGAAAATCAGTCTTGACCCTGTGCCTCATGGGAACAGTCCAGACCAAACTGCCAAGCCATGTCTTCCCTGGACCGGAATCAAGCATCCTAGGACCGGTTTCAGGCTATCAGCTTTCATCAGCCAGGATAGCTTGACTCCAGTGGCGTAGTGAGCACGGGACCCACGTCTGGGCATACCCTTCCCACATAGGGCGAAATGCAAAACACACAAGATGATGGACAGAATGCTGCACATTGGCAAACATTCACCCCCAGTCACAGATCTGGGTTTAATCCATCGTTATTTTGCTTCACCACGCCACCCCAGTTCAGACATAGCCATATGCAAATCAGTCTTGACCCTGTGCCTCATGGGAATAGTCCAGACCGAACTGCCAAGCCATGTCTTCCCTGGACCGGAATCAAGCATCCTAGGACCGGTTTCAGGCTATCAGCCTTCATCAGCCAGGATAGCTTGACTCCAGTGGTGTAGTGAGCACGGGACCCACGTCTGGGCATACCCTTCCCACATAGGGCGAAATGCAAAACACACAAGATGATGGACGGAATGCTGCACATTGGCAAACATTCACCCCCAGTCACAGATCTGGGTTTAATCCATTGTTATTTTGCTTCACCACGCCACCCCAGTTCAGACATAGCCATATGCAAATCAGTCTTGACCCTGTGCCTCATGGGAACAGTCCAGACCGAACTGCCAAGCCATGTCTTCCCAGGACCGGAATCAAGCATCCTAGGACCGGTTTCAGGCTATCAGCCTTCATCAGCCAGGATAGCTTGACTCCAGTGGCGTAGTGAGCACGGGACCCACGTCTGGGCATACCCTTCCCACATAGGGCGAAATGCAAAACACACAAGATGATGGACGGAATGCTGCACATTGGCAAACATTCACCCACAGTCACAGATCTGGGTTTAATCCATCGTTATTTTGCTTCACCACGCCACCCCAGTTCAGACATAGCCATATGCAAATCAGTCTTGACCCTGTGCCTCATGGGAACAGTCCAGACCAAACTGCCAAGCCATGTCTTCCCTGGACCTGAATCAAGCATCCTAGGACCGGTTTCAGGCTATCAGCCAGGATAGCTTGACTCCAGTGGCGTAGTGAGCACGGGACCCACGTCTGGGCATACCCTTCCCACATAGGGTGAAATGCAAAACACACAAGATGATGGACGGAATGCTGCACATTGGCAAACCTTCACCCCCAGTCACAGATCTGGGTTTAATCCATCGTTATTTTGCTTCACCACGCCACCCCAGTTCAGAAATAGCCATATGCAAATCAGTCTTGACCCTGTGCCTCATGGGAACAGTCCAGACCGAACTGCCAAGCCATGTCTTCCCTGGACCGGAATCAAGCATCCTAGGACCGGTTTCAGGCTATCAGCCTTCATCAGCCAGGATAGCTTGACTCCAGTGGTGTAGTGAGCACGGGCCCCACGTCTGGGCATACCCTTCCCACATAGGGCGAAATGCAAAAACACACAAGATGATGGACGGAATGCTGCACATTGGCAAACATTCACCCCCAGTCACAGATCTGGGTTTAATCCATCGTTATTTTGCTTCACCTCGCCACCCCAGTTCAGACATAGCCATATGCAAATCAGTCTTGACCCTGTGCCTCATGGGAACAGTCCAGACCGAACTGCCAAGCCATGTCTTCCCTGGACCGGAATCAAGCATCCTAGGACCGGTTTCAGGCTATCAGCTTTCATCAGCCAGGATAGCTTGACTCCAGTGGCGTAGTGAGCACGGGACCCACGTCTGGGCATACCCTTCCCACATAGGGCGAAATGCAAAACACACAAGATGATGGACAGAATGCTGCACATTGGCAAACATTCACCCCCAGTCACAGATCTGGGTTTAATCCATCGCTATTTTGCTTCACCATGCCACCCCAGTTCAGACATAGCCATATGCAAATCAGTCTTGACCCTGTGCCTCATGGGAACAGTCCAGACCGAACTGCCAAGCCATGTCTTCCCTGGACCGGAATCAAGCATCCTAGGACCGGTCTCAGGCTATCAGCCTTCATCAGCCAGGATAGCTTGACTCCAGTGGCGTAGTGAGCACGGGACCCACGTCTGGGCATACCCTTCCCACATGGGGCGAAATCCAAAACACACAAGATGATGGACGGAATGCTGCACATTGGCAAACATTCACCCCCAGTCACAGATCTGGGTTTAATCCATCGTTATTTTGCTTCACCACGCCACCCCAGTTCAGACATAACCATATGCAAATCAGTCTTGACCCTGTGCCTCATGGGAACAGTCCAGACCGAACTGCCAAGTCATGTCTTCCCTGGACCAGAATCAGGCATCCCAGGACCGGTTTCAGGCTATCAGCCTTCATCAGCCAGGATAGCTTGACTCCAGTGGCATAGTGAGCACGGGACCCACGTCTGGGCTTACCCTTCCCACATAGGGCGAAATGCAAAACACACAAGATGATGGATGGAATGCTGCACATTGGCAAACATTCACCCCCAGTCACAGATCTGGGTTTAATCCATCGTTATTTTGCTTCACCACGCCACCCCAGTTCAGACATAGCCATATGCAAATCAGTCTTGACCCTGTGACTCATGGGAACAGTCCAGACCGAACTGCCAAGCCATGTCTTCCCTGGACCGGAATCAAGCATCCTAGGACCGGTTTCAGGCTATCAGCCTTCATCAGCCAGGATAGCTTGACTCCAGTGGCGTAGTGAGCACGGGACCCACGTCTGGGCATACCCTTCCCACATAGGGCGAAATGCAAAACACACAAGATGATGGACGGAATGCTGCACATTGGCAAACATTCACCCACAGTCACAGATCTGGGTTTAATCCATCGTTATTTTGCTTCACCACGCCACCCCAGTTCAGACATAGCCATATGCAAATCAGTCTTGACCCTGTGCCTCATGGGAACAGTCCAGACCAAACTGCCAAGCCATGTCTTCCCTGGACCGGAATCAAGCATCCTAGGACCGGTTTCAGGCTATCAGCCTTCATCAGCCAGGATAGCTTGACTCCAGTGGCGTAGTGAGCACGGGACCCACGTCTGGGCATACCCTTCCCACATAGGGCGAAATGCAAAACACACAAGATGATGGACGGAATGCTGCACATTGGCAAACCTTCACCCCCAGTCACAGATCTGGGTTTAATCCATCGTTATTTTGCTTCACCACGCCACCCCAGTTCAGAAATAGCCATATGCAAATCAGTCTTGACCCTGTGCCTCATGGGAACAGTCCAGACCGAACTGCCAAGCCATGTCTTCCCTGGACCGGAATCAAGCATCCTAGGACCGGTTTCAGGCTATCAGCCTTCATCAGCCAGGATAGCTTGACTCCAGTGGTGTAGTGAGCACGGGACCCACGTCTGGGCATACCCTTCCCACATAGGGCGAAATGCAAAAACACACAAGATGATGGACGGAATGCTGCACATTGGCAAACATTCACCCCCAGTCACAGATCTGGGTTTAATCCATCGTTATTTTGCTTCACCACGCCACCCCAGTTCAGACATAGCCATATGCAAATCAGTCTTGACCCTGTGCCTCATGGGAACAGTCCAGACCGAACTGCCAAGCCATGTCTTCCCTGGACCGGAATCAAGCATCCTAGGACCGGTTTCAGGCTATCAGCTTTCATCAGCCAGGATAGCTTGACTCCAGTGGCGTAGTGAGCACGGGACCCACGTCTGGGCATACCCTTCCCACATAGGGCGAAATGCAAAACACACAAGATGATGGACAGAATGCTGCACATTGGCAAACATTCACCCCCAGTCACAGATCTGGGTTTAATCCATCGTTATTTTGCTTCACCACGCCACCCCAGTTCAGACATAGCCATATGCAAATCAGTCTTGACCCTGTGCCTCATGGGAACAGTCCAGACCGAACTGCCAAGCCATGTCTTCCCAGGACCGGAATCAAGCATCCTAGGACCGGTTTCAGGCTATCAGCCTTCATCAGCCAGGATAGCTTGACTCCAGTGGCATAGTGAGCACGGGACCCACGTCTGGGCTTACCCTTCCCACATAGGGCGAAATGCAAAACACACAAGATGATGGATGGAATGCTGCACATTGGCAAACATTCACCCCCAGTCACAGATCTGGGTTTAATCCATCGTTATTTTGCTTCACCACGCCACCCCAGTTCAGACATAGCCATATGCAAATCAGTCTTGACCCTGTGACTCATGGGAACAGTCCAGACCGAACTGCCAAGCCATGTCTTCCCTGGACCGGAATCAAGCATCCTAGGACCGGTTTCAGGCTATCAGCCTTCATCAGCCAGGATAGCTTGACTCCAGTGGCATAGTGAGCACGGGACCCACGTCTGGGCATACCCTTCCCACATAGGGCGAAATGCAAAACACACAAGATGATGGACGGAATGCTGCACATTGGCAAACATTCACCCACAGTCACAGATCTGGGTTTAATCCATCGTTATTTTGCTTCACCATGCCACCCCAGTTCAGACATAGCCATATGCAAATCAGTCTTGACCCTGTGCCTCATGGGAACAGTCCAGACCAAACTGCCAAGCCATGTCTTCCCTGGACCTGAATCAAGCATCCTAGGACCGGTTTCAGGCTATCAGCCAGGATAGCTTGACTCCAGTGGCGTAGTGAGCACGGGACCCACGTCTGGGCATACCCTTCCCACATAGGGTGAAATGCAAAACACACAAGATGATGGACGGAATGCTGCACATTGGCAAACCTTCACCCCCAGTCACAGATCTGGGTTTAATCCATCGTTATTTTGCTTCACCACGCCACCCCAGTTCAGAAATAGCCATATGCAAATCAGTCTTGACCCTGTGCCTCATGGGAACAGTCCAGACCGAACTGCCAAGCCATGTCTTCCCTGGACCGGAATCAAGCATCCTAGGACCGGTTTCAGGCTATCAGCCTTCATCAGCCAGGATAGCTTGACTCCAGTGGTGTAGTGAGCACGGGCCCCACGTCTGGGCATACCCTTCCCACATAGGGCGAAATGCAAAAACACACAAGATGATGGACGGAATGCTGCACATTGGCAAACATTCACCCCCAGTCACAGATCTGGGTTTAATCCATCGTTATTTTGCTTCACCTCGCCACCCCAGTTCAGACATAGCCATATGCAAATCAGTCTTGACCCTGTGCCTCATGGGAACAGTCCAGACCGAACTGCCAAGCCATGTCTTCCCTGGACCGGAATCAAGCATCCTAGGACCGGTTTCAGGCTATCAGCTTTCATCAGCCAGGATAGCTTGACTCCAGTGGCGTAGTGAGCACGGGACCCACGTCTGGGCATACCCTTCCCACATAGGGCGAAATGCAAAACACACAAGATGATGGACAGAATGCTGCACATTGGCAAACATTCACCCCCAGTCACAGATCTGGGTTTAATCCATCGCTATTTTGCTTCACCATGCCACCCCAGTTCAGACATAGCCATATGCAAATCAGTCTTGACCCTGTGCCTCATGGGAACAGTCCAGACCGAACTGCCAAGCCATGTCTTCCCTGGACCGGAATCAAGCATCCTAGGACCGGTCTCAGGCTATCAGCCTTCATCAGCCAGGATAGCTTGACTCCAGTGGCGTAGTGAGCACGGGACCCACGTCTGGGCATACCCTTCCCACATGGGGCGAAATGCAAAACACACAAGATGATGGACGGAATGCTGCACATTGGCAAACATTCACCCCCAGTCACAGATCTGGGTTTAATCCATCGTTATTTTGCTTCACCACGCCACCCCAGTTCAGACATAACCATATGCAAATCAGTCTTGACCCTGTGCCTCATGGGAACAGTCCAGACCGAACTGCCAAGCCATGTCTTCCCTGGACCGGAATCAGGCATCCTAGGACCGGTTTCAGGCTATCAGCCTTCATCAGCCAGGATAGCTTGACTCCAGTGGCATAGTGAGCACGGGACCCACGTCTGGGCTTACCCTTCCCACATAGGGCGAAATGCAAAACACACAAGATGATGGATGGAATGCTGCACATTGGCAAACATTCACCCCCAGTCACAGATCTGGGTTTAATCCATCGTTATTTTGCTTCACCACGCCACCCCAGTTCAGACATAGCCATATGCAAATCAGTCTTGACCCTGTGACTCATGGGAACAGTCCAGACCGAACTGCCAAGCCATGTCTTCCCTGGACCGGAATCAAGCATCCTAGGACCGGTTTCAGGCTATCAGCCTTCATCAGCCAGGATAGCTTGACTCCAGTGGCGTAGTGAGCACGGGACCCACGTCTGGGCATACCCTTCCCACATAGAGGCGAAATGCAAAACACACAAGATGATGGACGGAATGCTGCACATTGGCAAACATTCACCCACAGTCACAGATCTGGGTTTAATCCATCGTTATTTTGCTTCACCACGCCACCCCAGTTCAGACATAGCCATATGCAAATCAGTCTTGACCCTGTGCCTCATGGGAACAGTCCAGACCAAACCAAACTGCCAAGCCATGTCTTCCCTGGACCGGAATCAAGCATCCTAGGACCGGTTTCAGGCTATCAGCCTTCATCAGCCAGGATAGCTTGACTCCAGTGGCGTAGTGAGCACGGGACCCACGTCTGGGCATACCCTTCCCACATAGGGCGAAATGCAAAACACACAAGATGATGGACGGAATGCTGCACATTGGCAAACCTTCACCCCCAGTCACAGATCTGGGTTTAATCCATCGTTATTTTGCTTCACCACGCCACCCCAGTTCAGAAATAGCCATATGCAAATCAGTCTTGACCCTGTGCCTCATGGGAACAGTCCAGACCGAACTGCCAAGCCATGTCTTCCCTGGACCGGAATCAAGCATCCTAGGACCGGTTTCAGGCTATCAGCCTTCATCAGCCAGGATAGCTTGACTCCAGTGGTGTAGTGAGCACGGGACCCACGTCTGGGCATACCCTTCCCACATAGGGCGAAATGCAAAAACACACAAGATGATGGACGGAATGCTGCACATTGGCAAACATTCACCCCCAGTCACAGATCTGGGTTTAATCCATCGTTATTTTGCTTCACCACGCCACCCCAGTTCAGACATAGCCATATGCAAATCAGTCTTGACCCTGTGCCTCATGGGAACAGTCCAGACCGAACTGCCAAGCCATGTCTTCCCTGGACCGGAATCAAGCATCCTAGGACCGGTTTCAGGCTATCAGCTTTCATCAGCCAGGATAGCTTGACTCCAGTGGCGTAGTGAGCACGGGACCCACGTCTGGGCATACCCTTCCCACATAGGGCGAAATGCAAAACACACAAGATGATGGACAGAATGCTGCACATTGGCAAACATTCACCCCCAGTCACAGATCTGGGTTTAATCCATCGTTATTTTGCTTCACCACGCCACCCCAGTTCAGACATAGCCATATGCAAATCAGTCTTGACCCTGTGCCTCATGGGAATAGTCCAGACAGCACTGCCAAGCCATGTCTTCCCTGGACCGGAATCAAGCATCCTAGGACCGGTTTCAGGCTATCAGCCTTCATCAGCCAGGATAGCTTGACTCCAGTGGTGTAGTGAGCACGGGACCCACGTCTGGGCATACCCTTCCCACATAGGGCGAAATGCAAAACACACAAGATGATGGACGGAATGCTGCACATTGGCAAACATTCACCCCCAGTCACAGATCTGGGTTTAATCCATTGTTATTTTGCTTCACCACGCCACCCCAGTTCAGACATAGCCATATGCAAATCAGTCTTGACCCTGTGCCTCATGGGAACAGTCCAGACCGAACTGCCAAGCCATGTCTTCCCAGGACCGGAATCAAGCATCCTAGGACCGGTTTCAGGCTATCAGCTTTCATCAGCCAGGATAGCTTGACTCCAGTGGCGTAGTGAGCACGGGACCCACGTCTGGGCATACCCTTCCCACATAGGGCGAAATGCAAAACACACAAGATGATGGACAGAATGCTGCACATTGGCAAACATTCACCCCCAGTCACAGATCTGGGTTTAATCCATCGTTATTTTGCTTCACCACGCCACCCCAGTTCAGACATAGCCATATGCAAATCAGTCTTGACCCTGTGCCTCATGGGAACAGTCCAGACCGAACTGCCAAGCCATGTCTTCCCTGGACCGGTATCAAGCATCCTAGAACCGGTTTCAGGCTATCAGCCTTCATCAGCCAGGATAGCTTGACTCCAGTGGCGTAGTGAGCACGGGACCCACGTCTGGGCATACCCTTCCCACATAGGGCGAAATGCAAAACACACAAGATGATGGACGGAATGCTGCACATTGGCAAACATTCACCCCCAGTCACAGATCTGGGTTTAATCCATCGTTATTTTGCTTCACCACGCCACCCCAGTTCAGACATAGCCATATGCAAATCAGTCTTGACCCTGTGCCTCATGGGAACAGTCCAGACCAAACTGCCAAGCCATGTCTTCCCTGGACCGGAATCAAGCATCCTAGGACCGGTTTCAGGCTATCAGCCTTCATCAGCCAGGATAGCTTGACTCCAGTGGCGTAGTGAGCACGGGACCCACGTCTGGGCATACCCTTCCCACATAGGGCGAAATGCAAAACACACAAGATGATGGACGGAATGCTGCACATTGGCAAACATTCACCCCCAGTCACAGATCTGGGTTTAATCCATCGTTATTTTGCTTCACCATGCCACCCCAGTTCAGACATAGCCATATGCAAATCAGTCTTGACCCTGTGCCTCATGGGAACAGTCCAGACCGAACTGCCAAGCCATGTCTTCCCTGGACCGGAATCAAGCATCCTAGCACCGGTCTCAGGCTATCAGCCTTCATCAGCCAGGATAGCTTGACTCCAGTGGCGTAGTGAGCACGGGACCCACGTCTGGGCATACCCTTCCCACATAGGGCGAAATGCAAAACACACAAGATGATGGACGGAATGCTGCACATTGGCAAACATTCACCCCCAGTCACAGATCTGGGTTTAATCCATCGTTATTTTGCTTCACCACGCCACCCCAGTTCAGACATAACCATATGCAAATCAGTCTTGACCCTGTGCCTCATGGGAACAGCCCAGACCGAACTGCCAAGCCATGTCTTCCCTGGACCGGAATCAAGCATCCTAGGACCGGTTTCAGGCTATCAGCCTTCATCAGCCAGGATAGCTTGACTCCAGTGGCATAGTGAGCACGGGACCCACGTCTGGGCTTACCCTTCCCACATAGGGCGAAATGCAAAACACACAAGATGATGGATGGAATGCTGCACATTGGCAAACATTCACCCCCAGTCACAGATCTGGGTTTAATCCATCGTTATTTTGCTTCACCACGCCACCCCAGTTCAGACATAGCCATATGCAAATCAGTCTTGACCCTGTGACTCATGGGAACAGTCCAGACCGAACTGCCAAGCCATGTCTTCCCTGGACCGGAATCAAGCATCCTAGGACCGGTTTCAGGCTATCAGCCTTCATCAGCCAGGATAGCTTGACTCCAGTGGCGTAGTGAGCACGGGACCCACGTCTGGGCATACCCTTCCCACATAGGGCGAAATGCAAAACACACAAGATGAAGGACGGAATGCTGCACATTGGCAAACATTCACCCACAGTCACAGATCTGGGTTTAATCCATCGTTATTTTGCTTCACCACGCCACCCCAGTTCAGACATAGCCATATGCAAATCAGTCTTGACCCTGTGCCTCATGGGAACAGTCCAGACCAAACTGCCAAGCCATGTCTTCCCTGGACCTGAATCAAGCATCCTAGGACCGGTTTCAGGCTATCAGCTTCATCAGCCAGGATAGCTTGACTCCAGTGGCGTAGTGAGCACGGGACCCACGTCTGGGCATACCCTTCCCACATAGGGTGAAATGCAAAACACACAAGATGATGGACGGAATGCTGCACATTGGCAAACCTTCACCCCCAGTCACAGATCTGGGTTTAATCCATCGTTATTTTGCTTCACCACGCCACCCCAGTTCAGAAATAGCCATATGCAAATCAGTCTTGACCCTGTGCCTCATGGGAACAGTCCAGACCGAACTGCCAAGCCATGTCTTCCCTGGACCGGAATCAAGCATCCTAGGACCGGTTTCAGGCTATCAGCCTTCATCAGCCAGGATAGCTTGACTCCAGTGGTGTAGTGAGCACGGGCCCCACGTCTGGGCATACCCTTCCCACATAGGGCGAAATGCAAAACACACAAGATGATGGACGGAATGCTGCACATTGGCAAACATTCACCCCCAGTCACAGATCTGGGTTTAATCCATCGTTATTTTGCTTCACCTCGCCACCCCAGTTCAGACATAGCCATATGCAAATCAGTCTTGACCCTGTGCCTCATGGGAACAGTCCAGACCGAACTGCCAAGCCATGTCTTCCCTGGACCGGAATCAAGCATCCTAGGACCGGTTTCAGGCTATCAGCTTTCATCAGCCAGGATAGCTTGACTCCAGTGGCGTAGTGAGCACGGGACCCACGTCTGGGCATACCCTTCCCACATGGGGCGAAATGCAAAACACACAAGATGATGGACGGAATGCTGCACATTGGCAAACATTCACCCCCAGTCACAGATCTGGGTTTAATCCATCGTTATTTTGCTTCACCACGCCACCCCAGTTCAGACATAACCATATGCAAATCAGTCTTGACCCTGTGCCTCATGGGAACAGTCCAGACCGAACTGCCAAGCCATGTCTTCCCTGGACCGGAATCAAGCATCCTAGGACCGGTTTCAGGCTATCAGCCTTCATCAGCCAGGATAGCTTGACTCCAGTGGCGTAGTGAGCACGGGACCCACGTCTGGGCATACCCTTCCCACATAGGGCGAAATGCAAAACACACAAGATGATGGACGGAATGCTGCACATTGGCAAACATTCACCCCCAGTCACAGATCTGGGTTTAATCCATCGTTATTTTGCTTCACCACGCCACCCCAGTTCAGACATAGCCATATGCAAATCAGTCTTGACCCTGTGCCTCATGGGAACAGTCCAGACCGAACTGCCAAGCCATGTCTTCCCTGGACCGGAATCAAGCATCCTAGGACCGGTTTCAGGCTATCAGCCTTCATCAGCCAGGATAGCTTGACTCCAGTGGCGTAGTGAGCACGGGACCCACGTCTGGGCATACCCTTCCCACATAGGGCGAAATGCAAAACACACAAGATGATGGACGGAATGCTGCACATTGGCAAACATTCACCCCCAGTCACAGATCTGGGTTTAATCCATCGTTATTTTGCTTCACCATGCCACCCCAGTTCAGACATAGCCATATGCAAATCAGTCTTGACCCTGTGCCTCATGGGAACAGTCCAGACCGAACTGCCAAGCCATGTCTTCCCTGGACCGGAATCAAGCATCCTAGGACCGGTCTCAGGCTATCAGCCTTCATCAGCCAGGATAGCTTGACTCCAGTGGCGTAGTGAGCACGGGACCCACGTCTGGGCATACCCTTCCCACATAGGGCGAAATGCAAAACACACAAGATGATGGACGGAATGCTGCACATTGGCAAACATTCACCCCCAGTCACAGATCTGGGTTTAATCCATCGTTATTTTGCTTCACCACGCCACCCCAGTTCAGACATAACCATATGCAAATCAGTCTTGACCCTGTGCCTCATGGGAACAGTCCAGACCGAACTGCCAAGCCATGTCTTCCCTGGACCGGAATCAAGCATCCTAGGACCGGTTTCAGGCTATCAGCCTTCATCAGCCAGGATAGCTTGACTCCAGTGGCATAGTGAGCACGGGACCCACGTCTGGGCTTACCCTTCCCACATAGGGCGAAATGCAAAACACACAAGATGATGGATGGAATGCTGCACATTGGCAAACATTCACCCCCAGTCACAGATCTGGGTTTAATCCATCGTTATTTTGCTTCACCACGCCACCCCAGTTCAGACATAGCCATATGCAAATCAGTCTTGACCCTGTGACTCATGGGAACAGTCCAGACCGAACTGCCAAGCCATGTCTTCCCTGGACCGGAATCAAGCATCCTAGGACCGGTTTCAGGCTATCAGCCTTCATCAGCCAGGATAGCTTGACTCCAGTGGCGTAGTGAGCACGGGACCCACGTCTGGGCATACCCTTCCCACATAGGGCGAAATGCAAAACACACAAGATGATGGACGGAATGCTGCACATTGGCAAACATTCACCCACAGTCACAGATCTGGGTTTAATCCATCGTTATTTTGCTTCACCACGCCACCCCAGTTCAGACATAGCCATATGCAAATCAGTCTTGACCCTGTGCCTCATGGGAACAGTCCAGACCAAACTGCCAAGCCATGTCTTCCCTGGACCGGAATCAAGCATCCTAGGACCGGTTTCAGGCTATCAGCCTTCATCAGCCAGGATAGCTTGACTCCAGTGGCGTAGTGAGCACGGGACCCACGTCTGGGCATACCCTTCCCACATAGGGCGAAATGCAAAACACACAAGATGATGGACGGAATGCTGCACATTGGCAAACCTTCACCCCCAGTCACAGATCTGGGTTTAATCCATCGTTATTTTGCTTCACCACGCCACCCCAGTTCAGAAATAGCCATATGCAAATCAGTCTTGACCCTGTGCCTCATGGGAACAGTCCAGACCGAACTGCCAAGCCATGTCTTCCCTGGACCGGAATCAAGCATCCTAGGACCGGTTTCAGGCTATCAGCCTTCATCAGCCAGGATAGCTTGACTCCAGTGGTGTAGTGAGCACGGGACCCACGTCTGGGCATACCCTTCCCACATAGGGCGAAATGCAAAAACACACAAGATGATGGACGGAATGCTGCACATTGGCAAACATTCACCCCCAGTCACAGATCTGGGTTTAATCCATCGTTATTTTGCTTCACCACGCCACCCCAGTTCAGACATAGCCATATGCAAATCAGTCTTGACCCTGTGCCTCATGGGAACAGTCCAGACCGAACTGCCAAGCCATGTCTTCCCTGGACCGGAATCAAGCATCCTAGGACCGGTTTCAGGCTATCAGCTTTCATCAGCCAGGATAGCTTGACTCCAGTGGCGTAGTGAGCACGGGACCCACGTCTGGGCATACCCTTCCCACATAGGGCGAAATGCAAAACACACAAGATGATGGACGGAATGCTGCACATTGGCAAACATTCACCCCCAGTCACAGATCTGGGTTTAATCCATCGTTATTTTGCTTCACCACGCCACCCCAGTTCAGACATAGCCATATGCAAATCAGTCTTGACCCTGTGCCTCATGGGAACAGTCCAGACCGAACTGCCAAGCCATGTCTTCCCTGGACCGGAATCAAGCATCCTAGGACCGGTTTCAGGCTATCAGCCTTCATCAGCCAGGATAGCTTGACTCCAGTGGCGTAGTGAGCACGGGACCCACGTCTGGGCTTACCCTTCCCACATAGGGCGAAATGCAAAACACACAAGATGATGGACGGAATGCTGCACATTGGCAAACATTCACCCCCAGTCACAGATCTGGGTTTAATCCATCGTTATTTTGCTTCACCACGCCACCCCAGTTCAGACATAGCCATATGCAAATCAGTCTTGACCCTGTGCCTCATGGGAACAGTCCAGACCGAACTGCCAAGCCATGTCTTCCCTGGACCGGAATCAAGCATCCTAGGACCGGTTTCAGGCTATCAGCCTTCATCAGCCAGGATAGCTTGACTCCAGTGGCGTAGTGAGCACGGGACCCACGTCTGGGCATACCCTTCCCACATAGGGCGAAATGCAAAACACACAAGATGATGGACAGAATGCTGCACATTGGCAAACATTCACCCCCAGTCACAGATCTGGGTTTAATCCATCGTTATTTTGCTTCACCATGCCACCCCAGTTCAGACATAGCCATATGCAAATCAGTCTTGACCCTGTGCCTCATGGGAACAGTCCAGACCGAACTGCCAAGCCATGTCTTCCCTGGACCGGAATCAAGCATCCTAGGACCGGTCTCAGGCTATCAGCCTTCATCAGCCAGGATAGCTTGACTCCAGTGGCGTAGTGAGCACGGGACCCACGTCTGGGCATACCCTTCCCACATGGGGCGAAATGCAAAACACACAAGATGATGGACGGAATGCTGCACATTGGCAAACATTCACCCCCAGTCACAGATCTGGGTTTAATCCATCGTTATTTTGCTTCACCACGCCACCCCAGTTCAGACATAACCATATGCAAATCAGTCTTGACCCTGTGCCTCATGGGAACAGTCCAGACCGAACTGCCAAGCCATGTCTTCCCTGGACCGGAATCAGGCATCCTAGGACCGGTTTCAGGCTATCAGCCTTCATCAGCCAGGATAGCTTGACTCCAGTGGCATAGTGATCACGGGACCCACGTCTGCGCTTACCCTTCCCACATAGGGCGAAATGCAAAACACACAAGATGATGGATGGAATGCTGCACATTGGCAAACATTCACCCCCAGTCACAGATCTGGGTTTAATCCATCGTTATTTTGCTTCACCACGCCACCCCAGTTCAGACATAGCCATATGCAAATCAGTCTTGACCCTGTGACTCATGGGAACAGTCCAGACCGAACTGCCAAGCCATGTCTTCCCTGGACCGGAATCAAGCATCCTAGGACCGGTTTCAGGCTATCAGCCTTCATCAGCCACGATAGCTTGACTCCAGTGGCGTAGTGAGCACGGGACCCACGTCTGGGCATACCCTTCCCACATAGGGCGAAATGCAAAACACACAAGATGATGGACGGAATGCTGCACATTGGCAAACATTCACCCACAGTCACAGATCTGGGTTTAATCCATCGTTATTTTGCTTCACCATGCCACCCCAGTTCAGACATAGCCATATGCAAATCAGTCTTGACCCTGTGCCTCATGGGAACAGTCCAGACCAAACTGCCAAGCCATGTCTTCCCTGGACCGGAATCAAGCATCCTAGGACCGGTTTCAGGCTATCAGCCTTCATCAGCCAGGATAGCTTGACTCCAGTGGCGTAGTGAGCACGGGACCCACGTCTGGGCATACCCTTCCCACATAGGGCGAAATGCAAAACACACAAGATGATGGACGGAATGCTGCACATTGGCAAACCTTCACCCCCAGTCACAGATCTGGGTTTAATCCATCGTTATTTTGCTTCACCACGCCACCCCAGTTCAGAAATAGCCATATGCAAATCAGTCTTGACCCTGTGCCTCATGGGAACAGTCCAGACCGAACTGCCAAGCCATGTCTTCCCTGGACCGGAATCAAGCATCCTAGGACCGGTTTCAGGCTATCAGCCTTCATCAGCCAGGATAGCTTGACTCCAGTGGTGTAGTGAGCACGGGACCCACGTCTGGGCATACCCTTCCCACATAGGGCGAAATGCAAAAACACACAAGATGATGGACGGAATGCTGCACATTGGCAAACATTCACCCCCAGTCACAGATCTGGGTTTAATCCATCGCTATTTTGCTTCACCACGCCACCCCAGTTCAGACATAGCCATATGAAAATCAGTCTTGACCCTGTGCCTCATGGGAACAGTCCAGACCGAACTGCCAAGCCATGTCTTCCCTGGACCGGAATCAAGCATCCTAGGACCGGTTTCAGGCTATCAGCTTTCATCAGCCAGGATAGCTTGACTCCAGTGGCGTAGTGAGCACGGGACCCACGTCTGGGCATACCCTTCCCACATAGGGCGAAATGCAAAACACACAAGATGATGGACAGAATGCTGCACATTGGCAAACATTCACCCCCAGTCACAGATCTGGGTTTAATCCATCGTTATTTTGCTTCACCACGCCACCCCAGTTCAGACATAGCCATATGCAAATCAGTCTTGACCCTGTGCCTCATGGGAATAGTCCAGACCGAACTGCCAAGCCATGTCTTCCCTGGACCGGAATCAAGCATCCTAGGACCGGTTTCAGGCTATCAGCCTTCATCAGCCAGGATAGCTTGACTCCAGTGGTGTAGTGAGCACGGGACCCACGTCTGGGCATACCCTTCCCACATAGGGCGAAATGCAAAACACACAAGATGATGGACGGAATGCTGCACATTGGCAAACATTCACCCCCAGTCACAGATCTGGGTTTAATCCATTGTTATTTTGCTTCACCACGCCACCCCAGTTCAGACATAGCCATATGCAAATCAGTCTTGACCCTGTGCCTCATGGGAACAGTCCAGACCGAACTGCCAAGCCATGTCTTCCCAGGACCGGAATCAAGCATCCTAGGACCGGTTTCAGGCTATCAGCCTTCATCAGCCAGGATAGCTTGACTCCAGTGGCGTAGTGAGCACGGGACCCACGTCTGGGCATACCCTTCCCACATAGGGCGAAATGCAAAACACACAAGATGATGGACGGAATGCTGCACATTGGCAAACATTCACCCACAGTCACAGATCTGGGTTTAATCCATCGTTATTTTGCTTCACCACGCCACCCCAGTTCAGACATAGCCATATGCAAATCAGTCTTGACCCTGTGCCTCATGGGAACAGTCCAGACCAAACTGCCAAGCCATGTCTTCCCTGGACCTGAATCAAGCATCCTAGGACCGGTTTCAGGCTATCAGCCAGGATAGCTTGACTCCAGTGGCGTAGTGAGCACGGGACCCACGTCTGGGCATACCCTTCCCACATAGGGTGAAATGCAAAACACACAAGATGATAGACGGAATGCTGCACATTGGCAAACCTTCACCCCCAGTCACAGATCTGGGTTTAATCCATCGTTATTTTGCTTCACCACGCCACCCCAGTTCAGAAATAGCCATATGCAAATCAGTCTTGACCCTGTGCCTCATGGGAACAGTCCAGACCGAACTGCCAAGCCATGTCTTCCCTGGACCGGAATCAAGCATCCTAGGACCGGTTTCAGGCTATCAGCCTTCATCAGCCAGGATAGCTTGACTCCAGTGGTGTAGTGAGCACGGGCCCCACGTCTGGGCATACCCTTCCCACATAGGGCGAAATGCAAAAACACACAAGATGATGGACGGAATGCTGCACATTGGCAAACATTCACCCCCAGTCACAGATCTGGGTTTAATCCATCGTTATTTTGCTTCACCTCGCCACCCCAGTTCAGACATAGCCATATGCAAATCAGTCTTGACCCTGTGCCTCATGGGAACAGTCCAGACCGAACTGCCAAGCCATGTCTTCCCTGGACCGGAATCAAGCATCCTAGGACCGGTTTCAGGCTATCAGCTTTCATCAGCCAGGATAGCTTGACTCCAGTGGCGTAGTGAGCACGGGACCCACGTCTGGGCATACCCTTCCCACATAGGGCGAAATGCAAAACACACAAGATGATGGACAGAATGCTGCACATTGGCAAACATTCACCCCCAGTCACAGATCTGGGTTTAATCCATCGCTATTTTGCTTCACCATGCCACCCCAGTTCAGACATAGCCATATGCAAATCAGTCTTGACCCTGTGCCTCATGGGAACAGTCCAGACCGAACTGCCAAGCCATGTCTTCCCTGGACCGGAATCAAGCATCCTAGGACCGGTCTCAGGCTATCAGCCTTCATCAGCCAGGATAGCTTGACTCCAGTGGCGTAGTGAGCACGGGACCCACGTCTGGGCATACCCTTCCCACATGGGGCGAAATCCAAAACACACAAGATGATGGACGGAATGCTGCACATTGGCAAACATTCACCCCCAGTCACAGATCTGGGTTTAATCCATCGTTATTTTGCTTCACCACGCCACCCCATTTCAGACATAACCATATGCAAATCAGTCTTGACCCTGTGCCTCATGGGAACAGTCCAGACCGAACTGCCAAGTCATGTCTTCCCTGGACCGGAATCAGGCATCCCAGGACCGGTTTCAGACTATCAGCCTTCATCAGCCAGGATAGCTTGACTCCAGTGGCATAGTGAGCACGGGACCCACGTCTGGGCTTACCCTTCCCACATAGAGGCGAAATGCAAAACACACAAGATGATGGATGGAATGCTGCACATTGGCAAACATTCACCCCCAGTCACAGATCTGGGTTTAATCCATCGTTATTTTGCTTCACCACGCCACCCCAGTTCAGACATAGCCATATGCAAATCAGTCTTGACCCTGTGACTCATGGGAACAGTCCAGACCGAACTGCCAAGCCATGTCTTCCCTGGACCGGAATCAAGCATCCTAGGACCGGTTTCAGGCTATCAGCCTTCATCAGCCAGGATAGCTTGACTCCAGTGGCGTAGTGAGCACGGGACCCACGTCTGGGCATACCCTTCCCACATAGGGCGAAATGCAAAACACACAAGATGATGGACGGAATGCTGCACATTGGCAAACATTCACCCACAGTCACAGATCTGGGTTTAATCCATCGTTATTTTGCTTCACCACGCCACCCCAGTTCAGACATAGCCATATGCAAATCAGTCTTGACCCTGTGCCTCATGGGAACAGTCCAGACCAAACTGCCAAGCCATGTCTTCCCTGGACCGGAATCAAGCATCCTAGGACCGGTTTCAGGCTATCAGCCTTCATCAGCCAGGATAGCTTGACTCCAGTGGCGTAGTGAGCACGGGACCCACGTCTGGGCATACCCTTCCCACATAGGGCGAAATGCAAAACACACAAGATGATGGACGGAATGCTGCACATTGGCAAACCTTCACCCCCAGTCACAGATCTGGGTTTAATCCATCGTTATTTTGCTTCACCACGCCACCCCAGTTCAGAAATAGCCATATGCAAATCAGTCTTGACCCTGTGCCTCATGGGAACAGTCCAGACCGAACTGCCAAGCCATGTCTTCCCTGGACCGGAATCAAGCATCCTAGGACCAGTTTCAGGCTATCAGCCTTCATCAGCCAGGATAGCTTGACTCCAGTGGTGTAGTGAGCACGGGACCCACGTCTGGGCATACCCTTCCCACATAGGGCGAAATGCAAAAACACACAAGATGATGGACGGAATGCTGCACATTGGCAAACATTCACCCCCAGTCACAGATCTGGGTTTAATCCATCGTTATTTTGCTTCACCACGCCACCCCAGTTCAGACATAGCCATATGCAAATCAGTCTTGACCCTGTGCCTCATGGGAACAGTCCAGACCGAACTGCCAAGCCATGTCTTCCCTGGACCGGAATCAAGCATCCTAGGACCGGTTTCAGGCTATCAGCTTTCATCAGCCAGGATAGCTTGACTCCAGTGGCGTAGTGAGCACGGGACCCACGTCTGGGCATACCCTTCCCACATAGGGCGAAATGCAAAACACACAAGATGATGGACAGAATGCTGCACATTGGCAAACATTCACCCCCAGTCACAGATCTGGGTTTAATCCATCGTTATTTTGCTTCACCACGCCACCCCAGTTCAGACATAGCCATATGCAAATCAGTCTTGACCCTGTGCCTCATGGGAATAGTCCAGACCGAACTGCCAAGCCATGTCTTCCCTGGACCGGAATCAAGCATCCTAGGACCGGTTTCAGGCTATCAGCCTTCATCAGCCAGGATAGCTTGACTCCAGTGGTGTAGTGAGCACGGGACCCACGTCTGGGCATACCCTTCCCACATAGGGGCGAAATGCAAAACACACAAGATGATGGACGGAATGCTGCACATTGGCAAACATTCACCCCAGTCACAGATCTGGGTTTAATCCATTGTTATTTTGCTTCACGACGCCACCCCAGTTCAGACATAGCCATATGCAAATCAGTCTTGACCCTGTGCCTCATGGGAACAGTCCAGACCGAACTGCCAAGCCATGTCTTCCCAGGACCGGAATCAAGCATCCTAGGACCGGTTTCAGGCTATCAGCTTTCATCAGCCAGGATAGCTTGACTCCAGTGGCATAGTGAGCACGGGACCCACGTCTGGGCATACCCTTCCCACATAGGGCGAAATGCAAAACACACAAGATGATGGACAGAATGCTGCACATTGGCAAACATTCACCCCCAGTCACAGATCTGGGTTTAATCCATCGTTATTTTGCTTCACCACGCCACCCCAGTTCAGACATAGCCATATGCAAATCAGTCTTGACCCTGTGCCTCATGGGAACAGTCCAGACCGAACTGCCAAGCCATGTCTTCCCTGGACCGGTATCAAGCATCCTAGAACCGGTTTCAGGCTATCAGCCTTCATCAGCCAGGATAGCTTGACTCCAGTGGCGTAGTGAGCACGGGACCCACGTCTGGGCATACCCTTCCCACATAGGGCGAAATGCAAAACACACAAGATGATGGACGGAATGCTGCACATTGGCAAACATTCACCCCCAGTCACAGATCTGGGTTTAATCCATCGTTATTTTGCTTCACCACGCCACCCCAGTTCAGACATAGCCATTTGGAAATCAGTCTTGACCCTGTGCCTCATGGAAACAGTCCAGACCGAACTGCCAAGCCATGTCTTCCCTGGACCGGAATCAAGCATCCTAGGACCGGTTTCAGGCTATCAGCCTTCATCAGCCAGGAGAGCTTGACTCCAGTGGCGTAGTGAGCACGGGACCCACGTCTGGGCATACCCTTCCCACATAGGGCGAAATGCAAAACACACAAGATGATGGACGGAATGCTGCACATTGGCAAACATTCACCCCCAGTCACAGATCTGGGTTTAATCCATCGTTATTTTGCTTCACCACGCCACCCCAGTTCAGACATAGCCATATGCAAATCAGCCTTGACCCTGTGCCTCATGGGAACAGTCCAGACCGAACTGCCAAGCCATGTCTTCCCTGGACCGGAATCTAGCATCCTAGGACCGGTTTCAGGCTATCAGCCTTCATCAGCCAGGATAGCTTGACTCCAGTGGCGTAGTGAGCACGGGACCCACGTCTGGGCATACCCTTCCCACATAGGGCGAAATGCAAAACACACAAGATGATGGACGGAATGCTGCACATTGGCAAACATTCACCCCCAGTCACAGATCTGGGTTTAATCCATCGCTATTTTGCTTCACCACGCCACCCCAGTTCAGACATAGCCATATGCAAATCAGTCTTGACCCTGTGCCTTATGGGAACAGTCCAGACCGAACTGCCAAGCCATGTCTTCCCTGGACCGGAATCAAGCATCCTAGGACCGGTCTCAGGCTATCAGCCTTCATCAGCCAGGATAGCTTGACTCCAGTGGCGTAGTGAGCACGGGACACACGTCTGGGCATACCCTTCCCACATAGGGCGAAATGCAAAACACACAAGATGATGGACGGAATGCTGCACATTGGCAAACATTCACCCCCAGTCACAGATCTGGGTTTAGTCCATCGTTATCTTGCTTCACCACGCCACCCCAGTTCAGACATAGCCATATGCAAATCAGTCTTGACCCTGTGCCTCATGGGAACAGTCCAGACCGAACTGCCAAGCCATGTCTTCCCTGGACCGGAATCAAGCATCCTATGACCGGTTTCAGGCTATCAGCCTTCATCAGCCAGGATAGCTTGACTCCAGTGGCGTAGTGAGCACGGGACCCACGTCTGGGCATACCCTTCCCACATAGGGCGAAATGCAAAACACACAAGATGATGGACGGAATGCTGCACATTGGCAAACATTCTCCCCCAGTCACAGATCTGGGTTTAATCCATTGTTATTTTGCTTCATCACGCCACCCCAGGTCAGACATAGCCATATGCAAATCAGTCTTGACCCTGTGCCTCATGGGAACAGTCCAGACCGAACTGCCAAGCCATGTCTTCCCTGGACCGGAATCAAGCATCCTAGGACCGGTTTCAGGCTATCAGCCTTCATCAGCCAGGAGAGCTTGACTCCAGTGGCGTAGTGAGCACGGGACCCACGTCTGGGCATACCCTTCCCACATAGGGCGAAATGCAAAACACACAAGATGATGGACGGAATGCTGCACATTGGCAAACATTCACCCCCAGTCACAGATCTGGGTTTAATCCATCGTTATTTTGCTTCACCACGCCACCCCAGTTCAGACATAGCCATATGCAAATCAGCCTTGACCCTGTGCCTCATGGGAACAGTCCAGACCGAACTGCCAAGCCATGTCTTCCCTGGACCGGAATCTAGCATCCTAGGACCGGTTTCAGGCTATCAGCCTTCATCAGCCAGGATAGCTTGACTCCAGTGGCGTAGTGAGCACGGGACCCACGTCTGGGCATACCCTTCCCACATAGGGCGAAATGCAAAACACACAAGATGATGGACGGAATGCTGCACATTGGCAAACATTCACCCCCAGTCACAGATCTGGGTTTAATCCATCGCTATTTTGCTTCACCACGCCACCCCAGTTCAGACATAGCCATATGCAAATCAGTCTTGACCCTGTGCCTTATGGGAACAGTCCAGACCGAACTGCCAAGCCATGTCTTCCCTGGACCGGAATCAAGCATCCTAGGACCGGTTTCAGGCTATCAGCCTTCATCAGCCAGGATAGCTTGACTCCAGTGGCGTAGTGAGCACGGGACCCACGTCTGGGCATACCCTTCACACATAGGGCGAAATGCAAAACACACAAGATGATGGACGGAATGCTGCACATTGGCAAACATTCACCCCCAGTCACAGATCTGGGTTTAGTCCATCGTTATCTTGCTTCACCACGCCACCCCACCCCAGTTCAGACATAGCCAAATGCAAATCAGTCTTGACCCTGTGCCTCATGGGAACAGTCCAGACCGAACTGCCAAGCCATGTCTTCCCTGGACCGGAATCAAGCATCCTATGACCGGTTTCAGGCTATCAGCCTTCATCAGCCAGGATAGCTTGACTCCAGTGGCGTAGTGAGCACGGGACCCATGTCTGGGCATACCCTTCCCACATAGGGCGAAATGCAAAACACACAAGATGATGGACGGAATGCTGCACATTGGCAAACATTCTCCCCCAGTCACAGATCTGGGTTTAATCCATCGTTATTTTGCTTCATCACGCCACCCCAGTTCAGACATAGCCATATGCAAATCAGTCTTGACCCTGTGCCTCATGGGAACAGTCCAGACCGAACTGCCAAGCCATGTCTTCCCTGGACCGGAATCAAGCATCCTAGGACCGGTTTCAGGCTATCAGCCAGGATAACTTGACTCCAGTGGCGTAGTGAGCACGGGACCCACGTCTGGGCATACCCTTCCCACATAGGGCGAAATGCAAAACACACAAGATGATGGACGGAATGCTGCACTTAGGCAATCATTCACCCCCAGTCACAGATCTGGGTTTAATCCATCGTTATTTTGCTTCACCACGCCACCCCAGTTCAGACATAGCCATATGCAAATCAGTCTTGACCCTGTGCCTCATGGGAACAGTCCAGACCGAACTGCCAGGCCATGTCTTCCCTGGACCGGAATCAAGCATCCTAGGACCGGTTTCAGGCTATCAGCCTTCATCAGCCAGGATAGCTTGACTCCAGTGGCGTAGTGAGCACAGGACCCACGTCTGGGCATACCCTTCCCACATAGGGCGAAATGCAAAACACACAAGATGATGGACGGAATGCTGCACATTGGCAAATATTCACCCCCAGTCACAGATCTGGGTTTAATCCATCGTTATTTTGCTTCACCACGCCACCCCAGTTCAGACATAGCCATATGCAAATCAGTCTTGACCCTGTGCCTCATGGGAACAGTCCAGACCGAACTGCCAAGCCATGTCTTCCCTGGACCGGAATCAAGCATCCTAGGACCGGTTTCAGGCTATCAGCCTTCATCAGCCAGGATAGCTTGACTCCAGTGGCGTAGTGAGCACGGGACCCACGTCTGGGCATACCCTTCCCACATAGGGCGAAATGCAAAACACACAAGATGATGGACGGAATGCTGCACATTGGCAAACATTCACCCCCAGTCACAGATCTGGGTTTAATCCATCGTTATTTTGCTTCACCACGCCACCCCAGTTCAGACATAGCCATATGCAAATCAGTCTTGACCCTGTGCCTCATGTGAACAGTCCAGACCGAACTGCCAAGCCATGTCTTCCCTGGACCGGAATCAAGCATCCTAGGACCGGTTTCAGGCTATCAGCCTTCATCAGCCAGGATAGCTTGACTCCAGTGGCTTAGTGAGCACGGGACCCACGTCTGGGCATACCCTTCCCACATAGGGCGAAATGCAAAACACACAAGTTGATGGACGGAATGCTGCACATTGGCAAACATTCACCCCCAGTCAAAGATCTGGGTTTAATCCATCGTTATTTTGCTTCACCACGCCACCCCAGTTCAGACATAGCCATATGCAAATCAGTCTTGACCCTGTGCCTCATGGGAACAGTCCAGACCGAACTGCCAAGCCATGTCTTCCCTGGACCGGAATCAAGCATCCTAGGACCGGTTTCAGGCTATCAGCCTTCATCAGCCAGGATAGCTTGACTCCAGTGGCGTAGTGGGCACGGGACCCACGTCTGGGCATACCCTTCCCACATAGGGCGAAATGCAAAACACACAAGATGATGGACGGAATGCTGCACATTGGCAAACATTCTCCCCCAGTCACAGATCTGGGTTTAATCCATTGTTATTTTGCTTCATCACGCCACCCCAGGTCAGACATAGCCATATGCAAATCAGTCTTGACCCTGTGCCTCATGGGAACAGTCCAGACCGAACTGCCAAGCCATGTCTTCCCTGGACCGGAATCAAGCATCCTAGGACCGGTTTCAGGCTATCAGCCTTCATCAGCCAGGAGAGCTTGACTCCAGTGGCGTAGTGAGCACGGGACCCACGTCTGGGCATACCCTTCCCACATAGAGGCGAAATGCAAAACACACAAGATGATGGACGGAATGCTGCACATTGGCAAACATTCACCCCCAGTCACAGATCTGGGTTTAATCCATCGTTATTTTGCTTCACCACGCCACCCCAGTTCAGACATAGCCATATGCAAATCAGCCTTGACCCTGTGCCTCATGGGAACAGTCCAGACCGAACTGCCAAGCCATGTCTTCCCTGGACCGGAATCTAGCATCCTAGGACCGGTTTCAGGCTATCAGCCTTCATCAGCCAGGATAGCTTGACTCCAGTGGCGTAGTGAGCACGGGACCCACGTCTGGGCATACCCTTCCCACATAGGGCGAAATGCAAAACACACAAGATGATGGACGGAATGCTGCACATTGGCAAACATTCACCCCCAGTCACAGATCTGGGTTTAATCCATCGCTATTTTGCTTCACCACGCCACCCCAGTTCAGACATAGCCATATGCAAATCAGTCTTGACCCTGTGCCTTATGGGAACAGTCCAGACCGAACTGCCAAGCCATGTCTTCCCTGGACCGGAATCAAGCATCCTAGGACCGGTTTCAGGCTATCAGCCTTCATCAGCCAGGATAGCTTGACTCCAATGGCGTAGTGAGCACGGGACCCACGTCTGGGCATACCCTTCACACATAGGGCGAAATGCAAAACACACAAGATGATGGACGGAATGCTGCACATTGGCAAACATTCACCCCCAGTCACAGATCTGGGTTTAGTCCATCGTTATCTTGCTTCACCACGCCACCCCAGTTCAGACATAGCCATATGCAAATCAGTCTTGACCCTGTGCCTCATGGGAACAGTCCAGACCGAACTGCCAAGCCATGTCTTCCCTGGACCGGAATCAAGCATCCTATGACCGGTTTCAGGCTATCAGCCTTCATCAGCCAGGATAGCTTGACTCCAGTGGCGTAGTGAGCACGGGACCCACGTCTGGGCATACCCTTCCCACATAGGGCGAAATGCAAAACACACAAGATGATGGACGGAATGCTGCACATTGGCAAACATTCTCCCCCAGTCACAGATCTGGGTTTAATCCATCGTTATTTTGCTTCATCACGCCACCCCAGTTCAGACATAGCCATATGCAAATCAGTCTTGACCCTGTGCCTCATGGGAACAGTCCAGACCGAACTGCCAAGCCATGTCTTCCCTGGACCGGAATCAAGCATCCTAGGACCGGTTTCAGGCTATCAGCCAGGATAACTTGACTCCAGTGGCGTAGTGAGCACGGGACCCACGTCTGGGCATACCCTTCCCACATAGGGCGAAATGCAAAACACACAAGATGATGGACGGAATGCTGCACTTAGGCAATCATTCACCCCCAGTCACAGATCTGGGTTTAATCCATCGTTATTTTGCTTCACCACGCCACCCCAGTTCAGACATAGCCATATGCAAATCAGTCTTGACCCTGTGCCTCATGGGAACAGTCCAGACCGAACTGCCAGGCCATGTCTTCCCTGGACCGGAATCAAGCATCCTAGGACCGGTTTCAGGCTATCAGCCTTCATCAGCCAGGATAGCTTGACTCCAGTGGCGTAGTGAGCACAGGACCCACGTCTGGGCATACCCTTCCCACATAGGGCGAAATGCAAAACACACAAGATGATGGACGGAATGCTGCACATTGGCAAATATTCACCCCCAGTCACAGATCTGGGTTTAATCCATCGTTATTTTGCTTCACCACGCCACCCCAGTTCAGACATAGCCATATGCAAATCAGTCTTGACCCTGTGCCTCATGGGAACAGTCCAGACCGAACTGCCAAGCCATGTCTTCCCTGGACCGGAATCAAGCATCCTAGGACCGGTTTCAGGCTATCAGCCTTCATCAGCCAGGATAGCTTGACTCCAGTGGCGTAGTGAGCACGGGACCCACGTCTGGGCATACCCTTCCCACATAGGGCTAAATGCAAAACACACAAGATGATGGACGGAATGCTGCACATTGGCAAACATTCACCCCCAGTCACAGATCTGGGTTTAATCCATCGTTATTTTGCTTCACCACGCCACCCCAGTTCAGACATAGCCATATGCAAATCAGTCTTGACCCTGTGCCTCATGTGAACAGTCCAGACCGAACTGCCAAGCCATGTCTTCCCTGGACCGGAATCAAGCATCCTAGGACCGGTTTCAGGCTATCAGCCTTCATCAGCCAGGATAGCTTGACTCCAGTGGCGTAGTGAGCACGGGACCCACGTCTGGGCATACCCTTCCCACATAGGGCGAAATGCAAAACACACAAGTTGATGGACGGAATGCTGCACATTGGCAAACATTCACCCCCAGTCAAAGATCTGGGTTTAATCCATCGTTATTTTGCTTCACCACGCCACCCCAGTTCAGACATAGCCATATGCAAATCAGTCTTGACCCTGTGCCTCATGGGAACAGTCCAGACCGAACTGCCAAGCCATGTCTTCCCTGGACCGGAATCAAGCATCCTAGGACCGGTTTCAGGCTATCAGCCTTCATCAGCCAGGATAGCTTGACTCCAGTGGCGTAGTGAGCACGGGACCCACGTCTCCACATTGCCACGAGTACTGTTAGGTGGTCATTGTCAAGAGTCAAAGGAACAGGACAGGACTTTTTGTTGTAATACAAAGTCACATATTGGAATATTGTTTTTTTTTGGTTTATGTACTTTTGTCAGTTATCTTACGGATTTATCTGTAATTTGTGTACATTAACCAATTTTCTTCGCAGGTGGAAGACAACTGTACTTACATTCTGTCTCAGACTTGTGAAGTGTATTTCATTTGAAATGCAGAATGTACAGCCTCCCCCTCCATTTTTACAGCTTCCTGGTGATCCACCAGTCAGGTGGAAGGTGTGGTATAAAGCGTTTGTTAAATACTTTGGTGCCATGGTAGGTACAAGATTCATTTTAGAGCACAATCTAGGATTTGAGGGACAAGCTGTTCTCGAACATTTACCTCCCCTTAATCTGGTTGAGGGGGAAGACGAGTTAAACGAGTTTGATCAAGCGGTAAAAATGTTGGAGAAACAGTTTGATGTTGAAGGTAGTCTGGTGGTAGCTAGACACAAGTTTTTTACAAGAGAACAAGGCACAGACAAAAGCATTGTGTCATATGTTGCGGCATTGCGCATTCTAGCCTCAGAATCTGAGTTTGAACATTTTACATCTCAATTAATCCGAGATCAAGTGGTGGTGCATTGTAGAGATAAAAAAGTTCAAGAGAAATTGTTAACTCTGAAAAACCCATCCTTACAAGAAACTATTACTATTGTAAAGAGCATTGAGCTTTCACAGAAAGCCTCAAGAGAACTTAAACCTGAAAAATATTTTGTGGGTGTGGTAAAAGAACGTAGAGATCAAGGCGAAAAACAACAAGGGGATAAAGACAAACAACAGGGTGAACCAAAGGGCAGCAGGTACACTCCTGCCAGACCTGAGGAGAAAGTTGTTTCGCATAAGAATGTGTGTGCTAAATGTTTGTTTTCCTCGCACTTTCCCAATTCTTGGATTTGTTCAGCGAGGAATGCTTTGTGTCGTAAATGTGGTAAACAAGGGCATTTTGCCAAAATGTGCGGTATTCGAGGTAATGTCAATGCTGTGTATTCTGAGGAATAAAAGGGTGATTCTGTGAGTGATGTTGTGAGTTCTTTAACGGATGTCATTATGGTAGTTAAGGATGATTCAGAGAATTGTGTGGATCCTGTGGTGGATTTGAATGTTGATGGTAAGTCCATACAATTTGTGGTGGACTCTGGGGCACATATGACGATGATTACAGAAAAGGTATTTGAGAGTAACTGGGTGGACAAACTTCCTCAACCACCAGACAGCAGTCCTGTTTCGTACGAAGGCAGGAAGATCGAGTTAAAGGGGTTTTTCGGGACAACTTTAATTTTCAAAGATAGATCTATTCAAGGAAAGGTTTATATTGCTAGAAAAGGACTCAAGATCCTGGGATGGTATCACCAGGGTTTGTTTGGCATGGCTCTTAGGCCAGGTACGATTGAGCAAGTCTCAGTGGTGGGTGATCACATTCAAGGTGAAAGTTTGATCACATGGTCCAACAAATTCACGAGTGTGTTTGCTGACAATTTGGGATACATCAAAGGTTTCAAACATTTAAACAAGGTGAAGGAGCATGCTGTGCCTGTCAAACATAAGCTACGCAATGTTCTATTTAGCATCAGAGAGGATTTGTCAGATGAGCTAAAAGAAATGTGTGAATCAAATGTTATCGAACCAACTGAGTCGTCCCTTTGGTTGTCTCCATTGGTGGTTGCCCGCAAGAAGAATGGGAGTTTGAGAGTGTGCATTGATTTGCGCAGTTTGAACAAAGAAATCTGGGTCGACTCTCATCTTCTTCCCCGTATCGATGACATTCTCTCAAAGTTTTCTGGTGCTAAATACTTCTTGAAAATAGATCTCACGTCTTCCTACCATCAAGTGGAGTTGGATCCCATGTGTAAGCACTTAACGGCTTTTGTGTCTCCAGTTGGTACCTTTCAATTTAGAAGAATGCCGTTTGGATTAGCCTCAGCAGCCTCGGTATTTCAACGTGTTATGGAGAAGGTGTTAGAAGGGGTGAAGGACACTGTCGTTTTTCAGGATGACATTTTGGTCGCAGGTAAATGCAGAGTGTCGCATGACAAGAATTTGGCTGAGGTTTTGAACAGATTGCAGGAGAAAGGGATTGTTGCTAACAAACTTAAGTGTGTTTTTGGAGTGGAATCCATTGAGTATTTGGGTCATCGCATTTCTGGTAAAGGAATCGAACCAAGAGAAGGACTCAGTGAGGCTATTGTGAATGCTCCGTGCCCTACGACCAAAGAACAAGTTTCCTCCTTTTTGGGGGTGTGTGAGTTTTACACAAAATTTATTTCCAATTTTGCTGCTAAAACTGTACATCTGAGAGGTTTACTCAAGAGGAAAGTCACATTTGTTTGGGATCAATTTTGTCAAGATGAGTTTGTTCGCATAAAACAAGAGCTAGGGGCTTGTAAGATCCTTACACCTTTTGATCCTCTCAATCAGTGTATTGTGTCAGTAGATGCTAGTTTGGATGGTTTGGGAGGTATTACCACTCAGTTCAAGCAGGGTAAGGAACATACCATTGGTTTCGCTTCTCAAGATTTACGACAGAGTGAGAAGAATTACTCTGTCATTGAAAGGGAATTGTTGGCATGCTGTTGGGCTGTGGAGAGGTTCAAATGTTTTCTGTGGGGTAAAACATTCAAGTTGCTTACTGACCACAAGCCTCTTATTCACATTCTCAATAGGAATATTGTCAAAGATCATACACTGAGAATCGCAAGATTAAGCTCGAAATTACTTCAGTACAATTTTGAAGTAGCACATATTCCTGGAGGAAAGAACACAAGGGCTGATTTTCTCTCTAGGTCTCCCTTACCGCTGGGTAAACAGGAACTCACTGATGAAGATGAAGATGAAGAATGTTTGATTGCTGCTGTGGATGCCTGTAGTGTGGGTTGCTTTACTGAACGTGAGTGGTTTGGTGCGATGGAATCTGATTCTGTTCTTAAGAGGGTGAAGGGATACATTGTTTCAGGTTGGCCCAAGGAAAAGCACTTGGATGGTGAGCTACAACCTTTTGTTAATATTGCTGATGAGCTCACTTTGGAGGGAGGTGAAATGATCATGCGGGGAGACAAATTTGTTCCCCCTCTTGCATTAAGATATTGCATCATTGATTATGGTCATGAAGGTCATCTTGGACAAACTAGTACCAAAAGGAGAATCCGTAGTGTGTACTGGTGGCCTTCCATGGATCGTCAAGTGAATGATGTTGTTGAGGGGTGTGTGACGTGCTGTACCAGTGACAAGGTTATTAAGGTTGTCCACCCACCCATTCAAGAAGTTGAGCTTCCAAATGGTCCATGGTTGAAGTTAGCTGTAGATTTCGTGGGTCCTTTCAATGTGCTACCGAACAAATACAAATTTGCATTGGTTGTTGCTGATTACTTTAGCAAGTGGTGGGAGGTTCATTTTATGATTTATCACAACACACACGAGGTTATCAAGTTTTTTCAAGGTTTATTTGCTAGAGAAGGGTTCCCAAAGGTGAATGTATCAGACAATGGGGTACAATTTACTTCCAAAGAAATGTCAGATTTTTTGTGTCATCTGGAATTTTACACCGCCGTGTGGCTTTATATCACCCACAGGCTAATGGTTTCATTGAGCGCACGAACCGTATTCTTGTTGAGTGTGTTCAATGGGCAGTTTCTTCCAGAATAGAGATCAAGGAAGCGGTGCGGAGCATGTTGTGGGTGCATCGCACCACCCCTAATCCTGTTACGGGTACCAGTCCTTTTGAACTGATTTGTGGGAGAGCAGCTACTTTTCATATGTGTCCTGCTTGGATGAAGAAATGAGGTTTGCGGTCTAAGATTGACTTTGGTCAAGCTGATGTGGCTATGCATATAAAGTCTTGTGACTCAGATGTGGTCAGCTTTGAATCCAGTCTCAAAGTGGGAGACTGGGTGAGAATAAAGTCACCTTACAACGTGGCCAAGGGACTTTAAAAGTTTGGTCTTCCTGTTAAAGTGGATGCCACTTCACGCTTTGCTGTGCGGGTCAATGGGAGGAGTTGGTGGAACCTGTCCAGAATCTACAAAGTTCCTAGGAGAGTGGTGTTGCAGTTGGGGTTTGAGTCTGGGGGCGATATTGATGTGTCCAAACAATCTCAGATGGGGCGTACTCAACAGTTTTCTCAATCTCGCAAATTATCTCTAGAATATGTTGCTCCATGTAAGAGTGGTAGGAGAAGTGTTCCGCCAAAACGGTTGGATCTATAGTCATTCTGTTATGATTAGATTTACATTCTTTTTGTTTCCTCTTTAGGTTACTGTTTTGTTATTCTATTGTTGTATCTTTTACCTTTCTTCTTTGTTCTTCTTCTTTTGTCTTCGCCTTTTTTGCTTGTTTTTCTTGTATTTTTATTATTCTCTTTTCCCTTATTACTGGATGTGTTGTATGCCTTTGTTCATTTTGTGGAAAGAAAGGAGAGGTTGTAGTAGTCTGTCTATTGCTTTATTCATTACTGTCTATAATGTCACTGCCATGGTGACAGAATGTGTTGGTTTGAATACTAGGGTCAGTTATTGTAGTTCCCTGGAAGCTGTGAAGATGAACAGTCATTAAATGAAGTGCTCTTACACTTACCTGTCTCTGTTTAATCACTACACATACCCATTTTTTTGAGAAGGCTGGCCGAACGTTTTATTGATACCTCTCATCTCTAAAAACTAGCCTATCTGTAAGATCCCAGTATGCATGATTTCATTGCAAGTTCAGGCACCTTAAACGGCAATTTTCCTTGGCTCTTAGGTCTAAGAACACTCTCATAGTGAGAGAACTAAGAAGGTCTTTTAAGGTAGCCCAAGCAAGTGCCAAAAGAGAGTGGGATGATAATAGGTGGAGGTTAATTGGGGAGGCATGCGCTGGAAAAGACCCGAAAAATTTTCTGGCTGCTAGTTACTAGGGGGGACTCCAATAGGCCACCACAGCTGGCCAACAACATCCCTATTGCCGCATGGTATGACCATTTCAATTTTCTATATTCAGGGTCATGTGTGCCCAATACACAAGCAGCCCCCCCCCAAGATTTTATTCATGCTACAACCAAGGATTCCTTCACCAAAAGTGATATTAAAATCTGCATTGACTCAATTGCCAAAGCAAAAGCTCCAGGCCTTGACGGCATCCCTGGTGATTAGTTCTTACACATCAGTGATAACTGGTCAAGCTATATTTTGACTTTATCTAATGCAATAGCAGAGGGTGCCAGAATACCAACATCTTGGAAGGGAGCAGAGGTAATTCCTATATTTAAAAAGGGCGATAGATCTCTACCTTGTAATTACAGGCCTATTAGTCTTATTGACTGTATTCAAAAGGTTTTCTGCCGAGCATCTTTAGCTAAAATTCAGGACTGGATTACTGAGAATGACATCTTAACTCCCTACCAAGCCGGCCTCAGATAAAAGATGGGAACCATTGAACAGGTATTTTTTTTTCTTCTCTTGTCTTGGAAGACCATGCTTATTAGCCAAGAGATCCTCTATGTAGCATTCATTGATTTAAAGACCGTCTTCGATCTCATCCCAAGGAACAAGTTATGGCAAGTTTGAAAAGATATGGGGCTACCTTCGGAGATTTTATCTCTCGTATTTCGCCTCCATGAGGCAAACTATGCCAGGGTGCGCTGGGGCGGACAAGGCCAGCTCACTGCCTGAATCAAGGTCAGTAGGGGTGTACGACAGGGTTGCGTACTGGCTCCCACACTTTTCTGCCTTTTTATGAATAGTGTTGTACAGTTTTTATCGCAGACCCCGGCTGATGCCCCTATGCTGGGGGGGGGGAATTGTGACGCTCTTGTTTGCCGATTATACGTTGTTAGTAACTAAAACACCAGGAGGGCTCCAGTTGCTCCTAAATCATTTTAAGGACTTCTGTGACATGCGAGGTTAGAGGGCAACACATCAAAGGTGAAGCTTCTAATGATTAATCCTCACAAATATTATAGGGGAAACTATCCCTGGGAGGTGTTGCATTGGAAAGGGTTAGTACTTTCGACTACCTGGGCATTACACTTTCAGAAGATATGCCTTGGAATTCCCACATGTCTAAATCGACCCTGAAGCATAGGCAAATAGCAGGAGTCTTGACTAACGAACATAGCACCTCATTTAGTAAACCTGTGGCAGCCGCTCTTCAGATTTATGAGTCAAAAGCAGTAAGCTCATCCCTTTATGGAGCTGAAATGTTGGGTTTTGAAAGGTTGGATGATCTCTCTAAGTTTGAGAACAAATTTTTGAGGTGCTTGGTCTCACTCCCCCAGAGTACCCCTCTGTTAGAAATGGGGGTCTCTAGTTGGCAATGGTTTGCACCTTTGTCTAAGTAGGGACCCATTTTCCTAGTCAGGGTAAGGGGGATACACTTCTAAAATAACCCCTGCTCACACCCTTGGTAGCTTGGCACGAGTAGACAGGCTTATCTCAGAGCCAGCTTGTAAAGCATTTGTGCACACATACGGTAATACAGTGAAAACACTACAAATGGACACCACACCAGTTTAGAAAAATAAGTAATCTTTTTCTAAACCAAACAAGACCAAAACGACAAAAATCCACAATACAGTAATCAAAATATAACTTTTAAAAGGTAGAAACAGTTCTGTCCATAGCAAACTATAGTTGCTACACTTTTAACACAAAATACCTTGGATGTGTCACAGTCACAAACAAAAACAGCCTTACGCGCAGGGAAGGTGATGCATCGGTTCCTTACTCCTGGGGAGGAGATATGTCAGTTCCTTACTGCCACGCAGGGGAGGTGATGCGTCGGTTCCTTACTGAAGGGGAGGTGATGCGCCGGTTTCTTACTGTGCGGGTAGGTGATGCGTTGGTTTCTTACTGTGGCCCCGTAGTTCTTGTAGACTTGGCACCCCTGTGCGATGCATGATGATCGGGGATGAGTCAGTTCTCAATGCGGCAATGGCGCTACGTTGGTTTCTCCAGCCGCGGTCCCACGATGTGTTGGTTCTTGCAGCCGCACAGCAGGGCCTGCGTCGTAATCGGTGCGGTGATCTCGGACTCCATAGATCGGTGCACTCTATGCGGTGTGTGGAGATTTCTACAGCCACAGGCAGGCTCTGCATCGGTTTCTTCGGCGATGCATCAGAAACAGGTGCAGATGCATTGTGCTTCTCGTAGTTGCTTCGCTTTTCCAGCTTTCAACAGCAGGAACAACCTCCAGAGGCTCAGAACAGCAACAGGCACCTCTTGGCAGGTCAGAACTCCCAGCAAGGAAGTCCAGGGGAGCTGGGGGTGAAGTCTTTGTATCCCGTAGACTTCAAAACAGGAGGCAAGTTCTACTTCAAGCCCTTGGAGATCTCCCTGAAGCAGGGTACACAGCACACAGTAAAGTCCTTGTCATTTCCTTGGCAGAAACAGCCACTGCAGGCCAACCCCAGCAAACAGCACAGGGGCAGTACCTCTCCTTCAGTTTCTCTTGCTCTTCTCCTTGGCAAAGGTTCCTCTTGAATTCCAGAAGTGATCTAAAAGTCTGGGGTCTGGGCCCCACTTTTTATAGCACAAATTCCTTTGTTCTCTGGTGGCAGAGAAGCTCTTTGCCCAGCCAAAACCAGTTCTGTCCTCTCTGGTGCAGCTTCCTGGTAGGGGGTGGAGACAGCATTGTCCAAGGCAGACCAGGCCCATTCAGGCATGAAAGAAATCTCCCCCCCTACCCTAAATGCAGCCAAGGTCTATTCAGCCCAGCCCTGACTCACCCTGGAAAGACAGGACACACCTCACCCCCCCAAGTGGCTGTCTGAACAGAATGCACATCCCCAGCCCCTGTCACTCCAAAGCCACACAGTCAATACGCAAACCTAGCAGAGGCACACAGGATGGCTAAGCAAGAAAATACCTACTTTCTAAAAAGTTATATTTTCAAACACAGAATGTAAAAATCATCCTTACTAAAAGATGCATCTTTATATTCTGAGTTCAGGCATACTAAACTTTACCTTCCCATCTTGTCCCAATGGGAAGTCATATTTATAAGATGTTATAAATGAACTCCCATTCTATCCTATGGGACAGATAGCCTTTCAATATTGAAAACGGAATTGGCAGTAGTTCACTATCAGACATGCCACACACATTAGGACATGTCCTACCTTTCACATAAACTGCACCCTGCCCAGAGGGGTACCTTGGGCCTACCTGAGGGGTGATTCACATGTAAGTACAGGGAAGGTTAGGGCCTGGCAAGTGGTTGCACTTGCCAGAGCAACATGGCAGTACTAGACTGCACACAGACACTGCAATGGCAGCCCTGAGACCCTTTTGCAAGGCTGCTTGTGTGGGTGGCACAATCAGTGCTGGAAGCCCACTAGAAGCATTTGGTTTACAAGCCCTGTGCACACACAATGCACTGTACTAGGGACTCAACGGTAAACCAAATAAGCCTATTATGAAAACACTAATCTATGGCAGAGGGAGCACTTGCACCTTGTCACTGAACAGCAATGGCAAAGTGCCCAAAGCATCTACACCTGCAAAAACGAAGTCCAACACCCAGTATAAATACAGGAGGCAAAGGCAAAAATACAGGGGAAACCCACGCCAAGGATGCCAGGTCTAACACCCTCTCCATCCTTTAAGGCTAGATCTGGGCAGGGTCCCCATTGCAGAAAAGGCCAAGCTACGTCCGTTATTGTTCTGGCAGCACATAAGGTCCACCCCGAGTTTCTTTCTTATGAGAACGCCCTCAGGGAAGTTAGTGCACTAGACACATATAACAAGATAGGCTGGATACGAAATGTGAAACGCCTACTGGCTGCAATTGGGTTGGAGGGACATTGGGAAGCCAGGGACCTGTCACTGCTTCCTAGTAAAAATCACATAAAAACGCACTATTGGGACTGGGTAGCGCAGGCCACACTTATTAATCCGTGGGGACGCCTAACAATAGAGTTCATGGATTTTAAAATTGATTATTTCCCTTGAACATTATTTAGATATTATTCAGTCACCCTTAAATAGAAAACTCTATTGGCAGTTCAGGTTTGGTACACTTCCTTTGAATTCCCTTACAGGTACTTGGCACCACCTCCCTTCTACTTCCCAGTATTGCCCCTGTTGTACCTTAGTGATTGAGTCAACAGCCCATGTATTTTTTGTTGGTTCCGTGTACTCATTCCCGAGAGCTAAATGGCTTAAACCAATATGCAAACAGCTGGGTACACGTATTCATCAGACCCAAGACCAGTGATTGCTTGCTCAGTTGCAAAGGTCCTGGGACACATGTGGGCAATCAGGAGAAAACTGATTGAATCTGGGAAGAGGTCCCTCCTTTTTAATTGTTTTATCCCATCAGCTGCCCTTATTTTTAACAAAATTATTTATAGGATTTTATCTGTAGTGCACCTGAGAACCGTGGCAGCATAGTGGTTTAAGTAGTTCTCTATAGAGCAGGCAGAGGTTTGTCTTGTTTTGGTATCCTTTGTGCACTAAATGGGCATTGTATACACATATGTATTGCTGATTAATATTTGACTGGTGTTTAATAATGCACTTAATGTCTATTCTTAAAGTTTTTATTGTATTTATACGAGCTGCTTTGAACCCTGTACTTTTATGGTCGAACGACCGAAATAAAGTTTCTAAAATAAGAACGCTCTGCTTTTGCCCCCTGCTCTATACATTGGTTGCGCATCAGCTTACTAGGCTAACGCACTGCAGTGACCCCACAATAGTATTTAGTGCTCAACAACAACATCAACAACAAAAATGCTGGAATGTGGTAACTAAAGGCCTGATTCACAAAGGAAACACACTTTTGAGTAAGGTTACACTTTTGAGTATATTTACTTTGTTTTGGAATTCACAAACTGCACTTTTGTAGTAACTTACCCTTCTGTGGTAAGTCCAGCACTACATATGGCCAACCACTGGTACTGCAATAGTCTCCCATAGAAAAACTGCAAAAGTGTAACTTACTACAAAAGTGCAGTTTGTGAATAGCACGTGGTAGTAAGTTTTGAGTACTACTGTAGTACTATAAAATTTTCTACAAAGTGTAGTTTGTGAATCATGTCCTAACTGTTGTAAGTAACGATGAACGTGCTGAGTCTGTGGTGGTGATGGAGAGTGTTGAGCAATAATGTGTGAGAATGTGACAGTGTGAGGGAGAGAAAGTGGTAAGTTTAACTTCTTGCTCGATGTTCCAAATATGGGGAGTGATTGAATGTACTGTATTGCGATATTTACATAGCGCTTACTACAAATACGTGGGTCACTGAATCCCTCACCTAGATGGGAGCTATGCCATGTAGAATGTGTGGTTAGAAGGGTGTTGCCTTTTTATTAATCCTATGTGGGAAGTGTTTCCATGTTGTGCATAATGACCACCGGGGTGCGGTTATCATGTTATGCCACACAGAACACAATGCTTATTAGTGTGGTGGGTTATGTGGTTTTAAAGATAGACACACAGTTTATGGTATTCAGTAAACTGGCACGTTTCAGCAGCTCTGCAGGATCCTTTAGGATATTTCTTAAGAGCATAAACTACTTAGGTGGTTTCTGCACCCGGCTGAACAAATATGGTACTGAACAGGCCTAGCAGGACAGAGGAGTGGTGGGGAGATCTGCTGGTTGGGCTTTGTGACTATTATCCCATATCTGATTGTCATTGGGAGATGTAAAGTAGTGGTCATGGTATGTAGCTAGCTGGGAGCTGCAGTGGTGCATTAGATACGTCTTTCGATTGGCCAGCATTATTGGCTGATCTCGCAAGTTATTCCATGACTGCTTAGCTGGTTGTGGGTAGTTTATGGCCTAGTACTGTACTGGGTGAGGGACAAGACCCATAGCAGATATGTCTTATGCAAGTATAAGAGGGTTAAGCAGTGTAAAGCAGCTATTTTGCAGCATGGATGAGATACAGTTGGCTGATAGCTGCTGAGTCTTATGGTATTAGAATTAGCAGACCTTCCAACTCACACGGAGGGGAGCCGAAATCAGACAGAGGCAAGAAAGACGAGCTGAAAACCACTGCACAAAGTGACTTACCAGCCTGTCTTTCGAGGCAGTAAGTAGCCAATGTCCATTAAGGGGTGTGAAAACAGGATATCGGTGACAGCCTCAGTTTCCCTATGTTTTTTTGGGGGGTGAGGTGATGGTGGGCTTGGTGGAGGGCAGAGTGCCTCTTAGGTAGATCTCTCCAAGAGACCCCGCCCCTTCCTCACATGGTGAAATTTATTTCTAAGTTGGCAGGTCCATATTAGTGTGGGAAAGAAGGGTTGTAAAATAAATTGACATCACTATATAATACCCATGCATGCCAGAGCCCAGCCCTTCTTAAATAATGTGTTCATGAGTGATGGCAAAAATGTGTTCGGCGACAGAGAAAGTGGTGTGTGAGGGTCAGGGTATAAAGAATGAGCGAGTGTTGCAAGTGAAGTCAAAGTGTGGTAACTGACATGAAGAGTTAATATGAAAGGCGGTGAGGATGTGATAAAAGAGGGTGAAAGTATGCTGAGTTATAGTGGGAGTTGTAGAGAGCCACCCTGGCTCTCCTCAACAATGTTGCAAATGTAGCACTCCTCAGGGCGGGCTCGCCTGAGGAGATAAATAAACGGGAAAAGACCGCTCGGGGTCTTTGCCCACACTGCGACACTGTGTGTATGTGTATTCTTTCCAGGGACCTGGGTAGGCCGAACGCACCAGCGGGCCCACCCTCCACACTGGCAACGAGGCTGGTACCGGACCTGCGCTTCGGCTGCTCATCTGTCTCTGCCTGCTCCACCGGACTCCCTGCTAGCCTGAGGTGCTGCTCAACGGGACGCCAGGCAGCTGACGCTCACCGCTCCTCCACGACAGCAGTGGATCCCCGCCTTCCGCGAGGACCGCAATGCTTCCTGGCCCCCTGCAAAGACCTCTGGAAGCTCCCTCGACGCACGGCAGCCGGGCGCCGCGTTCACTGCTCCACCTGCCCCTCTTCAGCAGGCAGCAGCCCCACCCCGCCACACGTGCGCACCAGGCCGCAAGAGGCCTGCAACGTACAGTCGGAGACATCGACTGCTTCTCTGGAGGTGAGCACACTGAACCTCACGAGGCCCCTGGGTAGGAGCACCGTCTGTAGTCCAAAAAAAAAAAAAGAAAGAACAAAAAAAACTGAAAACACTAAAAGAACAAGGACAATCAGTCTGCAAGTTGTGCATCCTACAAGCAGACGGGGGTTTGAACGCTAGAGGGCTACCCATCATCCTGGCAACCTCCACCAATGACACTTTCCTTTTGAAAATAAAAAAAGGGCGATCCCACAGAAGTCCTAGTGGAAGCAGGTACACCTGGAAGTACCATACAAATGGGGAAAAGGCTAGACAAATAAAGACACATAAGGATTCTGCAAATGCACAGCAAGGAGAAGGGGCACACACAGTAAGACAGGTCAATCACAGTAGGAGGAAAGCAAAACCCTATCTGACAGACAGCTACAATGAGCACATCACCTCAAGCAGGTGCAGCCAGCCCACTGGTAGGTGCAGCCGCACCGCCCCAACACCAAAGCCAGGCCGCAGTGACTCTGCTCCCACCATTCAGCGAGCTTGCTGACCCTACGACAGCAGCCCCCCACTGGAAGTCCTGGATAGGACGCCTCAACCACTACGTCAGGGGCTCTAGAGAGACGGGCGGAGCCGTCAAGAGATTGTTACTCATGCACTACGGGGTGGAGAGATGTATGACCTCTTTGAGACCTTCCCAAACACAGGAGATGATAACGATTTTGACGCCGCTGTGGCAGCCCTGGCAGGGCATTTCGACCCCCAAATTAACCCGGACTTCGAGCGTTTCAAGCTGCGACAGGCCACACAATCGATACAGAATCGGTCGACGTTTTCTATGCCCATCTGAGATGGAGGGCGAGCACGTGCTCGTTTCCAGATCAGAGTGAGGAAACACGGACCCAAATCTTCCAAGGGTCTGTGCTATTACGGCGGCTGATCCTTCGCCAACCTGGAATGCCTCTGGACAACATCCTTATACTGGCTAGGTCCCACGAGCTGTCGAAAACCCGAGCCAACGAGATGGAGGCAGCTCTCAACAGGAACACCGCCACACTCTACACCGACGGCGGCAGCGTCCCTTGTGCTCTATTCAAGTGGCTGGCTCCACGGTGCAAGCACTTATCAACACCGGGGCATCGGTGAATGTCATGGACTCTGAGCAATATGAACGCATCACACTGTGCCTCCCCCCCCTCTCTCGCCCACAAATGCGAAAATCTACACCTACGGAGGGACCCACCCGCTCCCCGAGAGGAGTGAATGAAGTGGAAGTGGCCAATGATAGGCATGCGACATGGGCAAGATTCCACGTGACGAACGGGAAGAAAGGCACTTTACTCAGCTGCCACACGCCGGAGGACCTGGGGTTGGTCTTCTTCGCCAATCAAGTGCAGAAGTCCTAGTGGAAGCAGGTACACCTGGAAGTACCATACAAATGGGGAAAAGGCTAGACAAATAAAGACACATAAGGATTCTGCAAATGCACAGCAAGGAGAAGGGGCACACACAGTAAGACAGGTCAATCACAGTAGGAGGAAAGCAAAACCCTATCTGACAGACAGCTACAATGAGCACATCACCTCAAGCAGGTGCAGCCAGCCCACTGGTAGGTGCAGCCGCACCGCCCCAACACCACAGCCAGGCCGCAGTGACTCTGCTCCCACCATTCAGCGAGCTTGCTGACCCTACGACAGCAGCCCCCCACTGGAAGTCCTGGATAGGACACCTCAACCACTACGTCAGGGGCACTAGAGAGACGGGCGGAGCCGTCAAGAGATTGTTACTCATGCACTACGGGGTGGAGAGATGTATGACCTCTTTGAGACCTTCCCAAACACAGGAGATGATAACGATTTTGACGCCGCTGTGGCAGCCCTGGCAGGGCATTTCGACCCCCAAATTAACCCGGACTTCGAGCGTTTCAAGCTGCGACAGGCCACACAATCGATACAGAATCGGTCGACGTTTTCTATGCCCATCTGAGACGGAGGGCGAGCACGTGCTCGTTTCCAGATCAGAGTGAGGAAACACGGGCCCAAATCTTCCAAGGGTCTGTGCTATTACGGCGGCTGATCCTTCGCCAACCTGGAATGCCTCTGGACAACATCCTTATACTGGCTAGGTCCCACGAGCTGTCGAAAACCCGAGCCAACGAGATGGAGGCAGCTCTCAACAGGAACACCGCCACACTCTACACCGACGGCGGCAGCGTCCCTTGTGCTCTATTCAAGTGGCTGGCTCCACGGTGCAAGCACTTATCAACACCAGGGCATCGGTGAATGTCATGGACTCTGAGCAATATGAACGCATCACACTGTGCCTCCCCCCCCTCTCTCGCCCACAAATGCGAAAATCTACACCTACGGAGGGACCCACCCGCTCCCCGAGAGGAGTGAATGAAGTGGAAGTGGCCAATGATAGGCATGCGACATGGACAAGATTCCACGTGACGAACGGGAAGAAAGGCACTTTACTCAGCTGCCACACGCCGGAGGACCTGGGGTTGGTCTTCTTCGCCAATCAAGTGCACGACTCCCACGCCGACGGCATCTTACTGGAGTTCCCGCAGTTATTCGAGGGCCTGGGAAAATTCAAAGGCAGGCAAGCAATTTAAACTGCACATCTAGTCCTCTATCAGGCCGACAGCATTGAGGCACAGAAGAGTGCCCTTCTACCTACGTCCGCAGGTGGAGGAAGAGTTGAGTAAACTAGAGGAGTTGGGTGTCATCGAGCGAGTCACCGGCCCGACCCTGTGGGTGTCGCCTCTGGTCATTGCCCCAAAGCCCAAACAACCCAGGGCCATCCGGCTGTGTGCCGACTTGCGCCTTCCCAACCAGGTTGTGATGAGGGAGCGACATCTGACACCCACCTTGGATGACATTGTGGCTGACCTCAATGCGGCGAAGTAGTTTTCCAAGCGCGACCTAAACCCTGGATACCATCAGCTGGAGCTCGCGCCTGAGAGCAGATATATCACCACATTTTCCACCCATGTGGGCCTAAGGAGGTACAAATGACTGAGCTTTGGGGTGTTGTCGGCTGCTGGGGTCTTCCAGAATGCCATCCGGGAGACCCTGTCGGATCTGCAGGCTGTCATAAATCTCAGTAATGACATTCTGGTGTTCTCAAACACTCTGGAAGAACACCACAGGCACCTGAGAGACACACTCCAACGGCTGGCGGTCAGTGGCCTAACCCTCAACAAGGTAAAATGCCCATTCTATCAGGAGTCAGTCGATTTCTTTGGGTACATCTTCTTGCTGAGGGGCTCCAGGTGGATCCGAAGAAAGCAGTTGCCATCCGGATGACCCTAACACCCACCACCCCGACCGAGGTCCACAGTTTCTTGGGGATGGCCACGTACTGAGTCCGATTCATACCAAACCTGGCCTCCCTGTTGGAACAGCTACGAGCCTTCACGTGCAACGGTGCGTCCTGGGAGTGGACCCCAAAAATGAACGCAGCCTGCCATGCCATCAAAACAGCCCTGATGGACAAAACAGTCATGGCGTACTTTCACCCAAGACAACACACCGAGCTGGTCGTCGAAGCAAGTCCGGTCGGCCTAGGTGCTGTTCTCCTCCAAGAGACTGAAGGAAAAGAGTGGGCACACGTTGCTTATGCCAGTCGGGCACTATCAGACACCGAGACGATGTACGCCCAGATCAAGAAGGAAGCTCTTGCCATCAAGTGGGCACACCAGCACTTCCCCCTGTATCTGTATGGGCAAGAATTTCGAGTGGTGACAGACCATAAGCCGCTGATTCCCCTGTTTTCCGGGACCTCAAGACTGGCTCCCCCCAGGATAGAATGGTGTGCAGTCCAACTTCAAACATACCGGTTCGAGGTCGTGTTTTGCCCTGGCGCCAGCAATCCCGCTGAATATCTATTGCGCCACCCCGCTGAGACATGCAGCAGCCGCAGGCGGACGAAGAGCTAACCAAATCATTCATCAAGATAATAACCAAAGAAGCATGACCCAAGGCGCTGACGCTGGAGGAAATTGGTGTAGCAACAACACTGGATGAAAACCTGATGAAGGTCAAAGAAGCACTGCTCACCAGGGGATGGCAACACTTACTAGATGGAGCACACTCCTTGAATACAGTGGATCACCACGCGAGGCAGCAGCTGTGGAGAGTCCGCAGTGAACTAAGTGAGGGCAAACACGGGATCATACTGCTCAGCCATGCCATTGTAGTCCTGAACAAGCTGCAGAACCAAGTCATTGACTTGGCACACATCGGACACCAAGGGATGGCGAAAACCAAAACATGCCTTCGCAGCAAAGTGTGGTTCCCAGGCATGGTTGCCCTAGTCGAAGAAACAATTCAGAAATGCCATTTGTGCAAATCACCGGAAGCGAATCGGCTCCGGCCCCAGTCATCACGGAGGAGCCTTGCGAAGAACCCTGGTCCAAAGTGGCACTCTAGTTCTAATGGACTCACACTCCAAATTCCCATTCGTCGAAGTGATCTCATCCACTGCGTTTTCCCAAGTCCAAGCTGTCCTTGATAAGACCTTTGCGCCACTGGGCCTCCCGGATGAGATCAAATCGGACAATGGGCCCCCGTTTCAGGGCAGGGAATTCCAGGAGTATCTGGCAGGAAAGGCCATTCGACACAGGAAGATCACTCCGCAATGGCCCCAGGCGAACGGCGAGGTCGAATGTTTTATGCGGACTCTCAACCGGGCGCTAAGGATCAGAGTGGAAAGAGGGGAAGATGCTGAGAGTTCTCTCCATCAGTTCCTGAACGCATATCGACAGACCCCTCACAGTACCACCTGCTGCGCCCCATCCCATCTACTCTTCAGGCGTGCCCCACGGGACAGCATCCCGACAGACCCGACCTGGCGCCCAGCTGAATAGGACAGTGCAGCCACGCAAGCTTGGAGAGAAACCACCAATCGAAAGGAAAGCCTCGCACGAGGTGCCCAGTCACCATCCTTCTGCGTGGGCGACTATGCTGCTGTGAAAGACAGGCACCCTGGGTGGAAGTTTCGGACACCCTATGAGCCTGAGGTGTGGAGAGTTGTCGCCATCCAAGGGACCATGGTCTCCGCTCAACGGGGCACGCGAATGGTGACCAGAAACGTATACTGGTTCAAGAAGGTGCACGGGCCTTCGCTCCAGTCAGGAGTGGAACACCGATCCAGAGATGGAAGCAGATTCACTGGCGGGCCCTACGCCACCCCCTGTGACACCCGGAGGAATCGAGGGTTTGCAAGGACCGATGGAGCGACCCCAGACGCCAGTTCACCACACCAGAGCATCCAGAGTATGTCTTTGACCTGCAGCCCAGCTGAAGCAGGGTCCAACTCCAGCTCCCGGAGCCAGACGTATGGTCTCCACCCAAACCCTGCACCCAGCCAACGGATCAGAGACTTTGTATGCGTTCTACCTCGATCATGATGTCAATGTAAATGGTAGCCACTAAAGAAAAGGAAAGATGCAGAGATTCACCCGGGCTCGCCTCAACACTGTTGCAAACGTAGCACTCCTCAGGGCGGGCTCGCCCGGAGGAGATAAATGGGCGAAAGACTGCTCGGGGATTTGCCCACACTACGACATTGTGTGTGTGTGTATTCTTTCCAGGGACCTGGGTGGACCGCATGCACCTGCGGACCCAGGGCCGGTGCTAGGCATGGGCAGTATGGATAGCTGTCCAGGGCCTCGCACTCAGCCCACCAGCATCAATCAATCAATCAATCAATCAGGGGTTTATAAAGTGCGCTACTCACCCGTGAGGGTCTAAAAGCGCTGGGGGGGGGGGTGCAGCTCCGGATCAGTCGAAGAGCCAGGTCTTGAGGCTCTTCCTGAAGGTGTGCAGAGTGGGGGAGCATCTGATGTTGACTGGGAGCTCGTTCCAGGTCTTTGCTGCGTGGTAGGAGAAGGCTCTTCCACCTGCTCTGGTTCTGCGGATGCGTGGGGTCTCTGCAAGGACGAGGTCGGCGGAGCGGAGGTTCCTTTTGGGTACATGGAAGGAGACACTTTTGTTGAGGTATTTGGGTCCGATGTTGTGGAGGGATTTGTAGGCGTGGGTGAGTAGCTTGAAGGTTAATCTCTTCTCGATGGGGAGCCTGTGGAGGTCTTGTAGGTGCTGGGTCATGTGCTCATGTCGTGGGGTTCCGAGGACGAGTCTGGCTGCGGTGTTGTGGTTGGTTTGGAGCTTGTGTGGCAGGGTTTTGTTGATTCTGGGGTAGAGGGCGTTACCGTAGTCCAGTCTGCTGGTTATGAGTGCGTGGGTGACGGTCTTTCTGCATTCAGGGGGGATCCACTTGAAGGTCTTGCGGAGGATGCGGAGGGAGTTGAAGCAGGTGGAGGTGACGGCGTTGATCTGGCGGGTCATGGTGAGAGAGGAGTCTAGAATGATGCAGAGGTTTCGGGCGTGGCCTGATAGAGTGGGTGGGTTACAGAGGGCGGAAGGCCACCAGGTGTTGTCCCAGGCGGTGGAGGAGGGTCCAAGGACGAGGACCTCTGTCTTCTCCGAGGTGAGCTTAAGTCAGCTGTTGTTCATCCAGGCTGCGACGTCTTTCATTCCTTCCTGGAAGCAGAGTCTGGTGTCTTCGGGGTTCTAGATGAGGGAGAGGATGAGCTGGGTGTCGTCAGCATAGGATACAATGCTGAGCCCATGCTGTCTAACAATGGCGGCGAGGGGGGCCATGTAGATGTTGAAGAGCGTGGGGCTGATCGAGGATCCTTGGGGTACTCCGCAGTTGATCTCTGTGGGTTCGGAGAGGAAGGGTGGGAGTCTAATCCTTTGGGTTCTGCCGGTGAGAAAGGATCAGATCCAGTCGAGGGCGGTTCCCCGTATGCCGGCGTTGTGGAGTCTGGCGGTGAGAGTGTGGTGGGAGACGGTGTCGAAGGCTGCGGAGAGGTCTAGTGGGATGAGGGCCGCAGTGTGGCCCTGGACGAGTAGCATGCGGATGAAATTGGTGGCAGCGAGGAGGGTGGTCTCGGTGCTGTGGCTGCTGGGGACCCGCACCAGTGCAACACACACCAAACCTCTTGTGCCCCTGCCGATCCCATTGAAGAAAGGTGTGTGCAATCGGGCTTACAGGCGGGGACCCCCTCCCTGGGCCTCTCAGGGATGGTGTGGGGTGGCCTATGGGAGGGGGACACTTCATCTTGTGCCAGTTGCAAGGACACACATTTTGTCCTGCAATTAGGCCTCCTGCGTCGCTGCCCATTGAGAGACACTGAGGGACACCCATTGTCAGCACTTTACAGTCTGCACTGTTTTAACTTTCAGCCCCCAAGCTATTCTCACACCCTCAGCCCGATATGAGCTGTAAAAGAGGTGCTTGTAGGTGGCAGAGAGGGGAGCTGCGGCCCAGGACGAGTCAGCACAAAGCAGCTTCAGGAGCCCTGAAGGTGTCACTTATGTAAATTAGAGTGGCCTCGCACATTCCCCTTAGCCCGGGGCCCCAAAAATCCTAGAACCAGCCCTGCGCTAGGGTGACTAACCGTCCGTAAATTTCTCGGACCGTCCGTAATTTGGACCTCACGTCCGTTGTCCATGAGGATCCTTTTTACGGACGCCTTTTATCCGTAATTTTGGGCATTGCAGGGAACAGCACTGTCCCCTGCATGAAGCCTCAACTCCCCGATGGGGCCACCTTGCACTCCTCCTCGGAGCACAAGAGCAGCCCCACCCGCCCATTGTCATTCTGTATGCTGGCTGATTGTGACATAAAGAATGACAATAGGCCAGTCTGGGCTGCAAAGCATGTGGTGGGCCTCCCCCAGCCTTTGTCTAGGGCAGGGCATTCTGTCAGACAGAAGAAATGTGCAAAAACGCCAATGCTGCTACATGAGAATCCAGTTCAAGAAAAGAAGCTGGTGAAGGAAGTTAAAAAGAAGGGGCTTAGAGTTCTTTCACAGTCTTGCCATTTTAGAACTGATGCATTTTCAATATTATATTCAAGGAAGCCATGATTGCTGCTTTTTTATCTTATGCAACTAACAACCATTGACAAAGCCAATAGTTCTGGCTTGTTGCAGGTGTAACGTTACTTGTTGTGTTATATATCTGGATACAATGACAGAAGAGGCAAAATACCAGTCAGGCAGTGCACTATACTAAGCACAGATTTTTAGCTTAGGTGTTTTAAGCCACGCCCTTAATTACATCGAACACCCCCTTTGGAGGGACCCCCCCCACTTAAAGCCCTAGAAACAACATCATGTCACAGTCACGTCATGGCCTGGCACTGTGCATCATGCATGACTCAGATTGCCTATGTGCAAGGGCACAGTGAACCCTACCCCCAACCCACCCCTTGCTTTAGGACCTACAGCAAGGGTGAAATTCTTGATGGGCCTCTTCTGTCTGCAACTCTGCATGCAGACAAAGGCTCGGCTCATAATTAATATGAAAAGGTGGGTGAGTGAGTAAGTGAAGGGATGGGTGGATGGCTGGATAGATTAGTGAAAGGGTGAATGGGTGAATGAAAGGGTGAATGGATGGATAATGAGAGAAAGGATGGATGGATGAGTGAGTGGAAGGATGGATGACAGAAAAGGGAAAAAGATGGATGTATGGGTGGAAAGGTAGATGGATGGGTAAAAGGGTGGATGGATGAGTGAAAGGATGGATGGATGCGTGAAAGGGTGGATGATGGGCAAGTGAATGGGTGGATGAATGAGTGAAATGATGGATGGATTGATGAATTGATAAGTGAAAGGGTGAATGGATGGACGGATGAGTGAAAGGGTGGATGAGTGAGTGAAAGGGAGGGTAGATGGACAAAAGGATGGATAAGAGTGAAGGAGTGAAAGGGTGGATGGATGAGTGATAGGGCCAATGGGTGGATTCATGAGTGGATGAGTAGATGGATGGGTGGAAGGAAGGCTGGCTAAGTGAAAGGGTTGATGGAGAGAGAAAGGGAGGATGGATGGATGACTGAAAGAGTGAATGGGTGGAAGGATGAGTGACTGGGTGGATGGATGAGTAAGTGAAAGGATGGCTGGATGGGTGAAAGGCTAAAAGGCTGGATGGATGAGTGAATGGATGGATGGGTGGAAGAGTGGATGGATGAGTGTACCGATGGATAGGGTGAAAGGGTGGATGGATGGATAATTGATGGATGAGTGAAAGGGTGGATGGAGGGATCGATGAGTGAAATGATGGATGGAAAGATACATGATGGATAGGTTTGCAAATGGTTGAATATGTTTGGATATGGATGGGCTTAATTATATTCTATTGCGCGACCTCCTCTGATGTGTCTGTAAAACTTACCTTTTGTCCCGAAGTTTTGTCCTGAATTTTGACCTCGTGTCCTAAATTTTTGTCCTGAATTTGGACCCTTTGTCCTGAATTTTTACACTCACTGTCCTGAATTTGCACACATGCCAGTTGGCCACCCTACCCTGCGCAGACCCACCCTCCACCGGGGTGAGAAATGGCGAGTCTGAGTCAGTGTGAGAATGCCCTGGCTAACGATGTTGATGATGAGGTGACTACTATATATTGTGTTTCCAAGAAGAGGGACAGAGGGGCAAGTTTAGAGAGGTCCAGCATACGTGCCCAACGGGTACAGTAAGCAAGAAAGGTATGAAGTTCCTCTAAGTCAAAGTGAACAGACAGCGAGATACAATTGGTGAGATCAAACAGGGGATCATCCCACGATGTTAAAGGGTGAGGGGAGGGGTTTCCCCTTTTGGAACTGGGGCTCTCACACACCTAGCGAGCTAGGTGTCATGCTTCATCATCTGAGCCTGCCCCTCGTCAGTTCGGCGCTGCAAAACCCGACGCGTACCCAGTATGGGGCTCTTTAGCGGGGATCTTTTGTTCCTGCCGTAGGGTGCAGTGGGGGTAAGGGGCCTGGTGTGTATAGATGTGAAGGGAGTGAGTTAAAACAGGTCAGTTAGTCCTAACAGTTATTTATTCAAGAAGGTAAACTGCCTGATTGAAAAATGGGAGAGTGGCGGTAAAACTAGAGGCTATGTATCTAGATAAGTACGCCCTACTCTCAGTCGGTCAACATGTTTCGTGCCCTGGGTATCAGGAGGATCAAGGCACTTCCTCAGGACCAGGAAAACGCTATCTACACAACGTGGTAAGGGCAAAACTACCTACCACATTCTCAGGTAAATAACCTACAGGTAGGGTGAGAAAAGGTAAATATTAAAAACACTTCATGTATCTCGTAGATCTGTTCATAAAACAACATAGATGTATGTGTATTCTGTGTATGAAGCAGTCACACACACGTGCTCCACACCGTGCTCTTGGTGCAGCTTAGGGTTTCAACTCATGCACAAGTAGTGTATAAAATTCCCAGAGTATCAGGATGTAGATCAACATTGTGAAGGATAAAAACAACAGATAAGGCAGAACTGATGCTCACCATAACTGTTATCTAAAGTAGACTTCAACAGTGTCTGGCAGTCGTAAAGGACACCAAATTGGGTCCTGTATGAGTAAGGTAAAGGAAAAGAAGCTGAGTAAAGTTAAAAACTCCATCTCGCAACAACAATTACTGCTCAGTCGACTGCAACGTTCAATGGGCAGTAGACAGGGGGGAAGTTGCTGAAGGTCCAGTAAATGCTGACCTTCCCCATGAGGCCAACAGGGTCCCTGTGTGTCCCAGGTGGAAGGGGGCACTGTGGCGGCGTCGCTCAAGTGGTGGCAAAGGTACTGACACAAGTGGTCGTCAGAGGTACCAACCAATGAGTCGTGATGGCAACAATACAAGCTTAAACACCAAAAGTGGGGCGACAAGGGGAATAGCCCACGGAGAAGTACAGGGATTATAGCCCGGTACCTCAGCTCACCCCCGCCCCGTGAACTCACCTCCGAAATAGTCCATGGCGTCCTGGGTCTCAAAGTATTGTAGCAAAAAGGTGTCTACTCACCAGCGTTCAGTAAACGCTTCTCTCGTGACCTACCCTGCCGCCGAAACCGGGATGGTGATCCGCGCTGTGGTTTGGGCACAGATATACTTCCCGATCATCGGCGGCGAGCGAGCAGTCTCGTGAGTGCCTAAAATATTGCGGGAATTGGGTTATAGGAAGGACGAGTTAACAAATGTCCTTGCCGGCGGTAAATGGTGCAGCCATCTTGGGTTGGTCAAATAAAACTCTGGCCGAGTGTGCAGGTACTGGATAGCGCGAGTCTACAAACGTTAAAAAATCAGTGAATAGTGTTTCATAAATGCAGTGTTATTATAGATGAAAATAACATATAGCAAAGTCAACTAGCAGTATTAACTGCACCCAACGGCAGGAACAAAAGATCCCCGCTAAAGAGCCCCGTACTGGGTGCCCGTCGGGTATTGCACCGCCGACCTGACGAGGGGCAGGCTCATATGATGAAGCATGACACCTAGCTCGCTAGGTGTGTGAGAGCCCCAGTTCCGAAAGGGGAAACCCCTCCCCTCACCCTATAACATCGTGGGATGATCCCCTGTTTGATCCCACCAATTGTATCTCTCTGTCTGTTCATTTTGACTTAGAGGAACTTCATACCTTTCTTGCTTACTGACTACTATATATTCCAATTTACCAGGCCCGGTTCTAGCGGGTGGGCCAGGCCCACCCAAACATGAGCCTTGGCCCTTGAAGTGACGTCGCGAAGGCCAGTAGTAAATGGCCACTTTAATTTAAAACGTTCCTCCGAACGTTGTTTTTCTTCCTGTTCTGGGAGTTGCGTGATTGGGCCTGGGCTCTTTCTCACAGTCACCCCCAATCACGCATCTCCTTTTAGAAAGGTGGGCTGTGTCCCCACCCACTCCTGCACGTAAAATAGGTGCATGGCGAAGGGGACAAATCCTCTCTTTGGCACTGTTACCTTAACCGTTCTGCTGTGTGGATATTTCCTTTTCTATTCCACAATGGAGAAAAATAGTTTGTTTCTCCGGATTCACCTTTCCTGGCCCCTGCATCTGCTTATCAGATCGGGCTGTGACGAGGAACCGAGCAGGTGAGAGAATTTCTGGCTATTTGTTCGGCTTTTTAAAATCATCAGGGAAGGCCCAGCAAGACACATACTTCCTGTATGCTTTATTTAAACAGTTTTTATCATTATCAAGGCCAGCTCTGCCACGGACGTAAGATAACAATACAAATGTCCAGATAACTGGTGATTAATGATCCTGCCAATCCTTTGTCTGTTGGTAGTTTTGAAATGCAGATCAACTGTATTTTATGTGGATAGCTCAGTGGGTTACCGCCTTCGTCACAGAGATTCTTGTGTTACTTGTAGTTCAGAAGTTACAATCCTATCATAGGACAGTGACATATGAACTGTCATCAAAGACCTGCATGCAAACCTGAATGATACGGCTAGAACTTAGCTTTTTTTGTGTTGTAATATAGTTAGAACTTCCCCAGTCTTTCATTATTCTAATGTTGCTAAAAAGAGTTTGTTTGGGCAGATATACATTTTCATCAGTAAAGCCAACCCCTAACCACTGGGGTATGCTTAAAATCCTGAGTTTGTGCTTCTCCAGACCAACAAACCCTCTTAAAATATACTGCCCACCAGTTTGGATGACGTGATTCCTACACCTTGTAATCCTCATTGGCTTATGTGACATTCCCTGTGGACTGATTTACATACTTGCATGATTGATTGTCTCTGTATAATGTGTGCATGATGTAAAGTACTGTGACAACCTACACTGATATGAGTAGTGCTATACAACAAATGAAATGCATATGAGAGAGTGGCTATGGAGAGATGAGGGGCACTGGTGGAGGGTGGTAGTGAGGGTGTCCGAGAAGGGGTCAATAGGGAGAGGGGCTACGGAGAGATGAGGGGCACTGGAGTAGGGTGGCAGTGAGGGAATCCGAGGAGGAGGTCAATGGGGGAGGGGCTACGGAGAGATGAGGGGGCGCTGGTGGAGGGCGGCAGTGAGGGAATCTGAGGAGGAGGTCAATAGGGGGAGGGGCTACAGAGAGATGAGAGGCACTGGAGGAGGGTGGGAGTCTGAGAAGGTGGTCAATAGGGGGGGCTACGGAGAGATGAGGAGCGCTGGTGGAGGGTGGCAGTGAGGGAGTCCGAGAAGGTCAATAGGGGGGCTACGGAGAGATGAGGAGCGCTGGTGGAGGTTGGCAGTGAGGGAATCCAAGGAGGAGGTCAATAGGGGGAGGGGCTATGGCGAGATGAAGGGCACTGGAGCAGGGTGGAAGTGAGGGAATCCGAGGAGGAGGTCATGAGGAGGAGGGGCTACGGAGAGATGAGGGGCGCTGGTGGAGGGTGGCAGTGACGGAATCCGAGGAGGAGGTCAATGGGGGTGGGGGGCTACGGAGCGATGAGGGGCGCTGGTGAAGGGTGGCCGTGAGGGAATCCGAGGAGGAGGTCAATAGGGGTGCGGGCTACGGAGAGATGAGGGGCGCTGCTGGAGGGTGGCAGTGAGGGATTCCGAGGAGGAGGTCATGAGGGAGAGCCCGAGAAGTGTCACTTGCCTGATACTCCCACCTCAGAAACCTCCTCTTCCCATCAGAAGGACATTACATGGAAAAAAACACTTTTTGAGAATGAAAACATTTAGAAAGAGATTTGGAAAGAAAAGAATGTGTTTTACTGGCCCTTGAAGACTAAGGAGAGATAAAGGAGGGCCCTGAAGCAGGCCTGGCTAGACATATAAGTGACAGATCGGGCCCGCAGTGGCCCACCCAAATGCATCCTTGGCCCACCCAAATAAAAATTCCTGGAGCCGGGCCTGCAATTTACAAAGAGAAAACATATCTTAATAGTCTATTCAGATGCTTATGAACAATTCCCATCTTTCAAGAAAGGACTAAAAACAATAGATCTATTCAGGGCTTTAAGTCGGATGAAAAAACTGGGGGGGTCTCTCAAAGGGGCGTGGCTAATGTAATTAAGGGTGTGGCTTAAAAACACATAAGCTAGAAATCTGTCCTGAGCATAGTGTGCCGCCCGACTGGTATTTTGCTGCTTCTGACTGCGTCCAGATATATATATTATAAGTAACTTTACACCTACAACAAGCCAGGACTATTGGCTTTGTCAATGGTTGTTCGTTTTATAAGATTAAAAAAAACAGCTATGGCTTTGTTGTATAGAATATTGGCAATTCTTCAGTTCTGAAATAATGAGACTGTGAAAGAAATATAGAGAGTCTCTTTGTAGTTACATCACAGGCAGTGAAGAGTGATACTGCTGCAGAGTTAAGATTTCTTTTTTCACCCTGAGGGCAAAAATGGAGAGCCGATAGGGACCAGTCTCAGCACTTCCTTTTTAGAACAGCCAGTGCTGAGCACTGGCAGGACCCGGCCCACTTAAAGCCCTGGCCCTTTGTGTGTAAAGTGCACTTGTGCAATAGAGAGAGTTTGTATGTGCAGTACACATGTTCGTCTGTAAGACCTTGATGTGTACAGTGCACAAACTTGCACCTGTGCGGCCTTCGTGTGTACTGAGTACACAAGTGTGCCTCAGTGAGCACGCGTACCCTACATGGATGCACGTACGACTTAGGAGTGCTCCTGTGTTGGTGTGCCATGCCTCCTGGCCTGAGGTCACGTGGGGGTGCTTGTATGTTAGCTTTGAGTGGGATGGAAAACCTAGGGGGCTCTCAAAGGGGCCTGGCCAGTGTAATTAAGGGCGTGGCTTAAAAACACAAGCTAAAACTCTGTGCTTAGCATAGTGTGCCGCCCGACTTGTATTTTGCTGTTTATGTCATTGCATTCAGATATATGATACAAGTAACATCATACCTGCAACAAGTTAGGACTATTGGCTTTGTCAATGGTTGTTAGTTGCATAAGATAAATAAGCAGCAACTATGCCTTGTATATAATATTGAAAAAGCTTCTACTTAAAGCCCTGGTGACACCACGACAATGTTGCTGCTCGTGAGTTTCAAAAAGAGCAGGGAAATCCAGAGAGAAAATGTCTCTCTTTAAAGGATTTCCCTTCCCCTACAACGCTCACCTGGCATGACCTCATGCCGTAACTTCTCCACTAGTGAGAAGTGAGCAGTGTGAGCACGAGCACATCGATGTGCGTGCTGTCACTGCAGTCCGGAAAAAACGGACCGCCTGTGCCAGAGCACAAAACAGAGCCCGCTAGAGACCCGTTTCGAGGACCCCTTTAAACAAGCATTGGCATAGCCAATAGGTCTCGCCTTTGGAACAATATAAGTGTTTAGCCATGCAACAGTTGATGTTGCACCAAGGATATTGTGCTGCATAATTAAATACTTATAAGGTTCCAAAGGCGAGACCTATTGGCTATGCCAATGCTTGTTTTGCATTTGATACCTAATGGAAGGGTTAGCCCCTTTATAGGCTTCACAATAAGCATAATGGTAGATTTGCTTTCTACAGCCTCATGGTAAGAGACATAAAGTCGTGTAAACTGGAGAAACATAATACAATCAAATGTTTGCAAACTCCTTTATGATTGCCATAATTGTCAGCCATTTGGAAAAAATAAAGATCTTCTCATTAGAAGGGCTTAAATATGCACACACATTTTCGCAACCCCTCGATAAGACCACAACACTGAAAAAAAATCAAATCACTGCCACATCTAACTAGGATTCGTTGTGATACCCCAGCGGTGTTGACTTCGGAACTGGGGTATTCGGTTCGAATCTCAGCGTCGGATAGAATCTTGTGATTCTGGGCAAATCACTTCTTCTCCCTGTGCCTACAAAAAAATGAATGTGTCCTTGTGTAATGTAACGGAAGCGCGTGTAACGCGCTCCAATACCCTCGGGTCAAGTTTGCGCTAAATAAAAACTGTAAAAAAAACTGTTTAGCGCTATAGAATCCTGCTGCGCGTCACCTCAAGAGACTAGTTCATGGTTAATTTTAGACGAAACCCGCATTGCGTAGGATTACAAAAATGAATCTGTACTCAGACCACACAAGTGCAGGCATTTTTCCGCATGACTCAGAGCTGGGAGAGCGAAGTGCCTGCGAAGTAGAATCCATTTGCGCATCTGCTACCACAGTGCATCTAACCACGTGAATTTCACAAGAATCTGGTCAAAATTAGCATAAACTATAAGCGAGCATATCGATAGGCAGCTATCACATTATCTGGCCAGGAAACTGTAATAACAATTATATTAATGTAGGCATTTATTAATGCGTGCGCTGTTACCGGTATGCCGCTCGTCGGCGCTTCGGTGCTTCCAAACGCCAACAACCCTCCCAAAAAAATGACAATGCCTTTTATTTATGTTTAAAAAACAAAAATAAAGGCATTGTCATTTGCAATGTCAATAGCTCAAACTCGCGAAAATGCGAGACCTATTGCATTGCAAATGCTTGTTATTTTTACCCACCACCCATTTGCCCACCCCACCACTCCCCATAGATGCCAGCCGTCATTTCCTTTTTGTGGTCACAGAACTCTTTGGTGACTTTTAATGACACCATAACCTATGGTTAGGTATATTTTATACAACTTAGCATAAATATTACTTGCTATCTAAGTACAAGTGTCAACATTAGCTTAATATCTAGTTCCGCCCGTCTCTCAGCATTTGAAGTTGCTGTTATTGTACCTAGTTTGTTATGTGTTCTCATAGCTCCAAGATTCTCTGCATACGTGCGCTCAATGTGTACAAATAACATTGTATCCATATCGTTTTTCTTGTTGGTGTTATTATTGTTTGCATTTTCCTGTTGAAGGTGTGAAGGTCCCGGCAGGGTGTGAGCTGGTGATGGGAGGGGAGCCGCAGTGCTGGTCGGAGGGACATTGCCTCTTGGTGGACGATTCGTTTCTGCACACAACATCCCATAATTGTACAGGAGAAGGGGGCATGCGGGGGCTGCGGAGTACCAGTAAGGAGAGCACGGATTACTGGGAAAACAGCAGGGAAAGCAGAGATTTTCAAAGAGAGTGGGCACCGGAAGGGGAAGGGACCACTGGAGGAAGTAGCAGGAGAGTCACAACTGTGACGTCATAACAGGGAGAGCGTGAAACCCAGCAGATAAACAGTGAGCGCAGCCGCTGCTTTTGGAAACTGTAGGGGCGCAGGAACTGCTGTGGGAGTAAGCGAGAGGGGCAGGAATGTAAAAATAAGGAAGAGCTGGAACTGTTGAGGGGTGAGGCGGGACAGAGAGGGAAAGTGGAAACTACTGATGGAAAGCAATGAACACTGAAGTAAAAATGCAGCCTTTAATGTTGGTTGGCAGAGACTGCAATGGATGCCTGGTGCCAGATGCAGAGCGCACTGCCATGCCCCTGCTGTGTGGGACTGTGCATGTGAATTAGCGGCCACTCTTAAAGTGGTGATGGATGTTCGAGGAAAATACGGAAGTGCTAAAACGCGCGCGCCTCGCGCTAAAAGTAAAAAAAAACAAGTGGCGGCAAAAGTGAAAGCGTTTCCCTTGCGGGAGCGAGCAGCGCCAGGAGCGATAATTGCTAACACATGGCGCCAAAGCTCGCTCCCGCAAGGGAATCGCCAAACGTGCACGCGTTGCCATTGAAAGCAATGCAACGCGTGCACGTTTTTGTCCTCAAAAGCGAATCGATTACAAAAGGTCTTTTTCCTACGCAGCGCATGCGCGCTGCGTAGACGAGACCTAAAAACTGCCGGTGCTCAGCACCGGTGAGACCCAGCCCACTTAAAGCCCTGGATCTATTTCTGGTGCATTTAAAAGAGAGAATGTGGTCTGACGGCTAGACTGCCGACTTTGGAGCTGGAAACCAAGGTTCGAACCTCGGGTTGCGTCCACATCCTGATTCTGGGCAAATCACGTAATCTCCCCGTGCCCACCAAAAACATGAATGTGTCCTTGTGTAATGTAACCGGTGCTCATGTAAAGCGCTCCAATACCTTTGGGTCGAGTTCGCGCTATATAAATCTGCAAAAAAAAAAAAAGAAACATCGTTGGATTGGGATTAAAAATCAGGCTGGGCATGCTAAAAAACAGTGGCCCACATTTGCATATTGCCTTTCCTCAAAACACTGCTTCGGCGAAATTTTATTAAAAAAAGGGGGGAGGGGTAAAAAAAAATGCACGGATTAGTTTACACTGGTGAAACACACCTGAAAACAAGTGAGGCCACTTCTGCTCAGGCCCCCCTGCCCCGCTCAGTATGCATACATTAATGGGACGGCGCGGCGAGAGAAAGGGAGTGACACCTCTGCCTGTTGCTAAACAGGAGGTAATGAGCGCCCATCTGCCTCCAGAAAGGACACTCAGACACCCACTGGGCCGCTGGCTATATCTGAACAACTGAGACACCGCCCAAATCGGCCCCCCCAGACTGCTCAAAAAAGCAGCCCACAGGTGGGACAGGACACCGGCCGCTCGGGCATTGCCCGAGTGCCCGCGTTACTAATCCGACGCTGCAGCCAATCCAAACTGGAGATTTCTATGTTTTGCAGAAAAGGTGCCTCGAACGTAATAGGTGCTCGCGCCACTTATTCTATTTTATACAGCGATGGGATAGAGTTGTAATCGTAAAGCATGGAGAATTTGGAAAACACTGAAATTTCAGCTGAAAATAGCGAGCTGTGACATATCGGTACATGCAGGGCATGCCAGCCATCTAGCGCCGAGAGACAGAACCTCAACATAACACGCAAGGAGTCTCGGCAACGTGACAGACCAACGTACAATAGATGCTATTGACCTCGCCCCTTGATGGATTAAATAACGCCTCTTTTCTTTCCGAGCATACGTAGAAGGGCGAGGGATTGCTGCGCGGAGTCTGCCTGTATGAGCCCCGCCCCCGTCCGCCACGTGACTACACCGACTGGGTCTACTACCTATTAGGGTCGAGAAGGAGACTAAAGTGAGGCACTGAGTTGGTTGGCTGTCACGTGTTTTTAAAGGTACGTTTATGTTATGTCTGGGTATTTTTTTCTGCTTCTTTTGCCAAAGTTGTGACGCACCAAAAAGAAAAGTTTGCATTAGAGCTCATATATTTGCTAAACTTTGCAATCTGTGAAAAAACGAATCTTTTATGTTTTCCCGTAATTTTTGGTGGCGTTTAGCAGAGGTGAATCAGTCAGAATGGTAGCAGAAGACAATGAAGTTGTGACAGTGTTGCAACTTAGCCATGTTTTGTCTTTCGATAGTGTAAATTATGCATAAAACAAGTCACACGTCAAAGCAATATGTCATTGCAAGCATTGCTAAGCCAATAGGTCTCGCATATGGGTGAGGTATGGGTTTTATAATTTCTTTTAGCTATATTGTACTACAGCGCAGGTGCTGCGCAGCATGGCTAAAAGAAACAAGCATTTACAATGCAATAGGTCTCGCATTTGCGAGAGTTTAAGCTATTGGTGTTGTAAATGACAATGCCTTTTGTTTATGTTTTAAAAAACAACACATAAATAAAAGGCATTGTCATTTACAATGCCAATATGCGAGACCTATTGCATTGTATATGCTTGTTTTCTTTGCCTCCTCAGTCTTGTTTATCTGATTGTAAAACGAGTACTACCAGTACCAGGACCCAAAGAAAAAGCATTGTCTCAATCTGCTTGAGTTGTCACGAATGGACCTGGAAATTTGGCAGCTATGGACACGTATTTAAGTTCTCTCATTGCTGGTATTCATTGACAGGTCAATTGCTATCATGTTAGCCGTCAGTTTTTAATCAAATTGCAGCTATAGAAACTTTTAATGTGGTGAGACTTTACCCGATTTCATTAACTATCAAGAGGTTTTTATACAGAGTCATAGCTGCCAAGGTTTCAGATTGCCATGTGTGACATTTTCATAATTTCAGTGTAATTATGAGTGACATTTCAACGACTATGAGTGACACTAGTGCGAGCAAAATCAAGCAATGAAGACGGAGGAAACATATAGATATCAGAAATGAAACCCATATGAGCATCTGGGTCTGTGCCTGGGCTTCTGTTTTTTTCCCCAAGTATCCTACATGGTTTATGTTTGCTGAACTCTGTTCAAATACCAGTCTTAACATTACCCTGTTTAATTAATGTGTAATTTTTCGGTTTGTCTTTAAGCTAGCCTCAGTGCCATTCAGGCCAAGCCAATTGGTATTGTCTACAGATGCCATCCTTAATTTGCAAACAAATAAAAAAACATAAACAAGGAGCTCATACTTATTCCTACAAGGCAGTCACTCATGCTGCTGAATGTAGGGGTTTATGAATACCAAGGCTTATAAATTTTGATTCTATGTCATGCTTCTTTCTTCGATCACCCTACATTTCCTATCTCCTTATCTCACTCTTGTAGGCTATTTTTCATTACTGCTATGTCCAGTTGTCACTGTTCCCTTATCTTCCTCTGCCTTCTTCTTGCTCCCTTTCAAAAATTCTCTCTTGCTCTGGACCAAAATGTGGTGGAAGAAAAATTATTCTCTCAGGCCCCCAAAAATGAATTCCCTCTATACCAACCACCTGCATAAAGTAAGCACTGCATACAGGTCATAGATGAGTCACAGGAGGTGGAAGGCCTTCTGCACTTGTACCCTGCCCAGTCCCACAGCCACTGCCAGTAGCTGCTCGCTGCTGCTGCAAGAGATGAGCTGCCTAAGTAAAGGACAGCGGGAGCTCTTGGCTGGCCGAGGGTGAAGTATAGTTCATATATACTCCATACACTTCCTCCTTATCGCTCTATTCTCCCCTCTTTCTGCCTTACCTCCCATTCTTCCAACACAGAGCACTGCTGCCAATAGATGTCTGTCTGTCCCTCCTATACCACCTCCTTATTCCTCCGCCCACCCAGCTCACCTGCCTGCTGATCCGTCGCCCACTGCTGCACCTGATGGCTTTTCCTTAGCCAATAATGGAGGGCGGGCATCTCGGAATAGTGTAAGCATGATATGTTGTACTTATTGTTATACCATTCCAGGATGGCCATCATGTTGCATAAAGATGTAACGTGACGGCCATCTTGGAAGTTATACTAAATAACATTCCAAGATTACCACCTGCGGCTATTGGCTTTGCCACATTTCTGCAATCAGTGGCAAAGCCAATATCGGCAGTGAACAGGCATTGGTAAAGCAATAAAACAAGGTCTATTGCTCAGTTTTGGTACGGTAATATCCCGCTATGTAAAAGCTTACAAAGGGACTGTGAGAATATGCATTATGCTGTTCCCTTCTAGAACAAGGCTCCTGGCTCAAGGCGAGCTGTAGAACACTACTCCAGAGAAGAAATAAGGAGCAGATATCCTTAAGTAGAGTGCTTTGTTCACTCACAAAAGGTGTTTCAAAATTAAAGTTGGGCATTCGGTCAAAAAATAATTTTCTGAGTCTCTGCTGAACTTGTTTCACACTTAAACTAGAAGTTCACCAAAGAGAGAATGTACATAAAGATAAACATATGCTCTGGACTCCATGCTGGTTTATACTGCGTTAGCAAATTTACTATTCCAAACGTATTCGCAGTGCTCCCAACCTTTCTAACGAACTTTGGGTCTCATGTACACAAAAAAAGTTTTATGGTTGCAAAGCCTGCCTGTAATTTGAAAATGCCGAGGGTGAATGTAAAACAGCGGCGGCAGACAGCAGCACGCACCCCCGGGCATTTTGGGAAAAGCAGGCTCAGGCAGCACACACTTGGTCACAGCACTCCGGCAGCCTCAAACCTGCAGCCATGCCCTGGGGAACTTTATGACTGGCACTGGCTGCGGGTAGCTGATCGCGCGCTGACATTCAAGGCTGGCACAGTCTCACCTACTTGGAGGCAGCCCCCGTCTCTGACTGTACCCAGAGGGAAGCCTGACGTGCTGCACATGTGGGACCCTGCACCACAACAGCTGAAACAAACGAGACTCTATTATTAAAAGAAAATGTTTCCTACCTTACAACTCGAACCAACTTAAAACTTTGGGAAAAGGAGGCCCCTGCACTTCGAGGAAAGCCAAGCCGATAGTGTGTCTCAACTCTGTGCTACACCATCCTGCTGCCGTGGCTGCCCTGAAGTGTCGAGGTCAGGGAAGACAATCAAACTCCCGCCGGCGGCACGGGCAGCTCCTGGGGGCCCAGGTCCATTGGCATGAAATATAAAAAAAAAAACACAATGATGCCTGCCTCACGCTGAGTCCGAACTCTGCAACATTGTCGGAGTCTGTTCACGTGACCTGATAGACTGGCGCCAGCGGTCGGGTCCCACTCTAGCAGAGGGCGCCAATTTGATACTAAATGCCCATGTGTGATCCTCGGCACATAATGTTCCAGGAGGCCGCCAAAAGGTGTCAGTGGCACTAATAGGGAGTGGGTGGGGTGGCAGGCCCACTGAGGGCAGGCCCCGCCCGGCAGGTGTCACTCACTGTCTCGGTCTGGTGACTTCAGGCCTGGGCTGTAGTCTGATTGACTCAGCCGCGCCGGCGCCGAGTGCGGGAATTTCAATGCAGCAGCCTGGAGCCAGCTAGATACATTTGTAGCAGCAGTGGTGAGTGCCCAAGATTAACTGTTACTTGACTGAGCCTGTGCTGGTGGCAGTTCCCGTGCGGCAAGTCTGCAGGGAGCAGCAGAGCCGGCGCAGGTCACAGGCGCGCACGTTAGGAGTCTGGCGTGGCCAATACTTCAGCGCTGGTACACCAGAGAGACTGCATTAATATGCGTGACAATGCATTTCAGTGCGGTGATGCGGAACACCACACTGAAATGCGTTAGAGTCACGCCTCATGCGTGATACATGGCAGGCCTGCAGAGTGGTTACCAAACCACACGAAATCAGGACACCATCTTTCCACTCTTGTAGCCAGAGTCGTCATTATGCTGCAGGCTGCATACCCGCTATTCACTTTGCCATAGTTGCTGTGCATTGAATGTTTCCCTTTTAGCCTCTGTGCACAAGTGCCAGAGAATGCCCATTCATTTATTACTGTCCAGGTAACTGGAATTATGCAATTGTGCAGCGTTTTTCGCATAATTATACCACGTAATTCATCGTTTGCTGCATAATTTGCAGTTTTTAACATAAAAATGTTGTCTAACTGTAACTGTTCAAAAGTTACTAAAAGTGCAGCGACCTGTATTGCCGCGCAGTTGAAGACTCTTTCCAAAGCTTTACTGGTCACCTTCCGGTTGCTTATTGCTTAATTTTAGGGTTAAACTGGTACTAATGAGGTGCAACCAATGCCCAGGTAATGTTAACAAGCGTAACAAGCATTTGCAATGCAATAGGTCTCGCATTTACGCGAGTTTAAGCTATTGGCATTGTAAATGACAATTCCTTTTATTTATGTTTTAAAAACAAAAACATAAAAATAAAAGGCATTGTCATTTACAATGCCAATAGCTCAAACGCGCATAAATGCGTGACCTATTGCATTGCAAATGCTTGTTTACTATTGCAAGGCTGAAAGCTACACAGAGCTACATTCTGTATACCTGATGTCCTCTGTAATAGCGCCAAGTATGTGAGGTATCCGTTGAAAGAGCTGCGCGGCAATGGGAGGCAGCCTCTGCCTTAACTGTGTGATTACAGTGGGCTGAGAGCCCCCACCTACCCATAGCCACGAGCTGAAATTGTCCCAGGACCCGGAGCCTCTAACCGGTGAATTACATTTGAGGGGGAGGGCTTGGTCGGAGCCGCACGCATGTGCGCTCCATCCTGTGCCTCACGCTTTCACGTTGTGAAATCGGCATGGAGTGGGTTGTGAGGCAGCGTCAGCTGCCCTGGAAAGACCGGGATCCTAGTGTGTGCGCGAAATAAAAGCCTAACAAAAGCAAGGCGCGGGAAGCTATTCTTAAAGCGTCCTGCATTGCAAAAATAAATATATATATATATATATATTTTGTTAAATTATTTTAAAAAGAAGATGCGCATTACTGATGTGCCGCGTTGTAAGAAAAAAAAACATACAAAGTTAACACAAACAGCACGTCGTGCGTGCTTCTGCAGCTAAACAAAGAACCCATTAATTAAGTAAATAGTCCACACCAACTGGTAATAAAAGCTGCCGAGCAACAACACAAGTAAAAGGTGCAGTCCTCATGGGAGGTTACAAATGCAGAAATGGCGATACTAAGGAGGGACTAACAAGCCTATTCATGAATCAAAAGCAAGCATTGACAAAGGACAGTTACAGGAGCCATTTGAAAAGATGGGCGGGAAATGGGCTGAGCTTCTATTCCATACATACCTCAATATAGCATGCCTCGCAGAGCAGTGCATGCGATGCCCAGGCTCGACGAAAAATGACAATATAATGAAGTATTACAATCATAAAATGTGCTGCATAAATTGCCTTTTCTGGCTGGCTGCATCATTTGGCCCTTCCTTGCCGCCTAATTCCAGTGGCCCTACAGCATAATTTGGCCCGTCCCTGCCGCATAATTCCAGTGGCCCTGGTTACTGTGCACAGAATTCCTGCCTTGAAGTAATACGCCTCAGAATGCCTACCATAATTGTAGATGAGAAAGGATGCATCATATCTACTGTTCCATGGCTTGAGGACGTACAGAGGCACTCTTTGGGCCATGCTGCGTGGACCTGGGCTGAGAAAAGCCTGGGTACAGCGTAGGCCGGTCCAGTGACAGGACTCTACTGGTGGACAAGTGGCCATGCTTGTTCAGAGCTGTCTACAGCCAGGCACAGCCCTGTCCAGCCTTCTCCAGAAGGGACAAAGAAAAGGAATTCTAGGGTGTAGTCATACCAGTCCTGTGTGCCTCAGGCTATTAAGGGTGGGTCTGTGTTCTGGAAGCCGGATGTTCTATACCATATGTGTGTAGTTTTGTTGGTCCAGTAAACGGATTCAGAACCTATGGTATTAGAACGTCGTGGGTCTGAGTAATTTCCCATAGGCCTTCGTGAAAGAATGGCAGACACAGATTTTCTCCCCTCACTGCTGGACTCTTAACACCCTATGTTTATTTCCATTCTTGTTGTAATCCTTTGTTTCTTATACCTCAGCACTCTGAAGTTATCAGAATGCTCATGTTTAATTCACATGATTTGGACAAAGTCACTTCCCCAAAGTCACTGCTGCTCAAAGCCTTACTTGAATTGCTCTATTCACATGAGTTTACAGGGGCTGTCCGGTCAATTATGTCATCACAGGGCTCAAACTCAAGCTGATGTCATCAAACAAAGGAACTTTCTGGAATACCTATCTTTATGTTTGTTAGCAGTGCAGGACAGAGTAAAGAGAACAGTGCGTTTTCCATATACCAGATTGTACTTTTAAAGTGACATACAATGCAAAGATTGCCGTTCTCAGGATTCATTCCGTCCTCTGCCTAATATATAGAGAGAAGGACGTCAAACGTGACCGAAATTGTGGAGAGTTGAGATTATATTGTATTTCTTTTCATTTGATTTGAGAGCCTTTTCATAGCTTGAGGCTTGCTGAGCGCTCTACATAGAACAGGAGTAGGTTGTGGCACTTGTCAGAGGTTGGGGGGGGGCTGAAGTCTTTTCAGAAGGTTAGAAGTGGAGGGACTAGAGTCAGAGGTGTCCCCATGGCTTTCTGAAATCCAGTGCCAGTTGTCGCTTCAAGTGCAGGGGGGATCACTGTCCAGGGAATGCTCTAGGCCAGTTGGGCACACGTCAGGGCGCAGCATACTTGAGTTTAAGAGACTATTCAGAAATCCCGTACTTAAGTTATATGCCAGCCTGCCTCAGGTCACAGCTATAAACCAAGTGCGCTGGTTCTTTCACATCAATGGGGAAGGCAAAATGTTGCGAATTATGAAATTTGTGAAAAAAGAAGACAAAGGAGGTAAATTTCCCAATTCTGAGATTGTCACCAAAATAGAACGGAAGAAGAGTTCCTTGTAGCTTTTCTGAACAAAAATGTCCAAAACTCTGTCACTGGAGGCATCATCAAAGCCAGTAGGTTGGTGCTTGCTTTGGAACAATTTGAAAAGCCACATGATTTTGGGTTCTGTAAAATCTTTAGGAATTTGTGCTCTCTAAATCATCCAGAATCTAAAATCTGCCTAGCCTTATATGTCCTTAAATCTGGTGGCTTAAATTCTGTCCTGATGTCCGGTACCTTTCTCAAGCTGCAGCTAGGGCCCAGGGGAGGGGCATCATAGCTTAGGCCTCCGTCCTGCACAGTAAATGATATATGGATTTGCGCAGCAGAGGAAGGTAAACACAGAGGGCCAACCTTGAAATGGGCTTTATTCTGGTTTTACTGGGGTGCCGACACACAAGCAACGAGCAGGATTCACAGTAGGGGGAGGCAGCAGTAAAAAAGGCAGCAGTAACACAACTGTGGCATTATGAGGAGGTGGGAGGAAGGATATTACAATTGAATGTAAGCAGCTAGGGCACTGAAGCTAAACACAGACAAACAGTAACAGAGCAGGAAACAAAAATAAAAAATAGTCTCCCAAAGAACAGATAAAGAACCATAGCGTAATAGAACCATAGCGTAATGAAACAGTACTAAGGGCCAGATGTACGACCCTTTTTTGCGGCCGCAAACGGGAGATCCTCCCGTTTGCGGCCGCAAAAAAGGGTAATAGCATGTAGAAATGCTATTTTGCGAGTTACTGACTCGCAAAATAGCATTTGCGACTCTCGCTATTAGGAAGGGGCGTCCATTCCTAATAGCGAGTCAACATGCTATGTACTAATGTTTTGCGACCGCATTTGCGGCCGCAAAACACTAGCAGTTTACCACCTACTTCAAGTAGGTGGTAAACCACTCGCAAAGGGGAAGGGGTCCGCAAGGGACCTCTTCCCCTTTGTGACTGTTAGACCTGGCATTTCTTGGCGTGATTACCCCTGACTTTTTGCCTCTACCTCCTCTATTTTTGGTGCTGTGATAGATTTTGTGTTGCCAACTTAGATGCTTTGGACACTTTGCCACTGCTAAACAGTGTCAAAGTACAAGTGCTCCCTGTGTAAAGTGTAATGGTAATTGGTTGTCCATGATTGGTATGTTTGCCTTACTAGTAAAGTCCCAAGTAAAGTGCCCTATGTGTGCCAGGGCTGGTAATGCAAATGCTACTAGTGGGCCTGCAGCACTATTTGTGCCACCCACACAAGTAGCTTTAAAAAGAGAACTCAGGCCTGCCATTGCAGGGCCTGCACGCAGTTTGTTAAACTGCCATGTTGTTCTGACAAGTGCACTCACTTGCCAGACCTTACCCTTCCCTTTCTATGCACATCAGACACCCCTATGGTAGGTCCAAGGTACCCCCTGGGCAGGGTGCAGTGCATGTGAAAGGTAGGACATGTACTAAGGTGTATACCCTGTCCTGACAGTGAAATAATCTCTATTTAGTTTTTCACTGTTGAAAGGCCATCTTGCCCATAGGACAGAATGGGGAGGCTGTGTAATATGTTTTCCAGCCTATCTTCCCAAAGGCTTAAGATGGAGAGGTGAAGTTTAGTATGCCTGAACTCACAATGTAATAACACATCTTTTTATGAAGGTGGTTTTTGCATTATGTGTTTAGAAGCCACTCTTTTAGAAGTGGCTGGGTTTTTGTGCTCGAACATTTCTGTGTGTCTCTGCCTGGTTGTGGATTGACTGTCTGGATTTGAAAGTGATAGGATCTGGGGAATGTCTTGACCCAGGGGAGGAGGTGAGACAGCAACAGGCTGACCTGCATCTGGAGTGTAGGGGGAGGAGTAGCCCCTAGAGGTGAAGAGGCCTGTGCTGCAGCCATAAACCAATGGCTCCGGCCCCTGCTGAGTGATTGAGGAGCCAGACCCCCACTATCAAAGGAATAAAGGTGTCACTGGCAGGGAGGCACCCAGAACTGGTTTGAACAGGGGTCAGTGCCCCCTGAACACAAAGACTTCAAAGCCATTGAGGGGTATAACTATGAGAGCTGAAGCCCCTGAACGTTGGAGAATGGCTTGATCAAGATTGAACAAGACTGGAGCTACTTCATGGTCAAGAGGAACCTTTGCCAAGGAAGAAACAACTGAAGAGACTGAAGGATAGGACTGACCCTTGCTGTGTGTTCTGGGGCTGGCCTGCAGTTTGCTGTTTTAACCAAGGAACGGCTAAAGGGACTTTGCTGTGTGCTGTGTCTCCCTGCTTGAAAGGATTTTGCTGTGCTGTGTCCTGAAGTAACTTATCCCCAAGGGCCCGAGGTGAGCTGGCTCCCTATTGCGGAAACTCAGGAACATAAAAGTTTCCAGGAGAGTCTCAGCGACGCTGTGTGCGTGTGCTTGTTGCAGCCTGAGACCCTCATAAGAAGTGCCCTGTGATCGTGGGCACCTGGAGTCCAAGCGAGTCTCAGCGACGCTGTGTGCGTGTGCTTGTTGCAGCCTGAGACCCTCATAAGAAGTGTCCAGTTATCGTGTGCACTGGAATCCAAGTGAGTCTCAACGACGCTGTGTGCGTGTGCTTTGTGCAGCGTGAGACCTTCGTGAGGATTGCCTTGTTATCGTGCACACCCGGAGTCCAAGTGAGTCTCATCGACGCTGTGTGCGTGTGCTTTGTGCAGCGTGAGACCTTCGTGAGGATTGCCTTGTTGTCGTGCACCCGGAGTCCAAGTGAGTCTCATCGACGCTGTGCGCGTGTGCTTTGTGCAGCGTAAGACCTTCGTGAGGATTGCCTTGTTATCGTGCACCCGGAGTTAAAGTGAGTCTCAGCGACGCTGTGCACGTGATCTTTGTGCAGCCTGAGACCTTCGTGTGGAGTGCCCGGTGATCGTGCACCCGAAGCTCAAGGGAGTCTCAGCGACGCTGTGTGCGTGTGCCCTGTGGCAGCCTGAGATCTTCGTAGCAGTAGCGCCCCAGACTGGCAGCCTCGGAGGAGCTGAGCCGCCAGCCCGAGCCCGCCGTTGCCCATTCACAAAGATTACATCGGAGGCCCAAGTCGTTGGACGAGGAGAGGAGAGTGGGTTCGCGCCCCCCAGGTAACGTGTGTCGACTCCTGGGGTGGGGTGTGGGCTCGGAGGGAGACGCTCTTGGCCTCTCTCTCAGTCCAGCAGCGCGAGCCTCTGCTTCGGCTCGTATCGTGGCCCGTATTGCCAAGGGAGTGGCAGTACCGGGGCCAGAGTGCGGAGCTGCACTTTTTGTTACACCATACCCGTGTTGGGGGCAACTGTTGTCAGAGGCTGACGGAGAGTCAGAAGGAGTGACGGAGAGACCGCCTAAGGCACCGTGATCAGTGCCGGAGTGTATTACGCATTATCTTATTTCTGCATAACGAACTACCTGATTGTCATATGACGCATTGCATTGTTTCTGCATAACGAACTACCTGATTGTCGTATGACGCATTGCATTGTTTCTGCATAACGAACTACCTGATTAGCGTATTACGTATTGCATTATTCCTGCATAACGAACTACCTGATTAGTGTATTACGCATTGCCTTAGTTCTGCATAACAAGGTACCTGGTGGTTGTATTACGCATTGCATTATTTTCACATTGCAAAGTGCCTGATTGTTGCGTTACGCATTGCATTATTCTTCAATCAATCAATCACAGAATTTGTAAAGCGCACTACTTACCCGCGAGGGTCTCAAGGTGCTAGGGAAAAAAGGGGGGGAGGTTGCTGCTACTGGTCGAACAACCAGGTCTTGAGTAGCCTCCTGAAGGTCAGCAGGTCTTGGGTCTGTCGTAGGCTTAGTGGAAGGGTGTTCCAGGTCTTGGCGGCGAGGTGGGAGAAGGATCTGCCACCGGTGGTAGTTCTTCGAATGCGAGGGACGGTGGCGAGGGAGAGGTCGGCGGAGCGGAGTTGGCGGTTGGGGACGTAGAAGAGGAGTCGGCTGTTGAGGTAGGCTGGGCCAGTCTTGTGGAGTGCCTTGTGTGCGTGGATGAGGAGTTTGAAGGAGATTCTCCTGTCGACGGGGAGCCAGTGCAGGTTCCTCAGGTGGGGGGTGATGTGGCTGTGGCGTGGTACATCGAGGATCAGGCGTGCGGAGGCGTTTTGTATGCGTTGCAGTCGCTTGATGAGCTTGGCCGGGGCTCCCGCGTAGAGGGCGTTCCCATAGTCAAGTCTGCTACTGACGAGGGCCTGGGTGACTGTTCTTCTTGTGTCTGTCGGGATCCACCTGTAGATCTTGCGAAGCATGCGGAGGGTGTTGAAGCAGGAGGATGAGACTGCGTTGACTTGCTTGGCCATGGAGAGCGTTGAGTCGAGGATGACTCCCAGGTTGCGTGCGTGGTCGGTGGGTGTCGGGGCTGCTCCCAGCGTCGTTGGCCACCAGGAGTCGTGCCAGGCTGAGGGGTTGGAGCCGAGGATGAGGACCTCTGTCTTCTCCGGGTCTCTTGGGTCTGTCGTAGGCTTAGTGGAAGGGTGTTCCAGGTCTTGGCGGCGAGGTGGGAGAAGGATCTGCCACCGGTGGTAGTTCTTCGAATGCGAGGGACGGTGGCGAGGGAGAGGTCGGCGGAGCGGAGTTGGCGGTTGGGGACGTAGAAGAGGAGTCGGCTGTTGAGGTAGGCTGGGCCAGTCTTGTGGAGTGCCTTGTGTGCGTGGATGAGGAGTTTGAAGGAGATTCTCCTGTCGACGGGGAGCCAGTGCAGGTTCCTCAGGTGAGGGGTGATGTGGCTGTGGCGTGGTACATCGAGGATCAGGCGTGCGGAGGCGTTTTGTATGCGTTGCAGTCGCTTGATGAGCTTGGCCGGGGCTCCCGCGTAGAGGGCGTTCCCATAGTCAAGTCTGCTACTGACGAGGGCCTGGGTGACTGTTCTTCTTGTGTCTGTCGGGATCCACCTGTAGATCTTGCGAAGCATGCGGAGGGTGTTGAAGCAGGAGGATGAGACTGCGTTGACTTGCTTGGCCATGGAGAGCGTTGAGTCGAGGATGACTCCCAGGTTGCGTGCGTGGTCGGTGGGTGTCGGGGCTGCTCCCAGCGTCGTTGGCCACCAGGAGTCGTGCCAGGCTGAGGGGTTGGAGCCGAGGATGAGGACCTCTGTCTTCTCCGTGTTCAGTTTTAGTCGGCTGATCTTCATCCAATCGGCGACGGCCTTCATTCCTTCATGGAGGTTGGATTTGGCGGCGAGGGGGTCCTTGGTGAGGGAGAGGATCAGTTGAGTGTCGTCGGCGTAGGAGATTATGTTGAGGTCGTGCTGTCTGGCGATGCGTGCGAGCGGGGCCATGTACATTGCAAAGTGTCTGATTGTTGCGTTACGCATTACATTATGTTTACATTGCACAAGTGCCTGATTCTAGCATTAAGAGCTGCATAACATGTAGGAGGGGGTGCGGACAGACGGGAACGTTCCTACATATACTATGGGACTATGATTTCATACAACGATACTGGCATGATGTGCACGCAATCGCAAGTGCCGCACTGAACATGACCATCCGCCTAGAGGCCAAGAGATGCCTCCTTAATGTGTGGGAGCCCACAGATCTTACCGTAGCACAGAAAACATGGGTGACACTGGGCCTAATGATAGCCAAGCGCAATATTGCACAACTTTGGGGCGCTGACCATGCCCCAGTAGTGGGGGCCTGGACAAGGGACATGGACTGGTGCATGTTCAGAGAGAAAACGGTTTACCTGGCAAGGGGCTGTCCCCCCGGAAGTGGGTCTCCATCTGGTCGGCTTGGAATGTGTATAGAGGAAATATTTGTACCCCCCCCCAAACTGCCTGAAATCGATGTCCATGATTCACCGTAATATGCTACAAAGTTGAAATGCAATACTGTTGACTAACTAAACCCTACATGTGTAAATCTTAATACCATGAACACTTGATGTACCTATGTATTTGTTTCAAATGTTCAATAAAAAGAATTATTAAAAAAAAGAACTGCATAACATGGTATTAGGATTACAGTGGAATGTTCAGAAGTGCTCATTAATATCGTCAGAACTTACAAGGGCTGGCTGGCCTAACAACCAGCCAGGAGAAATATTACCCATACTCATATGTTAGATTTATATCGTGTGTGCTTATCGTATATCATTTTATATAAAATTTATACTCGTTTTTACAAAACTCATGTGGAGTCTATTTGTGGTGTCATCATTGGGTTACTGTGAGCATGGTTGCAAATACTTTACACATTTATCTTGAAGATAAGCCTGGCTGCTCGTGCCAAGCTACCGAAGGGGTGAGCGGGGGCTATCTCAGAGGGTGACCTTCCTTTCCCTGATGTGGAACCGTGGATCCCTATTTGGCGTAAGGTACCTACCTCAGCCAACCAGGGATCCCGGGTCTAACAGTGAGTATGTGGGAAAATATTTTTTAAGAGCAGGCAGTGGTCCCAGAGACCACTGCCTGCCCTTGAAAAAATGAAACTGAAAAGTTTAATTTTTCTTTTTTAAATGCATCCCGTTTTCCTCTAAGGAAAACAGGCTGCATTTAAAAAAAAAACTGCTTTATTTAAAAGCAGTCCCAGACATGGAGGTCTGCTGAGCCCAGCAGGCCACCATCCCTGGGAGTGCCCGCCATTCCCAATGGGGTCGAAAATTGCGAGTGGCTCATGAATATTCATGAGCCTCGCAATTTGCGACCCCATTGGGAATCGCAAAGTGTCTCAGACACTGTTGTGGATACCAATTTGCGAGTCGCAAACGCGACGCAATTTGCGACTTGCAAATTGGCGGGTCGTACATCTGGCCCTAAGTCCCTACTCTGTGGGCGAAACAGAAGAGAGAAAGGAGGGACAAAGAGGCAGGACTGACCACTAGCAAGCAGGGATTTTTAAAGGACACTGACATAGACAAATAAAAAGCAATGGCTAGAAAGGTGATGGACTTGAAGCCCACAGACTGATTACAGCAGGTCTCGAAGAGACAGCGCATGCGCCGTCTATCTCGACCTAAAAAAAGCGATGTGATGCAGCCAAACCCTAACTTTACTACTACTAAATGCCGTCTGTGAATACCAAAAGTAGTAAGTTTAGGATTTTATCTCAGTTTAATAGTAGTAAAGTTAGGAGTCCTAACTTTACTACTACTAAATGCCTTCTGTGAATACCAAAAGTAGTAAGTTTAGGATTTTATCTCAGTTTAGTAGTAGTATTTACGTCCGAGCTGAAGTTCACCATTTTGGCCCACATAAAGAGGCCATTCAGGGTTGGTCAGAGGTAAAAGGAGGTGAGGATTACATGATTGGGTAGTAAAATACAGCCTTTTATTGTACAGTACTGTTCGGTATGGTATGTCATTTTATAGTATGGCATGCTGTGGGATATTGTATGTTATGGTATGGTCTGTTATTGTATAGTATGTTATGGACTGTCATATTGTATGTTATGGTAGGGCCTATGGTATGGTGTGTTATGGTATGGTTTTTTATTGTATAATATGGTGTGCTATGGTCTGGGGTTGTATAATATGGTATGGTGTGGTATATCATGGCCTGTTATTGTATAGTATATTATGTTATGGCGTGTTATTGAAGTGTACAACCTATGAATTGCTAACAGCACGCATATACTTGCATTCAGGCAAGCACCAACACCACCATTTGGTACAATTTAAAAACATGTAACTTACGTTGCCTTTCACAAATTGGGTAGGAAGGCTGCATTACAAGGAATATGAACAAAAGGAGGATGTGTCGTAAACAAGTGCACCCTTGGTGAATGCTGCAACATGTAACTTGTTTTATATATATTTTTAATCCTCATACCACCGGAGGCGTCTGCAAGTCTCAAACTGCTCGATCTATCCACCCTGCAGTCTGCTGCATTCACCCAGGGTCCCAACAAAGAACCGGACCATCGCCTCCTATGGCGCCTTGGTGTAATCATCGGAATGATTGACATATCCCTTGGTTCCTGCACCATTCTGAGAAAACGGCCCATATATCAGAGGGATGTCCCACTTCAGACTCCAGATCCGATGCCAAACCCAAGCAGCCGCCCTAACCCAGTCATCCACCTTCGGGGGTACCAGATCGGTCCACATCTTGCAGACTTCCCTCCTTGCAATGAGTATCAAGTAGAATAATAGCCCTCTCTGCTGACGTCACAGAAGTTTATGTGTTATCTCATCAACTCTCAGGAGGGCCAGCATGGGGTTCATAACAATCAACACACCAAAGATATCTTGCAAGATAAGTTCAATTCCTCCCCAATTGTGCTTTAACCCGGGACACTGGAAAAAAACATGGACATCATTGGCTTCCACACAGCCACAATGCTTAAACTTACGGGGGAGGAAAGGGGGCTAACTTTTGGATTTTAGCAGGTGTCCAGTAAAGCCGTTCGATAGTAAAGAAATGGTTCCTCTTTAGATTCGCTGTTTGACAACTGAGTACAAGAGCCTCAAAGAGTTACTCCAAGCCGGGTAGAGATCCATCTCTTGAAAGGCTCCTTCCCAGACTAAGTAAGGAGGCGTAAAGTTCTTCTCGTCCATGGTCAAGAACTTCCAATACCAGGCTGCAACCTCCTTACTCTTAGCTCTTACGTCCTGAAGAGGAAATTCCAAATCCCAATCGCCCCTTATCTCCTGATTTGAGGCTACGAACCAGGAAGATAGCTGTACAAATTTAAACCTGGACAGGCTATCTCCAACTTTTGCGGCTTCCCATGGATGCAACCCCTCAGATGTCATCAGATCGGCCCAGATGGTAATGCCAGGCCTCCTTAATGGGAGACTTAGACCGTCTTTTAAACATATCGGGTTCCAGGAGAATCCCGTACTAGGGCGAAGTCAGAGTAATACCCTAATCCAAACATTCTCCTGCTCTTGTACCATAGAGATAACGCTGATCTCAAAACTTTTAGACAAACGTTCTCAAAAAATCTGGGGGCCCCAAACTTGTACAGGAAACCCACCTCACTCAATTCCCTCACTATTTCAGTCAGGAGCCTCCCCTAGGTGGACTTATCGAGTTTTCTTAACAACATTTGCACATTTTTAAACTGGAATTCTGCGCAATACAGATTAAAATCAGGAAGAGCCAGGCCTCCCTTATCAAGCCTGCGTCTTAGTTTTTTCCAGGCCAGCCTTGCCCCCTTATCAGTCCAGATGATACTGGCAACCTTTCCCTGGATTTTGTCGATGCTAGATTTTAAAAACGCCAGAGGGATACAATTGAAATGATACGTCAGCTTGGGAAGGACCTCCATCTTTATTAAATTCATGCAGCCATAAATTGTTAGTGGCAAGATCTTCCACCTAACACGAAGGCGATCTATTTCTCTAGCTACCCTTTGCAGATTATGCTGGGGTATTTCATCCACCTTATTTACAATTGAAATCCCTAGATATCTAATGCCAGGGCTAGTTCTCCCACCCCAATCTTGGATATTCCAGCACATCACTTCAATTTTGGAGGGATTTACTAAATACCCAGAGAAGGCCCCAAATTCTGCAACCAGATGTTCTACTTTCGGAATAGTTAAAGCGGGGTCTGCTGTATAAATCAACAGGTCGTCTGCATATAATGCGACCTTACTACTGTAGGATGAAGTGGTAAAAGGAACAACCTAGGGATCTGCTCTCAAAAGCTGCGCCAATGGCTCAATATAGATATCAAACAAGAGGGTTGACTGGGGGCATCCCTGCCACGTACCTCTTGAAATGCTGAAACTAGGAGTCAATATACCATTGAGAAGAATCTTGGCCGATGCATCTTGATAGAGCATCTGAAGGGTATATATGAAACCCGGGCCGAATCCCACAGCTCTCAAGACCTCCCAAAGGTACGTCCACCACACCTGATCGAATGCCTTGGCCGCATCTATTGCGATAACAGCCAAGGGGGCGAAGCAGTTTGTGGCAAGATCTATTGTACCAATAAGTTGTTGTGTCAACTCCTGAATTTGTCTCTTGGGAACAAAACCCTTCTGATCTAAGTGTATCAGCTGGGGGGCAAGCTTTGCAAATCTCCCTGCCAGAATGCTCATAAAGATTTTATAGTCGGCATTCAGCAGGGAGATTGGACGATAGGAATCGGCCCTACTAGAGACCTTACCGGGTTTTAAAATCAGGACTATAGTGACCTCTTTCCATGTGCTAGGAATACGCCCTCCCTGCCGATAGATTGAATTAAACAGGCTCTCCAGAACTACAGCCAGTTCTTCATTTAGGAGTTTATACACTTCGACTGGCAGAGCATCAGGGTCGGCAGCCTTACCATTCTTACTCTGAGATAGGCAAGAGCGGATCTCTTCCTTGGTGATAGGAGCGTCAAGCCCCTCCCTACCCTCAAGTGTCAATCTTGGCAATTGTACCTTCCCCAGCCAAGCTTTAAGTGAGTCTTGATCCGGGTGAGCCTCCTCAGTATATAGTTCTGAGAATAGGGATATAAGGCAGGCTTGCATTTTTTCCATCTTATCTGTAACATTGCCCCTGGGGTTAACTGCCAGCTGTCTGATGAAATTCTGTGACCAATCAGCTCTGGCTTTCCATGCTAGTAATGCCCCTGCTTTCTCACCGTATTAAAAATTCTTCATACAGCAAGCTTGCCATTGCTTCCTACACTTCTGATCTAATTTGATCCTGAAATCCTGCCTCGCCTCTTCTAACTGCCTCAGTAACTGCTCCTTTCTAGCACTTGTCCGAGAGCCCAGCCGCAACAGATTGGCCTCTAAAGTTCCCACTTTGTCTTCCAGTCCCTTCATTCATAATCTTTCGGTCTTTGTTTTAATATGCGCCAGATTCTGTAACACCCCTCTAATATATGCCTTGAAGGTATCCCAAATTACATCTGGGGAGGTGGACCCTATATTATCAAAAAAGTAGGTCACACTTGCTCTCTTTAGTGCTTCCCCTACCTCTAAGTCAAAAAGAATAGCCCTTTTTTTTTTAGAGAGTTTTATATAGCGCGAACTAGACCCGGAGGTATCAGAGCGCTTTACATGAGCACCAGTTACGTTATAGACGGACACATTCTGGTTAGGCACAGGGAGATTAAGTGATTTGCCCAGAATCACAGAATGTTGAGCGTACCTGCCGAGGCTCGAACCCGGTTCCCCAGCTCCGACAACGACCACCCTAGCCGTTAGGCCACATTCTCTCATCCATCTTGGCCTCGGCAGTCCACCATACCCTTCTAACGACATAGTGACCGCAGCATGATCAGAAATGTGGGCAGGTAAAATGCTTATTGTTGTTATAGCATCCGCTATGGTCGTATCAGAAAAGAAATAGTCTAACCTGGAGAAATGTCCATACTTTTTGCTGTGGAAAGTAAAACCTTGACTGGCTCCCATCCTGTGTCTCCAGACATCCAGAAGGGCCAAATCATACAGCATATTTTTAAGAGCCTGTCTTACATGGGAGGCGTGGACATGTCTCTTTGGAGTAGACCTATCCCATATTGGATCGAGAAGGACATTAAATCCCCCCGATGACAATTGGGGATGTAACCTCCATTAAATTCCACTCAAGATTAGATAAATTGCGAGGTTCATCAATATTAGGCCCATAAAAGTCAGCACATACCAGCTCGGCATCTCTACAACCAAGAGTTGCTACAATCCATCTCCTGGAGTTATCAGTCTTAGAAGATTTTATAACACATCCAGCCCCCCTCCTAATCAAGATTGCTACATCAGTGCAATGCTCCGTCTGCTCAGAAACCACAAAGTTCTCTATCCAATGACATTTAGAAAGGAGAGCCCTACCCTCACTTGCAACTAAATGGGTTTCCTGTAATAAAATGACATGGGATTGGCTTTCTTCCAGATATCTCATTATTAGCCTCTACCTATGCTTCGCCCTAAGACCGTTAACATTCCAAGATAGGAAGGATAGCTCATTAACTCCCCTCATCTAGGTAATTTGAGATTGATACTGCACACAACTGCCACAACGCTATACTCATATGTAAGGTGGTATTGAGGATTTCTTTTTTATAAAAAAAAATTCCCACTGCTTCCCACCCCGTGCCCTACCCCCATCCCATCCCACCCCCAAACCAAACCCCGTGCCCCCTCCACCCCCCCCCACACCCTGGGGAACCCTAACTAGATTTTTAGGCATTCATTCCTGGTGGTCTTCTCTCGGAGGGAACCTGACATAATCGAAATAAGACCTATACCGGGTCCTGCTTTCCCCATCGAGCCTACCCTTCCCAAGACATATCAGGGACCTGCTCCTTTCTTAATTGTATCTACCAGTCCATCTACTTCCTCAACCGATCGAAGGTTATACATGTGATTATTCCATATAATCCTTAATGAAGCGGGGAATTTCAGCTGTGCTTTAGCCCCAAGTTTGTTTACCTCCTCCATCCTCTCCCCCAGCTCCCACTGTCTCTGAGCGGTGGTATGGCAAACATCTGATCCTATAGAGAAAGAATAAGCACCTGCTGAGTAAGAGCCATCCCTTAGTGCCATGGTCAAAATCGCCTCCTTAACAGTATACGAGAGGAAATTAATTAAGATTTTCCTTGGTTTCTGCCTCCTGGGATTTCTTTTGAAGGGTTCTCGATGCACCCATTGGATTTCAGAGGCAAGATCAATATCTGGTCTATTTTTCAAGACTGTGCCCAGCAACAATGAGACAACAAAGGCTTTGATATCCGAACCCTCCATGGATTCAGGAACGTTGAGAAGTCTGAGATTATTTCTATGAGAATGGTTTTCGAGCCTTTCTAGGACCTCTCAGCTCCTTATTCTATTTGGTCAGGCGACTTACGCCCGCAGTATTCTCGTCCATAGCCTGTTTCATATTCGCCACCTTGTGTTCCAGGACAACAGTTTGAGCAGAGACCTCTTCAAGCTGCTGAGCTAAGGCTTCGCAGGAGACCTGGATATCCGCCTAGTTCTGTTCAGAGACCTTAAACCTGCTCCTCATCTTTTCTTTTAATCCCAGGAGAATAGAGGCCAAAGATTCCTCCACAACAGCCTGAGAAGAACTCCCGGCATCCAACTCCTGCTGGGGGCCCCCCCAGATTCTGCCCATCCGGAGGCGTTAGGACTTCAAACCTGTTTGACGTTGGAACTGACACAGGGAAGGAATTTTTAGGGCCATCCGATAGACAATTTTGGGCCTCGGGGATGGGAGAGAACTTATTATATTGTCCTCTACAACTATATTGCTATCCTGTACCATGCTATTATGATGTCGGCTTATAGCTCCTCCTGTGCCGACCCCAACAATTAAAGCCGGAGATGTAAGGACCTTGGAAAATGAGAGGTGGTGACTTTCACTTTATATTGGGGCACTCTCCTTCCCCTGCCCCGCGGACTCTTCCCAGTAGCAGCCTGTCCTGCTCTCTCCGACTTGGTAACAATACCTCTCTCACTCCTTGCCGGTTGTCAGTCCTGTTTTGCAAACTATTACCCCTCTCCATAGACAGAGGAGACAGCCACCCCTCTATAGAATCCTCTCTAACCCAAAAGAAGTCCTCTTCCCTCCATACTTTTTCAAAGTGGGTGAGCAGCAAACCCCTACCTCCTGGGGGCAAATAGGTTCCTGACCCCCACTGTGATTTCCCAGGAAAACGCCGCTGCCAGCTCAACACCAACTCCAGCCGATCTCCGACTTGTGCAGGCTCCACCTCCGCTGCCCTTAATCAAGGCAGCGGCCTCCCGGCAGCGACGCAGCTCCTTCACGGCGTTCCTCCAAGGCGGGACCCACGGAGAGGAAGAGCTCCGCCCGCCGCAATCCCCATCGGCGGCATTGGTAACACAACGCAAACTCCCGGGCCCCCACCCAACAGAATCAGGAACCGCAAAGCATGGAGACTACAGAGCTGGGCAGGTAAGGGGAGAAGAGGGACCCATTCAGTGAGGATTCCTCATTACCCTCCAAGGAGGCCACGGCCGGTTAGCTGACGGCCGCCATGTTTCCCTCCTCAATTACATGTAACTTTATAATAATTTAATAAATTGTGTTGTTATGCGGCTCAGAAAAGACTGGCCACAGAAAATCGGCTTACTGCAAAGTGAAGTTTTGAAAAATCTGGAAAGCAAACAACAAGCAAGGGGAGCAATGGGTCCAAGACGAAAAAGCAGAAACCAAGGAGCATTAAAGCAGGTAAAAACGAGACAGAGCAGTATAGGAGCATGTAAAAAGAACATACTTACATTACACACTCAGAAAAAAAGCCACAATCCGATTGCAAGCAGCGCGGAAGACCACTGATCAAGAAATCAATCAGGTTTGTCCATGCTCCTGGGAAGAAAACAAAAACAATGAGATTAAGTGAAGCTGGAATGTGCAGGTTTGCTCACCAATGAAAAGGAATACAATGAGAGTGACAACAAAGCTAACCGCTGGAAAGTAATGGGCGGACAAGAAGCCCCATTTTATAAATGTACTTTTAGAAACACTAGATCTTTGCAGTCAGCAGCACACTCACGCTGTCTCAAGCGAGGCCTGAAAATGAATAAAAACTAAAATAGATACGGCAATCAGATGGCTCCATGTCACCGGGGCACCACTTTTCCATTTCTGGACGTTACTTTTATATATCATTGTTATCAGGTATGTTGTGCCAATAAAAATGAGTCAAAACTATAACTCCCCGCATGTACTGATAAGTTAGATCAGAACCTAGGACTCGAAAAGTTGTTTCCTTATGAGATGACATCATCTGGTCACCCTAGCTACTAACATAGTTACACATGCAACTGTTGAACAATCCCTGGAATAATCAGGACACAATGGGCTGTGAGCATTTCTAATTTAGCTGTCCTGGTCTGACGTAAAGTCAGTGTAACAATGCCTTTGGTAAAATGAAGATGTTGGGGAAGATCTTCAACTGACTTCTAAGCAACACTAGAGAAACCATCACTCGCACCCTAGTCAATAGCAAGTTGGAATACGAACACCCTCTACGCTGTGATCACCAACCAACTCACCAGAAAGCTTCAAACCACCCACAACTTGACAGCCAGACTCCTCCTCCCACAGAGAACTCACATCACACCACACCTCAGGGAGTTCCACTGTCTCCTGTTACACAAACTCGCTCATATCAAACTCCTCACACACACATTCAAGGCACTACACAACTTAGGATCCACCCACCTGTACAGTCACATCTTTGTCCACCAACCATCCAGACTCTACAGGACTCCTACTCGCACACATCTCACGCATACACAGAACCAGATCAGGAGGACCAGCATTCTTATTATCATTCCTAAAGCATGAAATTACCTTCCAGTCAACACCAGAGGCTCCTCCTCTCTTCTTGAATTCTGCAAAATGCTGAAGACTTGGCCTTTTAATTAACCAACCAACCATAGGCTGGGCTAGGCACACACACGTTCAGTACGAGGAGACCCTCATGGGTAATAGTGCTGTTTACAAATGCACATAACATAACAAATCATGGTTTCAATCAACTGTAGCCGGGGTCTAAGCTATGGTTGCCAACTTTCAATTATCACTTCCCTGGAATCTTTGTGCAGGTCAAGACACTGTGCACGCAGAGAAATGAGAAGTCTTTTGCTGAAGAGCAGGTATTTTGCTGCAGCTATTGCTTTGCTTTCAAGCTGCTATTTTGCACTTTATTGTTCCAGGTCTTCAGCTAAAACCAGCGCCTGGATTGAAGCTTACATATTTTACTTTTTTAAACTTTTAAACAATTTTACCTTTGCACCGCTTGTTGCATTTTAGCTGCTTTAATCTCCCGCTGCAGAGTCACTGCATGGACCGTGACAAGAGGGTAGGCCCCATTGGGTGCCTCATACGTTAGATTCCCTGGGTGATGGCTGTGTTCTGTGCCTCACCTTAGGGACATAAACAGCCACCATTTTCGTTAGTGCACCCGTTGTTTGCACGCCGGCCTGGTATTTAATGTGCACTAAAGGCGCACCAAAGCTAATCCCGTCTGCACCTCTCTACGCCTGGGCAGGACCAGGGGTCAGGACGGTTCAGTCCGATACAGACAGAATAAGGTATTCATCATCGGAACTATGCCGTCTGAATAGCAGTGGAGGGAAACGCTGTGACCATACTGGCACTCCCTGGTACTAATAGTTTATTATGTGGATATGCAAATTGGATTTTCGGAATATAAAGTTAAGCAAGTCAAGTATTAACATTTTAGAAATAGATTTTAATAGTCAGGACTGGCAGTTATATTTATTGAACTGCAGGTCTTTACCTAAGCATAGTCCAGTTATGCTTACCTTTTTGGAAGAAAAGAAAACCTATAGCATTATCTTTAACTGAAACATGGCACCAAGAGGAATCAATGCCTGACATTGGAATGACCCTTTTCCGGTTTATGCCATTGTTTGGCATGACCGCAAAGGAAAAAGGGGAGGTGGAATTGCCATCATTTATAAAGAGGAGCTAATGTTAAAGTTTGAGCCAGTAATGCTGCCAGATAGTGAATGTGCCACTTTTGCTCTTCAGCTTTCCCCTACTTGCACTCTGTCGGGGATTTTAATATATCGTCCTCCTGGTCCCGCTACTCAATTTATTCAGGCTTTTCCTGATATAGTTGTCACAAATAGTTCCATAACTGCAACTATATAGTGCTTGGAGACCTAAACCTCTACTTAGATAACATTGGTTGTGAGATCTTGAACAACTTTTTAATGGATTTAGCAGCAATTCAACTAACCCAACGGGTTAAAGCCCCTACTCACAAACATGGCCACCTACGTGACCCCATATTTTCCAACATCGATGAATTAAGTACAGGAGATCCTTATGAGATTGCCTGGTCTGACCATAAAATATCACCATTCCAAATACGAATCCCTAACACTACTAAGTACTTTTACTAACAATAACCCAAAAGGAAACTGGGCTAAATTGGATATAAATGCCTGGGAAAATCTTCTAACTAATACCATCCCTGGTATGTCAGACGACATAGATGACAAATATAATAGCTTTCATGAATGGATTAGAAATGCCGCAGATACACTAGCTCCTCTCAAACAGGGTGTCAGTCGTAGGAAAGGAGTGAAAGCACCATGGTTCTCTCCAGAACTTCAAGAATTAAAAAAAAGGAGCTAAAAAGCTAAAGAGAACATGGATAAAAAAACGATAACATAACTGAGAAGATGAACTATAAAATAGCAACAAAAAATTACCACCGTGCCATTAGGAAGGCCAGAGTGGACTTTGTTGCCCTCAAAATAAATAATGCAGCCAGTTCCTCTAAGGAATTATTCAATGTGGTAAATAGCCTAATGAAACCTGCAACAAAGATAACTGGCCCACCTCCATCATAAATAAGATGCAACATGCTGGCTAATTGTTTTGTTGAAAAAGTAAATAAAATCCTTTCATTAGGTAACGACCACATCTCTAATAGGACCTCATTCACCCAAAAGGCAAAATTGAGTTCATTTCCAGAAATTACTCCTTTGGATCATGCACCCCCTGAAATTTTGCTAAAAGAAGGATGTTAGAAATGGGATTTCTGGTTGGCTAGGGCAAGCGCCTCAGCCAGGCAGAAACCACCACTCTAGTCAGGGCAAGGGAGTTACACGCTGAAGATAACCCCTGCTCACCCCCTTGGTAGCTTGGCACGAGCAGTCAGGCTTATCCCAGAGGCAATGGGTAAAGCGTTTGCGCAACACACTCACACAGCAGCAACACACTAGGCACACCACAGAAGAAACTCCACACAAGGTTATATCCAAAATAGCCTTTGTATTATCATAAACACATTAGATCATAACCACACTATACACTGTGCCAACTGGCACTAGGCCATATTTACAGGGGACTATATACACAGGACAGGGCCAATTGGGCCACTGTCAGAACCTTTAGATTGCACTAGTAGCAAATGTAAAACACAACCAGTAACTACTGGTACCATAATGACCTCAGCATTATATCTAGCAACATAAACACATTATGTCCGCATCACAGTAGGCATAAAACACATTAGGCCTTAGGCATCATAGCATGACATTAGGCATAAACACGAGGCATCTCATTAGGCATAAAACATATTAGGCCCCAAACCTCAATAGCATAAACACATTACGCAAGAGGACCTCAGCATTATCACATTATGTCCAGAAATGTCAGGGCGTGGAGCTGCCACTTGCAGCTAAAGAAGAAGTGCGCAATGCGCAGGGGACGTGGGGTGCTTCTCACCCCTTTCCTATTATGAGGCAACAAACAAAATGCCCCCGGATTGCAGCTGCCCGCTCTCGCTCGCGGTGCAGCTGGAAATTAGACTTTGGCACCACTGTGCCTCCTGGGTCCCCACTGGGACTTTCCAAAACAAATGGCCCCCAACGTTGCAGCGGCCCGCTCTCCTGCGGGGCCGTTGAGGCAATGGCACCAATTCAGCACCAACAGTGCTCACTGGGAGCCCCACTCACCGGGGCTCCCTGTCGCTGCTCCCGTCCTCGCGCTATTCCAGGCTGCACTCCCGCAGCACAGCCGCTCCCTCCTCACGGGGAACCAGAGGGCCAGGACACGGACCTCCGGCTTCCTGCCGTTGGGCAGCTTCTCTTCACTTCGCCCGGTCCCCCTTCCTGGGACCGGGACTTCGACGTGGAGCCCGCGAGGCTCCGGACGTCAGAGGCTGCAGGCCCCGCCCACACCAGGCAAGGCCGCCTGGCTTCCGGGTCAGGCCGTGGCGGTGATTCCTCCCTTCTTTTGGCACTGCAAAGTGCGGGGTGGGCTCCCGCCGTAACTTGGCAGAATGCGGGGTGGGCTCCCGCCGTAACTTGGCAAAGTGCGGGGTGGGCTCCCGCCGATTAAATACGCAAATGCAGGGTGGGCTCCCGCTCTTTTAAAAATGCATAAAAGCGGGGTGGGCTCCCGCTAGATGAGCAGCCATGCGGGGGAATCCCCACATCGGGATTCCCTCTGAAGATGTCGCAGCTCAGCGCTGCAGAGCCCCCGCTCTTCTCTTCTCCTGGGCAATTAAAATATAGCGCTCACGAGGCGCTAGGAGCCACAGCTCCAGCCAGCAAACTTTTAGGGGCACAAGGCTGGGCCCAGGCAGGCCAGCTCACAGGGCCCTCCAGCAGGGAGGCAGTCCCTTGTGGCGGTTCCTCCTGGAGAACTAACATGCTGGTCCCTGATTGTAGTGTGCACTGTTCCTATTGAACAAAGCGTTCTGTAATCATAAACTCTATTATTTTGCTTAACAAACCATGCAAAAACAATTTTTTCTTATATTCATTTTTTCAAGAACTTATTCTTGAACAAAAATCATATAACGTAATACAATTCTTACATTCATCCGTGTAGAGTTACACACCCATCTACCAAAACCATGGGTTACTTTGACAAAACAAATTCTTTTATCTAAAAAAAGTTAGTGTTGTACAATACAATTTCCAGGTACAATATATCCTTGCATTACAATTCACAAATTAATCGGTGCGTAGCTGTCTTGTGGCCCGTAGATGTCACAAAGCCCGAAGCCCGATGCATTTCGGGACTCGCAGGTCCCTTCCTCAGGGGCAATATTCTGTAAACAAAGGAATAATCGTTGTGTATATTACATATAATACATTATACTAAGACGAACTGATTAAACTGTGCGGAGAGTCCCGTGTCCAGCTTAACAAAGAAGAAAAAGGGAAAAGAGAAAGAAGAAAAAAGAGTCCACTGTGGTCTGTATGAATCAATTAGACAATAAGACACCTAACCATGCTGTATCACCCTAAAAACCCTACTGTGCCAAGACGATAGACAGATGTGATGTCCCAACAGGGGTATTAATCGCAATGATTGAGCTTGATCGAGTCGTGACAGTGACCAACCTTAGAGTGAAATACCATGGAATTAATATATAATGTCCAAACCTAGGAGATGATGAATAACGCCAAGTTGTTCTGCCGGTCGATATCGGTGAGTCGGAATCTACAATGTGAGTAATAGGTGTAAGTAAACATGCACCTAGCGATGTTTAAACGCCAGCCTGCATGAACTATCGCGTACACCCTGCAACAATACCAGTAACCAGGGCAGCGTCGAAATATCTCTACAACCAGTAAATTGTACTCGGACAAGTTAATGCACCCAGAGAAACACAACGTGACATACTAACACACACTCACCCAGGTGGTAGGTACAGCGTTCGTACCGTGAAACAAAGCAGTAACTCAGGGGATCTGTGTCCCGTGTCGTAATCAAAGCACAGTAACTGTAAAAAACACAGAAACCAACAATGCGTCAAAGCCTTGTCCAGGAGACCAACAGAAATAAATATTGGGAAATAAAAGTCTAGCTTCGGGTTACCTTCTGTGGTGATAAAGTCCTTATGGCAAAAATGAGAAGCTCGAGTGTAACGGCCTGGAGCTCGAGAGTCTGTAAGTGGCGTCTAACTTGATCGCCATTTTTAATATCGAGATAGAAACAGGACTAGTCTGCGACCCACACGGGCGGAGGGAGTATGAGAATTGGAGTGTGACTCAGGATGCCCGGAACGAGCAGCAAGCTATCACACCCCCTGTGCATGAGGAATTAAAAAACAAAGTTGAAAAACCCTCAAATGAACAAACTAATAACGAGGATAAATATAACCAAACGTTAGAGGCTTGCTCTCGACCGGCTGGAGAGTCATGTGAGCTAGCTGTACTTGCTCATGCAAAAATGTTGATAAACACAAAATGAAAAACATATGTTTACTGGAAAGTAAACGACGTTGTCTGGGTGATAGGCAACTTCCCCTTAACCTGAAAATAATATATAAAAGTCCGAGTCTGAAGCTAATAACGCGACATGCATGACAGATGTACACTCTAATGTGGGAAAAAACCTAATCATAAGCAATGAATATATGCAGTCCCGGTGATGGTGTGCTACAGTAGATGTAATACAACAGTCTCAACTACATTCCGTGAATAGAGATATATAATGCGTGTGAAGTCAAGGTACAGTGTGATAATTGATACATCATAGTGGAGGATGATAACAAATAGGGAAAGAAGAAAGAAAGAAGAAGAAGAAACAAGTACAAATGACTGTATTAGTGACCATAATTGTTCTCACATCAAATGTACTGCTGATATAAACTCGAAATATAGTATGGTTAATTACAGATAACAACTCATATCCAGTTTATCATTAAGCCCTCTAGGGGACAAAGTCTGCAAGTGGTCAATCCAGAAAACCTCTCTTTGCAATAATTTGGTGTTATTATCCTGACCATCATATTTAGGGACAACTTCAACAATCTGTGCTCTAAGTTGAGATATATTGTGTTGTGCTTCTAACCAGTGTGTCGCCACACTTGAAGTATAATCAGTTCGTCTTAGTATAATGTAGTATATGTAATATACACGACGATTATTCCTTTGTTTACAGAATATTGCCCCTGAGGAAGGGACCTGCGAGTCCCGAAATGCATCGGACTTCGGGCTTTGTGACATCTACGGGCCACGAGACAGCTACGCACCGATTAATTTGTGAATTGTAATGCAAGGATATATTGTACCTGGAAATTGTATTGTACAACACTAACTTTTTTTAGATAAAAGAATTCATTTTGTCAAAGTAACCCATGGTTTTGGTAGATGGGTGTGTAACTCTACACGGATGAATGTAAGAATTGTATTACGTTATATGATTTTTGTTCAAGAATAAGTTCTTGAAAAAATGAATATAAGAAAAAATTGTTTTTGCATGGTTTGTTAAGCAAAATAATAGAGTTTATGATTACAGAACGCTTTGTTCAATAGGAACAGTGCACACTACAATCAGGGACCAGCCTGTTAGTTTTCCTGTTTCATGAGTGTGTGATGTCAACACATACAGGTAGTGTTGCACCCTTGGTTTAGAGAATATTAACGAAGAATAACATTTTATCTCAGAGTGCGCCTCTATTCTATGATTAGGTTACTTCACATTTGGCAGTCAGAGGCAGCCCATAGATTACATTCACATTATTAGCACAATGTCGTTATTTGATTCAATTACCAGTATTACAGATAACAGGGCATCTACTCTTGCCTACACTAGCGAACAAGCATCAGACATATATGCCTTAATACAAGAGGTCAAACTGGTAGATACTCATGGGGGGTCCACTGTTCAACAACTTAAACAACTCGAATATCTCACACGGAGACAACTCAACCAAAGATTACACGCGTCCACACTAGTCCAATATCACAGGGCTAAAAGAATACCACGTGGATTACGTTTGTCTATTCGCCCTATGCTGTTTAGATTTCACCTTAATCCTAAGTTTATGGATAAATGGTTTTCTATATTGAACAAATGTTCATTAGATTTGATTCTTTTAATAGTTGAGGAACTTTCCAGAACCATTAGAGAATTGGATGAAGAAATTTTCAATTTAAAAAATGAACTAGAAAGAAGACTGGAACCTGATACATGGACAGTTACCTTGGAAGATCTTAACCAGAAACTGGAACGGTACAATAAAGAACTACAAGAAGGTAAAATTAGAAAGTATCGCAGGGATACCATTGACTATAAGCTCAATGAGGTATATACATGGGCGGAAATTTACGCCAGAAGACGCTTCAATGACAAAAAAACTACTTCTTCCTCGGAAGAATCTGTAGCGACAGACCAAGATACATCAATTCACAGACCACCAGTTTCTAAAGCTACTCCATTCATACCAGGATCGACAACTACACTCATAACATTAGGTGATTCTCAAATACCCACCACTTCTAGAACACCTTTTTTATCTCAGGCACCGGATCAGGGTCAACCACCATTATCACACCCCACTGCAACGGGGGAAAACGTCACAAAACCAGGAGAGGACAAGGGGGGCAAAACTCTGCGCAGTGGCAAGAGTGTAGTCTGATTATCACTATCTCATCGATAACTCTGTCAAGACAACAAATAAGAACACTAAATAAAGGCATGTCATTTGTGCCCACCACAACTACCACAATATTAGATACTGATATTGCTCTTTATAAATTCATGCGCAAGCTACGGTTACATCATTATTTTTCAAATATCATGCAAGAATCAGGAGAACTGCAAGAAGATATCTCAACCAAGTTTAAGCCAAAAAGCAACTATCAGGCTCCAGTTTCACACAAGATTCTTGATACTTTTGAAAATATTGTCAAACATGATTGTGCGAAGTTGAATTACAAAAGACCTAGAGTTTCCAATTTTACTGAGCATGAAAAACGTACCATTCGATCGATAGCTAATAACAAAGAGCTTACCCTGAAACCAGCTGATAAAGGAGGAGCCCTTGTGGTTATGGATACTACCTTCTACGTACAAAAAGTAAATGAGCATGTAATGGACACCATGACATATTTGGTTCTTGAGTCTGATCCTACTACTAACCTACAAATTATTCTTCAACAAATTCTTGATCAAACAGAGCAAATGGGTATCATAGACTCAAAATTTAAATTTTACCTTACCACCAGTAATCCCCGGCGATCGAAAATTTACATGACACCAAAAATTCATAAACATCCCACTGACCCACCATTTTGGCCGATTGTTTCTGGATGCAGTTCTATCTTTGATCCCTTGGGTAAATATTTGGATCATTTTTTACAAAAGTTTGTGCAAAGCTGGTGTACATATACAAAAGACACCACAGATTTTCTAAAGAAACTACAGATTGTTGAACCTTTTTTCAAGATAACTGGATACTCTGTACCATTGACGTCACAGCGCTTAATACATCCATAGCGCACACAGAAGGCATTGAAGCAACAGAATGGGCACTACTTAAGATGGATTTGCCAGAAGATCTTAGTGTCTTTTTGCTCAAACTTCTTTTTTTCTGTCTTCATAACAGCTATTTTCAATGGCAAGATACCTTTTTGGTCAACTTACCGGCACATCTATGGGTTTTTCCGGTGCCCCGTCATATGCCAATATCTTTATGTCAAAATTTGAAAATGACCACATACTGACTAACACTAACTGGACCACAGGACTTGTGCAATATAGCAGGTATATTGATGATATTTTTCTTATCTGGATGCAACCATTGCATCACTTAGAAAACCTGATTCGGGAACTCAACACTAGAAATCCCAGAATCCAATTTACTCACACGATTAGTACCAAACAGGTTAATTTTTTAGATGTGTTAGTTATTAAGGATTACACCCAACACAAAATAACTACGGAAATTTTTACTAAACCCACTGACAGAAACAGTGCTCTACACTATTCAAGTTTTCATCCCAGGAGCCTCATTTCTAATTTGCCATACTCGCATTTTCTCCGAATCAAACGGATATGCTCCGAACCTACTATTGCCACAACCAAGATTGAGTTACACAAACAACGGTTTGTACAAAGAGGATATCCCCCAGACATTTTACAGAAGAGCATTTCCAGACTAGCCAACAAGGATCGCAAATCGTTATTTCTCAAAGCTTCAAGGAGTCAGGAAACGACACCCACCTTTGTTTCTAAATTTTCTACCTGTTCTACTCAAATCAAAAAAATTATTAACAAGAGATGGGAGCTTCTCCAAAATGAACCCGATTTTAAAGGCATCTTCAAAGAAAAACCAACATTTGCCTACACTCGGGGAAGGAATTTGCAAGATTTGATACAAGCACCGGATAATCTTCAGATTAAACAGATCTTTAAAGGAGCTATGAAGTGTCGCAATTGTACACATTGCAATAACATAACTACTGGTGATATACTCACACACCCCGTTTCAGGCAGAAAAATTCAATTGAGACACACCTCCGATTGCAATACCACCAATATTATCTATTGCTTGAAATGCCCCTGTGGAAAAGCATATATAGGCAAGACAGAACGCAAGCTTAAAATTGGTTTAACTGAACACAAAGTACAATACGAATAGGGAATAAAACTTCAAGTGTGGCGATACACTGGTTAGAAGCACAACACAATATATCTCAACTTAGAGCACAGATTGTTGAAGTTGTCCCTAAATATGATGGTCAGGATAATAACACCAAATTATTGCAAAGAGAGGTTTTCTGGATTGACCACTTGCAGACTTTGTCCCCTAGAGGGCTTAATGATAAACTGGATATGAGTTGTTATCTGTAATTAACCATACTATATTTCGAGTTTATATCAGCAGTACATTTGATGTGAGAACAATTATGGTCACTAATACAGTCATTTGTACTTGTTTCTTCTTCTTCTTTCTTTCTTCTTTCCCTATTTGTTATCATCCTCCACTATGATGTATCAATTATCACACTGTACCTTGACTTCACACGCATTATATATCTCTATTCACGGAATGTAGTTGAGACTGTTGTATTACATCTACTGTAGCACACCATCACCGGGACTGCATATATTCATTGCTTATGATTAGGTTTTTTCCCACATTAGAGTGTACATCTGTCATGCATGTCGCGTTATTAGCTTGAGACTCGGACTTTTATATATTATTTTCAGGTTAAGGGGAAGTTGCCTATCACCCAGACAACATCGTTTACTTTCCAGTGAACATATGTTTTTCATTTTGTGTTTATCAACATTTTCGCATGAGCAAGTACAGCTAGCTCACATGACTCTCCAACCGGTCGAGAGCAAGCCTCTAACGTTTGGTTATATTTATCCTCGTTATTAGTTTGTTCATTTGAGGGTTTTTCAACTTTGGTTTTTAATTCCTCACGCACAGGGGGTGTGATAGCTTGCTGCTCGTTCCGGGCATCCTGAGTCACACTCCAATTCCCATACTCCCTCCGCCCGTGTGGGTCGCAGACTAGTCCTGTTTCTATCTCGATATTAAAAATGGCGATCAAGTTAGACGCCACTTACAGACTCTCGAGCTCCAGGCCGTTACACTCGAGCTTCTCATTTTTGCCATAAGGACTTTATCACCACAGAAGGTAAACCGAAGCTAGACTTTTATTTCCCAATATTTATTTCTGTTGGTCTCCTGGACAAGGCTTTGACGCATTGTTGGTTTCTGTGTTTTTTACAGTTACTGTGCTTTGATTACGAAACGGGACACAGATCCCCTGAGTTACTGCTTTGTTTCACGGTACAAACGCTGTAGCTACCACCTGGGTGAGTGTGTGTTAGTATGTCACGTTGTGTTTCTCTGGGTGCATTAACTTGTCCGAGTACAATTTACTGGTTGTAGAGATATTTCGACGCTGCCCTGGTTACTGGTATTGTTGCAGGGAGTACGCAATAGTTCATGCAGGCTGGCATTTAAACATCGCTAGGTGAATGTTTACTTACACCTATTAATCACATTGTAGATTCCGACTCACCGATATCGACCGGCAGAACAACTTGGCGTTATTCATCATCTCCTAGGTTTGGACATTATATATTAATTCCATGGTATTTCACTCTATGGTTGGTCACTGTCACGACTCGATCACGCTCAATCTTTGTGATTAATACCCCTGTTGGGACATCACATCTGTCTATCGTCTTGGCACAGTAGGGTTTTTAGGGTGATACAGCATGGTTAGGTGTCTTATTGTCTAATTGATTCATACAGACCACAGTGGACTCTTTTTTCTTCTTTCTCTTTTCCCTTTTTCTTCTTTGTTAAGCTGGACACGGGACTCTCCGCACAGTTTAATCAGTTCGTCTTAGTATAATGTATTATATGTAATATACACGACGATTATTCCTTTGTTTACAGAATATTTCCCCTGAGGAAGGGACCTGTGAGTCCCGAAATGCATCGGGCTTCGGGCTTTGTGACATTTACGGGCCACAAGACAGCTACGCACCGATTAATTTGTGAATTGTAATGCAAGGATATATTGTACCTGGAAATTGTATTGTACAACACTAACTTTTTTTAGATAAAAGAATTCGTTTTGTCAAAGTAACCCATGGTTTTGGTAGATGGGTGTGTAACTCTACACGGATGAATGTAAGAATTGTATTACGTTATATGATTTTTGTTCAAGAATAAGTTCTTGAAAAAATGAATATAAGAAAAAATTGTTTTTGCATGGTTTGTTAAGCAAAATAATAGAGTTTATGATTACAGAACGCTTTGTTCAATAGGAACAGTGCACACTACAATCAGGGACCAGCCTGTTAGTTTTCCTGTTTCATGAGTGTGTGATGTCAACACATACAGGTAGTGTTGCACCCTTGGTTTAGACAATATTAATGAAGAATAACATTGTATCTCAGAGTGCGCCTCTATTCTATGATTAGGTTCCTCCTGGAGCCCAGCAGCAGCAGGTCCCCTCAGCACAAGGAAGCACACCATCTTCCTGAGGTCACAGCCCCAATATTTATACTACATTTCTTCTTTGTCTGCCCTGGCACAGGGCTTGGGAAACCAGCCTGCGCTGGTTTTGGGGGGTTTTGGAGCACTCTGTTTACAGGGCTCCTCTTCCCTATTGTCAGCTGGGGCTCTGTCATCAGACACACCACAGGGGGGCGGAGCCAGCATTCACATAGGCAGGCACAGACCTATTCAGGGTCAGGGGACTACTCCTCCGACTACTCCAAATGTAGATGCCCTATTCAGCCTAGCGCTAACTCACCCTGCCCTCCCTGGAGCCACACACACCTCACCAGCCCCTGTCACTCCGAAGCCAGACATGCAATCCACATCAGGCAGGCAGACACATAGCACACAGAAATGCCAACTTCTAAAAGTGGCACTTCTAAAATAGTTATAATAAATCTGCGCACACCATTGCGTAGCATTTATTATCACTATTCCAAATATACCAAACTTGACCACGCTGCTCCTCTCATATCAGGAATTACCACTGAAACACTTCTCAGGGAATGCCCAATGCATTCCCATGGGAGGGCAGCCTCACAGTAGTGAGAAACCAAAATGGGTGTTTGTCACTACCAGGACATGTCACACACTTAAGGTACATGTCCTATTTTTTACCTACAATGCACCCTGCCCATAGGGCTAGCTAGGGCCTACCTTAGGGGTGACTGACAGGTATTAAAAGGGGGGTCACAGACATAGCACACACTTTAGGTGCCACGTCACAGCGGCAGTAACACTGCGCGCACAGGCCCTGCAATGGCAGAGGCCTGGGACAGGTTTGAAAGGCTACTTTGGTGGGTGGCGCAATCAGCGCTGCAAGCCCACCAGTAGCATTTAATTTACTGGCCCTGGGTATCTGAGATACCACTTTACAAGGGACTGACAGGTAAATTAAATATGCCAAACAGGTGTAGACCAATCCTTACCACATTTAACACAGAGAGCACACGCACTTTACACTGAACAGCAGTGCTAAAGTGCCCAGAGTCCTAAAACCACCAACACCATGTCAGAAAAAAGGCTAGGAGAAAGGCAAAAAGTTTAGGGTTGTCCCTGCAAAAAGGGCCAAGTCCAACAGAGGAAAAGTAGTAATCTCTGTACTGAAGAATATGTTCAGCTGTTCACTCAGCCTAGGAACTTACCAGAAAAATGGAAACATGCCATAGTAAGGCCTCTACTAAAAAAGCAATCGGCTGATCAGGAAAAATGTCAGAATTATCGACCAATAAGTCTCCTGCTGGGAATTTGTAAAGCCCTGGGAAAATATGTTAATAAAAGTTTGTCTTCATATTTTGAAAACAATAATATTTTGCATCCGTCACAGATTGGCTTTCAGGCAGGGAATAGTACCAAAACTGCTCTTATTGCGGCCACAGAAGGGTTGAAGTCTGTCTTAGATCAGGGTGGAACTGCTGCGCTGATGCTGTTAGATCTCAGTGCGGCAATTGATACAGTTTCACATCAGGTATTAATCTCTAGGCTAAAAGAAACCAGAATATCTGGATCTGCTCGCAAGTGTCTAAGTTTGTTCGTGTCCAACTGAACCTTCCAAGTTTGTGAAGGGACCCCTTTGTCCAACACTTACTCGCTTAAGTGTGGGATCCCTCATGGAACCTCACTCACTCCTTCGCTGGTCAATCTGTATGTCACTGAATTGGCAGAAATCATAAATAATTATGGTTTCACCAGTATATCGTATGCAGATGACACTCAGCTTGGTATTGCTCTCTCCCACCAAACTATTAACACCTTAACCCCTCTTAATGCTTCCTGATATATGTCATGGTGTGGAAGTCAGGACGTAGTCTTAATCTTAACGGGGAAAAAAAACTAGGTGTTGGTGGTAGGGAACAACCTCTCGAGATGGATGGAAATGAACTGACCTGATTCTCTTGGTAATCACCCCACTACAAAATCTGAAGTCAAAAGCCTTGGCATGTGGATTGACAGCAAAATGACAATGGCCACGCAATTAAAAAAAGTGGCTTGTACTTGATTTGGCATATTAAGAGCTTTAAGAAAACGGCTTAAATGGCCATCAGAGACCTCTCCTAGACAGGTAATACAAGGTTTCATTATGTCTAGACATGACTACGGGAACTCTTTGTATTTGGCTAGCCCGAAGTCCGATATAAAAAGACTTCTAGATATTTAAAATGTTGCAGCACGAATTCTTCGGAAAAAACCCAGGTGCCACTCTGTTACCACTGCCCTGGCAAGCCTGCATTGGCTGCCTGTACCCAAGAGAATACATTTTAAAGTATTGTGAATTGGCCCACAAAGTGATGCATAATAGAGGTCCTAAAATGATCCAAAATCTGCTCACTCCATACACTCCTGCAAGAATGTTCTATTAATCAACATTTGCTCGCTGTACCTAGGTTAATGAGAACCAGGAGTGGCAGCAGATCTTTTGCCTTCGTAGTTCCTAGACTTTAGAATGAACTGCCTCTGAAGCTAAGGCTGACTACCTCTAAATTAGCTTTTAGGAAAAAGCTTAAAACCTTCCTGTTTTAATTGTTTTCTCAGTTATCTGGGCATTTCTCAGCACGGGGAAGCCCTCAAGGGTAGCCAGGCACTTAAGAAATCCATATGAATAGAATAGAATGGTGGTAGGACTGTGAGTAGCGTAGCATGTTTTTGGAGTTTCATTCTGTGTATCCTTTCCTAAATCAAGTTATCTTAAAACATCCAATCCGTTTACCTCCTGAGTAAGAGTTGACTGCTTGCTATGCTACTTTGGAGAGACAAGTTTACAAAATGACCAAACTTTTCATCTAAATGGATGGAATAGTCTTGAGCCTGGAAACAACAATGGTAAATAACAGTGTATACCATGAATTGTTTTACTAACTAACCACATTGGACTCAACCTTAATCTGGAAGTTCTTAATAAAGGGATACTGGATAGAGACAAGGGTCCAGATCTTAAAATACCTTAGGTAATACCCAAGAATGTTTCCTTTATTAATCCTGTAACATAGGTATGATTAAAAGTGGAAATGTGGGTAGTAGATGATAGGCAATGTATCATGTATCCACTCTTTATTTGTGTTTGCATTGTATGTGTACAGGCAGCATGTTTCGGCCATATTCCTGCCTTTATGTGTTAAAACGTAGTAAGGTAAACAAGGGTTCTCCAATACTAGAACCTGGGGTGATATAATGTTTTAGAGGACAATGGTTACTATGTGGCCAAAGTGGTCCAAGAAAGACGCAAGAGTTGCGCAAGAATTTAGAACAATAGGCCTAAATCAGGACAGGCAATTAATGCCAGAAGGAGCAAGGAATTATGTTACCAGGGACACGTTCCAATCAAATAACATATGTTATTTATTTTCAACAATATGCAGAGATAGTTCAGGTGCTCACATAAAAAAGTGACAGCAGGCGCGATGTGATAAGTGAGGGTGACTTTAAAATATATACATCGCATTGACAACACACAAGGGAACTCCTCATGAACAAATTATAAACAATGCAAGGAGCTCTTGTTGTAGGGGGTTGACGGCGTTTCGATCTCAGTGACTTGAGATCATCTTCAGGACAGAGCGTATGTGAGCAAGCGGAATCTATAAAAACATTACATAGTATGTTAAGGTATAGTCCCTGGATTCACTTAATACTATCTATTATTTATGAACAAGTGAAGTTGTGCTCCCAGTGAGAGATAATTTCGCATGTTGCTTGACTATTTACTAATTAGTTGCATTCACGGTCTGGTATTCATAGTCTGGGTCAAACATAATTAAGTAAATACATTATAGGCAAGGGAAGAAACTGTAACAACCAATCCTATGCACACGCAAACAATATACTGGGTAGTGATGTAACACTGTCCTAGAAGTACACAATAACGATGAAGTCCTTAGCCGGTGTGGTTCATTTTAATGTTCAGGGTTTTCACAAAACCAGCCAACACGTGTTTCGTCAGTGGGTGGTTGACTGAAATCCCGGGAACTGACGGGATGTGTTGGTGTACTCGCCAAGGGTCTCCGCTGTGTACCTTGCTTTTATTACAGTTCGGAACTTGGTAGTTACAGACGGCTTAATCTTTCGTCTGTTGTTGTGTAGCAGGCACTCGGATGAGGAGCGCCGCATTTGGGATTACTGATTGTTACTGAGAGGCTCGGACCAGACACGATATACTGGATCTGAGAACTTGAATGATTTATGTCTATACTGAATGCAACTTTGAGGACGCAACCGACCGGGTTGGAATTATCACCGGTTGAGAGGTCTGATTGGTTTTCCAGACTACAATTAAGCCCTGAAGAAGTCAAGGGTTATCACCCACTGACGAAACACGTGTTGGCTGGTTTTGTGAAAACCCTGAACATTAAAATGAACCACACCGGCTAAGGAGTTCATCGTTATTGTGTACTTCTAGGACAGTGTTACATCACTACCCTGTATATTGTTTGCGTGTGCATAGGATTGGTTGTTATATATTGCTCAGGACCCTTGTCCTGGTTTGGGGGTTTACGGGGTTATTTCCCCCACCTATAGCACCGCTTAAGTTTGAATTGGATCTATAGTGATCACGTTATTAGGTTTAGCGCCATCGAAATCACCTGTGAGAATTAATAACCCCCCTCCGTCTCAACCAAGGGAAGAAACTGTGCCCAGAATTGTGTAGTAAACGGATCAAATGAGGTACAGATGCGTGGTTGGAAACAAATTACTTGAAACGAGTTGTGGAAAAGAGACAGTCATGCGAAAACGCGCAGTTAATGACAGGAAGAATGAGAAGCACGTAAATAGTGATAAGTGACTTACTCTGAAACCGGGCGATGCCGGTGATATTGCAAAAGGCTACTAAGGAGGGACGCAATCAAGGCGTCAGGCGGTGATCGGCTGGGGAACGATAAGTGTTGGACGCTGACTATGGCGTCTACCAATGCGTTGCTCTGACCCAGGTCACTAGAGGTAAGAAACAGCTCATTAGGGCTAAGTGAAAACCTATAGAGTCCATGTGTGAAAGATAAAAGTTAAAGGACTTACACAGGAAGTAATCAGGGGAGTAGTCAGAGCAGTGCCTAATGTGAAGACTTGAGTAGGAGTGCTCAGTATGGCTCCAACCAGTCCATTTCCATGATCTGTAAGGATCAATTAAATTATGAGGAAGGCAAAAAGGTGAACGGATGACGCGCAGAGATCAAAGCTAAATAGCTCAAGCCACAGATAGCCAATGGCGGACTTACATAATTAAATTGGCGGCCAATAATCCGGTCGTGCAACACAGCGGTATTGACTGTAGAGGAGAATTAATAGATTCCTTCCATTGGTATTACATATGTAGGAAATGGGTAGGAATTAGGCAAGGAAAAATCTACACAAATCCGAAAGAGGGCAGTCTCCGGTGAACCTGTTACTTACTTTAGTAACAGACCGCATGAGTCAGTCTGTGCTAGAAGAGAGGGCTGTGTCTCCGGCTTCCAAAACCTGGCGCGCGTAGTGAACAGGGCAATGACAGCGAGCCAGGTGCTGTTTAAATGATTTGCCGGTGCGTGCGCGTAGCGTGCAGCAGCTCGATTAGAGCAGGGGTGTGTCAATTAACCCCGTGTGGGCCGAGAAGGCATGCAGAATTGAAGGCTGTAGAGCCTGATGTATTCATACATCAAAGATCTGGCATCAGCAGGCACTTTCTCAATTATTTATTGTCTATAGGAATAGAGTGAGGAAGATATTCTTATCTATGCCCACGGCCAGCTAGCACAATACGGCCAAATCCTCCGTGCCCACTAGTTTTAAAACAGTTATAGAAAAAGAGAAAGAAAGGAAGAGAAGTGGTCAGTCAATTCACTCAAAACACAACATACCCCCTCTGTTTAAGTGTATGTGTGCTAGATAAATGTGTAGAGAAAAGAGAAAGTATCTCACGTGCGCACCGGTAGGTTCTCACCAGCTTGCCCACATTTTTGTCATCATTGATAACTTTCTCAAATGAAAACAAGTGTAATGTGTCCAGTGAAGGAAAAAAAGTGTGAAAGAAAGAATCAAGACCCCGTGAAAAAATGAGACTCGAGAAGTCTCTATTAAAATTGGGCTAGACTCACACACAACCTTGTCACTTTTATTCCAAACTGTGAGTCTGCACAAGGTTAAAAACACAGCATGTTGTAGACCACTTCAAGGACGGCCAACGTGTTTCATTGCCAGTTATATATTAGTGGCAATTTCGTCAGGGCAACCGAGGTCAACAATCACCTCCCTGGACACCTAACAACAAATAGAGTGACTGACAGACACATAAAGAAAAAAGATTTTGGTTAGAGAAAACACCCCCGACTTCAGGCTTTCTTCAGTACAGGTATGCTTTAAAAGAAACGAACGAGAGGCTAGATATTAGCGACTAGTCCTGTGTTAAAATTCGTGGTATTTACCTAGCGGGAGCCATGGGCCCACATACCAGCTCCCACTGAGTCGTAGGGATCTGTATCATCTATAATTTCTGTCCCTTCATATAGCACTGTCGTTGCTTACAATTTTATCTGTGGAAATAGACATATATCATTTGGTGTGTTTAAATTGTACCATCGAGATTAGCACACCAACACTCCCTCAGTCTGCCTGATAAGTATGCCACAGTGTCCAGTCTACTAAGGACACATGTCGCGGACATACTTTAGTTTAAAACCACACTCGACATCCTCGCTATGCGACTTTAGGTCTTTTGATTTCCAGCCATGCCCCAATGTTTAACCTGCTGAAAACTCAAGGCGCATGCACACTCTAGTTAAAAACTCGACATCCTCGCTGTGCGGCATTAAATACTCTGGTTTCAGCCATGCCCCAGCCGCTGCCGATTCCCTGAACGTGGTAACCGAGTGACATATCACTCATTCTACTTCGCCCTCATTCACAGTCACATAACTATTCCAAGGGGCGCGCTCGTGCCTCCATCATTCTCAATCGACACACTCTTACCGCTCCCCAGGGACTCCATGCGGTAATTCAACCCGGCACGACATTCGCGGGCGGATCTCGTCTATTTAAACACAACGCGCTCACTCTCCAAGAGCGTCTTGCTGTACCCTCGTCACATGACCCCCGTTGCGTGCTCCTCCGCATTACAGCAAGCACGGGCGCCATCTTAGAATGGTGAAAAGTTAAATACAAGTTCAATATACAGCCACAGAATAATCCTAATGTGGGGATGCATAACCCGGCAGATAACTGAAACCGGCACAATCACAGGACACAAACTTCCTGTAAGTTTTAACACATCAGCCAACAGAGATGTCAACCAGCGTGGATATTAACACACACACGTGCATGGGGCATAGATTATACAACTTATTGCACACACTTCAGCCACCATAATTGTCAACCAGCGTGGATATCGACACATACGCGTGCATAACAGCAGTGGTATCATACGACCACAGGCTGCTACCCATGGGCTGGATGCAGAGCCTGCACATCAATATCATCATTATAACAGCAGTAGTATACGGTCACAGTCTACTACCCATAAGCTGAATGCAGAGCCTGCACGGTACCATTCCTACAGGAAATACAGACAGTTTAGGGTGCATCGATCGTCATTGTCAAACATAAAGGGCACCCAATGCCCACAACAACACACAGGTCACCTCTCTGTCACCATCTACTGATCTTATTCCATTCAATATGGTCATTTAGGCCAATCTGATCTGCCTTCTTGGAAAAAATCCAACGTGCTTCATTTGTCGCAAGAATCTTGTCCAAACAGCTTACGTCGCCCACTACCTTCTCCAACACCACCCATTTTAATGCTCTATGGTTGTGTTGATGTTCTCTGTAGTGTTGTACCAGGCGTGTAGTCAGTTTTCCTGCTTTGATAGTGCTAAGATGCTCTTGTACTCGAACCTTAATTTTGCGAGAAGTCAAACCTATGTAGTGCAATCCACATTGACAAGTCAATCTGTAAATCACACTCGCTGAGTTGCAGTTGCTGAACGTATTTAGGTACCATGTCCTTCCGTTCAGCAACTGCACTTCTGTCGTTTTTTCTGTCAACTCACATACTGAGCAGCAGCCACATGGGTAGTGCCCCGATGGAATGGAAGTATTCACAGTATGTTGTATCGGTCTTGTATGGACAAGCCTGTCCTTTAAATTCTGTGCGCGTTTAAACGCAAATCTTGGTTGCGGCATTTGAAACTCGTTGGTAGATAGTAACGACCAATGTTTTCTTATAGCTTGACGGAACTATCGGGCGCCCCGTCGGTGGCCGTTGGGCCTTATGAATTTTGGCCTCTGTAACTATCAAGTCCGCCGATAAAGGCGGGGCTGTAGTGCTAATGAATACTTGTGACTATGAAGCAGAGGTGATGAGGTTATTGCATGAAAAGAAAAATTATCAACCTCTCCCAAGGGACCCAGCAGTTGAACTTTTAAGTACAATTACATCTATGATTTCACAAGCAAAAGAGAAAAAGTGGATAACCAGTAAAGAGGCAGATTTTTTGATCAATGTAAAACCCAGAACACCGGCGTTTTACATTCTGCCCAAAATTTATAAGGCCCAACGGCCACCGCCGGGGCGCCCGATAGTTTCGGGGATCTCCTCCGTTCTTGAACCCCTGTCGCAATTTGCGGATTTCTTTCTTAGAGAATCGGTGGTAAAACAACTGTCCTATGTTCAGGACACCACCGATATTCTGAACATTATTGAAGATATGGATTTTGACCCCTACAACAGCTCATAGTTACAATTGACATCGAGTCCTTGTACACAAGTATACCCCAAGAGGCGACGTTGGTGGCAGCAGCTCGTGCTCTTGGGGCACAGGAGTGGTTTTATGACACTCCGCAGTCTTTTGTGATGCAATGCGTTGAGTTAGCCTTGACCCGTAACTATTTTTGTTATAAAAACAAACTGTTTTTGCAAACATCTGGTACCTCTATGGGCGCAACTTTTGCGCCCAGTCTGGCCTGCATTTATGTAGGCCAGTTTGAGGAACATCATCTGTACCATTCATCTAACCCGTTCCAGAGGCATATTTGCCTCTGGAAGAGGTATATTGATGATGTTCTGTGTGTGTGGTCTGGACCGGAAAACCAGCTACGTGAGTTCCTAGAATGGCTGAATGGTTGAGACGAATGCTTGAAGTTCACATGGAACATAATGAGAGAGCGACCTATCTCGATTTGGATATTGGTGTAATTAATAACAAGCTTAGCACAAGTGTGCACCAAAAACCCACTGACAAAAACTCGTTGTTGCATTATCAATCGTTCCACCCGAGAGCCCTCAGGGATAATCTCCCAGTGGGCCAGTTCCTTAGATATCGTAGGAACTGTTCCTCCACCCACGATTATTTGCAACAATCTGAAAGTTTGACTGAGAACTTAGTTCAGCGGGCCTATCCGAAGAAAATTGTCACTAGAGCTCGTAAAAGGGCCCATAACACCCCCCGGGAGGCACTTCTTGAAAGAAACTGTAAGGAATCTAATGACTGTCTGCCAGTTGTGCTTACCTTTGATCCTTTGTCCACAAAGATCCGTCAAGCTATAAGAAAACATTGGTCGTTACTATCTACCAACGAGTTTCAAATGCCGCAACCAAGATTTGCGTTTAAACGCGCACAGAATTTAAAGGACAGGCTTGTCCATACAAGACCGATACAACGTACTGTGAATACTTCCATTCCATCGGGGCACTACCCATGTGGCTGCTGCTCAGTATGTGAGTTGACAGAAAAAACGACAGAAGTGCAGTTGCTGAACGGAAGGACATGGTACCTAAATAAGTTCAGCAACTGCAACTCAGCGAGTGTGATTTACAGACTGACTTGTCAATGTGGATTGCACTACATAGGTTTGACTTCTCGCAAAATTAAGGTTCGAGTACAAGAGCATCTTAGCACTATCAAAGCAGGAAAACTGACTACACACCTGGTACAACACTACAGAGAACATCAACACAACCATAGAGCATTAAAATGGGTGGTGTTGGAGAAGGTAGTGGGCGACGTAAGCTGTTTGGACAAGATTCTTGCGACAAAGGAAGCACGTTGGATTTTTTCCAAGAAGGCAGATCAGATTGGCCTAAATGACCAGATTGAATGGAATAAGATCAGTAGATGGTGACAGAGAGGTGATCTGTGTGTTGTTGTGGACATTGGGTGCCCTTTATGTTTGACAATGACGATGGATACACCCTAAACTGTCTGTATTTCCTGTAGGAATGGTACCGTGCAGGCTCTGCATTCAGCTTATGGGTAGTAGACTGTGACCGTATACTACTGCTGTTATAATGATGATATTGATGTGCAGGCTCTGCATCCAGCCCATGGGTAGCAGCCTGTGGTCGTATGATACCACTGCTGTTATGCACGCGTATGTGTCGATATCCACGCTGGTTGACAATTATGGTGGCTGAAGTGTGTGCAATAAGTTGTATAATCTATGCCCCATGCAGCACGCGTGTGTATTAATATCCACGCTGGTTGACATCTCTGTTGGCTGATGTGTTAAAACTTACAGGAAGTTTGAGTCCTGTGATTGTGCCGGTTTCAGTTATCTGCCGGGATATGCATCCCCACATTAGGATTATTCTGTGGCTGTATATTGAACTTGTATTTAACTTTTCACCATTCTAAGATGGCGCCCGTGCTTGCTGTAATGCCGAGGAGCACGCAACGGGGGTCATGTGACGGGGATACAGCAAGACACGCTTGGAGAGTGAGCGCGTTGTGTTTAAATAGACGAGATCCGCCCTCGAATGTCGTGCCGGGTTGAATTACCGCTTGGAGTCCCTGGGCAGTGGTAAGAGTGTGTCGGTTGAGAATGATGGAGGCACGAGCGCGCCCCTTGGAATAGTTATGTGACTGTGAATGAGGGCGAAGTAGAATGAGTGATATGTCACTCGGTTACCACGTTCAGGGAATCGCCAGCGACTGGGGCATGGCTGAAACCAGAGTATTTAATGCCGCACAGCGAGGATGTCGAGTTTTTAACTAGAGTGTGCACGCGCCTTGAGTTTTCAGCAGGTTAAACATTGGGGCATGGCTGGAAATCAAAAGACTTAAAGTCGCATAGCGAGGATGTCGAGTGTGGTTTTAAACTAAAGTATGTCCGCGACATGTGTCCTTAGTAGACTGGACACTGTGTCATACTTATCAGGCAGACTGAGGGAGAGTGTGTTGGTGAATGCATGCCATTGATGGTGTGCTAATCTCGATGGTACAATTTAAACACACCAAATGATATATGTCTATTTCCACAGATAAAATTGTAAGCAACGACAGTGCTATATGAAGGGACAGAAATTATAGATGATACAGATCGCTACGACTCAGTGGGAGCTGGTATGTGGGCCCATGGCTCCCGCTAGGTAAATACCACAAATTTTAACACAGGACTAGTCGCTAATATCTAGCCTCTCGTCTGTTTCTTTTAAAGCATACCTGTACTGAAGGGAGCCTGAAGTCGGGGGTGTTTTCTCTAACCAAAATCTTTTTTCTTTATGTGTCTGTCAGTCACTCTTTTTGTTGTTTAGATGTCCAGGGAGGTGATTGTTGACCTCGGTTGCCCTGACGAAATTGCCGCTAATATATAACTGGCAATGAAACATGTTGGCCGTCCATGAAGTGGTCTACAACATGCTGTGTTTTTAACCTTGTGCAGACTCACAGTTTGGAATAAAAGTGACAAGGTTGTGTGTGAGTCTAGCCCAATTTTAATAGAGACTTCTCGAGTCTCATTTTTTCACGGGGTCTTGATTCTTTCTTTCACACTTTTTTTCCTTCACTGGACACATTATACTTGTTTTCATTTGAGAAAGTTATCAATGATGACAAAAATGTGGGCAAGCTGGTGAGAACCTACCTGTAGCTCCTCTGGTGGTGCACACGTGAGATACTTTCTCTTTTCTCTACACATTTTTCTAGCACACATACACTTAAACAGAGGGGGTATGTTGTGTTTTGAGTGAATTGACTGACCACTTCTCTTCCTTTCTTTCTCTTTTTCTATAACTGTTTTAAAACTAGTGGGCACGGAGGATTTGGCCGTATTGTGCTATTGAATAGCTGGCCGTGGGCATAGATAAGAATATCTTCTTCACTCTATTCCTATAGACAATAAATAATTGAGAAAGTGCCTGCTAATGCCAGATCTTTGATGTATGAATAGATGTTGATTGGAGGGTGATCTGGCACGTTTTTGCCCTCTACAGCTCCTTATTTAAAGCATTGTGTAGAGCCTGATGAACAATGACAGGGTATTAACCCTTCCTACGTTCTACCGAATTAACACTATTGCAAGTGACCGCTTCTGAATAAGTGTGAGGAAAAGGAAAATTAAGGGAATAAAGTGAAGAATTAGGATAAAGGCAAAATAAAGGAATTGGAGAAAAAATAAAAGGCAAAGACACATATTTAACAATACAATTAAGAGAATAATTTTACAAACAAAATGATAATGTTAGCTTCAGGGGGAGCATGACAGTTGGATCCAGTTCAGTAATACATCCATGGCAGAATTGGATATGAGAGCAGAACATGTGCTGTGTGTCTCACTTCTATTGTAAACAGCCAGTAGTTATATGAAAGCATTCCATTCATCCATTGAATTTAAACCATGCTCAATGGTGTGAGAGTTAAAAATCCATTTACACTCCAGTCTGTTTAGAGTCTGCTGTTGACTGCCACCTCTGCAGTTTGGGCGTAAGCTGTCAATGACTTGCCATGAGAAATCCAGTTCAGAGTGTCCTTTTTCAAGAAAATGTTCCACAAGTGGTGCTGTGGTGATCCTGCAGCGAATCCGGCTTCTGTGTTGTGATATCCTCGTTTTTAGCTTCTGGGTCGTCTGTCCTATATACAGCAGTTTGCATGGACATTGAATGCAATAAATTACATTTTGTGAAATACAATTGGAAAAGAAATGTAATGTGTGTTTTATACCTCCATACTCAAACATTTTAGTATTCACTGTAGATTCACATGCCAAGCAGTTATTACATTTGTAGTGACCCTGTAGAGGAGGTAGGTTGAGGTAGAATTGGAGGGAATTATCCCTACGTGTGGGTTTATGAGCCCTAACCAAATAGTCTTTAATATTACGGCCTCTTTTGAAAGAGAACAGGGGGGCTCCTGTAGTCAAGTCCAAAGGTGCAAGGACTAACCAATGTCTTTTGATCATTTTTGTCAGTTTATTGCTCACGGGGCAGTATGTAGTGACATGTGATTTTGGTAGTAGATGTTTTCTGCTTGGGTTGCAGCAGGTATTCCCGGTGCGAGTACCATGCTCGTTTCATCGAGCGTTTGATTAAGCGTCTGGGATAGCCTCTGTCAGTCAGTTTTTTACAAAGGGTTTCTGCTTCTCTGAAAAAATCCTCTTTGAATTTGCAATTTCTGCGGATTCTAAGGAATTGTCCGTATGGTAGTCCGTCTCTGAGTGCTCTGGGGTGTGCACTATTATACTGGAGCAGTGTATTATGCTCAATTGGTTTTCTGAACAGTGTGGTATATAGTTCTCCATCCAAACTTTTTACAGTTACATCTAAATAGTCAATTTGCGTGTTATTGTGGCTATACGTAAATCTAAGGTCAGGCTGGCTGCTGTTAAGCCAAGCACAAAAGTCATGCAATTCTGTACTGTCCCCTAACCAGATCATGAACACATCATCTATATATCTGCGCCATACCCGGATTTTTTGTAGGTATGGATTGATTATGTTGAGAATGATTGTGGTCTCTATATTATCAACGAACAAAATCCCAAAGTTAGGGGCGAAAACAGCCCCCATAGATGTACCTTTGCCTTGTCTGTAGTATTTATTTTGGAAAAGAAAGTAGTTTCTAGTTAAAGCTATTTCAAGAAGTGAGACAATGAAGTCGGTGGGGACTTGGTGTGGAGCTTGACGTTGTTTAAGATGATTCCTAATGACATCAATACCCTTGTCCTGGGGGATATTAGTGTACAGTGATTCAATGTCTAGAGTGACAAGTAGTTCATTTTGAGGGTCAAAGGATTCTGATTCAATGAGATTTATGAAGTGCGTAGTATCCTTCACATATGTAGTGGTGCACTGTGCCAAGTCCCAGATGAAATAGTCAATATATCTGCCTAGGGGTTCTAGAATTCAACTGCAACCTGACAGGATGGGTGTGCCTGGTGGTACTTCCAAGTTTTTGTGTATTTTGGGCAGTGTATATAGGACAGGGGTGCTTGAAGTCTTATTATTGAGAAATAGGAATTAATTCCTGCTGATAAAGCCCTCTTCTTCAGCTATTTTCGTGACATTCAGGGTGAGATCTCTGATCTCTTGGAGGTGTTTGCGCGTTAGGTGTTCATAGTGTGTGGTGTTACTAAGTTGGCAATAAATCTCATTATCATAGGCTGTTTTATCCTGTATGACTATTTCGTCAAGGTCTTTCAATTTAGTCAGACTATGTTTTTCTTCCAAGCTAACATTGTATGGAGTAAACTTGTATTCTCTTTATTTTACCCAGGTCTTTTAGGACTATGTGTTCAAATGTAAGAATCTTTGGGGTCATAGAGCCACTAAAGGGGGTTGAATGTGGACTTAGGTCGTAGTCCGGTAACATCTGTCTTGGTAGTTGGTTCTTTGTTGTGGAAGAATGCGTTCAGTCTCACTTTTCTGAAGAACTGAAAGATTTCAGTTTGTATAAGGAACCAGTTAGGTTTTTCAGTTATGACATAGGACAAACCTCTGCTCAGTAGAGCAATGTCCGTGGAGGCCAACTGATGTTTAGACAAATTGAAAATGGGGATTTCTTCCATACTGGATCTAGGCGTAGATGGCACAAGATCTAATACTGGTAACGCCATTGGTAGAACTTGCGTCTCGCCTGACGCTCCCCTGGTGGGAAGTTGTACCTGGTTTTCACTCTGCCCCTGCCTCTCTCCCCTCCAAATGGTTGACCTCTCATTAAAAAATTAGGGTTGTGGGTTGAGGTGCTTGGACCTGCTCCGGGGTCAGAGTTATCAGAGTCCGCTGAAGAATCAGGGAAGGTTATAGGTTTTCTATTTTTAAATCTTCCCCATGTGCCTGCAGGGTTTCTCTGAGGTTCCTGGGCAGATGTAGTAAAAAGATCTTCCGGTACGTAGGGATAAGTTCTCTCCTTACTATAGTTTTTTATGTCTTTAGACACTTTTGTTGATTTTTTGTGATGCTTAAAGCTTTGGAAGTCAAGTATGGTGCGTTCTAGTTTCTCTAGGACTGCTTTAGCATCTGCTAGACTGTCTAGTTCTAGAATCGCCTTTTCTAGCACAAGAATCTCTTCTAGTTCTTTTTCGCTGTGTTCCAATGCGGTATCGATCCCAAGCACCATCCAGTGGCGGGAGCACGTAGTCCCAATGTGTGCAAACCTGTTCTTAAATTTTTTATCTTGGAGGAAGATTGCTGGGATATTCCGGACCTGCAAACCTACTGGGATGATATCTGCTTTCAGATATTCGGTTAGCATACGTGCATGGAGTTCTGTCCATATGTGTTTCTTTTTTAGTCTTTCTAAGGCAGTTAACTTTTCGGTAGCCAAATCTGTGGGGGTAGTGGTAGTTGGAACTGGAGTATGGATCAAAGAGGGACCGCTGAGTATTCTAGCAATATATTCCTCAGTGTATGTCGGAATAACAGGTGTAGACATTATGTGTGTAAATGGCCAGGATAGAATCGGGGTGCTGCTTATATTTGCAGTGCATAATGTAGCAATGAAAAGATACACATAGAAGATTTTTTCAGAAAATAATCAATACAACCACTGGTAAGTGGAAACCTTTGCAGTGTAGCCACTGCGCGTAACACGTAGTAAGGTAAACAAGGGTACCCCAATACTAGAACATGGGGTGATATAATATTTTAGAGGACAATGGTTACTATGTGGCCAAAGTGGTCCTAGAAAGACGTAAGAGTTGCGCAAGAATTTAGAACAATAGGCCTAAATCAGGACAGACAATTAATGCCAGAAGGAGCAAGGAATTATGTTACAAGGGACACGTTCCAATCAAATAACATATGTTATTTATTTTCAACAATATGCAGAGATAGTTCAGGTGCTCACATGAAAAAGTGACAGCAGGCGTGATGTGATAAGTGAGGGTGACTTTAAAATATATATATCGCATTGACAACACACAAGGGAACTCCTCATGAACAAATGATAAAAAATGCAAGGAGTTGTTGTTGTAGGGGGTCGACGGCGTTTCGATCTCAGTGACTTGAGATCATCTTCAGGACAGAGCGTATGTGAGCAAGCGAAATCTATAAAAATATTACATAGTATGTTAAGGTATAGTCCCTGGATTCCGTTAATACTATCCATTATTTATAAACAAGTGAAGTTGTGCTCCCTGTGAGAGATAATTTCTCATGTTGCTTGACAATTTACTACTTAGTTGCATTCACGGTCTGGTATTTATAGTCTGGGTCAAACATAATTAAGTTATTACATTATAGGCAAGGGAAGAAACTGTGCCCAGAATTGTATAGTAAAAGGATCAAACGAGGTACAGATGCGTGGTTGGAAACGAATTGCTTGAAACAAGTTGTGGAAAAGAGACAGTCATGCGAAAACGCACAATTAATGACAGGAAGAATGAGAAGCGCGTAAATAGTGATAAGCGACTTACTCTGAAACCGGGCGATGCCAGTGAGATTGCAAAAGGCTATTAAGGAGGGACGCAATCAAGGCATCAGGCGGTGATCGGCTGGGGAACGATAAGTGTTGGAACCTGAGTATGGCGTCTACCAATGCGTTGCTCTGACCCAGGTCACTAGAGGTAAGAAACAGCTCATTAGGGCTAAGTGAAAACCTATAGAGTCCATGTGTGAAGGATAAAGTTAAAGGACTTACACAGGAAGTAATCAGGGGAGTAGTCAGAGCAGTGCCTAATGTGAAGACTTGAGTAGGAGCGCTAAGTATGGCTCCATCGGTCCATTTCCATGATCTGTAAGGATCAATTAAATTATGAGGAAGGCAAAAAGGTGAACGGATGATGCTCAGAGATCAAAGCTACATACCGCAAGCCACAGACAGCCAATGGCGGACTTACATAATTAAATTGGCGGCCAATAATGTGGTGGTGCAACACGGCGGTGTTGACTGTAGAGCAGAATTAATAGATTCCTTCCGTTGGTATTACCTATGTAGATAACGGGTAGGAATTAAGCAAGGAAAAACCTACACAATTCGAAAGAGGGCAGTCTCCGGTGAACCTGTTAATACTTTAGTAACAGATGGCATGAGTCAGCCTGTGCTAGAAGAGCGGGCTGTGTCTCCGGCTTCCAAAACCTGGTGTGCTGAGTGAACAGGGCGATGACAGCATGCCAGGTGCTATTTAAATGATTTGCCGGTGCGTGCGCGTGGCGTGCAGCAGCTCGATTAGAGCAGGGCTGTGTCAATTAACCCCATGTGGGCCGAGAAGGCATGCAGAGCTGAAGGCTGTAGAGCCTGATGAACAGGGACAGGGTATTAAGCCTTCCTACGTTCTACCGAATTAACACTATTGCAAGTGACCGCTTCTGAATAAGCGTGAGGAAAAGGAAAATTAAGGGAATAAAGCAAAGAATTAGGATAAAGGCAAAAATAAAGGGATTGGAGAAGAAATACAAGGCAAAGACATATTTAACATTACAATTAAGTAAATAATTTTACAAATAAAATGATAATGTTAGCTTCAGGGGGAGTATGACTGTTGGATCCAGTTCAGTAATACATCCATGACAGAATTGGATACGAGAGCAGAACATGTGCTGTCTGTCTCACTTCTATTGTAAACAGCCAGTAGTTATATGAAAGCATTCCATTCATCCATTGAATTTAAACCATGCTCAATGGTGCGACAGTTAAAAATCCATTTACACTCCAGTCTGTTTAGAGTCTGCTGTTGACTGCCACCTCTGCAGTTTGGGCGTAAGCTGTCAATGACTTGCCATGAGAAATCTAGTTCAGAGTGTCTTTTTTCAAGAAAATGTTCCACAAGTGGTGCTGTGGTGATCCTGCAGCGAATCCGGCTTCTGTGTTGTGATATCCTGGTTTTTATTAGGTCTCGCCTGAGCCAGCGCATGCGCTGCTCTGGCGAGACTTTTAGTAAGGGCTTCAGAAAATGCTACCACTGTGGCCTAGAGCTTGCTGTTACGCGCGCGGGCGCGCGCTTATGAGCAGAGGCGCCATATGGCTTTCCTCGTCATGCTCATTAAGCGCATGGCTCGCCGCGCTTGATCGCGATCACTTTCACTTTCGCGGCCGTGTCACTTTCACGGCCGCGCGGCCAATGTTTGTTTGTTTACTGGTGTTGAGTATATGTATGCCGCACTACACCCATACATCTCAGTGCGTGTGCTCCAACTAGCACCATAACATGCCACTACATCAAAGTGAATAACATTTAAAAGACACACCTTTGAATAAAAGTACTGTGCGTTTTCGGACACAACTTCAGACAAGGCCGCTGCGGTTTGTTTCCTTTTAAGTGACTTCTTTACCGTGTCTTCTTATTTTTATTCACACTAAACAGCCACCAGATGGCACTGGTGACTTGTATTTCCTTTTTGGCAGCGCTCTGTATTCATTTAAAAATAAAGTCTTGCTGTATCGTCCGATGTATGTATTTCATTCCATAGAAGAAATTATACGCGCCGTCGCAGGCAATGACCTGGCGAGCCCCGGAGATCAGCCTGGGTTTAAACTAAGCCTTAGTTCGATTGTAAAGTTGCACTTTCAAAAAATTGCACTCGAGCATCATTTTTTTTTAATGATCTTTTAAGGCCGCATTTAAGTGTGACTGAAGCAGATTGTTTTCTTTTTAATTTAAAATAGATGTAGGAATACCTAAGTGCTCTCCATTAACCTGAACATGGGAAGCAGGACTATTGTGGTATACAGGACAGATGGCCTATGTCTTCGTACATATGAGCCCTGTAAGAGGTCAGTAAGTGTTGCTTTTTGTTTTTGTATGGTTTATTCTAGAGACTTCGGTTTTGATATACGTTCACCCATAGAAGCACAGTAGACATAAAAACACTGAGCAAATAAGTGAACAGTTGGGAGGCAGCCTAGTTATCCTGACACATCGTTAAGGGGGCAATTTCGAACAGCTCATCTTTGTCAGTCACTTCTTGCACCGCAAGATGGCGTCGGCCATGTTTGCGAAGTATACAGCAATTATCACCGCGCACGGTGTGATTTTTTTTCTTTGCAATGCAATGAAATAGGTACATTGGTCCTCATGGCATGGTGTACCCCACATAATGTAGTCTTGCTATCTCATCCTGGCTTCTATTCTTATCTCATCACAAGCACTGCCCAATGAAACAAATACTGCCACATGTTTAACAGACTAATGCATATTTACCAGCTCAGAGGTGGAAATTGCATTGCGCTGCTCGTTGTTGGCACCTGCAGATAAGGCGGCGCCTGTGCTCATGTATGCACATAACACTGCAGGGCTGTATATTTGTTGATAACACCACCCATTGTAGTTGGCCTATATTTCTTTCAAATAGACAAAAATATCTCAGCATGGCAGGCCAAACCACACCATACAAAACCATGCAATACCATATTATACAATGACAGACCATACCATACAATGCAGTGACAGGCCATATCATAACATGCCATACAAAGAGAGGCCAACCCATACCATACCATAGTATACAAAGACAGGCCAATCCCTACCACCCTATACAAAGATAGACCATACCATACTTTAAAATGATAACTCATACCATACCATACAATGCCAGGACATACCATAGTATACCATACAAAACCATATCATAACATATTATACAGTGCCATACCATACCATACCATATAATACCATACCATACAATGCAGTGACAGGCCACACCATCACATACCATACCATAGAAAGAGAGGCCGGACAGTACAATACCATAGAATACAAAGACAGGCTAAACCATACCATACTATACAAAGAAAGGCCACACCATACTATACATTAATAAGCCATACTATACAATACAATACCATCTCATACCACACCATTCCACACCATACCATACAATACTATGCAAAGAGAGACCAAACCATACAATACTGTACAAAACAGGCCAAACCATACCATACTGTAGAAAAACAGGCCAAACCATACCATACTATACAATTATGCCATACCATACCACTCTATACAATGACAAGCGATACCATGCCATACATGACAGCTCATACCATATCATTCTATAGAATGAAAGGCCATACCATCCCATGCCACTCTATACAATGACAAGCCATACCATACCATACATGACAGCTCATACCATACTATACAATGAGAGGCCATACCAAACGGAGTGTGCATGTTGCTTACATTTTCTGACTGTTATTGCTTTATTTGTATTGCAGACATGATATTCCTTTGTACTGCCTCTCTCCCTCCATCAGACCGTGCTGCCTTTACCCGCTTCCTCCTACCCTCCATCGGTATGCCTTTGTCACCCTCCATCCCACCCTCATTCCCTTGGTCCGTGTTTCCTTTGCCCACCTCCCTCCCACCCTCCTTCCCTGTGGCTTTTGACACCTTCTTCAGTATTTCTATCTTTGTTACTACTTCAAACACACTACACCATACTTAAGAAAGTTTATTTTCGGAGTGTGTATGTCACTTATATTTTTCTGACTTTTGTTGTTTTAATTGTATTGCAGAAATGATATTCCTTCATGTTGCCCTCTCTCCCACTGTGTTGCCTTTGCACCCCCAACCTCCGTCCCTGTGACTTTCGACCCTTCTCTCCGTATCTCTGTCTTTGTTACTGTTTCAAACACGCTACACAGTAGTTAAGAAAGTTTTTTTTCAGAGTGCACTCACTTATATTTTCTGACTTTATTGTTTTAGTTGTATTACAGACATGATATTCCTTCATATTTTCCTCCTCTCTCCCTCCATTCGTTTGTGTTGCCTTTAGCCACTCTCTCTAACCCTCCATCTGTGTGCCTTTGCCCTCCTTCCTCCTCTCTTTTACTCCTGTGACTTTTGCCCAATGGCGGCCGCCATGAATAAAGGGTGGTGGGGCGGGAGGGGGAGCGCAGGAGGGGTCGCCCGGGAGGTCGCTTGGGGGTTTTAGAAATAATATATTATTTTAAAAATAAAAACTTACCTTCAGCCGACAGCCCCCTCCAGTGTTGCGCCGCCTCTCCTCTTCTTCCTTCAGCTTCAGCCTCTGGGATAGACTCCCATCCAATCACGTGCTTAGTGTTTAGCCATGCAGCAGTTGATGTAAGGATATTGTGCTGCATAACTAAATACTTATAAGGTCCCAAAAGCGAGACCTATTGGCTATGCCAATGCTTGTCTTCTGGGTCGTCTGTCCTATATACAGCAGTTTGCATGGACATTGAATGCAATAAATAACATTTTGTGAGATACAATTGGAAAAGAAATTTAATGTGTGTTTTATACCACCATACACAAACATTTTAGTATTCACTGTAGATTCACATGCCAAGCAGTTATTACATTTGTTCTGACCCTGTAGAGGAGGTAGGTTGAGGTAGGATTGGAGGGAATTATCCCTACGTGTGGGTTTATGAGCCCTAACCAAATGGTCTTTAATATTATGGCCTCTTTTGAAAAAGAACAGGGGGGCTCCTGTAGTCAAGTCCAAAGGTGCAAGGACTGACCAATGTCTTTTGATCATTTTTGTCAGCTTATTGCTCACGGGGCAGTATGTAGTGACACATGTGATTTTGGTAGTAGATGTTTTCCGCCTGGGTTGCAGCAGGTATTCCCGGTGCGAGTACCATGCTCGTTTCATCGAGCGTTTGACTAAGCGTCTGGGATAGCCTCTGTCAGTCAGTTTTTTACAAAGGGTTTCTGCTTCTCTGAAAAAATCCTCTTTGAATTTGCAATTTCTGCGGATTCTAAGGAATTGTCCGTATGGTAGTCCGTCTCTGAGTGCTCTGGGGTGTGAACTATTATACTGGAGCAGTGTATTACGCTCAATTGGTTTTCTGAACAGTGTGGTATATAGTTCTCCATCCAAACCTTTTACAGTTACATCTAAATAGTCAATTTGCGTGTTATTTTGGTATACGTAAATCTAAGCTCAGGCTGGCTGCTGTTAAGCCAAGCACATAAGTCATGCAATTCTATACTGTCCCCTAACCAGATCAATGACACTTCATCTATATATCTGCGCCATACCCGGATTTTTTGTAGGTATGGATTGATTATGTTGAGAATGATTGTGGTCTCTATATTATCAACGAACAAAATCGCAAAGTTAAGGGTGAAAACAGCCCCAATAGATGTACCTTTTCCTTGTCTGTAGTATTTATCTTGGAAAAGAAAGTAGTTTCTAGTTAAAGCTATTTCAAGAAGTGAGACAATGAAGTCGGTGGGGATTTGTGTGGAGCTTGACGTTGGTTAAGATGATTCCTAATGACATCAATACCCTTGTCCTGGGGGATATTAGTGTAAAGTGATTCAATGTCTAGAGTGACAAGTAGTTCATTTTGAGGGTCAAAGGATTCTGATTCAATGAGATTTATGAAGTGCGTAGTATCCTTCACATATATAGTGGTGCACTGTGCAAAGTCCCAGAAGAAATAGTCAATATATCTGCCTAGGGGTTCTAGGATTCAACCGCAACCTGACAGGATGGGTGTGCCTGGTGGCACTTCCAAGTTTTTGTGTATTTTGGGCAGTGTATAAAGGACAGGGGTGCGTGGAGTCATATTATTGATAAATAGGAATTCATTCCTGCTGATAAAGCCCTCTTCTTCAGCTATTTTCGTGACATTCAGAATGAGATCTCTGATCTCTTGGAGGGGATTGCGCGTTAGGTGTTCATAGTGTGTGGTGTTGCTAAGTTGGCGATAAATCTCATTATCATAGGCTGTTTTATCCTGTATGACTATTCCACCGCCTTTGTCGCAGGGTTTTATGACTATTTCGTCAAAGTCTGTTGTTGAAAATAAATAACATATGCTATTTGATTGGAACGTGTCCCTGGTACGTGTCCCTGGTAACATAATTCCTTGCTCCTTCTGGCATTAATTGTCTATCCTGATTTAGGCCTATTGTTCTAAATTCTTGCGCAACTTTTGCGTCTTTCATGGACCACTTTGGCCACATAGTACCATTGTCCTTATGTGTTAAAAGGCCTTCATCAGAACTTTGGTGCACGCTCCCTGTCTAACACACTCCGACCATGCTGCTGGATGAGGCAAAGGCAAAGGCTTTTTGATTTGAAATCCCTAGTATGGGCTAACGAGATGTCTTGGCCATGGTGACGGACACCCCCCTTTAGTCATGCCATTGCCAAGACATCTCGCAAACCTATACCTAAGGTTTCAAGTCAAAACAGAAGATTAAGGTATGAGAGCCTTTGCCTTATCTAACTACTATTGGGCTCCTAACAAATGTTTACCGGTATCTCAGCTATTTGGATAGGTCACCTCACCCACTTATATTGCGGCATACTTAATCATAGGTGACCTATTCTCACCTTCCATGGTGTGGATAGGCCACCTATGATGAAGCATGTCACAATACAAGTCAGTGAGGTAACCTATCCAAATATCTAGGATACCTGTAAACCTTTGGAAGGAGCCCAATAGTAGTTGCTCTTCTATTCCCTAGCATTTATGGTGTCTGACAGTACGTTAGCACTTTGAAACAGATTTAACCCCTTAGCTGCTGTGCCTTTTCTCCGCCCTTTTTTGACTGTTTGGGGTAGTTCACACTTAGGGTTCCATAACTTTTTTTCCACATAAGGTATCCACGCCAAATTTGCTTCTCTTTTTTCCAACATTCAGGGAAGTCTAAAGATACCCAGGGTTTGTGGATTACTTTGGAAGGGACTGAATTAACCAAAATATAGCTGAATTTTGTTTTGTTTTTGGGAAAATGGGAAAAAAAGTGCTGTAGAAGAAAGCGTCTGTTTTGTTTTCCCTGCAAATGGCATTAACAAAGGATTTGCGGTGCTAAAATCACCATCTTCCCAAATTTCAGGAACAAGCAGACTTGACACAGTTTTGGCATTTTACTGGGAGATAGCCCATTTTTAAAAAGATTTTGTGCTGTCAACCTCCTTTCAGTTTGTGGTGGAAATGGATGTGAAACCAATGGTGGATTCTAGAAAACTACATATTTCTGAAAACTGAACAAAAATCTGAATTCAGCAAGTGGTCATTTGTGTACATCCTTCAAGGTTTTCCTATGAAAAGTAACAGTTAAAATAAAGAAATATTAAAATTGAGTTAAAAATAAAACAGCCATTTGTGTCTACGCTTTCATCTGTAACTTCTTCTTACTGTGGCAGATTTTCAAAACCATTATACTGTTACATCTGCTGGACTCTTCCGGTGGTGGCAGGATATATAGGGCTTGAAGGTTCTCTAAGAACCAGAGGTATCCAGAGGCAAGAGCCGAGCTGTACCTTACAGTAATTCATAGGGTACATTATAAAGAATGGAAAAAGGGTATGAAGGAACACTCTGGAGTTTTGAAATGTACACCAGATACTTAGTTTAGGAGCAGTGGTTGTTTGTACATCTCTGAATTTATGGGTACCCTTACTGGCATGTGTTTCAGGGGGCATTTTGTAAAATGTCTTATGTGTTAGACACTTGCTTACATTTGAAACGCACAAACATAGAGATATTCAATTGGTACTAACAAATGTTTTACTATCCTTTATTCCCACATATCTCCCAATAGATATGGTACCCCGCTTGTGTGGCTGGGCCTTGTGCCTGCAACACAAAACACCCCAAAACGTGACCTAGGAGACATCATATTTCACCCAGCAGAATACATGTTTTTTTGCAATGTGAGTAGCTGTGGATTTTGGGCCCTAGCTAGCCGACACCTTGTGAAACCCACCAAACCGGCACATTTATGAAAACTAGACCCCTGGGGAAGTCCAGGGTGGGTTGACTTGCGTAACTCTCACCAGTTTTATTTTACCCAGAATCACATACAAAGCTCAAACTTTGCCCAAAAAAGCCACCATTTTCCTTGCATTTCTGTGAGAAAAAGTCCTAAATCTGCAGGCAGTTACAAAGTTCTTACCACCCAGCATTCCCCCAAGTCTCCCGAGCAAAACAGTGCCTCACTTCTGCGGGTAGGCCAAGTGCCCGCGACACGAAAGGGCGCCAAACGCAACATAGACACATCACATTTTTCCACTGAAAAAAGAAGTGTTTTTTGCCATGTGGGTAGCTGTGGATTTTTGGCCCAAGCTCAGCCGGAACCTAGGGAAACCTAGCAAACCAGCAAATTTTTGAAAACAAGACTCCCGGGGTAGTCCACGGTGGGGTGCTTTGTGTGGATTTCACCAGGTTTTTATACCCAGAACCCCTGCAAAGCTCAAACTTTGCCAAAAAAACACATTTTCCTTTTATTTCTGTGAGGAAAACTCCTGGAATCTGATGGAAGCCACAACTTTCCTACCACCTACATTCCCTCAAGTGTTCTGAGAATAACGGTGCCTCACTTGTGTGGGCAGGCTAAGTGCCTGTGACACAAAAGGGTGCCAAACACACACATCACATTTTTTGCTGAAAAACGGTGTGCTATTTGTGATGTGAGTAGCTGTGGATATTGGGCCCCAACATAGCTTGCACCTAGAGAAACCTACCAAACAAGCACATTTTTGAAAAGTGGACACCCGGAGGAGTCCAGGATGGGGTGACTTGTGTAGGTCCCCCAAGGTTTTCTTACCCAGAATCCACTGCAAACCTCAAAGTTAGCTAAAAAGTCACATTTTCCTCACTGTACTGGTCTGCAAAGGTGTTCGGCAGGGTTGTGTGCTGGCACCCATCCTATTTTCACTTTTTATTAATGATATTGCTTCCAATTTGCTACAACTGGAAGCTCATACTCCATCTTTGGCAGGCTTTAAAACTCCGATCATCCGATTTGCTGACGACATCTTGTTGATTTCCAAAAAACCATCAGGCCTCCAGAAACATTTGGATCATTTTAACGAGTTCTGTGTGGATTGGGGCCTCGAAAATAACACTTCAAAGACCACGGTGATGTCCTTTAAGCAGCATAAATCTTTCAAGAGCAAGCTAGTCCTCGGAGGAGCCCCACTAGAACAAGTAGAATCCTTTGTTTATCTCAGGGTTACCATTGCAGAGGGTATGTCTTGGCAGCTGCACATTAGCAAGGCCACCACCAGGTTAAAAGAGATCTCTGGTGCAATATTTAAAGAGTTTTCGAAATCCTACTCTAAACCCATTTCTCCTGCACTGAAAATCCACGAAGTCAAGGGTTTGGGGTCAGCCTTGTAGGGGGCTGAGCTGTGGGGGATCTCCAAACATGATGACATCGTAAAATCTGAGAACAAGTTCATTAGGAACCTGATTTCCCTCCCAACCAACGCTCCGTTATACCCACTGTTCTGTGATCTAGGAGGTACTAGGGTCACGCATAAAATTCGCCTGCAGCCCTTATTGTACTGGAGGCGCCTGTGGACCACTCCCAAGCTCGCTCAATATGCTGATAGTTTGAAGGACCTTATGAAGGCTGACCAATTTAGTTCAACTCCATGGCTCTCAAACATGAAGTCAGCCCTTTATTCATTAGGACTCCATGATTTGTGGGACGAAGCGAATACATCTGTCTTTCTATCTAAGACTGAGTTGAAAATGAAATATTGGTCATTTGTGGAGGCTGAGGATGTTCGGAAGTCAGTCGCTGCCAAGCTAACAAGTGATTACATGGACATTAAGTCATGCTGGGGGCGGGAATTATTCTGGAATGTAGTGACGGTTCTACTGCACCAAAAACTTTATTTTTAGTTTTGTATAGGCACTCTACCCCTCAGGTCGTTTACATCAGGCTGGAAGAGCGAAGGAGATAGCACTTGTCCTATATGTGACCACCAGAAGGAAAGTGTACCACATTTTATATTTGCTTGCCCAGGCTACTTATCCCCCCGGCACAAATGGTTGGCACCGATTTGTAGGTCATTAGGTGTACGGAACTATCAGGATGCCCTCTGTATCTTTAGATCAGAGTCTTCCATGCCAATGGTTATCTCTATTGCAAAATATTTGGGTGCAATGTGGGTGCTATGCAAAAAAGCCCTAGGTCGCTCTCTCCCTCGATAACTTATATTTCTGCGTGTCCCATCTGGACCGTATAGGGGGAATCCTTTTAACATTTCATTTTCAATTATATGTTTCATTTTTATTAGTACATTTGAATAATTATACATATTTGCATATTTATAAGTTTTTAGGTACTATTGGATGTATTTATACTATTTTAGACATATGTTGTCAGTGTGATGAATTGTACTTTTATGGCCCAGGTGGCCGAAATAAAGAGTTTTGAACTGTACATTTTCCTCACATTTCTCTATGGGAAAGTTGTGGGATCAGTGGGCTGGCACAAATTTCTTACCACCCAGTGTTCCGCATGAGGACTACTGTTGACCCTGGTGTGATCCATGCCTGATGAGGGCCCTAGGCCCAGGCACAAAAGTGGGGCAGCATTTCTATCGCCACAAGTGGGGTAATGCAGAGTGGTAGAAATTGTATGAATTCCTGTGGATTCCATAAGTTTCCATCACAGAAATGTAAGGAAAATGTGTCATTTCAGTCAATGTTTGAGGTTTGTAGAGCATTGTGGGTAAGTAAGCCTTGTGGGATCCACGCAAAGCACACCACTCCCTTGGTTGTCTGTCTAGTTTTTGAAAGTGTCTGTGATTTGTAGATTTGCGTATATGGAGCCTCAGCACGGCCCCAAATACCACACCTACTCCTACTGATTATCTCTCAACATAGCGATTTAGGGCCTTTTGTGTCATTTTCTCTTGGGCCACCCACACAAGTGGGGTACCATTGTTACCAGGAGTCATGTGGGAACTCAAGCTGGTAAGAAACCTGTGGCTCCATGCAGATTTCATGTCTTTCTGTCACAAAAATGTGATGAAAATGTGTGTTTCTTACCAAAGTTTGACGTTTGCAAGGGCTTCTAGGTAATATTACCTGGTGAGAGCCATGCAAGTCATGCACCCATGGACTCCCCTGGTTATTTAGTTTTCAAAAATGTGCACGTTTGCCTAGGTGCAGACTGAGCTAGGGCCCAAAATCCACAGCTACCCATAATGACAAAAAAACACAAAAAAACAATGAGTTCTTAGTAAGGGCCATCTTACCACCACAGATATAAATCTGGCACTAATTTGTTAAAGTTAATCCACCACTTACACTCGTTAGTGCTAGCGCCTCCAGAAATACTGGCTTCAAAGCACAAATACTTATAAAAATGTGTGAATATTGAAACCAAGACTTCTGAAGATGAGCCATAAAGCCACTTCAAGGCACCAACCGTTTTATGGTCCATTCATACGGCATTCAATCACTGCACACAAAACTTTCATACTGCCAGTCGCGGGCCCAATCCAACTGATTAGTGCACTCACATCAACGTACCGCTGCCATGCAAAGGTCCATCACATTCATACACCACTGGATGGAATCAGGTTGACAGCATTTTACCACCTGTCAAGTAACTGCCTCCTTCTTTCTGATCATTACCAAACGCATGCCTAGTGAACCTTTTCTAATGGCTCCCATGACAACCACATGATGCTCAGGAAGACATGTCTTGCATGCGTCTATAGCGCACTCACTGTTGTAAATCCAACTACTTCCAGTTTGTGGATGCAATTTGGGGATGTCTGAGTATGCCTCCAAGGTGTCATTCCTCGAAACTGAGTGAGCATACCTACCTTTAAAACTAAGAAAATCATGCTGGGGAACACTGACAAAGTTCCCTAAAGAGAACGCCATAAACTATGAAGAATGGCAGTTCTTGACACATAGGGTAGTCTGTGAGAACGTGGCATATGACCCATCCACTGTTATATTCAGTGCTGTGACTGTAATGCACTTATCACACAGCACACTGAACATCTACTAAGTTCTGACAGAGCATGCACATGGCAAGTAGGTCAAACATTTTACCCATACTTGTAGCGTTGGGTGCAGAGTTCTCTGTAATGGTATGATTTTTTTGTAAAACGCACTACCACCCTAAAGGGTATTCTGTCGCCAATGCTAGAGCAGTCATGGGTGGTCCATGGAGTGACCTAGTCAAAGAGCCAAGTGTTCAGCTTCTTGTGGAATGCACTCATTTTTTAGATGGTGCATATGTGTAGAAGCAGCTCATTCAGCCCTTTTGGAGCAATTTTGACAAGTTTCTTCTCATTGCTCTGCTTCTGCTTATGCTGAGCAAAGGTTTCTGGAAAGTTTCTGAGCTTGGGCAGCAGTCATCGACCAAGACACCATCTCTGCTACTGGCTAAAAAACCATCCTTTTAAAACACTATCCTACGTAAAAGGCAGATTTGTTGTTCCAAAACAGTCAGTGTGTGTGTGTGTGTGAGACGTGTGCAAGAGTAAATAAAGACTAAGTCGACTTATCTTATCTTCTAAATCTGCAGTTTCTCCAAAAACACTAAAAAAGACATAAAAGGCACAATATTACTTCACCTTGCCACATACCCATCATCACAGGCTTTAGCACTGGTGGCACCCAGTGAGACAATAATTTGTAGTGCCCCCTACCCCCTTCCCCATTACCTCCTCCTCGGTTTCCCTCACTACCACCAGGCAAAAGTGCCCCTCATCTTTCCATAGCCTCTCTCTCACATACACTTAATTTGTTTTAAAGCACTAGTAAAGGCTGGCTTTACCAACAAGAATGTATATCTACCCAAACAAACTCTTTTCTAGCAACAGTAGGAATAGAGAATCAAAGACTGGGTATAAAAAACTAAACATGGTAACCTATTTTATGCAGTTTGCATGCAGCTCTTTGATAACAGTTCGTAACAGTTACTGTCCTACATTAGAGTTTTATCTTATGAACTGTGGCAACAAAAAAAAGATCTGTGACAAAAGCAGTAATCCACTTAGCTATTCACATAAAATACAGATCTGTTACCTGCACAGAACAAGTTCTTTACAGCAGGCATTTTAACTCTCTGTGCTACTTTATTACGAGTCAAAACTTCCACTAGATAAGACTCCACCTCTCTTTCTAACTGGAACTAATCGCTGGAGCTATCTTGACATTTTTGTTGCTGACTTAAAGATAGACTTACAAGGAACTCTGAGCCAGTGTTTTTAAATTGCAAGTTATTGCTAAACACAGTGCACCCCCCCTCCCCGCCCCCCCCCATCTTCGCAAAATTTATAAAACTATCAGTGCAGTCACTTCAGCTGCTGTCTTGAAATTTTCGGGGTGATTCATCAAGCGAAGTCCGAGAAAAATCGGGGGGTCCCAAGATGCTTTTTCTCCATGTTAGTTTCCATAGGGAACTTTAGACACGGCTACAGACCGAACTGCTGAACAGAATTATACAAAATTTGGCAGAAAGGTAGCTCTTTGTCCAGAAAACACTCTTTTTGTGTTGGTGTAAATCTGTTCAGTAGTTTCTGAGAAATTTAAAGATTTCTCAGATACACAACTGTGGCCGCGGTAGATCCTCGACCCCTGCCGATCTTGTGCCTGAGGTCTGATTGGCTGCCAACACTTCAAACCAGGAAGTGTTGGCAGCCATCTTGTGACCCGGTTGAACCGAGTCACAAGAAAAAAGGTTTAAAAAAAAGAAAAGGGGGCAGGGTAGAAACACCCTGACCCCCTAGGCCTGTCCCAGGGCCGAAAATAGCATTGTTAAAAAATTTTGACAGGATTCGCGGTGGATTTGCGAATCCCGCCAAAATGTTTTTAAAAAACGAAGCTTGGGTTTCCGTGCTTTATTTAATTTAGGCACCCAGGTGGGCCAGTCCCGGGCAACAAAAAATAATGATGGGAGCCCCGTGCGGGCCCCCCGCAGCCCCGGGGACCGCAACCTCCCCGGGGCTGATTCACTCAAATGCTGGGGGGCCAGGTAGCCCCCTGCTGCCCCAGGGACCAATACCTCCCTGGGGCTATATTATAAAAATAATGTGTGGGACTCCAGCCCCCCACACAGCCCCAGGGACTGCCACCTCTCCGTGGCAACTGTATACTGAATGATATATACGGGGGCCACGCGGCCCCTGCAGCCCCAGGGACCACTGCCTCCCCGGGGGCTTAATTTTTGTTGGAGGGGGCTGCACGGCCCCCCCTAGTGAAGCCATAAATTGCCCTGGGGACCGCCACATTGCAGTTTGCTACGGCTTGGCGGGAAATTGGCCTAGGGAAGGGGGGCCATGTGGCCCCCCTTCCTTTATGTTAAATTTTTTTTTTAAAACAGGAAAAGCCCGTGCCCCGGGAGATGGGGTCCCCGGGGCCAAAATCAGGTGAGGGAAAGGGGGTAACGCAGCCCCCTTCCCTAAAAAAAAGTTTAAGAAAAAAAAAACTCCATCACTCTTCAAACGCGCCTCCTGGCACAATAGTGGTTGGGGAATTAAATCCCCTTAAATGCTGAGGGTCTTTGGGGGCCAGCAAGCCCTCTTGTTACCTCCAGTAAGTCACAGACAGTGGGATTGCTGAGAGAACTTGAAGGCCACGCCCCCTTTCTCCACCACTCTGCAAACGCACCTGCTAGTGCGCTTCTGGTTGGGGAATGAATTCCACTTTACTCCTGAGGGCCTCAGGACTAAAGTGGACTACTTCCCCGAACCAGTAGAGAGTCAGGAGGTGTGTTTGCAGAGTTGTGGAGACAGGGGGCGTGGCCTCTGACAATCTCTCAGCAATCAAGCTGTGTGGGTGTTTAGTGGAGGTGGCAGGAGAGGTAGTTGGCCCCCAAAGACCCTCAAGAGCCAAGGGGACTTCATCCCCCAATTAGTACTGCGCCAGGAGGTGTGTTTGCAGAGTGGTGAAGAAAGGGGGCGTGGCCACTGAACATCTCTCAGCAAACCCACTGTGTGGGACTTACTGGAGTTAACAGGAGGGGTAGTTGCCCCTCAAGGACACTCTGGAGTCAAGGGAACTTCATCCCCTTACTAGTAGTGCACCTGGAGCTGCGTTTGCACAGTGGTGGAGAAAGGGGGTGTGGCGTCAGACAACCTCTCAGCGGTCCTGCTGTGTGGGACTTACTGGAGGTAACAGGAGGGATAGTTGGCCCCCAAGGACGTCCTTGAGGGCCAACTACCCCTCCTGTTACCTCCAGTAAGTCCCACAGCAGCAGGATTGCTAAGAGGTCTTTGGAGGCCACGCCCCCTTTCTCCACCGCTCCACTTGTGGTGCACTACTGGTTGGGGGATGAAGTCCACTTTACTCCTGAGGGATATTAGGGGCCAAGAAGCCCTCCTGCTACCTCCTGTAAGTCGTAGACAGTGGATTCCTGAGAGCTGGTCTGAGGCCCGGCCCCCTTTCTCCACCACTCTTCAAACGCGATTACTAGTTAAAAAACCTTAGACATTCACTGAAAAAACCAAAGGTTACAGGGACGTTATACTTAGCAAATAGAATTTTAAAAAACCTTAGAAATTCACTGAAAAAACCAAAGGTTACAGGGGCATTATAGTTAGGGACAGATTTTACTCGTACAAAACCAGAGAAATTCAGCAGTTATAGTTAGCTGAGCTAACTATAACTTATGCCTCCGCAATGCACTGCTTATGACCTCACATATTACATCACTCATGACATGGTCAGTGACATCACTGATGACATCTCAAATGACATCACTGATGCCATCACTGATGACACCATCCAGTGAGTGTAAGTATTTTGTAAGAGTTTATGATTGCTAAACATATATACTAAGCTACTACAAGCCTTGTGAGTGTGTGTGAGTGGCTGCATGGGTGATTGAGTGGCTGTGTGAATAGCTCTATGGGTGAGTGACTGGGTATGTAACTGGATGTATGGGTATGTGAGTGGCTGTTTGTCTGGGTGTATGGGTATGTGAGTGGCTGTTTTGCACTGTAAGTATTTGTGTGAGTGGCTGCATAGATGAGTGAGTGGGCATATGAGTGATTGTATTGATGCCTGAATGGGTATGTAAGTGGTTTTGTGGATGAGTGAATGGATGTGTGAGTGGCTGTATGAGTGAGTGAGTAGCTCTGTTAGTAGCTGTATGGGTGAGTGAGTGGCTGTGTGAGTAGTTGTGTGGGCGAGTGAGTGGTTGTATGGGGGTGTGAATGGGTACGTGAGTGGTTGTATGGGTGTGTGAGGAGTGAGGAGTGAGTATGTAAGTGGTTGTATGGGTCTGTAAGTGGTTTTGTGGGTGTGTGAGTAGCTGTGAGTAGCTGTATGGGTCTGTGAGTGGCTGTGTGAGTGGCTGTATGGGTGAGTGTTTTTGTGTGTCAGTAGTTGTATGGGTCTGTAAATGGGTGTGTGAGTGGGTGTATGAGAGGTTGTATGGGGGTGTAAGCGGGTGTGTGAGTGGTTCTGTAGGAAACTGGCTATCTGTACAGCATACTAAAATGAAGTACACTATGTAGAGAGCCTGGGTATAGAGAGGTATAAGTAGATAATACTAATTCTCTTTTTGTGGTAGTGTGGGCGAGCAGTTAGGCTTATCAGAGGGTAGTGCTAGCATATGTTGTACTCACAGAGCAATAATTGAGACAGACACACAAGAATACACCTGAGACTAATTTGTAAATAATAATGTTAATGTTAATATAATTTTTAAAACCAACACAGTTGTAAGGTAAGTACTTTCAGAGATAAGATTTTGCAAAGTTCGATGAATATATCACTTCTATGCGCAATTCCGCACCGTAGGAAGCAATGGGGAAAAAGCAGAAACATTCATAGAAATTCAGGTAATGCTTTCACAAAGATCGCCTTCTCGTTCTAGATTGATGTAGTGACCAGGTCCAAAGTTCCAGCTAGAGAAATCGGGAACGTCCCAGATTGGCCGGGAGCAGAGTGCTGAGGTCTTGGAAGCTGGTGCGCAAAGAGAAAGGCGGTTCACTTGAAAATGCACGGCACAGAGAGACTTATAGGTAAGCCCGGTGGGTCTCCTTATAGAAAGGAGGTCGCAAGAGCCTGGGCACCGTGGGAGCAAGGCTGGTTGGTCGGTGACGGCTGGGTGCAGAGCAAACAGGTCAGCCGGGCAGTGTGCGTCATGCGTCTTGAGGTTCTCGTGATCAGAAGCAGGCTAGTTGGAGAAGTGATCTTGGGACAGCTGGTTTACTCAGGAAGTGAGCCTTGGGTGTCTCTACATCCCTCAACGAGTGCTTGCTTCTGGTGCTTTGGGAATCCAGAGGGGACTCTTCTTCTTGGTGTTCTCCATTGGGGGTCTGGTACCCCGGGTATTGGTACGCCACGGCTCCATTTGGCCATGGTGTCTCCAAACTTGGTAGGGAGACAGCTCTAACCCTCCGGAGCTGTTGCACCTTCTCTTGCTTCCGTGCTGCGTCAAGGTCATCTAGGGTGCAGGGGAGTGCTACCTTCACTCCAGGGGAGCTTCTCAGTGACTTCTTGAAGGCTGGAGGTGCTTCGGGGTTCTTAGAGTCCTGTCAGGTTTCAGGATGACACAGCAGCAGCGATTGTTGAGTCATGGGGTCAACAGGCAGGGCGTGGCGCCTTTTTCTTCTTTAGCAGGGCTTCCGTTCTCATGCAGCGGATCTTCTTGGTCCTGGTCTTCTCTTGTCCATCGAGTCTGATGTTTAGTTCTCTGGGTGCCACCCAAATATTGAATTTAGGTGCATTACAAAGAGAGACAGGTAGTAGGCAATGGGCTACCTACCTTTAGTGTGTCTGTACCCTCTAGTGTCCACTTCCTTTGGAAAGAGGCACTACCCTAGCCCTGATAGGATGTTTTGGGATGGGGGGATTTCAGGAGAAGGGTTTACCTAGCCTGCCCACCCTAGGTGTGGTGTAGGCTAAGTGGGGACCCTCCTCCTAATCTAACTACTTTTCCGGCCTTTCCTCTCGCCAGAAGTGGAGCAGAAAAGGAGGCTTGACTTCCCCGGGGTCTCCAACCAGTAGCTCGTGAGCTACTGTAGCTCTCCAGCTACCTCTGAATAGCTCACCTGTGTGTAGCCCAGCTTATTACATTAGAAAGCTTTTGCTTGGTTGAATTAATATACATATAACAAAATTGAGATCATACAATACTAATAATATTAATACCTCTCAATGCGTTTCATTGAACATGAGTAGCTCTCAGTACAGAAAAAATCCTGGGTTGGATTTCAAAGGCAGCATTGCCTTTGAAACGTCCCTCCCAGGAAGGCCATCCTGTCCTGGAGGAGGTGTTAAGTACCTACTCCCAGAGCGGGCTTCGTCTCTGTCCTTTGAGAGCGATGGCTCTCACCCCAGGAGGATCAGAAACATGTCTGGTAGTGTCAGGATAGCGAAAACAAGTCAAGAACAACACTAGTGCTTGGTTGGGCTCCTTTGTGAATGTATTAATAAATCCACCACTGGCATTAGTGAGGATTTATTAAGAACAGATGTTTGGTACCTGCAGCACCAGAGGACCTTCTTTAGTACCCATGCCCTATGTACCAAGGGTACCACTTACTGGGGACTTACGGGGGTAACTGAAGTTGTGCCAATTGTGGTATAGGAAAAGAATATTGGTACTGGGAACCTAGTTAGCAGGGACCCCGTGCTCTACAGTCAAAGTTGCATCAAAAGCCAGGCTAAAAGTGCGGTGGATTCTGCAACAGAAACCCAGTGTCCTACATGACCCCTCCCTCCCAGCCCACAGGCCAGGAGACCCAGCCAAATCTGGGAGAGTCTTTCTAGTCTGTCAGGGGAGGAAGAGTAGAGGAACTGGTTTGAATGTTGCAAGGCCTACTCTGCCTTACATCCTTATGTCCAGGTCAGTCCCTTTGGGGAGCTGTCCTCTCTCAACAGTTTCAGGACCTAACTTACAATGCCTATTTTCTAACTCTTTAGTGTCTTTACCCAATTATTGTAGTTTGGATCAGAGGTGTCCACCTCTGCAAATTCTAACTTAGCCAGGGCAACACCCAGCTTACCCAAAGAGGTTACCTACAGCTTGAGTAAACTCAACATGACCAACAGAGTCAGGGGGCCTAACTTACTATTTGACATGGGGTCAGACCACCATGCAATAACAGTGCAGCCATAAAGGCTAGCACCTAGCAAGGCCTACTGACATTTGTCAGAGCCCTGAAGAACCATACCTTTAGCTCGTCACTGACAGGTTACAGACATTTTGGGTTGAGGTTGCCTGTTTGCTGTTTTAGAATGGGGGGATCACCACTTCTGGTAGAAAGCACCCTACTTCCACACTCTTTTCTGCCAGCTGAGGAGCCACCAACTCAAGCGGAACAGCTGCCTAACTGGTCAGGACTTCTTTGGCGAGGTAGGGCTTTAACCAGTGCCAACTTCAGGGTTCTCCCCTACTGGTGTAGAATCTCCTTGACTCACCGGAGCTATGGCTAACAGTTGCCGCCTCTCCTACACTTTCTCTTATTCTCTTTGTTTTGGAGCTAACCTGCACTAGCTGCAAGTTCAGCCCCCCAGAATCCTTGGGTGAGGCCAGGCTCTGGACCAGTACCTCACTTTGGCTCAGACCAACCTCTGGGTGGTCATTCCTAAGGAGACAGTCAAGGTGAAGGTATTTACTGCCAGCCCCCCTTCTCCAACTGAGGGACCCAGCTATTTCTAGGGGCACTACAGCCGTAGGCCTAACAGTGATCTCCCCTGGGATAGCACCTACTCTTTTTTTCTCACCTGGGATCTACTGGTTGGAGAGTACCAACTTGTCATGCACAACAGTGTGACTGGCACAGGCATCTCTCCGGTAAGTGGCTGTGATTCCATTTACCAGCAGGTGGTGGGAGTGCTTACTCCCCTCTGGAATCCTCAGCTCACCTTTTAGGTCCACTTCCCAGTTAAAGGCTAGGGTGAGCTTCTCAACTAGGGGACTGCCCTCTAAAGCTACACTGGCAACCCCTGCAGATGTACTAGTGGGTTTGTTTTAAGGACAACCGGGGTCACTGGCTAGGTGCCCTGTCTTGTTACAGTTAAGCAACCAAGCCTTCTGCGGGTTCTAGTTCTTACCCTGGTACCCATTTTTGGTTTGTGAGGTGTCTCTGGGCCCACCCTCCTGGACAGGTTTTTGGGGGTCTACAGGGGACTACTTACTTTTATCTTTTTCAGACTAACCCACTTTTTCTTCTGGAGGCTCTTTTTGGCATCTGTTTTCTGGTCACCCCCACCATACTTAGTCTTGCTCACTCTGGTTCTAACCCAATAATCAGCCTTTCTCCCCAACTCTTTGGGAGAGACTGGCCCCAGGTCTACTAGGTATTGATGCAACCACTCCTGGAAACAATTACTGAAAAGATGTTCTTTCATAATTAAATTGTAAAGCCCTTCAAAGTAATTCACATTGTTACCTGTTAACCAACCACTTAGTGTTTTTACTGAAAAGTCAACAAATTCCACCCAGGACTGACTCTGGGTTTTTCGAGTCTCCATGAAACCTATTCTATACTCCCCAGTGGTGAGTTAAAATCCCTCAATCATGGTACCCTTCATGAGGTCATAAGACTCAGCATCTTTCTCAGGCAATGTCAGGAGTCTATCCCTGCATTTTCATGAGAATAGTTCCCACAACAGGGGAGCCCAATTCTTTCTGGCTACTTTTCTTGCTACATAGGCTCTCTCAAATGCAGTGAACTATTTGGTGATGCCATTATCCTCTGAATAGTTTGGGACAATCCCTTTGGGGAGCTTTGAGTTATAAGAACTTCCAATCTCCCTATTTATTTGTACGCTGCCACCAGAGATGGGTCCTAGGCCCAACTCTTATCTCTCTTTCTTTATATCGAAGGAGTTGTGCTTCTAGAGCTGCCCTCCTGGCTAGTCTTTCCAGAGCAAACTCTTCATTTGACGGTGATTCTCTGTCTTGGGATGTCACACTGTCGCTTCTATTGTCAGTGTTTTGATCTTCTGCAAGATCAGAGTTGTCCCCTCGTTGCTCTACGAAAAGCTCCTGGAGCTTGGATTTGGTAGTGTTTGACCCAGTCTTGAGGCCATAGGTTTTACACATGCCTCTAAACTGTTTCACGTTTAAGGCGATGTAAGGTGTACCAGCTCCTCTGTGTTACTACTTCTAGTACTTATTATGTTTTACTAAGTTGGGAACCTTTTTTGGAAAGGAAAAAAACCTAATAACACCGGTTTCCTAACTACAGTAAGGTTTGGTCTTTTAAAACAGTTGTACTAAAAGGGACCTAACCAGGGCCCTGACAATTATTTTAAAATTTGGAAAAATAGTCAGTTTGTAAAAATACAATTTAACTAAAGGCAATTTCTGGATTTATTCCTGTGGTCAATTATTTTCAGAGTGAGCCAGCAAGCTCAAAGTCGTTGCCCCCTTCTGGACCACCAATGTAGGAAACTGTCTCTCTGTACAGTGTACTAAAATGAAGTACACTATGTAGAGAGTCCGGGGAATCCCCAATGGGTATGCAGAGGGGTAAGTAGATAATACTAACTCTCTTTTTGTGGTAGTGTGGGCGAGCAGTTAAGCTTATCAGAGGGTAGTGCTAAGCATTTGTTGTACTCACAGAGTTTATAAATAAGACACACACTCAAGAATAAATCTGAGACCAATTTGTAAAAAGTAATGTTGATGTTTATATAATTTTTAAGACCAAGAGCACAGTTCTAAGGTAAGTACTTTCGGAGATGCGATTTTCAGAGGTTCGATAAATATATCACTTCTAAAGCGCAATTCCGCACCATAGGAAACAATAGGGAAAAAGCTGAAAATGCATAGAAATTAAAGAAATGCTTTCATGAAGTTTACCTTCTATTTTTTGGTCGCTGTCAGGACCAGGAGAAGTTTGGGATCATCCCGCATTGGCCGGGAGCAGAGTGCCGAAGTCTTGGAAGCTGGTGCACAAACACAAAGGGGGGCACTTGGAAATGCACTGCACAGAGGGACTTACAATTAAGCCTAGTGGCTCTCTTTAGAGAAAGGAGGTCATAAGGGCCTGGGGACCATGGGAGCAGGGCTTCTTTGGTCAGTGCCGGTACCCCGGGTATTGGTACGCCGCAGCTCCAGTAGGTCATGGTATCTCCAAACTTGTTGAGGAGACAGATCTGAGACTCTGGAGCTGTTGTACCTTCTCTTGCTTTGGTGCTGTGTCAAGGTCGTCGGTGAGCAGCAAGTTGACAAACCTGACTACACAGGATCAGTGCCTGCGGTGTGAAGTGGAGTGATACCTTCACTCAAAGGGAGCTTCTTGGCAATTTTTGAAGGCTGGAGGTGCTCCGGGGTTCTTACAGTCCTTTCAGGTTTCAGGATGACACAGCAGCAGTGATTGTCAAATCCTGGGAGCAGAAGACAGGGTTTGACGCCTTTATCTTCTGCAGCAAGGCTTCAGTTCTCGTGCAGCAGGTCTTCTTTGTCCTGGTCTTCTCTTGTCCATCGAATCTAATGTTCAGGTCTTGGGGTGTCACCTAATCAATGAGTTTAGGGGCGTTATAAGGGGAGACAGGTAGTAGCCAGTGGACTAACTACGTTTAGGGTGCCTGTACCCTCTAGTGACCACGTCCTGTGGTAAATGACTCTACCCTAGCCCTGATAGGATGTTTTCCCACCATCCCAAGATGGTGGGATTTCAAGAGAGGGGTTCACCCTGCCTGGCCCACCCTAGGGGTAGTGTAGGCTAAGTGGAGACCCTCCTCCTAATCTCACTACTTTTCCTGCCATTTCCTCCCACCAGAAGTGCAGCAGGAAAGGGGGCTTGGCTTCCCCCACTATCTGGAGGTTCCTGGGTTGGATTCCAAAGGCAGCATCGCCTTTGAAACTTCCCACCCAGGAAGGCAATCCTGTCCTTGAGGAGGTGTGAAGCCCCTCATCCCAGAGCAGGCTTTGTCTCTGTTCTCTGAGAGCACTGGATCTCACCCCATGAGGTCAGAACCGTGCCTGGTAGTAGCAGGCTGACAAAAACAAGTCAGGAACCATACCAGTGCTTGGTAGGTTCTCAGGTAACCCTCTGAAAGGGTCTCCCGGGTGAATGTATTAATAAATCCACCACTGGCATCAGTGAGTATTTTTTAAGACAGGATGTTTGGTACCAAACACCTTAGGTATCAGTGAAGCCATCATGGAGCTATGAAACTCATGTTGACAAGTATCCAGTCCTTGCACTCTTCATGGCTTCCCTGTGCACTTACAACATCTCAGAATAGACTGGACATTGCAGGAGCATATCTGCTCATGCTGATATGCCCAAATATAGGATATAGTGCATCCTGCCTTAGGGCTAAAGGCCTGCAGTATGGGGGACTTAATTATACCTTATGCAGTGTATGGGAGGCATGGCACGTGAACTCTTCATATTTCTCTGCACAAAGACATGCAGCCTGCAATGGCAAAGAGCATAGCCTTGGTGAGGGGTTCCTGGGGTGGCACAACCAGGACTGCAGCCCCAGAAAACCCTCTTCAGTACCCATGCTTAAGTTACTAGTGGTACCACTTACTAGGGACTTACAGGGGTAACTGAAGTTGTACCAATTGTGGTTTAGGTTTAGGGAAAGACACTGGTACTGGTAACCTGATTAGCAGGGACCCAGTACTCTACAGTCAAAGTTGGATCAAAAGCCAGGCAAAAAGTGGCAGGGGGGTTCTGCAACAGAAACCCAGTTTCCTACATGTTCAGTGGATGTTGTCATCAGTGATGTCATTTGAGATGTCATCAATTATGTCATCAGTGATGTCACTGACCATGTAATTAGTGATGTAATATGTAAGGTCATATGCAGTGCATTACGGGGCATAAGTTATAGTTAGCTTAGGTAACTATAACTGCTGAATTTCAATGGTTTTGTATGAGTAAAATGTAAGCCTAACTATAACATCCCTGTAACCTTTGTTTTTTCCAGTGAATTTCTAAGGTTTTTTAAGTTCTGTTTCCCAACTATAACGTCCCTGTAACCTTTGGTTTTTTCAGTAAGTTTCCTAAGGTTTTTTAATTCGATTTCCTAACTAACATTCCTGTAACCTTTGGGATTTTTTCAGTTAATTTCTTTGTTTTTTTAATGTTATTTCCTAACTATAATGTCACTGTAACCTTTGTTTTTTTACGTGAATTTCAAAGTTTTTTAAAATTGATTCCTAAATGTAACCACTAACCTTTATTAGTTAGTGTGTGAGTGACTGCATGAGTGTCTCAGTAAGTCTGTGAGTGGGTGTGTGAGTCTGTGGATCTGTGAGTTGATGGGAGAGTGTCTGAGTGGGTCTGTGAGTGGGTGTGTGTTTCTGAGTTCTCTCTGTTTTGCCTCTTCTGCTCGTTGCTGACCTTTATTCTGCCTCTTACTGTTCGTTTCTCACCTTTATTTTATTTTATTTTGCCTCTTTCTGCTCGTTCTTGACCTTTATTTTGCCTCTTTCTGCTCATTTCTCACCTTCATCAAATCTTTATCAGACCTTTATTTTGCCTCTTTCTGCTCATTGCTGACCAATATTTTGCCTATTTCTGCTAATTTCTCACTTCCATTTTGCCTCTTTCAGCTCGTATCTGATCTCTATTTTGCCTCTTTCTACTCGTTGCTGACCTTTATTTTGCCTCTTTCTGCTCATTATTGATCTTTATTTTGCCTCTTCCTGCTTGTTTCTGATCTCTATTTTGCCTCCTTCTGCTAGTTTCTGACCTACATTTTGCCTCTTTCTGCTCATTTCTGATCTCTCATTTGCCTCTTTGTGCTCATTGCTGACCTTTAGTTTGCCTTTTTCTGCTCGTTGCTGACCTTTATTCTGCCTCTTTCTGCTCCCTTCTGACCTTTATTCTGCCTCTTTCTGCTCGTTTCTTACCTTTATTTTGCCTCTTTCTGCTTGTTGCTGACCTTTATTCGGCCTCTTTCTGCTCGTTTCTCACCTTTATTCAGCCTCTTTCTTCTTGTTTCCTACCTTTTTTTTGTTTCTTTCTGCTCATTTCTGACCTTTATTTTGCCTGGTGTTTACCTGGGGCTGATCACACCCCCAAGGGAAACCACACATTTATAAAAAAAATAGTTAGGCCCTACAAGGTTTCGGCCCATGATCGAAACGGACTATCCCTGACAATTACTAGCTTTTTTTCTTTCTTTTTATAAATTTAATTATAATCTCTTGGGGGGGGGGGGCAATTGTACCCCCCCATGGGGGAAACCACCTTTATTTTTAAAAATAAATGTCCCCCGGGGAGGGTTGGCCCTTTACCATGAGGGCTGACTCCCAAAGCGATTTTCCTGGTCGCGTAGTGGGTTTCCTGGCAGTGGATCACGACTCTCTCCCCTTTCCAGTGAGGACTACTAGGAAAGTGGGCAGGCCTTTTTTTCCCACTGGAGTGGAGAGTAGTCTTACCTGCTTGTTTCTCTGTTCCGGTGGAGAACATTGTGACGTCAGCGCGCCTCGCGGTGCACTGACGTCACAGATGGGCGGGTGGATTGTCAGGGAGAGACGCAGAAGCGATTTCGCATTAACCCCCGCATTTGTTTTTAAAAAAGGATTCACCGGAGGATCCTTTTAAACCCTTCCTGTGTCCGACTGACACATTGGGGAGGGTGTGCATGTGTTGGCCATTGTCCGACACATGCACTTAGGAGAAGAAATACACATCAAGGACAGATTCGTACACCAGGACTCACCATGGTTTCGATTCATACATTCAGGATTGTTTAACAACAGGTATCTGTATCTACAGCTCTCCAGAGCTGAACTTGCTCTTGAAACTGTATTATGTAGGACCATTCTGTGCTGCAGCTTTTCTTTCCCACCCACTAATTGACACCTATTTTACAGCTGAGAAAGAATTCATTTAAAGAGTGAGATAGTGAGATCTGGGCTCTCTGCCAGAATGCTTAAGGTGCCCTGATTAGCAGCTGCTATCATTCTTGCCTTTCCTGTGGGGGAGTTAGCATGGAAATGCATTCCATTGGCACACTGCAATGTCTCTTTGTAGGTGGCTAGACAGAAGCCACTATTACTGGACAAACCTGCAAAATGTAGGATGGTTGTTTACACGCAACTAGGATGCCAAGGATAACATCTGGAGCGTAATATATTGCATCTATTGAAGTGCATCAATGCACAGTTTTTTATAGCTTAGGTATTCCCTAGCCCAAACTTATGGGCACCCAGTGCACATTGGTATCTCTCTCATCGCAGAGTCAAAGGTATCATGCCCTTCTCAATACCATTACCTCTCCCATTTGCCACATGTACTTGTATGTTTTATTTTCTCCACAAATCTGAAAAAGCTGCCCAGTGCCCAAGCTGTGCAACCTCCTGAGACAATTCTGATGCTTTAACCAAAAGCTTTTAGCTTATTTGTACTTTTAGCTGTACTTTTACCATTATAAGTATAGGACAATAAGACATATCAAAATGCTAGGATTGTCTGAAGATAAATATTGGCATATAGTTTTACATCATCATGTACACATTAAAGGTGGAAACCAGTTCTTCACAGGATAGGGTCTGTGTATTGTTTAAATAGGTTGTGGTTCTGTTAGTGATATTGTACTTCCATTTTAAGAAATTCTGTACATAGTATCATAAATACTGTTGATATTTTTTGTATTGCGGGTGCTAGATGAATTACACAGCATTCATCTAATATTGTACTTCCTTTAATCCCCCTTTTGCTTTAAACAGGTCTCAGACTCTGTAGTCTCTGGTGGAGAAGTTTGAAGGAGCTAAACATGCATCAGCCTCCAGAAGAGGGAGCCATCTCTAATAGCACAGGTAGTCTAATGACCCAGGAAGAGCCCAGATGGACAGTGAACATTGGAGAGGAATGTCTGTGTTTCAGACAGGAGGATGATACCTGGTGTGAGTACAGTAACAACTACAAAGTCCTTTAAGTGACCATATGCAGAGACCGAAGTGAGCAGCATGCTCTGGTACCCCATGCCATTACTATTTGTTTTCTTGCAAAGGGCAGGCCACTTTTGTCTTGACTACACTGTACCATACTCTTATCGCTATGCAAAAGAGATCTTATACATTTAATTTAGTTTATCCTACTTCTTTTATGCTTTATAGGAAAAACTATTACCTGCATGCAGTGTATAAACATTTATTGAAAAAGATATAATAGAAACGTTTCTCAAAAATAATTCCATGAGAAAAAAATATGCTTTTGTTTGTGTGACCAATGTTGACTTATAAATGTATTTATGTATATAAGCAGAACCTTCTCAGCTGAAAAGTGAGGTGTTTGAACTGACTATCTTTTGTGTGGTATTCCCCCAGATTTTTGCCTTCTTTAACTGAAACAGTTTTTGTTGGCCATAGGACTCTGCACACTTTATTCCTGCTAACCAGTGGTAAAGTGCATGTTCTCTCCCTTGTAAGTATAGTAACATTGGCATACACCTAATTAGAACAAGTAATGTACGTATAAGTCCCTAGTATATGGTTTTACAGGTACTTAGGCCTGTAACGTACATACTGCAAGTAAGTTACAGCACTCATTGTGCCACCCACTATAGTAGTATTATAAAACATGTCTCGAGGCCCACCTTGAAGCTTTTGTGTGCAGTTTTAAACTACCATTTCAACCCGCACAAATAAAACTTTTGCCATGCATAAATCTTCTTTTTTAGTACTTATAAATCTCCCCTAAGGTAGGCCCTAAATGCCCATAGGGCAGGATGCATGGTATTTAAAAATTAGAACATGTATATTTAATGTTTTACATGTCCTAGCAGTGACAAATCCCCCAAAGTTGTTGTTCACTGTTGCAAGGCTGTCTCTCCCATAGGAAAACACTGGGTTACATTGTAACAATTGAGAATGCTTAATTTCAGTTTGGCAGCAGTTGAAAAATGATTCAAGGACTCATTTTAGTAGTAATCTGGAATCTAAATTAATAATACTCAGATTTCATATTACTATTTTGAAAATTACACTTTTAGAAAGCTGTCATTTTCTTGCCTAAGCCAAATGTGCCTTTCTGAAAGTGCCCAGTATTACCTGACTGTTGAATGCCTTCCCTGTGGTGAGACATGAATTGCTGACAGACAGTGGACAAAATGCTTTGGTGGGGAGAGGTATTTTTCCTCCTTGTGCATGATGGCCTGGGGGCTGTTCCCAGCCCCTTCCTGCTCCTCAAAGTGTGCCTATCCTTTCACTGACAGATGTAGTTCACACCTAGGCCTGCCTGAACCTTCCATTGTCTTCCTATCAGCTTGTCTCAAACCCTGTGGGAGGTGACAGATGCCCCATAACTGGTTTTGAGCTTTGACGTAGGAAGGTTTGCCCATTATCCTAGCCACACTTCTGGGTGGGCATTGGAAGCTCTGACCAGGGGAAGAGAAGGGTTCTGCCATGTTGGAATTAGGTAAAGAGCACGACTGTGGGATAGCTTATAGTAAAACACACCGGAAGACTACAAACGTGGGTAGGGTCACTCCTGGGGACTTGTACACCATTGGTTAGGTAGTAGCCTGGAGTTTTCCCTACCCCTAGTCTGGCACTGGTCATAAATGTGGCATCCCAAGTACTCTCCTCTGAACATTCCTTGACCTTTGAAGAACCGGAAGAAGAACTGCTGTGCTCTCTGAAGAAACTGAAGGAAGACTAAACCTGCTTGCTTTCAACCTAGAACCCCAGAAGTGACTCCAAGGGTCAGTTGGCTGACCGCCTGTTTGACCTACAAGGACACGCCAAGCTTCCAGAGGCCTTTCCTACACCTACCCAACTAATTAATTCCAGCTGGACCTTCCCTGGACCGTGCTGTTTGCCTCTCCTAAAGTGATTCTTGAACCACAATTGCTGTCCCCATAGTCCTGGACCCTTGGCTGATGTCAAACTGTACTCCTCCTAAAGTGTCCTGAAATTTAGAACTTAAAAACTTTTTGCCAACTTTTTGCTCTGAGATCTGACAGGGGACCGGGAGCAACCTGAAGTTGCATTTGTTCTGTGCTATAGATTCAGGTTGTTCACGCTACGTTCTTCTCCACAGCAGCAAATTCAATCCAGTGGGACTATGTGAAGAAGGGGTCTGACCTCGTGAAGCCCTCTTTGCAAATGGTCTGCAACATTGCCCGCTGGAAGAATCCAAGCTCCATAAAATTGAATAAAGGCCTGATTACGAGTTTGGCGGTGTGGGAGCAGGTCGCCACACCACCTCCCCACTCCCACACTGCCAAACGCGATGGCCCACCAGATTAGGAGTTTTCTCCTGGTCTGGTGGGCAGTCCGTTGGCCGCACCGCTGTGGTGCCGTGCTAAGGCACATATGTGAACCTTCGCAATTCAGCGCCTTGGGAGCGCCAAAGCCTGTTCCTGCACGCATGGACTGTAGGGTCCATGCCGTGCAGGAACAGGGGGTGCATGCACACAGGGGAGCACACCATGTGCCCCCCTGCATTCATCCTCAAGCCTTGAGGCAACGGAGGCCCTGGAGGATGTTTCCTCATCGCCACACTTTTCATGGCGGGCTCACTGCGATGAAAACTGTTGCAGTGAGGGAATTCGTAATAAATACTTGGCCATGCCACCCCGCCAGAATATTGGGAGCCTCTGACCACTACTCCACCGCTGAGGGATCACGGACCGCTGGCCGTTGTGGCGGTCCAAGGGCGGTCTGACCACCAAACTCGTAATAGGGCGGTCGGACCGCCAAACTCATAATCAGGCCCTAAGTCCAAAGGTAGAAACCTCCACCTGATGAAGGCGAGAAAAGTATTTGGCCGGTAAGGGACCTTCTCTGGCTGCGAAATTCAAATTGAAAATTCAAAAATCAATGTATTCACTGAGACCTTGTCCAGCAGATATCCGAGGACACGAGCCCTCTTCGGCCACAGCCTTGACCCACTGAGGATTTTTGACTTCCATCCCAGAGGCTAAGTCTGAAAGTAAAGCTTTTCACGGGGACAAACCTGGTCCCAGTATCCGACCCCCACTCCATTGTGGTTAGCCTTAAGCCTTATCTTTGTCCTGGTCAAGCGCAACCAGATGATGCTGTTGGCACTATTTTGAACCTTAAACTTTTAAAAAATTGTATCTTCGCTTCTACTTATTGGATTTTTGTGTTTTTGGTGTCATTTTATTTATTAAAATATTCTCTATCTTTCTAAAAATGATTTGGGATTTTGCTTGTGTTATGTTTTCACTTTATTACAATTTGAGTAATACATAAATAACTCATTGCCTCTAAGTTAAGCCTGACTGATTTTGTGCCAAGCTAGCAGAGGGTTAAGCACATGTTTATTTAATAACTTTTGTGGGTCATGCTTACAAGAATTGTGATTAATTATGGAGGCAGATTCTCACCCTGTCAACTAATACTCCAGTTCTTACATTGGTATTTAAATACAGTGCTATGCCACAATTATACTATTGTTTCAATCCAGGAAGACCCACACACATCCCCTATATTTCAGCTTGCTTTGCAAGCTATAGGCTTATTCTAAGGAATGGCAACGAAGAGGATCTGGCGCAGCATTGTCTGATCAAAGACAAGAAGCAGAGGAAAAATGAGTGAACTCAAGAAAAGGCTGAGGTACAGTAGAGGAGACAGATGGTACTCAGGGGAAAACAGAGGTAGGTGAAGATGGAAGTGACAAGAAGGACCAGAAGGGCTGAAGAGAGATGTATAGTTAGGAGAAGCAATAGGGACTCGGAAAAATGGAGTTTGTGCAGCTACAGAAAGTTACTGAGGAGATAAAGAAAGCTGGAACAAAATAGTGTGATGAGGGAGAGGAAGTTCGAGGATGGCTGGAGAGGTAGGATTGAAGAGAGACAGGAACTGATAAGAGACTGAGGGGGGACTAAGGAGAGAACAGGAATGGATGAGGGCCATCGAATGTGAAGAGACACTAAGGGGCCGATTCTGATTCCGGCCGGAAATCTCTCCGACCGAGCCGGACCCGGAGAGATTTCCGACCGAATCGGACTCTGGCAGTCCGACCGAACGAGTACGATGCGCACGCATGCCATCGGACTCGAGTCGGTCGGACTCCCATTGAAGTCAATGGGAGCCGGTCGTACAACGCGTACGCGGGCTCCCATTGACTCAATGGGTGCGAGGCGAACAAGGGCGCCCCCTACAGCGTGTACGCGTCCATGCGCATCGCGGCGTACATGCACAGGTAGGGGGGACCCATGGGTCCCCCCTGTGTGCGACTCGCGCGCCTACGCGTACAGGGGGGTCCGACGCGGACCCCCAAAGTCCGGCTCCGACAGCTTTTTCGAGCCGGACGGCGCGAGTCAGTCGGACTGCTCGCGGCGCGCATCGTACTTACCCGGCCGGGATACATCTCCATAGCGCGGTGCGAGTCGTGTCCATGCGAGTCGGTCGGAGCGTGTTGAAGCCGCGTTCGAGTCGGTCGGAGATTTCGCGGGTGCCTGCATCGTACTCGCTCGGCCGGACCCGCGTACGATTCGGTCGGGAAACAGGGCTCCGAATCGGATCCGGTAAATCTGAATCCGATTCGGAGCACTACCGGCCGAGATCGGAATCGGCCCCTAACTAGGGGGAATGTCTGAAGCTGAGAAGAAAATGCTGCTGCATGCTTTTAGTCAGAAAGGGCCTAGTACAACTGTTGTACAACTCAATTATTGTTTAATTTATGGATCTAAACAACAAGAGATTCAAGGCACATAAAGTAAATTTAGGGATTTATTAATGCACTTTAAATTCATGCACACCTATTCATAGGGGGAAAAAAATCACCATTTGTGTTTTTCCTTTAAAAAGGATGTGGATCACTCACCCACAGTAGGTGGGATGTTTCATCATGGGAGTTACTCCTGACCAGCAACTGGTGTTGCTAGATGCTCCCAACATGAGCTGTTCTGGACGAATTGTTTAAAAGATTTGAAGAGCTTTATTATATGTGTTTTTCTGATTTCTTCCAGGAGGTTTTAGATCAAGGATACATACACATTTAGCTGTCTGTTAGAGACCTATTGTTTCAAATATATTATATATACTAAGAGTGACGTTTGGGTCAGTCCCTTGCTCATAACTGACAAGTTAACTGTCTATCACAAATTCCTCCCCCTGATTCCATGGCTTTCCTCCCTATTCTTGTGCTTGTCTTTTAAATAGCATTTTGTTTCATAATATTTTAACTGGATGATCTATCCTTCCACAGCTGATGTAGGGCCCAGCTTTGAACCACACATAGTGCATATGAGGGATTATATTCTTTACCTCTACATCTCTCTTTCTCTACTCCAATTAGTAATATGTCGTTCACCCAGCATCCACTTGCTCATCTAACCCCCTTATTAATTGTTTGCTGCCCACTGCGGTGTTGGTGGGTGGCAATCTGAAAACTTTTTTTGACCATTCCAGATTGCCATCTGCATGTGTTTAGGCACATGCTTTCACTGTCAACATCTTGAAATACTATCTTGTGTTATATTTTACCAAATCCCATTCAAAGAAGGCTGCAGTGGATCCAAGTGCACCCATGCAGCCATATATGGACAGGATTTAAAAAAAAATAACAAACCTGAATTTAAAGAGGGTCACTACAGATGTGCCCCCAAGCAGACCAGACTGCTCTTCTTCAGTTGTACCCAAAAGGTCCTACTTCCCAAGTCTGTTATCTCCTCATATCTTGCCCACCCCTACCATCTTGCCACAGGTCCTGGAGCTATGACTTCATCTCGGTTTCTACAGGATATTCTGCTTGACCAGCCTGGTGAGATTTACTGATTCTTCAGGAAGTGGGTCAATAGCTTTACTTTAGGGCTCTGGTTATTGCTCTTATTTAAGTACTGTGCCATCAGTAGGCTTGTTAATAATACACAGGTGGCATTGTTGGTTCAACTGCATTGCACTGTGGCCATTCCTCATCCATCTCAGTCTCTTTAAAATCAGACGAGGGCCAGGTGGAGAGATGCTTACAGTGGGAAGTTGCAGTGTGTGACTCAGCTCACAACCTTCCCGGTCAGAGCTGCTCAGCTCCACTGGTGCATCCTACTTGTGCTGTCAGAGCTTTTCCCTTACGCTCCCAACCTGGACTGCAGCATATAGAACAAGAGAGGGTACTTTAAAGAGGTAATGCACTGATCCCTAGCTGATGATCCTGAGCTACATCACTTGATGAGCTCTATCCTTTCTCTATTATCCCTTTTGAGAGCAGCCATACCACACAAACACACTTTTGCCCCTCTTTCTCAGTGTCGGTGCAGACTCTACTCCTCTTTAAGAGATCTCGGCTTGTTCATTTTTATTTACCTCACTTTCTTCATTAATTGGTGTGTTCCTTTATGGAGAATCAGAAAATATGTGGCCTTTGTTAATGTGGAACACAGAGATATTTAAAAGAATGTTCACTGATAAATTATTCATAAATACAAGCTCTACGACCCATGATATCCATGTACTTAAGGTCCTGAGGTGCATTGTTTGCGTAACTCCTAAACACTAAACTGAATTTGGAAAATATTGTCATGAAGATGAGTGGTCTAAGCATGCACAGCATTTTGATTACCAGCCTTTAGTATACATTGCTGTGCATGCCACTAGTGTAATGTAAACAAAAATATATCTTTTAAAAGTAATACTCTAATTGTAATTTGGGTTTTTTTGCCAATAAAGATCATTGTTTGCATTAAGTGGCTGTAGGAAATCAGCCTTTTATGCATGTTCAGAACACTTCAGAACACTCCCTGGACAACAGAAGAGGACTGAACCTTCTGTGTGTGACCTACGAGCATCCCTGAAGGACTAGTCTGGCTCCCTCTTGTACACAGGACAAAGAAGTGGAATCCAAGCGTTATAAGGCTGACCTTTTGTTCAAGCTACAGGAATACAACAAGCTACAAGAGGACTTTTACTGTAAGTACCCAGCAGATCATTGGCAACTGGACTAGACCCTGCCAATGGCTTCTGCCTGACAATATGTGAGCCTCTAGGGGCCTCCCATGAGGTCCTAAAGGTCTTTAGAAGTGTACTCCTGTGGTGGATTGGGTCTTAGAGGGCTAAGGGGCTGATTTAGGGTTAGATGGGAAGGGTACTCTGTTGTGATGGCTACAGAGTACCTCTCAGCCAAACTGAAGGTCCACCCACCTGGTTTACACACGGGTGGACCTTACGTATTTCAGTAAATTAGACTATTCCATCTCTGCTGCTGACTACTCCTCTGATGGTCCCACAGAGTAAGGTTCTTCGGAGGTTTGGTTGTTCGGCAACCCATCTGTTTTGGAGTGTGTGGTTGAATTGCCAGTTTTTACTCTGGTCTTTCCACTGTGAAAAACATAGCAGTAAGGGACAATAAAAATATTTCAATGAACCACACAATATGGGAGAAAACTCCCATAGTGTGGGGATCATTCGTTTTTGTTTTTTCAAAAACAAAATCCCGCTTTGGGATTTTGTTTTCGAAAAAACAAAAAACTTGTTAAAAAGTTTGATGGACGGTACCCTGATTTTTACGTTACGAACGCCGTAACAGTGGTTCCTACCAATGTTTACAGTTTCTCTGCATGGCTGGTGGACAGCTCTAAATTTGACGGGTGGAGGACTCTCTGTAGGATGGGAATACAGCACTCTGTTACTTTTCACTGGCCGCCACACTAAATCTGCCCCTAAGGTAAAAGATAAAATCTTTCACCAGGACGAACCTGGTTGAAGTATCGGACCTGTGCTCCATCACAGTTAGCCTTAAATTGCACCTAGGTCTCCATCAACCGTGACCATTTACTGCCATAGGCACTTTGTGCTTTTTTGCAATGTATCTACTTAAAACTTTAAACAATTTTAAAATACATTTCTCTGTTTTCCCTTATTGGATATTTTTGTTATTTTGGTTCATTTTGTTTATTATATTTTACACTATTTTCTAATTCTGTTTTAGATTTTTATTGTTTGTGTTGTGACTTTATTACTATTTTGGAACTTTTTGGAAATTTTCCCTGTCTGCAGGGTCACCCCAGAGTTTTGACTTCTGTAGCGGAACCTGTTTTTGTTGGCATTAGGGTTCTGTGTGCTTTCCCCTGCTACCCCGCGGTAAAGTGCATGTATTCTCTCCTTTACACATGGTAAAATTGGCATACCCATGATTGGCACATTTAATTTACTTATCTCACTAGTATAATACTAACTGTACCGAGGGCCTGTAAATGAAATGCTGTTAGTGGGCTGCAGCACTCATTGTGCTGCAAACTAAAGTAGAACTGTATGTAAATCATGTCTAAAAGACTGCCACTGCAGCCTGTGTGGCCTTCTCAACCTGCCAAAATAATTTTTTTTGCCAGGCCAAAACCTTCCTTTTAAATACTTAAAAGTCACTCCTAAGGAAGTCCTTAAATGTTCATAGGGCAGGGTGCATGGTATTTAAAAAGTAGGACATGTAGTGTTGGACTTGGCCCTTTTTTCAGGGTTATCCCCAAACTTTTTGCTTCCTCCTCCTTTTTGTTCCTGACCTGTGGTTGTTGGTTTTAGGACTGTGGGCACTTTACCACTGCTAATCAGTGCTAAAGTGCATATGCTCTCTGTGTAAATTGTTATTATGATTGGCTCTCCCTGATTGGCATATTTTGATTTACTGGTCAGTCCTTAGTAAAGTGCACTGGGAGTGCCGGGGCTGGTAAATCAAATACTACGAGTGGGCCTGCAGCACTGATTGTGCCACCCACATGAGTAGCCCTGAAAAGATATCTCAGGCCTGCCACTGCAGTGCCTGTGTGCAGTTTGCTAACTGCCATGTCGACTTGGCAAGTGCACCCATTTGCCAGGCCCTAACCTTCCCTTTTCTTACATATAGGACACCCCTATGGTAGGCCCAGGGTACCCCCCTGGCAGGGTGCAGTGTATGTGAAAGATAGGACATGTACTGATGTGTGTAACATGTCCTGATAGTGAAATACTGCCAATTTCACACCCAGAGATGTGGCGCCTGACTTGAAGAAGGGGGTTGACATACACCAAGGGGTTCAGGGTTATGAGATAGCTCCAGTGGTGCACAGTGTCCCTAAGGTGGATTGGGGAACTGGCACAAGGGTTCATATTCCTAGTGGTGGGAGGGACACTCTACTGACTCTAGATGAGAGGTGCAGGGAGAGGTGTTCCCCCATGGTAGAAACCTTGGTATGTGAGTATGGAGACCGCCCAAAAGAGTGTGGGTTGAGTGACAGAAACAGTCAGACACTGTTTTACCAGTCTCAGGAGGGTGATGTGAGGTACCTGTGTGAGGCACTGGATGGTGAGGCAAAGAGTAGCTTGGCCAACACTTGTGTGGGGCTGTAGGATTCAATTGTTGGAGAGCATATTTTAAGTCCTTGTTTTCCAGAGCTACACTAACAGCCGGTGGAGTGTGAGTTCTCTGACCCCAGAGAGCTTGCACTGGAGGTAGACCTTTTGGTGGATTCCAGAGGATCTGAAGAAGCTTTTGGGAGTGATCCTGAAGGGGGTGGCTCAGGTTTTCCCCAACCAAGTGAGGTAGGGGAGGTTTGTGGTAGCCCAGAGAGGTCCTGCAGTAGTGGGAGGGGTGTAAGGTCCCACGTCCTGTCTCAGAGGAGTAGGAGTGGGAGTGGGCTGTGTCCCAAGGTGCCTGAAACCCAGTCCCCGGGCCTGGTTGGTTCCATGAGTGAACACCAGGAGGGGGGCCTAGTCTGTACCGAGAGGCCATCTCCTGAGGGGGATCCCAAAGTGTCAGGTGGACTGGAGGGGGGGGCCTGCTGTAGCAAGCATTCCACCAGTTCTGGTGTTTGGCTGCACCGCTCCAGTGGGGAGGGTGCATGAGTCCAGACAAAAGAGGGACCAGTTCGTCAGGGGTTGCCAGCTCTGAGGTCAGAGCACCCCAGGACTGACCCTGGTGAGGCCACTTCTGGCCTGGGGGGTCTTCATGCTCTGTCAAGTGGACAGGAGGCTGGAGACCTGCACCAGGCAGACTCTCCTACAACTCATGAGGAGTGTGTTTCCCTTGGGGGGGGGGGGGAGGGGGGTTGGTGTACTCCCCCGGAAGTCCTGGGTTGCCAGGCACAGGTCCAGCCTAAGGGTACAGACCCTGGATTGGAGGACCAGGTTCAGGGTGTCCCACCTGACCTGGAGGAAGGGGCGACTGCTAACAGTGCCCCTACCAAGTTGTCTTCTGGGGGTACTGCTCCAGGTGGGAGGGTGCAGAGCCCCAGGGAGGAAGACAGGGTGTGGGAGAGCCCACCTCAGTCTCTTGTCCAGCCGCAGGGTACAGACCCTAGGCTGGTGGGCCAGTGTCAGGATGCCATTCCTGACTTGGCAGGAGGGAGAGGGGACAAAGGGTGCCAGGCACCTGGGGCTACCGCCCACCACTTTCTGACGCCACAGAGGTTAGAGAGGCCTGAAAGGCATGAGGCCTGGCTCTCATCACTGACAGTTGTCAGTGGCCACTGTGGCTTGCTGTCCTGGTGGACAGAGTTGCCCCTGGGAGGGGGACAGGAGTCAAACCCCGGGGGTGGACTGGGCCACACCACTGTGTTGGCTATGTGAGTACTGTCTGCCTGTTGGGAAACATCTGTGAGTAAAGTAAGTTTAGGCGCTGCACAGATGGGGTCCACAGGTGAGGAGAAGGTTTACCCATGGGTCAGCTTAGTGGGTCCTGAGAGTATGGATAGAGGGATTCAACTGGGTTCAGGAAGGCGTACACTGGGAATAGACCCCTGCTGTTGCGGGCCAGGTTCCATGTTCTATCGCCCCAAGCAGCGAAGCCCATCAAGGTATGGATTGGTCTACCCGGGCTTTAGGCTGGAAGGGGGTTGTGTTGGACTTGGCCCTTTTTGCAGGGTTATCCCCAAACATTTTGCTTCCTCCTCCTATTTTTTCCTGACCTGTGATTTTTTTTTATTTTTTATTATTGAGCAGAATTATAACAGAGCAAGAAATCATTCACAGTACATGTAGTTATTAATTAAAGGCTTCGTCTTAACTAATTGCTGAAATCATACATTTCCCACATCTTTGTCTCAAACAGGCGCAACTCCCGCGCCGATCCCATATACAAATAATAAAGTGCAGTGCAAAGCAGTTTGATCAGATATTTAAGCCCAACTTACTAAAGACGCGAATCTCCCTCTACAGAAACTAAAGTGCGATGCATAACAGTTATTATACAATTAAGCCTTTCACAATATCCCTTTCCGAACAGGCGCATCTCGGCGCCCATTCCCAAATGCAAATAGTACAGTGCAATGCAGTACAATTTAATCAAGTTATTAAGAAACAAGTCTCCCTCTTATGCTACATTCAGGATCCAAGGTGCGGTGCATAGCAGCTTTTGCATAATTAAACCATCTTCAAAACAGCAGAAGTCTCCTACTTATCCTAAATATTAAAGCTAAAGTGCAGTGCATAGCAGCATTTACATAATTAAACCAATAATTTCCTCATTACAGACAAAACTTCTTTCAATAACATTTTAAAATCTTTTCTACCTTATGCAATAGATATAACTTATCCACCAAGAGTTAGCCAACCTGTTTCAGTCTAAAATACTATATATTTTACTTTCTTATTTCATCCATTAATTTCCAAACTCCCCAGAATTTCTTAACAGCCCCTGCCCTCTTTGCATAGGCTTCCTCGAAGGTTTTAATACGTAGCATTTTAGTATGCCAATTTAGATAGGTTGGAGCTTTGATTGTCCTCCAATTCTGAAGGATCAAGGACCGTGCTACTACAGTGGAAATCGCTATAACTTCTTTTCCCCCTTGGGAGATTGGAGCATTGGAGCTCTGCATTACAAACCCAAACAATGCTATCTCTGGTTCCGCTTTTAATTTTCTCTGTAAGCCCTTGCTGAGGGCGGAAAACACTTCCTCCCAGAACTGGGTTAAAAGCGGGCAGGTAAAGAAAATATGTAGCCAACCCCCCAGGACCATTTGTTGGCAGCGAAAGCACTTGTCCTCTACTTCTGAATACATCTTATGTAAAACTCTTGGTGTATAATAAGACATCCAGCGTGATAGAAATGCCATTCTTTTGCGGCTCTTAGTGCTTTATTGCCATGTATCGCGATCTCCTGCCACTCTAGTTCTGAAAAAGTACACTGTGTTTCTTGGGAGATCTTATCTAAGAAGCCTGTTACTAGAGAGCTATCTATTTGATTCCGTAAAAGTTTGTACCAGTTTCCAACTCCCCTTAGTTTAGTTCTTTAAAGAGCTGTCAATAAGGACGCCGGGGCATTGCTTAATGGGAAGCAATATTTTTTCACAAATTGAATAATCTGCGAAAACCCCCAAAAATACGGCTTACAGCTAGCTTCACACCTAGCCTGGATCTCCTGCCATTTTAAACATCTACCCCTTACTATAAAATAGCCTAGTTCCCTAAACCCATTATTGTCCCAGAATCTTATCTGGCTACTCTGTATATGAAGGCCCAGCGTTTTGCATTCTGCGAGTTTCAAAAACTCATATCCCGCTGTTTGAGCCTTCATATGATAGAATACCCATATTCTATCCCCAAATTCCTGTAATGTCTTATATCGAGTCTTTTTTGGGAGTTTTGCCATTTTAATAAAAACTGAAGTCTGAGATTCTGCTTCCTGCAACATTTTATCCACAAAAAAGCTATCCAATGATTCCTTGCCATCTAGTATTTGAGTCAAAATATCTACAAAAGTAGCTTCATAATAGGTTCGCACCTGGGGAAGTGCCAGCCCCCCTTGCCTTATGTCGAGTTGAAGCACAGGAAGTCTTACTCTTGAGGCTTTTTCTTCCAAATAAATTGACGAAACATAACTTCCAACTGCTTAAAATACGACATATTTATTTTAATCGGCATGTTTGAAAATAAAAATATTAATAATGGTAAAATGGACATTTTTATAACGGCTACCCTACCGATTAATGTAAGTGGAAGAAGGGTCCATCTATCTAATACATTTCTAATCTTTGTAATCATCGCTAAGTAATTCAATTAAAAAAGTTCCTCATAGTTGTTAGTAACGTAGATCCCTAAATATCGAATGGGGTCAAGAGATTGGGCTTGCTGTTGCAAAAAGTTTGGAAGAATTTGACTACTTGGGTTGAGTAGCAGGATTTCGGTTTTATTATCATTGATTTTATATCCCCCAATAGATTCAGATTCCTGACCTGTGGTTGTTGGTTTTAGGACTCTGGGCACTTTACCACTGCTAATCAGTGCTAAAGTGCATATGCTCTCTATGTAAATTGTTATTATGATTGGTTCTCCCTGATTGGCATATTTTGATTTACTGGTCAGTCTCTAGTAAAGTGCACTGGGTGTGCCGGGGCTGGTAAATCAAATACTACGAGTGGGCCTGCAGCACTGATTGTGCCACACACAAGAGTAGCCCTGAAAAGATGTCTCAGGCCTGTCACTGCAGTGCCTGTGTGCAGTTTGCTAACTGCCATGTCGACTTGGCAAGTGCACCCACTTGCCAGGCCCTAACCTTCTCTTTTCTTACATATAGGGCACCCCTATGGTAGGCGCAAGGTACCCCCCTGGCATGGTGCAGTGTATGTGAAAGGTAGGACATGTAATGATGTGTGTAACATGTCCCGATAGTGAAATACTGCCAATTTCGTTTTTCACTATTAAAAGGCTATCTTTCCCCATAGGACAGAATGGGTAATGCTTTGTAACATTTTATAAGCATATTTTCCCATAGGGATAAGATGGAAAAATAAAGTTTAGGCACTCTGAACACAGAATTTTATAACACATCTTTTACTAAAGATGGTTTTTAAATTGTGTGTTTGAAAATGCCACTTTTAGAAAGTAGGCATGTTCTTGTTTAACCATTCTGTGTGCCTGTTTGTGTATTGACTGTCTGGTTTTGGAGTGACAGGGGCTGGGGAGGTGCATTCTCTCGGACAGCCACCGGGGGGGGGGGGTTGATGTGTGTCCTGCCTTTCCTGAAAGAGTCAGGGCTGGGCTGAATAGACCTGGGCTGCATTCAGAGTAGGGGGAGGAGTTCTCACTAGCACCTTAAATGGCCCGGTCTGCATTTAGAGTGGTGGGAGGAGATTTCCCTTGCACCTGAATAGGACCTGTGTGCCTTACACAATGCTGTCTCCACCTCCGACCGGGCAGCTGCACCAGAGAGGACAGAACTGGTTTGGACTGGGCTCAGAAATACTTGCACAAAGATAACAGAGACATTTTGGGGTATAAGTATTAGACCTAAAACCCCTGAACTTTAGACTACTTCTGGAGTCAAGAGGAACCTTTGCCAAGGATAATAGCTGGAGAAACTGAGGAGAACTACTGCCCTTGCTGTGTGTCTGGGGGTTCGCCGGCAGTTGCTGTTTCTGCCAAGGAAAGGAGAAGGACTTTGCTTTGTGCTGTGGCCCCTGCTTAAGGAAAGTCTCCAAGGGTTTGAGTAGAGCTTGCCTCCTGTTTTGAAGTCTCAGGAACACAAAGTCTTCACCCCCAGCTCCCCTGAACTTCCTTGCTGGGAGTTCTGACCTGCCAGGAGTGCCTGTGACTGTGTGGGGCCTCTGGAGGTTGTTTCTGCTGCTGGGAGCTGGAAAGCAACGCAACAACAAGAAAATCGATGCATCGCTCTTCTTGCAACAGTTTTTCCGACACAACGCCGTGGTTCGAGAAGAATCTCCCCGCATCGTTGCGCCGCTGCTGAAACCGATGCAGCGCCTGTCGCTGCTGCAAGAATCGATGCATCGAGGGATCGCGGCTGGAGAAATCGACGCAGCGCTGCTCGACGCCGCTGCATCATTCGCAGATGCATCCCAGATTTCCACGCATCGTCCCTGTGCAGCAAGTTTTCCCCGACGCATCACCCGCGAATCGGAGTCGTCTCAGAATCGACGCATCGCTTTCCCCTACAGACCGGACCCGACGCATCACTCCCCTGTGTACAGCGGAACTGTCGTATCGCATCCACGAAGGTCTCAGGAACGACGCATCTCTTTGTTTTTCGACGCTTCTCATCGCTGCGGCTATTTGGCTTAGTGAATTTTGTCGCAACAACAGGTACTTTGCAAGAAATCACGCATTCCATAGTTTTCTATGGGCTCAGTTGCTAAAACCTTTTGAAAGTCATTTTTCTTAATACTTGTATGTTGGATTTTTGTCGTTTTGGTCTTGTTAAGTTTAGATAAAGATACATTATTTTTCTAAACTGGTGTGGTATCATTGTGTTACTGTGAGTGTTGGTACAAATACTTTACACATTGCCTTTGGGATAAGCCTGCCTGCTCGTGCCAAGCTACCAAGGGGGTAAGCAGGGGTTATCTAGAGTGTGTATCCCCCTTACCCTGACTAGAAGCAAAGGTCCCTAGTTAGACAAAGGTACTTACCTCTGCCAACTAGAGACCCCCATTTCTAACATGTAGTTTTACTGTTTTTCATGTCATAGCAGTGAAAACCCTATAAGTGTTTTTTCACTATGGCAAGACTAGCCTCCCACAGACTAACACTGGTATACCTTATTTCAATTTTTTTTAATTGATACATTCAGTTTGAGAGAAGCTACAGAAATACTTCTTTTACTCTGTCCTGTCTTATTTATGCCTGGCACCAGCAGTGGGTGGGGGTGAGTCCTTGGCCTGCCCTGACCAATAAGGCAAAAGTTCCAGGAGCCAACCATACTCATTTTTGCAGTAGTGTCTGTTTGCCTTACTGCAACCAGTTCCAAAATTCCATATGTCAGGGCAATTTCAAGTTGGTGAAAGTCTTTGGCCGGGGGGCACAGGGGTAGTGTCATAAAAAATCATTAGCGTCTTCCCACATCAAACACTACATCAAGTTTGAAGCCGACACTGTAACCACAACAAACCCAGAAACAGAAATCTGTAAGCCAAATGCAGGGCCCTCCAGCAACTAGGCAGGGGATGTGGAAAATTGTCTTGGCATCCTGTCGGTCTCTTTCAAGTGCACCCGAGTGTTACATGCTGCTCAACAGACCTGCTAATCACTGTCTGAGCTACTGCTGGAGAGCGAATTCAACTTAGCCCCCTGGAGCTGCAGGTAGGAACTGGTAACTTTCTAAACGTTACTTTTCCTTATCATTTATTAAAAAATCATACTTCACCATAAATTTGGATTTTCAATAACTATTAACATTTGTGATTTCATTATTTTTTAGCTAGTCCCTTTTCCCGAGTTAGCAATGTTAGCATTTTAATCTGCACTCTGGTGTTCTACATAGGACTGCTAGGCCTGCTACAATGAAAATAGCATTTTGGGCCTTGTCACTGTAGGGACATGGTAATGGCAGTTTTCAATTTGTCCTAAGTTTAAATACCATGCATCCAACTTTGTGGGCCACAAGGCCGTACATAGGGGTGACTTACTAATTCTTAAAAGGAAGGTTTTTACCTGTTACAAACCGTTATTTTAAAAGGTTTCAGGGCAGATTTTAACAGCAATATATTATTAAAGAGGATTACCAGTGGGTTAAACAACATTTTTGAATGCGTTTGCCAGCCAGTCGTGAGGAAACCGAGACTTGTAAGCCATTAGTTTGGGCGTACTTTTTAATACAGACAATCAGCTCTTTGGAGCCATACCTAACCTGGGTGAATAATATCTAACATCAACATCTTCTATCCAGGTTCAGGATCAACAGATTTTTACCACTGGTAAGTTTTCCTAAAGGCTGGGTGGCAGGTGACCTTTTAGACCCCTGTGAGTGTGACAGTTTCTCAGGGCAGTCCTTGTTGCATGTCGTTATGTTTTGTAATTTTTACACTCTCCCTAGGAAAAAGTACCTGATTCTGATCTTGAGGGAGGCAAAGTTTACCCAAGTGAGGCCGGCCATGCTTTTCCTTGCTATGGTGGGCAACGTTCATACATATGTGTGTATGGGGCACTTTTTGACCAGTGTAGTAAAGATGCGAGGTGCCTGGCCATAATGTATCTTGTTTTCACTGGTCCAACTTGTACCTGCGGATAGACTGCCTTGTTTTTTATGCATTGTGTAATGTAATAAGGTATTAGATGATAGTTTGACTCAACTCCTACTTTTGTTTTTTCTTTTGCACTGAGTGATACGTAAAATGTATGCATTTCCTTTATTGTGTTTTTTTTGCGTTTTATATAATTTATGGTTATTTATTTGACCAAATAAAGGAAACATTTTCTTGCTACAGCAATCAGGCTACACAAGGTACGCCTGTAGTCATGTTTGCACTGCCACTGTAGTTGATGGGACAATAGATGCTGCAGCTCACAAGTGGCATTTAACTTCCTGGCCCAGGGTGCACTTTTTACTCCACATGCTGGGGACTTACAGGCATGTTATATAAGCCAATCAGGAATAACCAATTTAACCACAGTGAAAGAGGGAACACAGTCACTTTACAACTGGTTAGCAGGGGTGAAGTGCACAGAATTCTAAAGCCAGCAAAAATAGGGCCCAGCAAACGGTGAAAAATCTGGGGTGACCATGCAGAAAGTCGGATTTGCTGCACTTGTATGTTTTGATATTGTATAGCTGGATATACTTTAATTTCTGTGTGTGTGAATTTGCCCTTGTTTGATTGTTAACTATCGACATAGTCCCCTCTCACACATGTTTTCACACAACATACAGTGTGCCCCCTAGTTAGCACCCTACACTTGCCTAACCTGGCTAAATGTTTACGTCCATAGTCTGGGTATGTCTCTATGGTGAACCTCATAAGCAGAGTGTTTCCTTTGTGCTACAAAAAGGGTAACATTTGTAACATTTTACAAGCATATCTTTCCATAGGGATAAGATAGAAAAATAAAGATTAGGCTCTCTGAACTCAGAATTTTATAACACATCTTTTACTAAAGATGGTTTTTAAATTGTGTGTTTGAAAATGCCACTTTTAGAAAGTAGGCATTTTCTTGTTTAACCATTCTGTGTGCCTGTTTGTGTATTGACTGTCTGGTTTTGGAGTGACAGGGGCTGGGAAGGTGCATTCTCTCAGACAGCCACCGGGGGGGGGGGGTTGATGTGTGTCCTGCCATTCCTGAAAGAGTCAGGGCTGGGCTGAATAGACTGGCTGCATTCAGAGTAGGGGGAGGAGTTCTCGCTAGCACCTGAATAGGCCCGGTCTGCATTTAGAGTGGTGGAGGAGATTTCTCTTGCACCTGAATAGGGCCTGTCTACCTTACACAATGCTGTCTCCACCTCCGGCTGGGCAGCTGCACCAGAGAGAACATAACTGGTTTGGACTGGGCTCAGAGATACTTGCACAAAGAGAACAGAGACATTTTGGGGTATAAGTATTAGACCTAAAACCCCTGAACTTTAGACTACTTCTGGAATCAAGAGGAACCTTTGCCAAGGAGAAGAGCTGGAGAAACTGAGGAGAAGTACTGCCCTTGCTGTGTGTCTGGGGTTGGCCTGCAGTTGCTGTTTCTGCCAAGGAAAGGAGAAGGAATTTGCTTTGTGCTGTGTCCCCTGCTTGAGGAAAGTCTCCAAGGGCTTGAGTAGAGCTTGCCTCCTGTTTTGAAGTCTCAGGAACACAAAGACTTAACCCCCAGCTCCCCTGAACTTCCTTGCTGGGAGTTCTGACCTGCCAGGAGAACCTGTGACTGTGTGGTGCCTCTGGAGGTTGTTTCTGCTGCTGGGAGCTGGAAAGCAACACAACAACAAGAAAATCGATGCATCAGTCTTCTTGCGACAGTTTTTCCAATGCAACGCCGTGGTTCGAGAAGAATCTCCCCACACCGCCGCGCCGCTGCTGAAACCGACACAGCGCCTGTCGCTGCTGCAAGAATTGATGCATCGAGGGATCGCGGCTGGAGAAATCGACGCAGCGCCGCTCGCCGCCGCATCATTTGCCGACGCATCCCAGATTTCCACGCATCGTCCCTGTGCGGCAAGTTTGACGCATCACCCGCGGATCGGAGTCGTCTCAGAATCGACGCATCGCTTTCCCCTACAGACCGGACCAGACGCATCGCTCCCCTGTGTACAGCGGAACTGTCGCATTGCATCCACGAAGGTCTCAGGAACGACGCATCTCTTTGTTTTTTTCGACGCTTCTCATCGCTGCGGCTGTTTGGCTTGGTGAATTTTGTCGCAACAACAGGTACTTTGCAAGAAATCACGCATTTATAGTTTTCTATGGGCTCAGTTGCTAAAACCTTTTGAAAGTCATTTTCTTAATGCTTGTATTTTGGATTTTTGTCGTTTTGGTCTTGTTAAGTTTAGATAAAGATACTTTATTTTTCTAAACCGGTGTGGTGTCCATTTGTGGTGTCATCATTGTGTTACTGTGAGTGTTGGTACAAATACTTTACACATTGCCTTTGGGATAAGCCTGCCTGCTCGTGCCAAGCTACCAAGGGGGTAAGCAGGGGTTATCAAGAGTGTGTATCCCCCTTACCCTGACTAGAAGCAAGGGTCCCTATTTAGACAAAGGTACCTACCTCTGGCAGCTAGAGACCCCCATTTCTAACATGTAGTTTTACTGTTTTTCATGTCCTAGCAGTGAAAACCCCATAAGTGTTTTTTCACTATGGCAAGACTAGCCTCCCACAGACTAACGCTGGTTTACCTTATTGCAATTTATTTTAATTGATACATTCAGTTTGAGGAAAGCTACAGAAATACTTCTTTTACTCTGTCCTGTCTTATTTATGCCAGGCACCAGCAAGTGGGTGGGGGTGAGTCCTTGGCTTGTCCTGACAATTAGGCAAAAGTTCCAGGAGCCAACCATACTCATTTTTGCAGTAGTGTCTGTTTGCCTTACTGCAACCAGTTCCAAAATTCCATGTGTCAGGGCAATTTCAAGTTGGTGAAAGTCTTCGGCCGGGGGGCACGGGGGTAGTGTCATAAAAAATCATTAGCGTCTTCCCACATCAAACACTACATCCAGTTTGAAGCCGACACTGTAACTACAACAAACCCAGAAACAGAAATCTGTAAGCCAAAAGCAGGGCCCTCCAGCAAATAGGCAGGAGATATGGAAAAATTGTCTTGGCATCCTGTCTGTCTCTTTCAAGTGCACCCGAGTGTTACATGCTGCTCAACAGACCTGCTAATCACTGTCTGAGCTACTGCTGGAGAGCTAATTCTACTTAGACCCCTGGAGCTGCAGGTAGGAAAAGGTAACTTTCTAAAAGTTACTTTTCCTTATCATTTATTAAAAAATCATACTTCACCATAAATTTGGATTTTCAATAACTATTAACATTTGTGATTTCATTATTTTTTAGCTTGTCCCTTTTCCCGAGTTAGCAATGTTAGCATTTTAATCTGCACTCTGGTGTTCTACATAGGACAGCTAGGCCTGCTACAATGAAAATAGCATTTTGGGCCTTGTCACTGTAGGGACATGGTAATGGCAATTTTCAATATGTCCTAAGTTCAAATACCATGCATCCAACCTTGTGGGCCACAAGGCCTTACATAGGGGTGACTTACTAATTCTTAAAAGGAAGGTTTTTACCTGTTACAAACCGTTATTTTAAAAGGTTTCATGGCAGATTTTATACTACAGCAATGTATTATTAAAGAGGATTACCAGTGGGTTAAACAACATTTTTGAATGCGTTTGCCAGCCAGTCGTGAGGAAACCGAGACTTGTAAGCCATTAGTTTGGGCGTACTTTTTAATACAGACAATCAGCTCTTTGGAGCCATACCTAACCTGGGTGAATAATATCCAACATCAACATCTTCTATCCAGGTTCAGGATCAACAGATTTTTACCACTGGTAAGTTTTCCTAAAGGCTGGGTGGCAGGTGACCTTTTAGGCCCCTGTGAGTGTGACAGTTTCTCAGGGCAGTCCTTGTTGCATGTCGTTATGTTTTGTAATTTTTACACTCTCCCTAGGAAAAAGTACCTGATTCTGATCTTGAGGGAGGCCAAGTTTACCCAAGTGAGGCCGGCCATGCTTTTCCTTGCTATGGTGGGCAACGTTCATTCATATGTGTGTATGGGGCACTTTTTGACCAGTGTAGTAAAGATGCGAGGTGCCTGGCCATAATGTATCTTGTTTTCACTGGTCCAACTTGTACCTGCGGATAGACTGCCTTGTTTTTTATGCATTGTGTAATGTAATAAGGTATTAGCTGATAGTTTGACTCAACTCCTACTTTTGTTTTTTCTTTTGCACTGAGTGATACGTAAAATGTATGCATTTCCTTTATTGTGTTTTTTTTGCGTTTTATTTAATTTATGGTTATTTATTTGACCAAATAAAGGAAACATTTTCTTGCTACAGCAATCAGGCTACACAAGGTACGCCTGTAGTCATGTTTGCACTGCCACTGTAGTTGATGGGACAATAGATGCTGCAGCTCACAAGTGGCATTTAACTTCCTGGCCCAGGGTGCACTTTTTACTCCACATGCTGGGGACTTACAGGCATGTTATATAAGCCAATCAGGAATAACCAATTTAACCACGGTGAAAGAGAGAACACAGTCACTTTACAACTGGTTAGCAGGGGTAAAGTGCACAGAATTCTAAAGCCAGCAAAAATAGGGCCCAGCAAAAGGTGAAAAATCTGGGGTGACCATGCAGAAAGTCGGATTTGCTGCACTTGTATGTTTTGATATTGTATAGCTGGATATACTTTAATTTCTGTGTGTGTGAATTTGCCCTTGTTTGATTGTTAACTATCGACATAGTCCCCTCTCACACATGTTTTCACACAACATACAGTGTGCCCCCTAGTTAGCACCCTACACTTGCCTAACCTGGCTAAATGTTTACGTCCATAGTCTGGGTATGTCTCTATGGTGAACCTCATAAGCAGAGTGTTTCCTTTGTGCTACAAAAAGGGTAACATTTGTAACATTTTACAAGCATATCTTTCCATAGGGATAAGATAGAAAAATAAAGATTAGGCTCTCTGAACTCAGAATTTTATAACACATCTTTTACTAAAGATGGTTTTTAAATTGTGTGTTTGAAAATGCCACTTTTAGAAAGTAGGCATTTTCTTGTTTAACCATTCTGTGTGCCTGTTTGTGTATTGACTGTCTGGTTTTGGAGTGACAGAGGCTGGGAAGGTGCATTCTCTCAGACAGCCACCGGGGGGGGTTGATGTGTGTCCTGCCATTCCTGAAAGAGTCAGGGCTGGGCTGAATAGACTGGCTGCATTCAGAGTAGGGGGAGGAGTTCTCGCTAGCACCTGAATAGGCCCGGTCTGCATTTAGAGTGGTGGAGGAGATTTCTCTTGCACCTGAATAGGGCCTGTCTACCTTACACAATGCTGTCTCCACCTCCGGCTGGGCAGCTGCACCAGAGAGGACATAACTGGTTTGGACTGGGCTCAGAGATACTTGCACAAAGAGAACAGAGACATTTTGGGGTATAAGTATTAGACCTAAAACCCCTGAACTTTAGACTACTTCTGGAATCAAGAGGAACCTTTGCCAAGGAGAAGAGCTGGAGAAACTGAGGAGAAGAACTGCCCTGCTGTGTGTCTGGGGTTTGCCTGCAATTGCTGTTTCTGCCAAGGAAAGGAGAAGGACTTTGCTTTGTGCTGTGTCCCCTGCTTGAGGAAAGTCTCCAAGGGCTTGAGTAGAGCTTGCCTCCTGTTTTGAAGTCTCAGGAACACAAAGACTTAACCCCCAGCTCCCCTGAACTTCCTTGCTGGGAGTTCTGACCTGCCAGGAGTACCTGTGACTGTGTGGTGCCTCTGTAGGTTGTTTCTGCTGCTGGGAGCTGGAAAGCAACGCAGCAACAAGAAAATCGATGCATCAGACTTCTTGCGACAGTTTTTCCAATGCAACGCCGTGGTTCGAGAAGAATCTCCCCACACCGCCGCGCCTCTGCTGAAACCGACACAGCGCCTGTCGCTGCTGCAAGAATTGATGCATCGAGGGATCGCGGCTGGAGAAATCGACGCAGCGCCGCTCGCCGCCGCCGCATCATTTGCCGACGCATCCCAGATTTCCACGCATCGTCCCTGTGCGGCAAGTTTTCCCTGACGCATTACCCGCGGATCGGAGTCATCTCAGAATCGACGCATCGCTTTCCCCTACAGACCGGACCCGACGCATCGCTCCCCTGTGTACAGCGGAACTGTCGCATTGCATCCACGAAGGTCTCAGGAACGACGCATCTCTTTGTTTTTCGACGCTTCTCATCGCTGCGGCTGTTTGGCTTGGTGAATTTTGTCGCAACAACAGGTACTTTGCAAGAAATCACACATTTATAGTTTTCTATGGGCTCAGTTGCTAAAACCTTTTGAAAGTCATTTTCTTAATGCTTGTATGTTGGATTTTTGTCGTTTTGGTCATGTTAAGTTTAGATAAAGATATTTTATTTTTCTAAACCGGTGTGGTGTCCATTTGTGGTGTCATCATTGTGTTACTGTGAGTGTTGGTACAAATACTTTACACATTGCCTTTGGGATAAGCCTGCCTGCTCGTGCCAAGCTACCAAGGGGGTAAGCAGGGGTTATCAAGAGTGTGTATCCCCCTTACCCTGACTAGAAGCAAGGGTCCCTATTTAGACAAAGGTACCTACCTCTGCCAACTAGAGACCCCCATTTCTAACATGTAGTTTTACTGTTTTTCATGTCCTAGCAGTGAAAACCCTATAAGTGTTTTTTCACTATGGCAAGACTAGCCTCCCACAGACTAACACTGGTTTACCTTATTGCAATTTATTTTAATCGATACATTCAGTTTGAGGGAAGCTACAGAAATACTTCTTTTACTCTGTCCTGTCTTATTTATGCCAGGCACCAGCAAGTGGGTGGGGGTGAGTCCTTGGCTTGCCCTGACCAATAAGGCAAAAGTTCCAGGAGCCAACCATACTCATTTTTGCAGTAGTGTCTGTTTGCCTTACTGCAACCAGTTCCAAAATTCCATGTGTCAGGGCAGTTTCAAGTTGGTGAAAGTCTTCGGCCGGGGGGCACGGGGGTAGTGTCATAAAAAAATCATTAGCGTCTTCCCACATCAAACACTACATCCAGTTTGAAGCCGACACTGTAACTACAACAAACCCAGAAACAGAAATCTGTAAGCCAAAAGCAGGGCCCTCCAGCAAATAGGCAGGGGATATGGAAAAATTGTCTTGGCATCCTGTCTGTCTCTTTCAAGTGCACCCGAGTGTTACATGCTGCTCAACAGACCTGCTAATCACTGTCTGAGCTACTGCTGGAGAGCTAATTCTACTTAGCCCCCTGGAGCTGCAGGTAGGAAAAGGTAACTTTCTAAAAGTTACTTTTCCTTATCATTTATTAAAAAATCATACTTCACCATAAATTTGGATTTTCAATAACTATTAACATTTGTGATTTCATTATTTTTTAGCTAGTCCCTTTTCCCGAGTTAGCAATGTTAGCATTTTAATATGCACTCTGGTGTTCTACATAGGACAGCTAGGCCTGCTATAATGAAAATAGCATTTTGGGCCTTGTCACTGTAGGGACATGGTAATGGCAATTTTCAATATGTTCTAAGTTCAAATGCCATGCATCCAACCTTGTGGGCCACAAGGCCATACATAGGGGTTACTTACTAATTCTTAAAAGGAAGGTTTTTACCTGTTACAAACCGTTATTTTAAAAGGTTTCATGGCAGATTTTATACTTCAGCAATGAATTATTAAAGAGGATTACCAGTGGGTTAAACAACATTTTTGAATGCGTTTGCCAGCCAGTCGTGAGGAAACCGAGACTTGTAAACCATTAGTTTGGGCGTACTTTTTAATACAGACAATCAGCTCTTTGGAGCCATACCTAACCTGGGTGAATAATATCTAACATCAACATCTTCTATCCAGGTTCAGGATCAACGGATTTTTACCACTGGTAAGTTTTCCTAAAGGCTGGGTGGCAGGTGACCTTTTAGGCCCCTGTGAGTGTGTCAGTTTCTCAGGGCAGTCCTTGTTGCATGTCGTTATGTTTTGTAATTTTTACACTCTCCCTAGGAAAAAGTACCTGATTCTGATCTTGAGGGAAGCAAAGTTTACCCAAGTGAGGCCGGCCATGCTTTTCCTTGCTATGGTGGGCTACGTTCATACATATGTGTGTATGGGGCACTTTTTGACCAGTGTAGTAAAGATGCGAGGTGCCTGGCCTTAATGTATCTTGTTTTCACTGGTCCAACTTGTTCCTGCGTATAGACTGTCTTGTTTTTTATGCATTGTGTAATGTAATCAGGTATTAGCTGATAGTTTGACTCAACTCCTACTTTTGTTTTTTCTTTTGCACTGAGTGATACGTAAAATGTATGCATTTGTTTTATTGTGTTTTATATCATTTATGGTTATTTATTTGACCAAATAAAGGAAACATTTTCTTTCTACAGCAATCAGGCTACACAAGGTACGCTTGTAGTCATGTTTGCACTGCCACTGTAGCTGATGGGACAATAGATGCTTCAACTCTCAAGTGGCATTTAACTTCCTGGCCCAGGGTGCACTTTTTACTCCATATGCTAGGGACTTACAGGCACGTTTTTTTTTTTTTTTGCAGAGTTTTATATAGCGCGAACTTGACCCGAATCGGGTATCAGAGCGCTTTACATAGCACCAGTTACGTTACATTAGGACACACATTCATTTTTATTATGCACGGGGAGATTAAGTGACTTGCCCAGAATCACAGGATGTTCAGCGTCATTGCCGAGACTCGAACCCAGTTCCCCAGATTCGAGGTCGGACGCCCTAGCCGTTAGGCCAACTCCTCTCCTGTTATATAAGCCAATCAGGAATAACTAATTTAACCATGGTGAATGAGGGAACACAGTCACTTTACAACTGGTTAGCAGGGGTAAAGTGCACAGAATTCTAAAGCCAGCAAAAATAGGGCCCAGCAAAAGTGAAAAATCTGGGGTAACTATGCAGAAAGTCGGATTTGCTGCACTTGTATGCTCTGATATTGTATAGCTGGATATACTTTAATTTCTGTGTGTGTGAATTTGCCCTTGTTTGATTGTTAACTATCGACATAGTCCCCTCTCACACATGTTTTCACACAACATACAGTGTGCCCCCTAGTTAGCACCCTACACTTGCCTAACCTGGCTAAGTGTTTACGTCCATAGTCTGGGTATGTCTCTATGGTGAACCTCTTAAGCAGAGTGTTTCTGTTCCGTTTTCAGCCATGGCTTGTGGGGTTTGTAAGGGCATTGCAGTGCACTACTTTGAGCGCCAAGGACAACCATGTGGGTGTTGCTTGAATAAGAATTTACCTTGAAAAAACAAAGACAAGAGGTGGTTGGCAAAACAGGAACAGTTAGTTTAATAAAACACTTCAGCCAGGAGTACAACCCACAAAAATGGGTCTGAGAACTGTCTCAAAGTACAATCAATTTGTGTGAGCTTATGTACAGTTTTGGGTACAATAAAAGGACATCCAGCATTCCTTGTTTGGAAGAAGTATGTGGGCCTTCTCTGTGATAGTTATAATTGAAAAATGGGGTTTCTGATAAATGCAGGTGGGCCTCGACCTTGTGTGGACCCAATGTGGGCCAGTGGGTAATGTGTCTAGATTTCCAGGATGAGGGGTGTGTGATCACTGTGTGTACTGTGCGTGCTCTGTCCTTATTGGCTGTGTGTTCCTAACTCTATGTGGCATCTATCTTTATGGTGTTTGGGAATGCGCTCAACCCTCTGGCCATGTGTGCTTTATTGGGGCCAATTTCCCTGGGCCATTGTGGTGTCGCTGCGCTTATCGGATGGATGGACCTGAGTTTCCTGTTTGCGCTTTTGTGGGCCTGGGTTACAGAGACTTCTTGATCACGTATTTTCGAGAGCTCATGACGAGCGAATTTAACAATAGCGGTCTAATTTCATTTGTATATGTTAGTGTACCATCATAAGCATTAGCATTGTTTTTATCAATATCAACATTCCCTCCTCTAGTTGAATTTGCAACTTTCATTATCAAACCCACACTTATGACAGTCACGTGCACAGTCCAGTCATCCACTAGGCAGCCAGGCAAACCAATTCAGATACCATGTCTGCTCAGGGGCACCTCCCTCCTCACGCATGTCTCTTTTTACGCGGTGCAGTGCTTGGATGGCAAGAATCAGTGTCCCATTATCCTGGTAATTACCTGGGATAAACATGCAGCAGGACACACAGATCTTGGTACACCCCCCTCCCTCCATAGCGGTCATTAAGTCAAACACATATCGATGTTGCTTCACCAAGAGGCGGATGGGTCTCAGTTCTTCCTTGATTGCATTAAGGCTGAGCTCAGTACTGGTCATCATCTTGAGAAGTTCCCACCTGGTTATCATTACCCAGTGGGCATTAGCTTTTGATTGTACTGTGAAGAAGGGTATAGACCCCCCTGCATTGATATGAGTGTCAGAAAACAGTCTGAATTTGTACGGATTGTTCTTGTACTGAGCCAAGCCAAATTATTAAGCAGTTATTTTCTCTTGAGCCTTATGCAACTAAGTCATCTTCTTCCCTAGCGGGTGTTGATGCAATTCTGGCAGATCTTCTTCGGGAATGACCAAGGTCAGGGTGTGTATGGTATCGAGGGAGCAGAGGCCACGCCATCCAGGGACCAGCTGAGTGAAAGCGAACTTGCCGCATTGCCAGTAATAATACATCAGCGTGGAGGTGCCCCATTGCATGTCCGAAAAGTGCAGCACTGTACCACAATTCTCATTTGTTTCCAGGGGAATGGTTCCTTTGTCTCTGAAACACAAGGAATACAGTGTAAGTTTCCGTACAATTAAGGGTTGCCTCCTCCACTCTACCCACGTATATTTGTTCACTTTAGTGTCCCATATTTCCCAGGTATCTATCCTGCTATCAACCCTGACCTGTGAGACTCGTTTCCCCTTGCATCATCCAGGTTGATGTCCCTATATTGGAACTCCATGTCTAGGGCCCATTTGATATTAAAGAAGACAGCCCCAGAAATGCTAAGGGCCACTCTGGGGCCACAGATGGAAACAGAAGTGGACATGTTCGTGCATTGGTGTGGTTATTTTGCTGCCTCCAAGAATCTCTTTTCTAGAAAGTCTTGGGGCCAAACAATATCCTCCCCTATGGTGACTCTCCTGCGCATCCTATCTAGCTCTGTTTGAACGTCACTAGGCTCGATGAAAAGATACAATGCTGTGGGATTGGTCTTGTATTGGGTCAGATTCACTACCACTTTGTTGGGTTCTACTCTGTTGGGTTGTATCTTGGCCTTAATCCTACAGAGATATAGGTGGAGAAGGCATTTTGCTCGTTCAGGGGCTACCTCTTGGGACAAGTAAAGCCTATCTGCGCCTACTACATGCGGTATCAGCGAACAGACGTAACATGACCTGGTTGTTTTCTTGGAGCCTAGGCTGATAAGGTATCCCCTATAAAGTAATTCTAGGTCTGGGATAAGGGGGGAAACAATAAATCAAGAGAAAAAACCCACTTGACCTGTATTGCTTTTATTATATCTAATTAGTACTCTATGTTCTGACCTGGGAAACACTATACAATGAACATACTTTGTAAAATAAAGTTTCTTTAAAAACATTTTTTAGACATTCTGTAGTTCAACTTGATATCATCAATAAATGTAACACTTATTTGGCACCAACTATACAAAACAAACAAAAGATTATATTTAGAACCCCCATCCTGCACTAATTCATACATATGACAAACATACTTATCATACAATCCTTACATAACACATCTCAGCATAAACACACATACACGTAATGATAAAACAACGGCAAAGGTGATTCACCTACAACCGTTGAGATGTTGTGGGATGAGATCACTTTAAAAATGGTCAACCCACGTTTCGGTTTGGACATGCTTTGTCAAAGCACCTTCTTCTGGGCCACACTATTTGAGGATACTTCTAAGGATGGCCAGAGGAGAGTAAGCTATAAAAGATATATAGATCGACCAGTCAGAACATGCATGGGATAATCACTTTTTAAATAACCTCACTTCATCTGGGGTGTTTCATAGATGAATCAAGTGCTGCAGAGCAAGTATAATAGAGCAACGACACTGTGCTGTCATGTAGTTCCTATAAATCTATATAGGATCTGCACGTTTAGACAACATAGACTGTGGGATTGGTATCCAGACTGATTCCAGACACCCCCACCGGGTATGTTGGCCTGTATACCAGCTAGCTCACAGTGCCACTATAAACTCCTCTTACCAAGGAGAGAATAGTTCCTGGCAACTATCGAACATGACAACCCTGTCCCATCAGGGATCATGGAAACAGTACAGTACTTTTCGCTCAGTCACTCGTACTCACTTTGTCTCAGAGAGATACACAGAATAAACAGTGGGGACGTTTTCAATAAGCATTTATTGAACCAGCGTCATTCTAGTGTAAAGTAGGTGTGCTGAAACAACCATAAGACAGACACAGATATAAATGATTATAAGCACCAACAAAGTAAATGGATGGTAGATTTCTACCATAGTGCTAAAAACAATGAATATATGCAAGCATATAAATACATGACAATAATAATGCGTACTCCTACAATGCAACCCTAACTAGATGTACCTAAGTGTACCTAGTATGTATGTAGGTGTAGAGCCAAGAATCCCCCTAGGATGAAGCCAACCCCATTACCTGAAGTGAGAGACTGTGGGACCCCGTCTTGGTCTCTAGATGGACACCCGGCGAGGGATATCAGACCACTGCGAGCTGGAGTGTTTGCGTGCAGGAACCGCAGCGTCTCGCGTCAGTGTGTCAGCATGGAAGTCTTTCTCCTCTGCCTGCCCCAGCAAAGATATGGTGTATATATACCCAAAAGGTACCCTCAGCGGTTCTACCTTGCTGTGTCATGTCGGCGGAGAATGACGAAAGGGAGGACCCTTATACATAGTTATTATGCAGAAGATGGTAATCATGCTGTAATTCTGAGAATCCTCATGCACAATTAATGAGGCTTGTTTTCCGGGAAAACCACACAATATTTTACTAACTAGGTAAAAGGTCAATACCAAAAACAGTTATGTAGTACAATGGCAGGGCAAAATGTAGGTGAAAAGTTAGGCGACTACCAAGGCCTATATTGGGGTACATTACAAAACATAACAGTGCCATCACAAACAAGATTGTGCCACTACAAAAAAAGGATAAAAGAATATCAAAGAAGAAAAGCTAGAGAAAATGTAGCACCACTAACATCCACTGTTGTCACCTCTGTGGTACATTCAAAGCCTACTGTGAACCAAGATGCAATATATCTGATATAGCATAAATGAGGTATTATAATTGTATGGAAAACATCCAAAAAGGACAGCACAAAAACAAATCTCAATAAAACATGCACTTCCCAACAAGTAATGCTAATTTCTTGTCTCTGCAGTATGACAATTTCCACCCTCAGACTTCTAAAAAGCTCATTCATGCTAAAGAATTTATCTTTGGAGGAGGAATTCGTATTTATGGTCACAATCATGTATGCCTCCATTGTATATGAACAACATGAGCCAATTGAAAGATTTCCTGTCTTGCCCACCATGCAAAAAAGACAACAATAAAGCCTGGATCAAAACTCACTGGGGAGTAATGCACTTAAATAAAAGGGATATGGTGGTGGAGACAGAAAGAGAGACAGATGTTTACCTATTATTGAAACTTCCCTCCTTACATGGATGCAGTGTCTTTATGTAATATTTTGATGAGTCATCCTGACTCGTGTTGAGTATTTCAGTCTTTACGGGCAGCGATTTTCTGCAGAGTTAAGAAAAGAAGTTCATGAGATATAAAATCTAAACAGCCTTTCAGATGAAGTAACATAACTCATAATGTGCAAATGTACAGTATCCACTCCACCCCATTGATGACAAAGGCGAATGTCAGAGCAAGGCAGGGAACTAAGGCCTGCTAGGAAACCAAGATTGGGATACTGACATCCACATGTGAGCAGACGCTAACGAAAATGGTTTTAAATGAGGAAGTAGGGCAAGTGAAAGAAAATAATGAAACTAAGTTAAGCTAAACTAAAATGTAATAGTTGCCAAAAATAGGGCACACCTGTATGGTTCTAAATGTAAGGATGCATACTGTTCAGGGTCCCAACCGAAGAAACAATACCTGGCATGCACAGTTGCTACCTGTTCGGAGCTTGTAAAATGTGTGTGTCAGAAATAACTGAAAAACAAAAACTAACCTAGACAGACCCATAATAATAAAGGGGCAAACATGGAAGACACCCATTCGGGGCCATAGGCAAGAAAAATGTGCACTGAAAAACACGTGGCAGTGTATAGAGAAGCCCTCCTGCCCTGAGACCGAAGTGAGTCTTAGGGAGAAAAAATGTTGCGGGTGATTACGCTAACTTGCACCCCTACGTACCCAACTAAGTATAGCGTAAGCGATCGATCTTTTATTTACCTAAAGTGGTTGAGGGGAAGAAAACAACTCAAACAGATATTAACAAAGTCAGCATGCCTGAAAAGATCACTGACTCCAAAATGCAGTTTGAATATTTATTATAAGGCCAAAAACAATTGGATGTAAATACATCTCAATAGCAAGGTATAGAGGTACAGAAAAATTAATACAGAGCCAATTTTACGAATATAAGTAATTTGGCCCAAAAGACAGATGATTATAAATTCCAAAATCACAACGCAACACAGAATAGATGCAATATTCAGTTCTCGGCTCATTGAGAGAAATCAAAATCTTTCCCTACACTGCTCTATATGAGGGCTCTTCCTGTCTCTCTTCTATCGTTCCCCAATGGTGTCAGCACGTGTGACTTCCTAAGAAGTACTCACGTCAAATGGGTCGTTTAGCTTAAGGCTATGGAGCTCGCTCTAAAATGCTCCTTCTCCGAAAGCAAGCAGAAGTCTGGTCTCTCTGTCCCTGCGCATCATACAAAAAGATGGAATCCAACTAACATTACATCACTGGTTCTTAAAACTTTCCATTAGACCTCTATGCAGTAGCTGGTTCGCTTTTTAATTAATGGTATCTTCTTCCAGTGGCCTTGGCTTCCAGACAGACCCGATACGCAAGGCATCCTCCCTTCTCGCTTCCAGCTATCTTCAAAGACATTCCGGATCTCTCCTTAACTCTGAAAATAACGATGTGTCTTTTTGCACCTGCAACAGGGTGAGAACATTCGAACTTCGAACACAACAATCATTTAATTATTTATTTCTCGAGAGCAAGGAGAATCACACATTAACTTTGGGCCTATATTTCAGACAACTTAAACTAATCATCAGTACGATATATAAAATAATATTGTCCTGCACATTATGCATGGAGGAATCATAGTACATACACAATTCTACTTAAATGCGTTCACTAGTTCAACATTAAATGATTCAATTAAATGTGTCTTAATAATCAAAAACACGGCAAGCAATACGAATACATGAGAGTGCGTTTAACCCATGAGTATAGTGCACTCATACAAATAGAGTGCTATCCGCGCTCTATCAGTTCCCCCCTCTTATGACTAGTGTCATAACACCAACTTTCTATTCTTCTGTAATTTCTCCTTGTAGAAGAGACCGACCTAAACAGGAGCTGTAGCTTGCCGTCCCTGTCTGAATCGTTCTAACCCCTTAAGGTGCTGGTAATGACAGTCTTGCAGTCTTTCAAGTTGCTGCTCTCGCTTTCTTGAAACAGTCTCCTGATATCGTGCCCTTTGCCATTTGTAAGCCTTGACAGCTCCTAATAGGACAATTATACAAATGACAGCTATTATAATAGGCTTCAAAATATATCCCATTATTCCTTGTCCCAAACTTCCAAACCAACTGCCTATCTTGCCAAAGCCTTTCCACACTTGTTCCCAGAGTCCTTCAGCAGCCAATTCACGTAACTCTTGATGTATATCTGAAATATTATTGATGTATTTCCTTATATCCCGACTGTTGTCAGGAATATAAATGCAGCACTGTTGAACTCTCAATAATTTGCAGACTCCTCCGGCTTTTGATAGCAGCACGTCTAGGGCAAGACGGTTTTGCAAAACCATAGCCCTTATCGAAACCATCTCCCCATCTACGAGTAGTAGAATCTGAGCTGTATTTATGGAGAGCTTATCCACTAATGTTGCCAGCTTTCTAATTTTCAAATCATTCAGAATCACATCCATACTCGGTATCATAGCTCCAAATATATCTCCAATCACTTCTCCCGCACTCGCACCACGTTTCCCTCTTTGAGATCTCTTTCTCTCTAGGGGCCATAAATCATTCACATGGACAATCTTAGGAAATACCACAGCTAAATAGCAGGTTCCGAACCAGTTCTTGGGCAACTTCACATAGGCATTCTTTCCACATACAAAATACACATTGGGCACTACTGCTATTTTATCCAATAATGCCTTTCTGATTGATTCTTCGATCAAGAAGATATGCTCACAATCACTCTCACCCACAAATGTCTTATCATAAGAGGTGGTCGGGTGCCTAATGCACAATTTTCCTTTCTGCTGGAAATCTAATGCTATAGGTCCAAAACTCCCCTTTGCTTTATGATCTAATTCCTCTTTGGTCCATGGGGTAACCTTGTGCTTTGGATCTGGTCAAAATAGTGTCTGTCTATGTCGATCTTCTATCTGATCTATAAATTTCTTTTCAATGTCAGTTAACATGCAGGTCAAATTATGTCTATGGGCATAGGATGTATCTAAAGTAATGGTAGGCACAAAATACTTTGACATTCGCTCTACTTGCTTATAGTAATCATATTTATTCATGTATTTCTGAACGGGAACTTCCGAGAGTACCACATCATAATTAGAGAAATAGTACTCGAAGTGTGCCTTGCTGTAAAACATACTCAATAACATGCTACATGTAATGCCATAAGTCACAGGCAAATGATGATATTGAATGCCTTCCTCTACTGAGGCGGGTAATTGCATGCACACATAACAATCCTTCGCTTCCATGGTATTCACATACTCATACAACAATCGAGCATATGCATTCAAAGTGAAATCACCATTTGACAAATCAACATGTAATCTACGACTGGTTTCCTTAATCATTTCTAGATCCCTCGCGGATGCATCCTCATCTATCTCAGCAAATGGTGTGGTGAGTGTGGCTTGTACCCTATTCTGTCCGTTATCCTGAGATCCAACTAGAGATGTAACAATCACCACAGTGATAACAATTAGCACCACTACAATAAGGGTACCAATGATGCACTTCCGTTTGCGTGTTGATTTTTCGGACACCATGGTTTCTACTGATTGTTCTGAAGCAAACAAAGGGAAAGCACGGTCTCTTTCTGTTTTCTTTGTTTGGACAATGTCTTTTTCACTTTTCTCTTATCTCATACAATTAATGTCCAAGTTCATTCGATTGATACTAAACCTATTGAAGAGATGTAGTCAGCCCTACTCCTCACTCCATCATCTACTGGAAAGTCCCTAACTTTAAATCTTCGTAAACTGGGGTCTAGGTTATCTTCTTTCTAAGGCCTAATATTTTCTCTGATTACACTTCAGGCTTCATCGTTAATGATATTTGATCCAAGTATTTCAAGAACAAATTGCAAAATCTCCGCACGGATTTCTCCTAGTTCTTGCGCAGTAAGCTGTGGGCCAAATGAAGGGAAAACAACCTGATTGAGGATTAGGAAACGCAATCCACTCAGCGTTGGAGGATTTGGAACTTGCAGAGTTAGTTTTCCAAATATCTCTACACCTGGAACCAACAACTGTATTTCAATCGTAAGGGTGTCCCCTTCGTAGCTCACTGTACCAGCTCCCAATCTCCCGGACTTCGCTGGGCTCTGCATTTGCAGCCAGGTACGTCCACTCAGGAGATGCGTATCTTCGAGATGCTATTCTTTCTCTTCTGGAACGTCTCAGACCATCCGGTCTTTCCTCAGTGTCACTTTGTTCTGATTCAGATGTTTCAGGAATCGGAGTGAGGTTTTTCTCAGATGCAAGCCGTATATTCTGCCTTTCTTTTCTTACTGGCCACTTTTCTGCTTTGGCATCTGTTCTCCTCTCTTCCTCTTGATCTGATCTTTCTGCAATAGACAGCTCACCTTGATCTGGGGCACAGATCACTTCTGCAATATCCTCTATTTCAGGATTTGGACTTGGTTCAGGAGCATTCAGCTCTCATCTCTCGTGCTCACTTGGCTGTTCCGTTTCATCCGAAACCCTTACAGCTGGGCTTGTACCTTCGTCGTTGTCTGTATCAGGCTCACACACGCTCCTCGAAACCAGGGAACTCTCGTCTTCCGCAGGTGCTTGAACTCGGCGGGTGTGGGATGCGTGGATCCAATTCGGCAATCCTCCACACTTCACAGCGGTACTTGTGACCAATATCACCTGATAAGGTCCTCGCCAGCGAACATCAAGACAACTCTTCCTTACGTGCTTACGTACGAGCACCCAGTCACCAGGATTAAGATCATGCAGCAGGTCTCTCGAGGTGGATGCAGTCGCAGCCTCGACCTGGTGGGATACAGAAGTAACCACATCAGCCAGTCCTCTACAATAATCCAACACTAAATCATCAGTGATGTTTATTAATGCTGTAGCTGGCACCATAGGCAAACGCATAGCTCTTCCGGTCAAAATTTCATGGGGCGAAAGCCCTGTTCTCCTGTCAGGGGTGCTACGCAGACTCATAAGCACCAGGGGCAACGCATCCGGCCACTTCAATGAAGTGGACGAACACACTTTTGCCACTCTTGACTTGATGGTGCCATTAACCTGCTCTACTAAACCTGAAGCCTCGGGCCTGTAGCTACAATGCAGTCTTTGATCTATATTTAAAGCAGAGCACAATAACTTCATGATTTCACTGTGGAAATGAGTTCCTCTATCTGTCTCCACTGATGTCGGGAAACCGTACCGCGGAAACAGTTCTCTTAATAACAATTTTGCTACTGTGAGACTATCACATCGTCTAGTTGGATATGCTTCCACCCACCGTGAAAAGATACACACCACCACCAAAACATATCGCAACCTTTTGCACCTCGGCATTTCAATAAAGTCTAACTGTATCCTATTGAAAGGACCCCCAGATCTTCCAATGTGACTCATTCCGACCACAGTTCTCTTTCCAACATTCATCTGTTGACAAGTAACACACCTGTGACATACCGTTTCAGCCCACACACAAAAGCGTGGATTAAACCACGTCTGCCTGAACACTCGTACCATAGCATCTCTTCCTAGATGGACTGCTCCATGAATTTGCCTTGCCATTGGGCTCAGTAGGCAATTGGGTAATACTGCTCTCTCATCTGTGGACACCCAAATGCCATCGTCTCTTTTTGTGCAACCTGCTCTGATCCATGAAGTGGCTTCCTCTTCTGGAACTTCATCCTTCAATCGCTTCACCTCATCCCAAGTGTCGGCTATAGCTAACATCATGCTGAGCTCGGTCTCTTCTGTGCTCTCGCCTACATATTCTCCATCTAAAATACAAACATGTTCAGCGCAGAATCGTGCTACTTCATCTGCGTAATTGTTGCCCTTAGTAACAAAGTCTTCTCCCTTTCCATGAGCTGCACATTTCACAACTACTATCTCTTTGGGTTTCTGCAAAGCTTCCAATAGTTGGCGCATATACTCGCCATTGCGTATAGGTGATCCTGCGGACGTTAGAAATCCCCTCTGAGACCATAAGTGCCCAAAATCATGAACCACACCAAATCCGTATTGACTGTCTGTATACACAGTCACTCGGATATCCGCTGCAACGATACAGGCACGTGTCAAAGCGACAATTTTGGCTACCTGAGCAGAGAATACTCTATTTAAACAGGCAGCTTCCACTACTCCCATGATGGTACACACAGCAAACGCTGCTCTCAAATACCCTTCATTGTCTCTTATGCATGAACCATCAACAAAAAGGATCAAATCAGATTGGGGCAAAGGTTCATCGACAATGTCAGGTCTGGGTGTGGTGGATAGGTCAGTGACATCTAGGCAGTCATGCTCTTCACAATCTTCATCTCCTTCCTCCTGCGGAATAGGTAACAATGTAGCAGGGTTCAGAGTGGTACAACGTCTCAGGGTAACATTATCAGCGGCCAATATAACCTGCTCATACTTGGTAAGTCTGTTGTTGGTCAGATATTGTGTTTTCGTTCGAGTCATCAGGAGTTCTACGGAATGGGGCACATAAACAATGAGCGGATAACCCATCACTATGCTTTCACATCTCTCAATGCTGACACCAGTTGCAGCAACGGATTTCAGACATCCGGGCAACGCAGAAGCTACAGGGTCTAATGTAGCAGAGAAGTAGGCTACTGGTCTACGGGCACCCCCATGTGTCTGCACTAGGACTGCTAACGCACATCCCTCCATTTTACAGCAAAAGAGCGAAAACGCTTTGTTATAATCCGGCATTCCAAGAGCTGGAGCACGACAGATACTTTCCTTCAGCTCACGGAAGGCTTTCAAGCACTTGTCATCCCATGGTACCGGATCACTAACATCCTTTCGAGTCAGTTTCAACAGAGGCTTTGCTTGCAAGGAAAAATTTGGGATCCACTGTCGACAATAGCCGACTATTCCCAAAAACATGCGGACTTCTTTTTGTGTTTTCGGAGTTCCCATTTGCAAAATCGCCTCTATGCGATCTGGTGACACCCTTCGTTTTCCTTTCTCTATCCGGTGACCTAAGTACTGAACTTCAGGCAAACAATACTGCAATTTGTTTGGAGACACTTTGTGTCCATTCTCTGCCAAAATGATTCAGCAACCCCACAGTGTCAATCCTGCAAGCGTCCTCAGTCTCTGAAGCGACCAAAAGGTCGTCTATATATTGCCCTAAGACTGAGTTGTGGGCCATCACCAGTCCTTCAAGATTCTTTTTCAGACATTGACTAAAAATGGATGGGCTTTCTGTATACCCCTGAGGGATTCTGTTCCATGTTAATACACGATCGTCCATCCTAAATGCAAATAAATACTGACTTTCTTCATGCAATGGTATAGAGAAAAATGCGTGACACAAATCTATGACCGTAAACCATTCTGCTTTGCATGGTATCTGGAATAGAATAACAGCTGGATTCGGTACCACAGGACAACATGGGATCACAATTTCATTAACCCGACGCAGATCCTGCACTATTCTGTACTTGCCACTTGGCTTTTGCAGTCCCATGATAGGTGAGTTACAGGGACTTCCTCTTATCTCCTTCAGAATGCCTTGGGCAATCATAGTCTCAATCACAGGTCTTATGCCGGCCACAGTTTCAGGAGTCAACTTATACTGTGGCGTTCATGGGAATTCAGCATTGGGTTTAACCTGTATCTTAACTGGCTCAACCCCGCTCATCAGACCCACATCCTCGCCCGTGAAATCCCACACTTTCGGATAGACTGAGTCTCTCAAGTCATGTGGCAATTCTGCTGTTGTGAGCACTACAAACATTTCTGCACACAAACTCATGTTAGCCATTTTGAAATCAGCATCGTCATCATATGTTTGCAATTCTACACCTCTTGGAGTGCATGATATAGTACAATTGAGCTTGCACAGAAGGTCTCGTCCCAAAAGACAGACCGGACTTGAATTGCACACTACAAATTGATGTCTATCCCGGAATGGTCCTATTCTCACGGGTAATTCGTCTGTCAATGGATTGGTCATTTTCTGATTACTAACCCCCACTACTTGAATCGATCGTCCCGAAAGGGTTACATTTGGGACTACTTCGGTTCTCACTGTGAAGCGAGCAGCTGCAGTGTCTAATAAGAAAGTAACAGGATATCCATTCATGTCTGCATCTACAAACGGTCCACTCTGATCTACTTCCCGAATCGCATCTAAAGTGCATTCCTCGTGCACCCCCCTCTGGCTCTCCTGTGAATCTTGATATTTATCAAACCGATCTTGTATTTCAAAATAAGGCATCTGATGGTATAACTGATTCTGCATGGGTATCCTAGGGGGTTGAGGCACTTGCGGCTCATATCCTCCTCCATACATAGACCTGGGTCGTGTCACAGTATTGACAGCCTCGGTCAACTGTCCCTCTCCTTCCATCTGTATCTGATTTGCTGGATTTGATCTACACTCGCGCTTCCAATGCCCGATTTTGTGACAATAATGACAGGCAGTGACCCTTTTCTGTTGAGCTACCCAGTCACTTGTACCTGAATCCATTCCTCTTCCTCTACCCTGACCAGGTTGGGTTATCATCTGTTGTCCCATTCCTCTTCCACCTCCTCTACCTTGACCTCCTTCAAACCCTTGCGTCGTATCAGCATTTCTCAACTGCACCAACATCAACTTATCCTTCAATTTCTTCTGTGTCGATTCCACTTGATCACTACAATACTTAGCATAACGCAGAATCTCATCCACCGATTTATTCTGCCAGCATATCAAATGCTGCTGTATCATCAAGCTAATGTCGGATTTCAGTCCCAAAACAAACTTCGAGACAAACTGTCCCATATCTTTCTGTTCAATTGTATCTAATCCACTATGCTGCTTGAAAGCCAACAACAATCGTCCGTAATAGTCATGTACTGATTCTTTAGAATCTTGGGTGGTGCCATCAATCTTCAACCAATCAACAGTTTGAGGAGCTACCTTCGATTACAACCATGTAATCACTTGCTCGTATTTTCTCATTACATCAGGTGAGGGACCATGAGTCACTGAATCTCTAAGTGGCTCTACAGTAGGTCACTCAATGGCAATCGTACATGCCGCCCACAAATCCGCCGGTACTACGATATCAAACAAGGTGTTCAAATCAATCCACAATACCTTTGAAATCTTTACAAACCTGTCTATTTGCTTGTACCACTCAGCAGGTTTTTCCCTCAGCCGAGGAAAATCATTAGTGAATGCTGCTAAATCACCCCTGCTCCATGGCACATGTACATACCCCCCATTCTGTACCTCCCTAAGGGGGAAATTTCCTGCAGCTCCCGTCCCTCCACCCGGAGGCGGAGTATTCCCTATTCCAGTCTGGAAGCTTTTCTTTTTGGCCCATTTTTCTTTCCATTTATCTAGATCTCTCCATATCCGCATTCCCATCACTAGTTCTCTAATTTGTGCTTTCAATCCACTCGTTCGCTTCTCTTCCAAATCCTTATCTGAGTAATTTAATCTGCAAGAACCCTGTGTCAGCTTAGTCTTAGACAAATCAACCTCATATCTTTGTGCTAAAAGCAACAAGGCATCATAAGCTCGTTTAGCCTTTCTTGTCATGTCCTTTGCTACGAACAATAGTTCGCTCGAGTCATATGTATCAATTTTGATCAGGGGCAGGTTACCTTCAATCACCTCGTCTAGTTCTGCCTTTAATCGTACCACATCTAACATTGGCACCTTTATTGCACTTTTCAATACTTTCTGAATTTCCTCTTTTCGTGTATCTTCCCTGTCACAACTTTGGGTTCTCCTAGGAACTGCACCCTCTTCTGTCTTCGAATCTGGGCTTCTCAGTCTTTCACAACTTCGACTTCTCCAATAGTCACCTGCACAAATCATCTGTGGCCCAAACACTACTTTAGGCGCTTCTTGTCCCTTGCTTATCTCTTCCCTTGGCATCATTGATTCTCTCACTGGTTGAACCCACATTCGAAGGTCAGACCTAGAATTCGCTAGAGCACCTGTCCATCCTCGTTCTGCCCCACTGTCCATCCTGGATGGATCAGCTGTAGCTGGTAGTGGAGTACTAGCTTCTACTGGTATTCGACAGAAACCTGTCCCACTCATTGCGAGGCTCCCTCCAGAAATTGTCTCTTCTCCTTCACTTCTGTGCTGATGACTGTCATCAGTTCTTTCTCTAGGGGTATATATCGAAACCACTGGCCCTATTGTAACTGGTACTGACAAGGCATCTGGCAACTGCATGTTTCCTACAGGTTGTTCTGGATCACTGTTTGAATACCTTCTTCCTCCTGACCCTCCCGGAATGCGTACCATTGTAATCTTGCCTCTTACTACTGCCATTTGTTCCTCTGAACCCAGTTGTCCCACACTTAACAGCTCTTCGGATGGGCGCGACCTCTCTGTCTCTGATTTAGAGTCGCACGGCGGAGGACGTTCCACTAGCAATCTGTCAAGAAAGCTGTCATCTGTATCACTGTCCCCCTCTGTCTTCTTTTTCCCTTCTGCCCCCTCTCCAACTGTAAGAAGTGGGTACAAGCGCTCTCCCTCTATAGTATCTATTCTCCATCTCTTCAACTGAGCATCCCATCTAGCGTCATGATATGCCTTCATTGCCTTTTTCATCCTTCCATGCGAAGCCTCTCTCTTTTTTACTAGAGCTGCTCTCATCCATGCATCTAATGCTTCATATTGTGTGGGTCTAGGGGGAGGTTTCAATGCATTCATCACCCCCCTCAGCTGGGTCAGCACCTCCATACGGAAAGTCCCATATCGAGGGAAAGCCAATTCACCCTCTTTCTCTGTGAGTTTGTGCCAATTCTGAAGCCACACGATAGTATGAAGTCCTACATTCGTTGCCATATAATGTGCCGGTGTGTCCTCTGGCGGGGCTTCTTCCCCTACCCGAGTCACTACCCCTGTGTCACCTCTACACAAATCTCGCAATACCCTAAAACATCTCATTGTTAAATTAATCAATTGCAAACCCCAAATTATGCTGTTTCACTGCTAACGAACTTCAACCAATCCGAGCGCGGCGTTACACCAACCAACCTATCACAGCGCGGCGCACCCTTTCGTCACTTCTCACTCCTTGCAGCGGCTCACCCGCCTTTACAATTTCACCGCAACCGCTCATACACACATTCGTACCACAAGTAACTGTATAACCAAAAGTTATTCAACCAAGTAACTGTTCCTACACGATTACAATAACTTACAGTCACGTAAACAAGTAATTGTCTGTCACTGAAGATCGATAGAACACTCTCACAAGAACATTCAGCCATAGTGACCCCCGACCTGCGCTGGTCACTCAATCGCTATAGTCCACCCCCGGTACCAGAGGCTTTCTACCGCGACCTATTCCTCATTCACACAAAGGTCCCTAACACAAGTGGATTGTTGATAGCGCTTCACCACACCCACATTTAATCAGACAATTACAATACAAACTATCCCGGGATCTTGGACTTCTCTTGAGTCCGCTCACCAAAACTTAAACTAAAAACCACATTCACTCAACATACATCCCAACTCCGCAAGACATCATCCACTTACTCATTGCCGCAATCTAACACCACAATGCCTTTCATACTCACGCCACCACTGTTTCTGCCGCACCATCAACGTCCGCCAGTCTCCGATCTCCTCCGCTCCACTTCAGGGCTCACCGACCTTCCGACCTTCGACCCTACTCCTAAGTACTCCCCTCACATTAGAGGTAAACCACTTTAAAGGTAAACCATCCTCTGCTACCATTTGATTACGCTAACTTGCACCCCTACGTTCCCTACTAAGTATAGCGTAAGCGATCGATCTTTTATTTACCTAAAGTGGTTGAGGGGAAGAAAACAACTCAAACAGATATTAACAAAGTCAGCGTGCCTGAAAAGATCACTGACTCCAAAGTGCAGTTTGAATATTTATTATGAGGCCAAAATCAATTGGATTTAAATACATCTCAATAGCAAGGTATAGAGGTACAGAAAAATTAATACAGAGCCAATTTTACGAATATAAGTAATTCGGCCCAAAAGACAGATGATTATAAATTCCAAAATCACAACGCAACACAGAATAGATGCGATATTCAGTTCTCGGCTCATTGAAAGAAATCAAAATCTTTCCCTACACTGCTCTATATGAGGGCCCTTCCTGTCTCTCTTCTTTCGTTCCCCAATGGTGTCAGCACGTGTGACTTCCTAAGACGTACTCACGTCAAATGGGTCGTTTAGCTTAAGGCTATGGAGCTCTCTCTAAAATGCTCCTTCTTCTCCGAAAGCTAGCAGAAGTCTGGTCTCTCTGTCCCTGCGCATCATACAAAAAGATGGAATCCAACTAACATTACAACACTGGTTCTTAAAACGTTCCATTAGATCTCTATGCAGTAGCTGGTTCGCTTTTTAATTAATGGTATCTGCTTCCAGTGGCCTTGGCTTCCAGACAGACCCGATACGCAAGGCATCCTCCCTTCTCGCTTCCAGCTATCTTCAAAGACATTCCGGATCTCTCCTTAACTCTGAAAATAACGATGTGTCAATTTGCACCTGCAACAGGGTGAGAACATTCGAACTTCGAACACAACAATCATTTAATTATTTATTTCTCGAGAGCAAGGAGAATCACACATTAACTTTGGGCCTATATTTCAGACAACTTAAACTAATCATTAGTACGATATATAAAATAATATTGTCCTGCACATTATGCATGGAGGAATCATAGTACATACACAATTCTACTTAAATGCGTTCACTAGTTCAACATTAAATGATTCAATTAAATGTGTCTTAATAATCAAAAACACGGAAAGCAATACGAATACATGAGAGTGCGTTTAACCCATGAGTATAGTGCACTCATACAAATAGAGTGCTATCCACGCTCTATCACGGGCAATCGGTTCAATCCACAGAAAGAGGTATTTAACGCCGATCAAATGTCCTATACCGTGAGCTTACCTTAGAAATGTTCTGCACGTGGCTCACAAAGTATCAGCGACGCTCTCAGACAAAGAATATGGAGAGAGAGTGACAAGCCACTGCAAGCCGGAATTTATAAAAACTGAGTTTCAGGTTGACAGACACCTGTGTTAGCTTAGCCCTCGACTGGAGCATCTAGAATGGGCATCTCCAGCTAAGTGCAGGAAAAATATGCGCCGTCTTGAAATAATTAACATAAACAAGAAAATGGACCTAAAAATATGGCTGTCGGCTAAAGACACTAAGGAACAAAAACTCCCGCTATGCGTAGTAAATAAAGTCGCCATCTGGAAGTACTAAGCGTGAGGCAACAGAATCATTGTACATAAATACCCAGTACCCTTGGTCTCATATGCAGTGAACAGCGGGACATCATACTGAGCGTAAAATATCCCATGAGTCTAAACCGCCAATATCAGAAAATTGAGGGGCGGAGGGAGAGATAAGGGGGGGGTCCTAATCTTCCGCTATTAGCAAAGCATATGAGCGCTGTTTTTACATACTGAACAATACAGGGAAAACTTGATAATAGAGAAAAGAAACAAAATAAATAAATCCTACAACCGTCTGTAGCAGGAAAATACCGAACATGGTAGGGTACACAGGTCCTTTAAAGGATGAAGGATCCTAGTTCCTTTGCTTAAAGAACAATAATTCCTAAATGATAACCGACAAATAATAAAAAAACTGAGAGAAGGGCGCCTTCTCTAAATAAGAAAATGAAAAAGATCTCTATCTCTCTGCCCTATTGTATTGGCACTAAAAACTGTGTTTCGCTGTTCTAATGCAAAGGTGCTAAAAATTAAAAGAGAACCAGGCAGCAGTATAAATAGTCTAAATCATCTGTATATTCTGGCATAGGGAAAAAGATCAAAAAGTTCTTTTTATTTCCTGCTAAAGCACAAATCTGAAAAGGCTGTTAATCAATATCCAGTTTCACAGGAATCTAAGTAACTTTCTGTATGATTTCTTCATTGAGTACCTCCTTGACTGTATTGAGAGAGAAAATCCAATAAGTTTCCCTTTTTTTACACACCTCAGTCATATTGCGTCCCTGCTCTTGTTTAACTTTTTACAGTGAGAGCCACTTCAGATCATTTTCTGTGTGTTGATGTTCACACTATGCCGAAACATTGGTGACTGTAGTTTCTTTGTCCTGATTGCTTACTTGTGTTCTCCACATCTAACTCTAAATTCCCTACCTGTTTCCCCAGTGTAGCCTAAGCCACACAGTGATATGATAATATAGACAACGTTGTGACTTCTGCAGTTCGTCATGTCTTTCAAATGTCCTGTGCGTCCTTTGTATTCCCATCTTTCTCTCACTAAAGCTGCATTGCACGCATGGCATGTTCCGCATCTGTGGTTCCCTCTAATCAGGTCAGTGTCTACTATGGTTCTTTGTTTGCCCACTGAATTTTGATGCAGTCTGGCATGTACCAGTTTGTCTCTAAGATTTGCATTCTGCCTGTATGCATATATAGGTTTTTCCAAATGCGTGTTCTTAGTTGGTATTGAGGATATTTCAGTTGCGTTCAAAGATCCTTTTCACTTTGAAATTCATGTTGGAATGATTTGTGACGCAAACTAATTTGTCCTCTGTACTTCTTGTTTTCTCTTGTAAGAGGGCTTCCCGGTTGTTATATCTCGCTCTTTTGAAGGCCTGTTTAACTAGGCGTCTATGGTAGCCTCTAAGTACCAGCCTTTTCTTCAGTTCTTCTCTATGTTGTATAAAGGCTTCTGTTGAAGAACAGTTGCGTCTGATCCTAAGAAACCCGACAAAGGGGATAGAATATTTCAGACAACTAGGGTGGAAACTAATATGTTGGAGCACTGTGTTTCGGGCAGTGCGTTTCCTGTAGAAATGTACCTGTAGATGCCCAGATTCCCCAGATATTCATACATCTAGAAACTCTACATTGTCTCTGCTATGTTTTGCTGTAAATTGTAGATTTCTATTGCTTGAATTTAGCCACAAAAGGAATTAGTTGAGATGTTCTTCTTTTCCAGTCCAGATGAAGAAGATGTTGTCTATGAAGCGGGCAACTGTTTCAGATTGTCAAAGAAGGATGCTGCTTCATTAAAGATATATTTTCTTTCATATTCACCCATGTAGGTATACTGGGGGCACAAGAGGCCCCCATGCTAGTCCACTTGATTTGCTGATAGATGTTACCATTAAATTCAAAGAAGTTGTTAAAAAGCAATATTTCTAGACATTCCAAGATGAATGAGTTGGAGCTATCTCCTGGTATTCCTTCCATGAGATTTTTAACTGCTTCAAGCGCCTCTTGTTGAGGAATGTTGGTATATAGTGCTTCAATGTCAAGGGTGACTTGGATCTCTTGACATGGATTAAATGGTTCATTTTCAATTTTAGAAATCAAATCTCATGTAGCTCTGATGTATGAAGCATAGTTTTTTGTCATAGGACAGATAAAAGTATCTACATACTTTGACAGAATTTCTGTGATGGAGTTAATAGAGGAGATGCCCGTTCTAGACGCTCCAGCCGACAGCTAAGCTAACACAGGTGTCAACCTGCAACTCAGTTCTTATATATTCTGGCTTGCAGTGGCTTGTCACTCTCTCCATATTCTTCGACTGAGAGTGTCTCTGCTACTTTGTGAGCCATGTGTAGAACATTTTTAAGGTAAGCTCACAGGATAGGACATTTGGTCGGCGTTAGATACCTCTTTCTGAAGAGTGAACAGATTGCTAACAATATTTTTTCTCCTGAAGACTCACTTCGGTCTCAGGGCAGGAGGGCTTCTCTATACACTGCCACATGTTTATTAATATGGCTCCATCTAGGTTCATTTTTGTTTTTTAGTTATTTCTGACATGCACATTTTACAAGCTCAGAACAGGAAGAGACTGTGCATGCCGGCTATTTTTTCTTTGGTTGGGATACCGAACAGTATGGATCTTCTGTCCATTTAGAAACGTACAGTTGCGCCCTATTTTTGGTAATTATTAAAGTTTAGCTTAACTTAGTTTCATTATTTTCTTTCACTTGCCTTACTTCTTCATTTAAAACTGTTTCCGTCAACGTCTGCTCACACCTGAATGTCAGTATACCCATCATGTATTTCTAGCAGGCCATAGTTCCCTGCCATTCTGTCTCCTTTCAAAGCACCTGGGGCCGCTACATTTGCCTTTGTCATCAATTGGGTGGAGCCGATACCATACTTTTGCATACTACTAGTTATGTTTCTTCATCTGAAAGGCTGTGTAGAATTTATCTCTCATGAACTTCCTTTCTTAGCTCTGCTGAAAATCACTGCCGGTATAGACCGAATTACTCAACAGGAGTGAGGATGACTCATCAAAATATTACATAAAGACATTGCATCCATGTTCGAAGGGAAGTTTCAATAATAGGTAAACATCTGTCTCTCTTTCTGTCTCCAGCACCATATCCCTTCTATTTAAGTGCATTACTCCCCAGTGAGATTTGATTTAGGCTTTATTGTTGTCTTTTTTGCATAGTGGGCAAGACAGGAAATATTTCAGATGGCTCATGTTGTTTGTGTACAATGGAGGCACACATGATTGTGGCCATAAATAAGAATTCATCCTCCAAAGAATCATTCTTTAGCGTGGGGGAGCTTTTAGAAGTCTGAAGGTGGAAGTTGTCACACTGCAGAGACGAGAAATTAGCATGCGTAGTTGGGAAGTGCAAGTTTTATTGGGATTTGGTTTTGTGCTGTCCTTTTTGGATGTTTTCCACACAATAATCAGACCTCATTTATGCTATATCAGATATATGGCATCTTGGTTCAGAGTAGGCCATGAATGTACCACAGAGGTAACAACAGTGGATGTTAGTGGTGCTATCTTTTCTCTAACTTTTCTTCTTTAATATTCTTTTTTCTTTTCTTTGTGGTGACACAATCTTATTTGTGATGGCACGGTGTTGTTCCTCTATTATACGTGGTCTGTAGCACTTGATCTATGGAACACCCCAGATTAACTGAGATTATTTAAAAAGTGATTGTCCCATGTATGTTCTGATTGGTCAATCTTAATATTTTTTATAGATTACCCCCCTCTGGCCACCTTTAGGAGTATCCTCAAATAGTGTGGTCCTGAAGAAGTTGTTTGGACAAAAGCAATTTCTACACCGAAACGTGTGTTGACCATTTTTAAAGTGGTCTCAGCCCACAACATCTCAACGGTTGAAAGAGAAATGCCTTCCCTGTTGTTTTATCGCTATGTGTATGTGTGTTTGTGCTGAGGTGTGGTATGTAAGGAGTGTGTGATAGGTATGTTTGTCGTAAGTATGAATGAGTGCAGGAAGTATTATCTTGTGTTTGTTTTGTATAGTTTGAGCCAACTAAGTGTTACATGTTGATGTAATGATACAACAAATATTGTGATATCAATGAATATATCAAAGTAAGACATTTATTGATGATATCAAGTTGAACTAAAGAATGTCTGAAAAATGTTAAATAAAAAACTTTTTTTTACAAAGTATGTTCATTGTATAGTTTTTCCCAGGTCAGAACATAGAGTACTAATTAGACAAAAAAAGAAGAAATACAGGTCAATTGGGTTTTTTCTCTTGCTTCGCTGTCTTGGTGCCCACTGCTCTCATGTGCTGATACCACATGTTGTGTAATAGGGTACTTTGTATTGCATGTGGAATGTTAGTGTTGGGTTTGGTGTAATTGTAAGTACCGTGGGAGAGGTCCCTAAGCAAGCACAGTGATAGGGGTGATGGGGTAGACTCCATAGCTGGTGCATTGGTGACGAGTGGATGTGGAAACACCCATAGCAAACAAAGAGCATATAGAAGAGCAATAATACATAACTTATGGAGCAGTGCAGATCTCGGAGCTGGATCCAGGGGAATTGCCTTTGATTCTTCGGCAATTGGAAATGTCTTTAGTCAAAATTTTGAGGCAAAAAGAAAGTTCACTCTACAGGTTGTAGTTCTTAATTCGCACATCATAGACCTGCCAGGGTGATGAAGTGGCCACTAAAAGGGTGGTGCACTTAGAAGTTTGATCGCCAACCTGTTAATTAAGAGCTACGTTTGCGTGGTTAGTTTAAAAACGTACATCATTGCATGACACTTCATTTTTCTTCGCGGTTCCTGTGCTTTCTGTTTGAAAATGAAAAATACCGGTATTTGTAAAGCGCAAACAATAACCCCTAAGGGTGTCAAGGCGCTGGGGGCCGTCGGGAAGATTAAGCGAGCTATTACCCTGAGTCACATGGTGCTGGGCTAACCTGCCGCCGGGGATCGAACCGTGAGCCCTGGTGTTCTGGAGTCAGCCACCCTGGCCGCTGCCCCACACCTCTTCCACCTGAAGGGTATACTTTTCACCATTCGGTGGCACCATTTTAATGAGGCACTGGAAGGTGGCCCCAGTCGGTGTATCATATTTTAAAAAGATCATTATGGTAAATAGGACACATTCATTTCTATGGATTTTTTGGCTTTTCATTTTCATGTAATTTCAGGCCTCCCCCCTCTCTGTACTTCACTGGCAATTAAATTAGTGTAGCATTTCGTGAACATGGGGTATTGTTAATCGAGGGTTACAGTGACATCACCAGCCCCTTCCTCCAAGGTGTACCTGAGAGGTGCTATCAGTGCGGTTGGTGTTTTGACCTACAAATTCACGGGGTGATGTAAAACGGAGGTGGTGTTCGCAATCGAGTGCTGCTGTCGATCGCAACGTGCCCTCAGATCACATGTATCTATCTATACCCCTCTAATCCCTGCATGCGGCATGCAATGTGTCCCCCCCGCACCCCCCAGGGGTGCTAGGTATCTTGACTACATCCTTAGTCTCAAAACTTCTTTTTGGGCTAGCTAGCATTGGGCTTCTTTTTATCAGTCTTTTGGGTGCTTCCCTAGATCTCACGTGATTGGTTATCTTACTTTATCATGAAAATGAAGGTGGTCGGAAAGCCATCCTGTGGCCTCCGTGGTGTTCCTTCAGAATGGTGTGTGTAGGGCCTGGTATGTTGGCTGACTGCTAGGCCTGGCAAGGCGGTGGACGCATTCCCAGCTCTAACCTCGTATGGAGCTGTGATGGAAACTTTGTAGACTCCCTTCCTCTCCCTGGGGTGTGGTCTGCCAGCCCGCCCAGGGGGATCAGGAGCATAGTGGGGCCTAGACTTCTGCAGGCACCCTAAGATGGCAGACTCTAGCAAGGATACCCAATTGACAAATAATACAACAGTCCTGACTTCCTGAATGCAAGTAAAAGCTTGAATTCTCTAATATTGTCTCATTGGTCCTTGTTTTGAGTTTTGGTATGGTAAATTTGTGGGGTGTGCATGAGATGGATGGCTCAGTACTGGGAGTTTTGTCTTACTGTATGGTTGAGTTCTGTGTTTGTGTGCAAAGGCATTGCCTCCCCAGACAGCTGCTTCTCCCTGCCGTGGCTGGGCCCTAGTTCCTGTTGGGTAGGGTGCCTTGTCTGTGGCTGCTGTTGCCACGTGCTTGCCCAATTACCTGATCCCTGTAACTGCTCCCTCATCCTATTCCCCCTACCTCGAGGGGTTCCGTGTAGGGGACCCCTGTTACTGTGCCTAAGAATCCTTGCACAACTGCGGAACTCCTTGATAAGGGGGCTATCCTTTTCCTCAGGCAGAACCACTTCACCCCTTTGTCCACTAGGAACCTGTAAGGTGCATTGTTCACAAGTACCATGACTGTTGGATCTTCCTCTGATCGGTCCAGGGTACACGGAAGGGAATGTGTGCCTTGGGACGCTGCTTCGACTTTTGACATGGATTCACGATTCTCACCCCTGGTTAGCTAGGCTGAACATGTAGCTTCATTCTCGTGTCTAGACCTAACAGCTCACTGCTTGGTAGGGGACCCTCTGGTTTCCTTGACTGGTGGGTTGGTATATCCTTAAGGGGGTTTTCTGGCATTGGGGAGAGCACCTTCATACCCACATGTGGTAGGGGAGGTGCGGACACTTTGCTTATCGGTTGTGGGATGAGATTATTGGTCTGTGCCTCTTCGAAAATGGCCCTGAGCTCCAAAAAGGCCTCTCTGCTGTCCTTCTTCTGTCCTGTGTATTTTTTGTGCGAATGTGTGTCTTCATGTTTTTTATTATGTTGGTGTTAAAGTTTCCCTTTTCTGGCCAAGAAAACACGTGTGCCTTATTAGTGTGTGCATGCCATTCATGGGAATACTTGTGAAGTGTTTTTGCATTTGTGGGGAATCTGGTTTGTATGTGTTTTGGTGGTGACTCCATGATGAATTGGGTACTTTTTAAGGTACAAATACACCCTATCTTACCGGTCGTGGGGAACTAATATACATTGTGATTGTTAGTCCTAACTACTACCTACTATGAGCTCAAATACTAACTCAGAATGCCTCAATATGTACAGTTCACAAACACAAACAGAAAATGCATATGAAGGGTTACTACCTAAAAGAAAGTGCAATTTATAATATTTCATGATGAATTGGCCGAAAAACAGCAGACTTTACTGTGGTAAGAGATAGCGATTAGTGGGAGAATAGCAACACCTTCATGCAGCACATTGAGACATTGACAAAACACAATACTCAGACAAAATGCAATTGCATTAAATTACAAGCATCAACATATCTATGATACCACAACAACAAATACCTTGCATCAATTTCAACACTACAACAATAAAAAAACGGACAGAGAAAAAATTATGATCTTTTTCAAAAATACCATAGCGTGCTCCTGCTATCCTGTGTCCAGGGAAAGCCCTGCGCAGTACATGGGACTAAGTGAGCCTGATAGTCTTTCAATATAGGCTCCACACAAAGAAACAAAACAATATTTTTGTGCTGAAAAAAGTGAATAACTTGATGAACCACAGGTCCCTCTTGGCCTAACACAAGCTACGTAAATCAAATGAGAGAGAGAGGAAACAAGGGCATGTGTAAACTAGTTCACTTCCCCTGGTATATGTAATAAATATCAATAGGAACTGGTTTACACTTGAGAAGCTGAGCTGTTCATGTATGGAAAAACCATTTGTTTTATATGAAAACCCTCACCCACCAACCTAGATGGTGGCATGCTTCATCATCGGGTCCCACCCAAGGTGCTAACACAAGCTACACCTGATCTCCCAGATCCAAATATTTCCCTAACGTCTGAATTGCACCCTGTTTCACACCCAGGGGCTTAGCGTACCGTCTGTGTCACGCCCAGCGGTCCAAGTGAACAACACCTCTCACTTCTTTCAGACACCACCAGTGTTTAAGGGACTAGTAGTACTGAGAAAACCCCTTTAGACAAAAAAAATAAGATTGAGGTGCTGGCCCTATGTCACACGCAGAGCACATATGCACCATCTGTGTCATGCCCAGCGGTCCAAGCAGTAACCCTGTATCACACTCAGGGGAAAACGTACCATCTGTATCCCGCCAAGCGGTCCAAGTGGTAATCCTGTATCACACCCAGGGACAAGCGTACCATCTGTGTCACGCCCAGCTGTCCAAGCGACTACCAACATCACCCTTCCTAGCCTGTTGACTATCGAAGAAAGGTGACCTCTGCGGGATCACCTCTGAGGCCGCCTTCCACCTACCATAAAGTGTGGTTAGTATTCCAGATTTTTATAAATGACAGGGCGCTCTGGTAAAATGTTTGTGCTTCTTCCTAGTTTGCCATACGCCAAATGCTAGGGACTAAGGATCAGATGTGGTCTGGGTCTGTTACCCTTCTGACGGCGGCTTCAGATTGAAACTCCGCTGCATATTCAGCAGAACTTTCAATCAATTGCGGTGTCTGCCCACCTTCCTTGCTGCACAGATGTGAATCCATCCGGGCAGGGTCCTTCTCCTTCGGATGCAGTTGGCCTTGAGGTACCAATCTCTCCTATCTGGCTCGCCAAAATGTTGCTCGATTATGAATTTGCCTTGAAAAATCAAAGGCAAGAGGCAGTTGGCAAAACAGGTACAGTTGGTTAAATTAAACACTTGGGCTGGGAGTACAACCCACAGAAACGGGTCTGAGGACTGTCTCAAAGTACAATCAATTCATGCGGGCCTATATACACTTTTGGGTACAATAAAAGTACATCCGGCAATCCTTTTTTGGAAGAAGTATTCGGTCCTTGTCTGTGGAGTCATAAATTAACAAAAGGGGTTTCTGATAACAAATGCAAGTGGGCCTCGACCTTGGATGGAAACAATGTGGGCCAGTGGGTAGTGTCTCCAGATGTCCGGCATGAGGGGTGCGTGATCGCCGCATGTACTGTGTGTGCTGTGTCCTGATTGGTTGTGTGTTCCTAACTCCATGTGGCATCTAACTTTATGGTGTTTGGGAATGTGTGCACCACTCTGGCCATGTGTGCTTCATTGGGGCCTATTTCCCTGTACCTTTGTGGTGTCACTGCGCTTAACTGGGGGATGGACCTGAGCTGAGTTTCCTGTTTGCCAGTTTGTCTGACGGTTACGTGCCACCCCACCTGTGACCTGTCAATCAGTTACTGTGGGCCTGGGTTGCAAAGCCTTCTTGATCATGTATTTTCGAATCAGGGTTGATGGAGAGTTCATGAGGGGCAAATTTGACAATCGCAATGCAATTTTGTTCGTATATGAGTGTACCATCATAAGCATTAGCATTGTTTTTATCAATATCAAAATTAGCGTTTGCATTTGACATGCGTCTACCTGTGATGTAATGTATGTCTCATAGGTTATCTGCATCTCTCACTGGCTGTCTGTTGCATGGGGGTATGCCCATCTTTCCAGAGACAGAGGTAACATGATGTATTTAGCATATGTGCAGTGGAAGGGTTTAATATGGACTTCATTACTTCTATAACCCATGTGGCTGTTCTTTTAATGGGTTGGGGCATGCTGTACTAGTTTCCAAAGCTTGTAAAATCCCATTCCACTCTCCTATCTAATTTCTAAGGCCTCTTCTGTCTAAGGACTATTTTTGTATCCATTTTTGCTACTTAATGAGTATAATTCACATTGTCATCCTTTCATGTCCTCTACTCTTTACTCGCTCCTTCACTTTGCAGCTTAGGTTTTCTTCTGAGTGTTTCATTTCACAGAATTATTTCACTATTTTTTTGGTTAATTGTGGGCAAGTAATACTGCTTTTATATTTCAGGATTCTAGTCCTGACTTTATGTGTTGTTATACCAAAGTAGTAATGTAAATGGCACGGACACGTTATCATGTTTATTACGTTCCGGGTGTTAGAATTTGGATGTGATTGTTATTGCCAAGGAGTTCTAAGTCACAGGTGTAACTCTTATGTCTGTTTAGTCAATTGCACACAATACATTTGCCACATAGAAAATATCCAGTGGCCGGCTAAATATTCCATAATGTGCTTTGGAGCATATTTATTTGATCAGCCTTTGGTATGGGGTGTATTACTTGGTCTCCGCTGCATCTCCGCTTTAATGCAAGTAATGGTCTTTTCATTTGCATGCTCCAGTGTTTGCTTAGCATGTATTGATTTTTTTAAACAAGTTATCGTATTGTTTGGTAGGTTTCTAAAAGCACATCCCTGTTGTTGTTTTGAGCGTGATACTTAGCATTATGGATCACTTTATGTGGGTAATGTCTAGCAGTAAGTGTTTTTTATGTCTAGCTCCTGTTTATCAAGGGGCGTAAGTCTGAGCAGCACCTTCTTAGACATAGGAAATGTTCTCCTGGTAAAATTTCCAGAGAGTCAAAGCTTAGGAGAGCATTGCTATCTGTTGGTTTAGAGAATGCTCTGTATGTTTTTGCCCTCTTTTGCCATAATGGAAGGTCAAGGAATGTGTGTGAGTTGCTCTCTGCTCATAATTATAGCGCATTATAAACATGAATCTTTTTTCATTGGGTCATCTGTAGAATTATTGTATTTCAATTTTGTGCCTTCCTAAATGATGTCAACATTATCTATACAACATCTATACAACATAGCCAAAATTTAATGTGATTTTTGTTGGGGTTGGCGTCATTTTGTTTTTGTTTCAGAGTTCTATATTTAAAAATAGCCATAATCGGAGCACAAGAGCAACCTATGCCATTGCCCTCATCTACAGGTAGCAACCTTCTTAAATCTGGAAGTAATTGTTTGTCAATGCCAGGGTGGCACATTCTTTATTTTTTTTACACATATTTTATTCATTATCAAGTTATGAATACGCACATTACATCTGACTGTGGATACATCTTCATTATAACAATTTCCGTATACAGGAATTCCAATTTTTCTGTTATATGTATATGTCATCAGATTTAGCCATTGCAGTATACTTCTTACACCAGTCTGCATGATGAGATACTTACATACAATTGTCTGGATATACATTTAAGGTAATTAACTTGTATAAGTCTAAGCCCCCCCTCCTTCCACCCACAAAAACACAGCCACCAAAAGAAAAAAAAGGCCGCTACGGTCTGAACGCCTGGTTCGTATAGAACATCCTTATGGGGTGACGGTGTTTGAGCAGAAAAGGTGGGGGGGGGGCATTATGGGGAAGGGGGGAATGGGAAGGAAGTGAGGGGGTCCAGGTTGGGAAGGGACACACCAACAATTCAGCAAACGACGCCCATTTTTTAACATGTTCCTTAACATTTGGTCACAGGCTGAAAACACAAGGGGGGGGGCTCTGACATTCCCTCAGTCTTCTGGATCAGCTGCAGTATTTATTCTGAACTGTTCTACCATTTGGGCCCATTTAGTTGAAATCAGCTTTTTCCTAAGCCCCCTGTACTCCTCGCGCTGCAGCGCCTCTCTCTCGGCAGTAGCCCACTTGAGGACTTCTTCTTTCCACATTCCCTCGTGTGGCGCCGCGCGAGATTTCCAGTGCTGTGTGATTAACCTCTTGAGCAGTATTAAGGAAAGCCCTGTAAAGCGGCGCAGGACTACCGCCTTTTTGGGGAGCGGGGAAAGACCCAGGAGGCAGGCCTCGATAGTAGTTCAAGAGTAGCGCTCAGATATTTGGGTGAGGCCCGGCGTGATTTCAGTCCAAAACCCCTTCAGTGAGGGACAAGCCCACATCATGTGAATGAAGTCAGCATCCAGTCGGCAACACCTAGGGCAGTCTGAGGAAGCAGTCGGGTACATGGTTTGTATCGTCCGTTGCGTTAGGTAAGCCCTGTGCAGGATTAGTAGCTGTACGGATTTAAGTCGGGCATTGCGAGAGACTCGCCTGGGATGTTCTAGGATCTGCGCCCATTCTCTGTCAGTGAATTCTCTGGCTATAGCAGTTTCCCACTTCTGGCGAAGGGACAATAGTGAAGCTCCCAGGTGTCCCCTTAGCCCCTGGTATAACCATCGAACCAGATGGCTTCCGTGGCCCATTATGTGAAGTGACTGCAATAATTGGAAGGTAGGGGGCTACTTCTCGTCCACCAACTAGTGCCGGCGTATAAAATGTGTAATTGCAGGGTGGGTCAAGAACATCGTATCTGGTACAGCATTAACTCGTACAAACTCATCATGGGGCATCAGGTTTCCATCTAAGAATAAGTCACCCACTGTCTCGACTCCAGCCTCTGCCCAACTCCGTAACCTACCAGCTGACAGTATCCCCCCCAAAGTTGGCAGGCCACAAAGTGTAACGTTTGGGGCGTATGGAGTGGGTATTTTGGCATATTTCATTGCCAATTTCCAATAGTGAAGTGCTATTTGGAGAAGGAAGGGGGGTCCCTCACCCGTCCGGTGCAGGGGCATAGCAATGCCTGTAATGATCCAAGTCTTAGCCGCTTGGTAGAGTAACCGAATTCGAACAAGTTATGGCCAGCCAGCCAATATGCCAACCAATGCAACTGCCCGACTATGCAGTATGTCTTAAAATCCGGTGCCCCCATGCCCCCTTCAGTGCTCGGTAGCTGCATTTTGGCAAGGGCTAGTCTATGCCCCAGAGCAATGTCGTTAATAATATGTCAAGAGCCTTGAAGATCCACGCCGGAAGGGCCACAGGAAGGTTCACAAACTGGTACAGGAGCCTAGGTAGCATGACCATCTTAGATACAGCCAGTTGGCCAGCTGTCGTTAGCGGCAGGCTGTTCCAGAACGCCACCTGTGATTTTAGGGAGTTAAGAGTTCAAACCACATTTCCGTCTATTGTATCAGTAGTGGTCCTATAGATATGGATTCCCAGATATTTAAAAGTAATTGGTTCTAGCCTAAATTGTAGCAGACCGAACTGCAGACTGGGCAAATTGTAATTATCGTAAAAGGAGTATGCCACCGACTTTGAGGCGTTGAAATGGAGGCCGGATATTTTTCCAAACTGTGTGAACATTGAGGCTATAGGTTGCATGTCCATATGCAAGTCCTTAAAATAAAATAACATATCGTTGGCATAGAGTGATACAGAGTGAGTTGCTGAGCCGATCGGGATACCATATGGCATCATTGCGCGGCGTAGATGCTGTGCTAGAGGCTCTAAGGCTGGCACAAACAGTAAGGGCAAGAGGGGGCAGCCCTGACGTGTGCCTTGAAAAATGTGAAATGCGGGGGAAATGCTGGATCCTTTTTTTGCTTGTGCCATTGGTCTGGTATAGAGTAACTCAACCCATCGGCAGAATTCTGGAGGGATCCCAAACTTGGCAAGCGCAGCCAGCATATAAGACCAGCTCAGGGTGTCAAATGCTTGGCGAATATCTAATGAAAGACAACCCGCTCGTGGAGTGTGCTCATGAGCTGCATGCAATAGGGCATAGAAACGGCGAATGTTCAGTGAGGTACTACGCTTGGGTATGAAACCACATTGATCTGTGTGTATTAATCCAGGGAGAAGGGGGCGTAGTCTTCTTGCTAAGAGTTTACTGAGAATTTTATATTTTGTGTTGAGAATAGAGAGGGGCCTGTAGGAAGCGAGGCCTGCCGGGGGCTTGTCGGGTTTTAATAAGGAAGTCACTATCGCCGCCCTGGTTGTGGGTGGTAGGGTGCCCTCTTCGAGCGAGGTATTATATAGCTGCAATAACTTGGGGACTAGGTGTGGCGTAAATGTGGAATAGAACTCAACAGGGAGCCCATCTGAGCCTGGTGTTTTGTTGTGATCGAGTCCCTTTATTGCACCACGGATCTCAGCGGAGGTCAGTGGAGCTGCTAAGTCTTTGATACTTGCGTCTGAGACAGTTGGGAGCTTTACGGATTTGATGAATGTAGTGGTTGCTTCTGTCGCATCTTGGGAGCGGGCTTCATAGAGATCTGTGTAATAGTCCTGAAATGCCCTATTGATTTCCACCTGGGTGTAACCAATGTGTGATGTCTATCATGTACGGCCAGGATTGGTGTAGGTGAGGGTTGCGGTCGTATCAGCCGAGCTAATAATGTACTGGACCTGTCTGCTTCTGCGTGTGCGCATAGGGTATATGCATTCAGATCAATTACTCGCAGTCGTTCCAGCAACTCTGCATATTTTATTGTAGCCTCTTGTAGTTTCTCCACTCCCTCTGCACCTGTCTGGGCCGCCACCTCCAGCGCCTGCAATGTCCCTTCCAGCTCTGTGATGTCTCGAGCTACCTCCCGTCTGGCACCCACCAACGTCCCCATAGAAACACCCCGAATCGTCACTTTAAGGGCTTCCCACTCCATGGATCTAGTTGTAGCCGTGCCCTCATTATCCGAAAAGAATGTAGTGATGGCATTTGCTAATGTGCTTCTAAACACTGGGTCCACTAATAGTAAGGGCTGTAAGCGCCAGGTTGGAATTGGCACGGGGATCCGGCCCCAGTTAAACATCAATTCTATTGGATTATGGTCTGAAATGGTCTTTCCTAAGTAAGTGCTCTGTGTAATAGATGGGAATAGGTCCGGTGTGCAAAGGAAGTGGTCCGGTCGGGTATGCAAGTGGTGTGGGTGGGAATAATAGGAGTATTCACGCATACCGTTGTGTTGTAGTCTCCATATATCCAGCAGGTCCCATCCATTTGCCCATCTAGCCAAGTTCTTGGCCTGCACTGTTTCCACTGTTTTCGACAAAGGAGGATGGGAGCGGTCCAACTCTACGTCAAATCCTGCACTAAAATCACCCCCAACACCCATGGATATTTTGTCCAGTCTGAGAGGGCATGTGACAGGCGGGATAGAAAGGCCTCCTGATCTGTATTAGGTGCATAAATGGACCCCAGTACCACCTGTTTACCATCCAGAGCCCCCTGCAATAACACATATCTACCCTGGTCGTTTATTTTGCTCTCATTGAGAGAAAAAGAAACCCCAGCACATAACCAGATCGCTGACCCCTCCATCTTCTCTGCAACTTACAGGTTTCAGAAGATATTAAATGTGTCTCCTGTAAGTAAACTATTTGAGCACGACGACGATGTAATTGAGCCGCAATTCTCTGCCGCTTGAGAATCGAGCCCATCCCCCGTATATTCCAGGAGATGATAGTGTATGATTTAGCTACACATGAGCATCTCGTCGAGAAGGGGGACCAGTCGATGTGCTTGTAATAAAGCTCAAACACTGGTTTAAGTTAAAAGTAAAGGAGGTTTAATAGATCAAAACCCCATCCATCGTAGATCTGAGCCAACTGACACAGTTAGAACCCCACACGCTCCACACTCCAAACTGGAACATGGAACTGAGCCACATCACACTTCTTCCTCTTCACAATTTGAAATATAATTACAGAAGAAATAACATATACATTCCCAAATAAAAATGAAAACAATTTGTAGAGTTTCCAACCTTTCCTCCCCACTAAACAACAAAATAAACTCTATACACAAACTTCCAGATAAGCTAGAATCTTACGAGATCTTATGCCTTTGCGTATGGGCTCCAAAATTTTAAAGCATATCAGAAACCCCCAGTACATATGTAATTAATTTCTCACAAAGTCATTAAGATAACTCGGACTTTTGCAGACTCTAACACTCCTACGTGTAAGCTCACGCTCCAAATGAGAAGAGACCCCGACAGAAGACTCTGTTTCACAAGCACAGTCACTGCTTGGCCGAACATGAACTACACGACTAAGATTCCAAATCCGACCATCATTGGTTTTGACAGCGTTCTTGAACAATTTCACCACACTCTTTACACAAGTGAATTTTGACCAGTTTTGACAGCCTACAGGAGCTTGACCTTGACTTTGTCCCCAACTTTGAACTTAATAACCTTACCAGACCTACGAGTGTCAAGATAAATCTTCCTTTTTTGTTGAAGTGCCAATTCTTTTTCCCTCCATTCACCAATACCATTGTCCTTGATACCTTTATCCAGTATCATCCACCCCGGACACATGATGGTATTAGGAGACCTTCCTTTGAATAACTCAAACAGTGTCTTTCCAGTCGAAGAGTGTGGTGTAAATCTGTAAGCAGAAATACGACTTTGTAACTCCTCCCTCCAATTTAAACAGTTTACTCTTGCCAGTTGAATGCTTTCTTTCAACGTTTTATTCAACCTCTCAATGGCGCCATTAGTCTCGGGATGATAAAGAGAAGTTTTCTTGTGTTCAATTCCACACTTTACCAAGAATTCCTCCATTTCACGTGAACAAAATTGTGGCCCATTGTCTGATAGTAATGAACAGGGAAAACCTCACGCTTGAAAATTGATTCCAAAAACTTAATTACACATTGTGTGGTGATGTCTCTCACAGAACTTACTTCAATCCACCGAGAGTACAAATCCAACAAAACAATCAAATAGGGAGTTTGGTGTTCACCATGAAGAGGACCAACAATATCAATGGCTACTTCATCCCAAGGACACATGGGTAATTTCCTACAAACCATAGGTGGTTGTCTCGTCTTAAGAATTTTATCGCTCAAAGAGCAAGGAACACAATCACGCACCACCCGTTCCACCATGAGATCCAAACCTGGCCACCAAAAATCCTGTCTTATACGTGCTTTGGTTTTGGAAATTCCCAAGTGTCATAAAGCTCAAACACTGGTTTAAGTTAAAAGTAAAGGAGGTTTAATAGATCAAAACCCCATCCATCGTAGACCTGAGCCAACTGACACAGTTAGAACCCGACATGCTCCACTCTCCAAACTGGAACATGGAACTGAGCCACATCACACTTCTTCCTCTTCACAATTTGAAATATCATTTCAGAAGAAATAACATATACATTCCCAAATACAAATGAAAACAATTTGTAGAGTTTCCAACCTTTCCTCCCCACTAAACAACAAAATAAACTCTATACACAAACTTCCAGATAGCTCTGTGTCGTAAGTTCTTTCCTACGTCTTCGTGGATGCAGCTGAGATTTCCGTTGTGATCTTTCAGGGCGCTCGATGTTCAGAGTTTTGGGGAAATTCCTGTCTAGCCAGTCCGACACACTCTCTCGCGTGTCGAAGAAGGAACGTTGGTTGTGAATAACTTTCAACTTGGCCGGGAATAGAAGAGCAAATGTGAGGCCTGCTGCACGGACCCAAGCCTTGACCTCAATAAATGAAAAGCATTTGCGTTGGACTGCCAAGGTGTAATCAGGGAAAATTGAAATTTTCGCATTGTCAAACTGTATCGGGCCCTTGTCACGGGCTGCTTGCAACAAATGATCCCGGTCCCTATAGTTCAAAATCCTGGCCAGGATCCGTCTTGGGTTCGCACCAGGTATGGGCCTCTGCGTGGGGACCCGATGGGCTCGCCCCACCGTGAAAAGCGCAGACAGGCCTGTGGGAGCCACACTGGTTTTGAGCCACTCCTCTATGAATGTTGTTGGGTGTGGGCCCTCAATTCTGAGGTTATTGCGTCGGGTCCTCCCTTCCGCATCATCCACACAGGCCTGTAAGGATTCAATTTGTTGGCGCATGTGTCGTATTTGCTCGTCATGTTCTTTCACCTGTGGTACCATGGTGTCCAGCGTCTGCTCAGAGGACTTAACTTTATCGGCCAGTTTTCTGTGATCATCTTTTAGCAAGTTAAGTTCCGCCGAGATATTGCCCAATTGCTGTGCAATTGCAGATCTGGAGTCCCGAATCTCTTGTAAGATCATGTCCAGTTTATCAGTGGGAGGGTTAGTTTTGGCCCTATCTTCCGCCAGGCGAGAGCGCACAGCTGCGGTTTCTGAGGGCGGCGAGCGAGATCCAGCCCTCCCGGCCCCTACCGCTATTTTTGTCTTTCCTCTACCCATTGTCGCCAGTACCTGGACTGTTGTGTGATGTGGATCGTCACCCCCGTACATGTCTCCAGCACCAAGGGGGGGGTGGGTCCTGCTTCTCGCCTATCCCAGACTCTGTGGCTCAGGTCCTTCAGGCACCCCCACCCCCTGCTTCCACCAACCACTCAGGCAGAGTTCAATTCAACCCTCCGGACCCTACCAGGCCTTGGTTACAATGGAGAAGAGGGTGGAGGTGGAGGGAAAGGCAGGGCCCAGGAGGGCTCCGGAATGGTACCCGTGGGTCCATTCAGTCCTCTCTTGTCTGGTTCCCAGGGGGGGAAGGGGAGACATCAGCTGCACTCACCGCCGGGGCCCTCGTGGACTGAAGGTGTGCTAGTGGCTTCAACCACAGGGGGGGCTCCCGGGCCACCCCAGCCAAAGCTGCCAGGTTTGCAATGTCAAGGACCATGGAATACCCTGCACATTTCAATACCTCCGTCTCCACCGCACCGCAAGGGAGGAGAGGGTGCAGATATAGGGAAGGATCGGGTCCAGAGGGCTCCAAATTGTGTCTCGTGGGGTCCGCTCAGTCCACCCCCATCCAGGAGAACTAGCCAGTCGCACTCACCGTCCTGGTCTTCACGGCCATGACCGTATTATAGGTCCCACATCGCAGGGGGGGCTCCTGGGTTGCCCCAACCAGAGCCTTGCGGGGAGCAGTATCAGGATCTGCGGAGTCCCGGGCACTTTTCGGGACTGCCGTCTCCTCTGCTGTCGGCCGCGGTGTCGTCTCCCGGTAGACGGGGGTTAGGGGGGGAGGCGGTCAGCACCTCCGGATAGTCCGGGGCTTGCGGCGCTCCTCACGGGAGTCATCGTCCTCTGTTGATCAACTAGGCCCGCATCCGGGGCCCTCGCGTGTGCCTACATGCCCAGGAGGATGGCACCAGCCAGGTGAGGGGCCGCAGGCAAGACCCCTGCTCCACTGTTCACGCCCACAGCCGTAGGCCCACCTCGTTGCGGGAGAGATCCATGTCTCCGGCCGTCGACAGCATCGAAACTGGATTGCCCCAACCAAGGCCGTGCGGGGTGCAGTATCAGGATCTGGGGAGTCCAAGGCACTTTGTGGGGCTGCCGCCTCCGCTGCAGTCGGTCGCTGTGTTCGCTCCCGGTAGACGGGGGTCAGAGGGGGAGGCGGTCAGCACTTCCGGATAGTCCGGGGCCTCCGGTGCTCATTTCGGGAGTTGTCGCCTTCTGTTGCTCAGCTAGGTCCACATCCGGGGCCCTCGCATGAATTCACATGCCCAGGAGGATGGCACCAGCCCGGCGAGGGGCCGCAGGCAAGTCTGCTGTCTCACACTTCACTCCCACACCCATAGGCCTGCCTCCGTGCGGGAGAGCTCCGAGTTTTCGGCCGTCGACAGATTCGCCGGGCACCTCTCATCGAGGCCACTCTCAATATGTTCTTGTTTTAGGCGTCATCTGGCATCCCGGCAGGCTTTCAAGATGGCAGGGACAGCGAATGATTGCTCGGATTAGACTCCCCGGGCCCGGAGCACGTCGCTAATGCGACCCCATCTTGGGCTGCTAGCCACGCCCCTCCAGGGTGGCACATTCTTAATGATGAAATTAATGGGTGTATGGTATTGCCACTTAGTGCTATGGAGGAGTTGTTCAATCACCAACGATCAATGGACAATAAGCAACAATTGCATGTCACTGAAATGGTGAACAACTGCCGAACCACGTACATGTGTGCATACATGAGTGATACATTACGAAGTCTCATAGCAGATAATTGTTTTGTAGAAAAAGGGCAGTAACATTGAGAAAGATTTGTTAGATGTAAGGTGATGAAGGTATTCCTCAAAATTACACTGCTAGCACTGCTTCTTTTAGCACATGATGTAGGTTTCCATGTTCCAAAGGTAGCACAATTCTATGTGACCAGCAAACAAGGTTTCCTATTTTCCATAACGTCACATCTACAACTTGCAGTGTCCATTGTTTTCTAGCTTGCTCCTTCTAATCTTGCATATGGCCAATAATATGCACACTGTGTAGATTCCACAAAGTCCAAATATGACACTTTGAATTATCTTAAAACAATAAGCAGCACTCTACCTGTGGCAGCATAATGCCCCAGTTGGCACTCTCTTGCCTCAGCCAGCATACATTACTATTTTCCATAAAGCTACAAGTGTGCACAAGCTGAGGATTCTGTTATGCTCCAGTGAACGCAAAGCATGATATTTACTTGCATCTGGCCCTTGGCTCACTAGGCAGAGAGTCATGAGTGGAGTGAGAGTCTCTGGTGTTGATAGAGTGAAAGAGACGACTCAGTGGCACTATGCAATCCACTGTCCAGTCTTCCTTCATCTTTGTGTGTACATGTTTAGCACAGCTCTGACCCACATGTTTCCACGCACTGTCACTGAGATATGTGTCTGGAGGGTTATGCTGATTAGAGCCACTGTTTAAATTCCTGATGGAAGGTAATCAGATTAGCACTGTCTGAGACAGAGAGGTCACCCATCTGAGTCACATTAAACCCTGGGGCCTTAACCAAATTTGCTGAGAAACTAAGCCTTCTAGAAGGTACATAGACCTGTATTTTCCTTTGTAGAAAATAGCTTTTGCCTGGTTCATTCCTTGGAACTCAACAGAAGATCATGGAGCTAATGTACTTCTCTGTTGCAGCCCATTGTAACCTTTTAGTATTGACATATCATGAGCTTGGAGAAAAGTCTAATCACAGTCTAAACAACACAATGATGGCCTGTATCGTCTGGGAGTCCTCCATATATGTACAAATTATTCAAGGTATTTAGGCGAAAAACACAGTTTTAACTGTGATGGTTGCTTGAGGAGCCAGAGTGAGTGCTTAATGTATACATAAACCCCAAAGTTGTGAAAAAATATAATGAAATCAGCTTATCCATTGATCAGGTGATTTTGCAGTGTGTTTGCATGGTAAACACAGAGCATTTACACCACTGCGGCCTAATGCCAATGGCATCAATAAGAAATGTGTGGTCAAGATGAAAATAAACATTCAAGTTATCTGAACAATTTGTATTCCGTGCAGATGTCTCTGCAATCTCTGCTGGGACAGAACACACAGCACCAGTGGTGCCTCACCCACTGAGTTGATGTTAGGGAGTAAACTCAGGGTAACAAATCCCACATCTTCAAGATAAACTTTATCCTCATTTGCAGCTTGAATTACACCTAGTGATGCAACAAAGAAAGATAAAATAAGGTCATAAAAGTTCACTCTTCTTTCACTCTTCTTTGTCAAGTTGCCCTTTTACTGGTTAGACGTAATCATTAACATCAAGGGTTCAGTCGTCACCTGCATTACTGGATGACATTGTCCTCACCTGGTAGTCATTAAGTTCTGACCCCCTAGGGGTGTGGTCTCGCCGTGCTGCAAGATGGCCCCATTGTAGGCAAGCTCTGCCGGCCAAGCTCAAAATCCTGAATAATCCACACGATATGGGACCCATCCGGCTGCGGTGCTGAGGGCACGGCACTCCGTGTGCATTGAAGAGATTACGGATACAACGGCTGCCCCATCTCACCATTGAGCCTGGCAATTGCCCGCCGAAGATCGCTGGGCTGTGGCCGCGGCCTACCTGGTGCCGTGGCAAACTAGTGGAGACAGATAACTGAACCCCCAATCTGGGCGGGGGAAGGCCCCGCTGTGACTGGGCTATTGTCCGGGGGCTTCCCTGGATGTGCTGGACTGCCTCACCGAGCACCTGCGATAAGAGGCGGGTCCGTGCCACGAGAGGGAGAGGTGCTGCAGACGCGGCCCCGGGGTGCACGCCAGCCTCCCTGCCCACAGCGCTATCGACGCCGCATCGTCTGCCCTGCACAGCCTCCCCTGGGGGGACACCAACAAACCTTGCATCCCTGTTCCTCTGGGACGCCAGGTGGCAGTCTCAGTGAGGTGCCTGGGCTGGACCGCTCGCCACGGCCTGCGGCCTTGCCTCACCTCCGCTAGCTTCTGCAATTTCTACACACCTGCGTGGAGAGGGCCCCATCTTGGCGCTGTGCCTGGGATGTGCCTGACAGGGATCGCTGGGCTGCGACCAACCTGGCTGTGACCCACCTGGTGCTGTGCTGGTAGTGTGGTGACCCAGTTGAATCAGACAACAACAGCCGCATCAGGGTGGAGGGAGAGCCCAGCTGCGGCCGGGCCCTTGTCCGGACCAACTCCCCTGGATGCGCTGGTGCCGCGGCAGACACAGCCCTGGGGTGTGCGCCAATGCCCCGCTAGCAACGCAATTGGTGCTGTACCGCTCACCCTGCACAGCTCCCCCTTGGGGGGACATCAACACACTTTGCGTCCGCGGGCCCTTGGGGGTGCCCGGTAGCGGTCTTGGCGGGGTGCCTGAGCTGGACGGCTCACCGCGGCCTGCAGCCTTGCCTCACCTCTGCCGTCATCAGCCTTTTCTACACGCCCACGTGGGAAGGGCTGCTCCCTCCCCCTTACACTTGTGTAGCCCATTGCTATTTGCAGCTCACAGCTGGGAAGCTGCAGATTGAGGTCCCCGCGGTGGGGGTCCAGCGCCTTGCCTTCCGGGGGTTTGGGCCACCGCGTGGACTGCATGGCAGCGCGGGGCGCCGCTGGCCCCTAAGACCTGGGGGAAGATGACGAACTTCAAAAACATAAGCTCACAAAGCTGCAGACTGGACTAAGCTGAGCCTAGGTCCTACTGGGCATCGCCATCGTCAAATTTGAAGTTGCACTTAGCCCCTGCGCGGCCCCATACAAACCAGCGACAGGGCACTGTCCTAGGAAGCTTGCTTTCTCTAAAAACCACACAGCCACCCTCTTCTCAACTCTCCCCGGATTCTGGCTAGAGTGCAGAGCTGCCAAATCCTACCCATCCGCAGCTATGGGGAAGCCAGAGGGCTGCCAATCCAAGCTCTCCTTCGAGAGGAAACGCTGTGCCAGACAAGCGGATCCTGAGGCTGAAAAAAGCGTTGCCTCTTAACCCTCAGAAGATGGTGATGATCAGAAACTGGACCTAAAAGAAATCCTGTTGGAAGTAAAGTCAAGTTTAAAGAACATTGATGCCAAACTAGACATACCTACCTCTCACCTCGACAAGATGAAAAACAGAGTAGACGCCCATGACTCTCGACTTGACCATATGGAGTCTCGAGTATCCGAAGCAGAATACAACCAAGCTGCTACCTGTGAACACCTCCTGCGTATGGACAAGTGCTTAACCTTATCAAACAGAAAAATGAGGACCTCGAGGCTCGATCAAGGCGTAACAACATCTGAGTCGTGGGAGTGCCGGAATCTGCATCAATCTCGAAAATGGAGGATTTTGTGGAATCTTTGCTACGTGACCTCTTTGGGGCGTACCTATCTTCAGTCTTTATTGTTGAGAGGGCACACAGGTCGCTGGGGCCTCGACCACCTCCGGGAGCTCCACCTCGTCCGATATTGGCTCGTCTGTTGAACTACAAAGACTGCGACACAGTACTCAGGTTGGCTAGGGAGTGGGGCAAAATCCAATAGAAATGTGACAATATATCATTTTATCCTGATTTCACCATGGCGGTGCAGACGACCCGTCGGGACTTCCAACCAGCCAAACGCCTGTTGCAACAAGCCAACATAAAATATGCCATGTTGTACCCTGCCAAGCTCAGAGTGTCGCATGACGGTAAAACGCACCACATCACTGACCCGAAACAAGCCCTCAAGTTCGCAAAGCAACAAGTCAGGTTGCACCGCTCCCAGGAGGCCTCGGCTCGATCTTTGACGGAAGCACTATTTAGTGACCATGATTAGCCCCAGTCCACTCTTCTTTCCTCCTCCCTTCACGGACTAAAAAGTTGCCTTGTTGTGCCGGAATGGACTCTCCTAAGACTATTAAACTCTTCGTTTTTCAAATATGCTGTTCTTCTGTCCTGTCACGGAGTGCCACCATAGCACCATGTTAATGCTCTATCTGAATACTCCTGCCTGGGACTTGCACGCTGCGCCGCAGGCGCTCCTCTGTGGCTGAGGGTCCCACTTACCCTGGCTTATGCTCGGCCACCCAGCCTTTCTGGAGGGTAGTGAGCTTGGAGATCCCACTGCCCCAAGGGATAAATCCCCGTTGTTATGTTGTGGGTTAAGGTGTCACAACCTAATTGGCGGGTTGGTGTGGGTGGGAGGTGGGACAGGGAGTGGAAGATTGTTGCAGGAAAGTTAAATGAGTACTGTTTATTGCATAAAAATGTTGTTGGCTTATTGGCATACGCACATACCACTTCCACTATTGCACACGCAAGCAGGGACACGGCATATACCATCACATACTCAATACGGAATCCCCCTTGGGGGGCCGCCATCGCTCCCCAATATAAGGATGAATAGGGCAGCTATGGTTAAACTCATCACATGGAACATAAGGGGTCTAAACGATGGCAGGAAGGTCCGTCTAGTTCATGCTTACCTGAATAGACGCAAAGTCAACATCTGCCTGCTTCAAGAGACTCACCTAGTCAGTAACACCCTGCCTACCTCCCTCACCAGGGACTGGGGACTACCCTATTCGTCCACATACTCCAACTATGCGAGAGGGATCTGCATCCTCATTCGTAGGGGCCTAGCCTGGACCACCACCGATTGCACTTGCGACACTGCAGGTCGATATATATCATATTGATGGGCACACTATACAATCATCCTATAACCCTTGCTACCATCTATGGTTCCAATGTGGACAACCCTGATTTCTTTGCCAGTGTTGGGCACGTGATCGCTGGTGCTGGCCCTCAGACAATACTCTGGTGTTACAACTTCAATGTTCCGCTAGTCGACGCACTGGACAGAGCTGGTGGTTCCAGACGATCCCACCCCCAAGCCGCCTCGACTCTTACCACGATAATTACGGACAATCACCTTACGGACGTCTGGCGGGACGCACACTGCAACACGCGCAAAGGCACATGTATTTCACTGCAACACGGGGCATGGTCCAGAATTGACTATTGGCTGGCAACTAGAGACATGTTGCCCTGGCAGACAGCAGCTACCCACTTGCGCACACTCCACGGGCAACTGGTCCTTCAGCCCCCCCACGTGCTCCCCAACATATTCTCGTGGAGGTTACCCCAGGGCGCTCTCAGGGACTCGGTTTTTAGAGAGGAAATACGTGCAGTTATTCTTGAGTACTTCGAACACAATACCGCTTCGGTCGACTCTCCAGCCATGCTCTGGGACGCTTTCAAAGTGGTCATAAGCGGCTCGTGTATAGCTAAGCAACACGGTATCCTTAAATCTATCCGTGGGAAGATCTCAAAGCTCGAGGCTTACATCTCCGCACTTGAAACCCTTTTTTACTGTTCAAATGACCCAGGCACTCTGCCCAGCATACGCGAAAAGATGTCGCGTTCCAAGAGGAGGCGCAGAGAGAAACGCTCTTCCTGGGAAAAGAAACCCAGGCTCACAAATATGGCAAGGCGGACCACCCTGGCAAAACGCTGGCCAAACTGCTCCGAAACCTAGTGCCTCATCCTACATCTCTAACCTTTTTGACTCTGAAGGCTGGAATTGCTCCTCTACCCTACAACTTCTACAAATCATGGTCGATTTCTTCGCCCATCTCTACTCTACTTCCCAGATGGCAGCACCTCCAGACCTTCAGGCTTATTTCGACGCCCTCGAATTAGTATGGCTATCAGATGCACAGCGGGAGTTCTTGGACTCCCCCATCACTACAGAAGAAATGCAACATGCAATAGCCAGTCTCCCCCCCAGATAGAGCCCCCGGTCTGGATGAGCTATCGGCCGCTTTCTACAAGGAATATTCTTCAATTTTAATTCCCAAACTCCTGGATGTCTATCAAGGCACCCTAAAGGTGGGCTCTCTCCCTCCAATGATGCGGGAGGCTGTCATCTTCACGCTCCTTAAACCTGACAAACCAGCTAACCAATGCGACTCTTATCACCCCCTGCCGCTCATTAACATAGACAATAAAATATTTGCCAAGGTATTGGCGAATCGGTTGCAACTTTTGCTCCCAGTAATGATCAGACCGGACCAATCCGGTTTTATACCGGGTAGATCCACAGCCCATAACCTCAGAACCATGTTTGCAGTCATGCACTACTTGCACCCCGGCAGTGGCCGCCCTGCTCGATGCCACAAAAGCTTTTGATACACTGGAATGGGAATACCTGGTCCCGCTGCTGCGCCGATTGGGCCTTGGCCCCAACTTGTTTGCACAGATTCGTCTTCTCTACACCCAGCCCACCGCCCGAGTGCGTCTCAATGGGCAACTATCAGACCCTTTCCCGGTCAGTAGGGGCATGCGACAAGGATGGCCGCTTCCCCTCTAATTTTCGTCATCGCGATGGAGCCCCTGGCAGCACGAATCCATCAACATCACGTGAACCGAGGGCTAGGCTTCAGAACCCATGGCCTTGAATGTGGACGATATTACTCTTTATGTTATTCGCTCCAAGACCAACCTTTCCCCACTTATCCGCGAAATCATACGCTTCGGGGGCTTGTCCGGAGTTCAGATTAACTGGGCTAAATCCATGTTATTCCCTTTAACGGACCCCGCGGCTCCTTTCCCCATGGACTATCCTCTCCAGTGGGCCAGCGGCCCGGTTAAATACCTTGGCATCCTTGTGAGCAGAAATGTTGAGTAACTTTGGCATGCCAACTTTGGTAAAGCCATGGCTGGAAGACTGAGTTCCACTGTGGTGCTGCCTAAATTCCTCTATCTTTTCATGAATATCCCCATCCCACTAACACAAGCCTTTTTTAAACGCCTCCGCTCGAACCTCATCACGCTGGTCTGGGTGGGCCAACAGCCACACGTAAAATACGAACTACTAACGCTGCCACAATCACAGGGAGGGATGAGTGCACCAAACTTACAGCTATATGCGTTGTGTGCCCAGGCACACTTTTTACACTACTGGACTCACCCCACACCCTTTTAACCACATGTTGCGGTAGACACTGATCAAGTTTCCCCTTGGCCATTATCTACAGCCTTGTTCCGCCCATACAAACCGCCTGCCTCAGAGATAGACACTTCACAATGCATGCGCTGGGCCTGGATCGGGATGGCACGACGTGCAGGAATCTTACACCTTTATGCCCCATCCGTTCCAGTGGCAAGGCATCCCCTGCTATCCCCTCTACACGACAGAGGCGCAAGCGCTCGTGCCAGCAAGGTAAGTCTTCATACCTTTGCTGACCTCTACCCAGACAATCATTTCCTTGCCCCTTCAACACAGGCCCCCGCTACGTGTACCCCCCAGATGCCTTTTTGTATTACCTTTTGCATGCGACATGTAGGGCGCTCTATGACACTTTCCCAGCACCCCCAAAAACACTCACAGGATTAGACTATATATACACGACGCCCTCACCCCGTAAGCTTATAACATCCCTATATAATCACATGCAGTGAGCAGCACCGGCGGCGACCACGCCAATCCAGGTTTCTTGGGGAAGCGATCTCGCCTCCCCCCTTACAGACGCTCAATGGGCCTTCTGCTGTGGTCAACTTGAGATGCTATCTCCTAACTACAGGCTGTGACTTATTCATTTTAAATTTCTGCACCGCATATACCGAACCCCTGCACAAATACACTGAATGGAGCTGTCCCTAGACTCCCACTGCCGACGTTGTCATTCATCACTGGCGGACTTTTTCCACCTTGCCTGGCAATGTCCCACGATTGCCTCCTACTGGGCAGAGATTTGCGGCACAATAGGGAAGGTCGTGAATGTTCTGGTGCCCCGTCTCCACTGCTGGGGCTACTGGGATATGTGGAAGATAGACCCCGTGAATCCCGTAAACTGACTGCTTTACTGCTCATACTTGAAAAGCGCAGAATTGCAATGAACTGGGGTGGAACACGGGCACCACAAGCCCAAGATTGGATCTCAGACATCATATATTGTCATGAACAATTATCCAAATATTGGGACTTGATGCCCCCGAAGTCCCGCCCCCGGGACATCTGGGAACCCTTCACTGCCTACCTTCGCCAAACGGACAACCCGCCCATCGGCCTAGATAGTAACAATGAGGAGGGTCCACTCCATATAATACCTTCCAATGCGAGTCCAGCGGGGCATGTCGATTGTCTATGATACTGTACCATACTGACTTGTGTGTATTGTGCGGTTGAACTTGGGGGAGAAGGGGGGGGAGGCGGCCCCACAGAGGTTTAGATGCTGCATACAATTGTGTCATGTTTGCAACTGTATGCCTGTTGTAGGTGCACTGCTTAACTTGCAATTCTTTAGTTCCATGCCTGTACAATGCAAACCGTTCATAAATAAAGGTTAAAAAAAAAAAAGTTCTGACCCCTAAATTGTGAACACCGTGATTCGCCTCCAGTTGAAGAAAATCTGATCATTGCACAGTCTCAGAAGAATACGTTTAAGACGAGGCCTGTGATGCGGAGGTCATCTGAGCTCAATATGAATTTGTGGATCAGACTCCCATGTTACCACAAATCATTTCTGCCACTTTTTACTTCTCCTCACTCTTATCTCTCTTCATCCACTATTCCATTTTCCTTTCTTTCTGGCCCTTCAATTACATCTCCATTGTCCTGGTAGAAACATAAAGCCTTTAGCCCGACTGTTCACTGTCATGGTTTGAAGTTAGTTTATGTTGAGAGAGAATGTAGTATCCCAACTGATGCTTAACCTGGGCGATGCTTACAGAGTGTAGTTTTGTGCTTCCCCTTATCTTGAGAAAAGTTGTATGGGTGGAGGAAGAGAGGGGCAATGTAGAGGCATGTATACACGAGCAAGGACAAACCTGAAAGATGTCCTCTCTGGGAACAAGTACTGCATTTGAATCACTGTTTGTGAATCAACACTGCTGACCAGCCATTGATATCCTGTGGTATTTTGAGACAACATGAGCAAAAGGGATTTTGATAAATATAGCTCAAAGCCCAGAGTAGTATCTGGAGACATCCTCCCTACAAATTTGCCTTACACTTATGTAAAATTGGTATATCATTATGCATGCCATTTTCAGTGTCTAAATATCCTCAGTCTTCTTGGCACTGTTGTGGTAGACTACTGAATTTCTTTTTGTTGATTTAAACTGAGTGTTTTTAATCTAGGCTTTTGAAAATTATTTGATCAGAACTGAGGAAAACTTTGTAATAAGAATGTTTGATACGATAGGTTGTTTGTTTTTGTGTTACATGTGTGTTTGTCACTATTGTGTAATGAATTGTTGGTGTATTTTGCATGGTGCTGTAGGGTTCTATCCCCCCAAAAATATGATATAATAATATAAAACACTTAACAGTTTCTTCTGTAATAGTAACAACATTTTAATTTTTTCAATTGACATCATGAATTTAGAAGGGCTGACATGCAAGGCTGACCTCTAGTATGGAAAAACGCTTTTGCATACAACATGTGCAAGTTAAATATAATGTCACAGGAACAATATACATTTATTGACCTTTATTTCAGCAAGTCTGTGATATACAGTTTTGTTATTGTGACCTTAACCCTGCCCCTTTCAATAAACAAAGGCCCTGCCTAGTATGCATTACCTGGTCAAGAAAAGGGCAATTTCCATTCATCTAGGGCCATATGTATCAAAAAGGGAATTGCGATTCCCAAATAGCGATTTTTACCGAATCGCTATTTGAGAATCGCAAAACGAGATGTAATAAAAAATTCGCACATATTTAGCGATTCGGTAATAATCGCAATTGCAAATACCGATTTCCAAAATAGCGATTTCTAATCGCAAATTTGCGAATCTGCTATTCAGGAGCAGATTGATGACATCACAACCAGGAAGTGTGACTGCTCATGCGGTTTCTGATTGCCTGAGGCTGTGTCAGAGGCTGGGAGCAGGAGCACACCACTCTGAACTTCACCTCTAGTGCAAAGTCATCATCCAAAACACCATGGATACACACGAAAAGGAAAAGGAGGCTGCTGGAAGGAAAAGGAAACAAAAATTTAGTGAGAAAGAACTTGAGGTCCTCATTGAGGAGATGGTGAAGAGCCATGAACTGCTTTTTGGCAAGAAATCTCTGCACATCCCAGAGTCTGAGAAGCGTAAAATCTGGCTGGACATACAGGCTAAGGTAAATGCCATTGGTGTTACACAGCGCTCCATTGGTGACCTACGCAAGCGCTGGTATGACATGCGCTCAAGGGCTAAGGACAAGGTTGCCAACAGGCTTGCGGAGGCTAAGAAAACTGGTGGAGGTCCATCTACTGAGCCTGCATCCACATCCCTTGAGGATTTGGTGGAGTCCACCCTACAGCCGGAAAGCATCAGTGGGGTTGCAGATATTGACAGCTCAGCCACGCCCAACACCAGACAAGGTAAGATGCATGCTAAATCAGCCCTGACACATTACCCACAAAAGAACACACTCAGGAATGCCTCAAATGTGAAGTAACAATGCTACTCCATTCCACAATTTCCTGGCCACCCAGCAATGCATCATGGGAGATGTAGTCACACACATAACACAGTTGAGCAATGACACACAGCAATGTATCTGCAGTTGACACACAACAGTAAAACCAAAATGAAACACAGCAGTTAGGTACACCAACTGCTTACAAGTTTATTTAGTGAACAATAGAAAGCAGGACACACAATAAGTAGTGCTCTTGTATTTACAGGTGAACCTGCGACACAGGGTGACGACACAGAACCTGATGAGGCACCACTGCAACAGGACCAGGCAGGGGGAGAGGAGACAGAGCAGACAACACAGCCAACACCTGCGCAAAAACAATGCCGTTACACTGTGCCTCCACTCCCAGAGTTGGAGGGAGAACTGGAAGGCATACAGGATGAGCCACATCCAGAGCAAGAAGAGCAGGCACGGCAGGAATATGAGCAGCCTCCTATGCACCGTAGGGACGGCAGTTGCAGGAAACGCAGGCCAAGGGCACAAAACACCACAGACTTAGGAGATGATTCTTCCACATTTTCTGGCCTGGAGGGCACAATGGTCAAGGTTCAGCGTCTGCAAGCAAAAAGCATGCGGTCAATGAACAGGCAGCTGGTGTCTGTCAAACACAATCTCACAGACATAAAGGAGGGCATCAGAGAGCTAAATCACACAGTTGAGGAGGTCAATAAGGCATGTGCAGACAGCATTAAGGAAATGACTTGAGCCATCAAAGAGCTCTGTGCCACAATGCAGAGGGACCATGCATCCAGACGCAGGGAAAAACAACATCTATTCACCCGTCTGGATCATTACAGTAAGGCAGTCAACCGTTTGTGCAATGCCACATCTGTACTTTCAAGACACACAGTGCCGATGCAGATTGAAATGGCACACTGCAGCCTGGATGTTGCCAAAGGGTTGGTGCAGGTCACCAATGAAGTTGACCAGCTACAGACAGCAAACATAGCTGGCACAGGTCTTCTGGGGGCAGGGGACAGTGAGGAGTTCTCCAGCCGCAGTAGCATTACCCCACCAATGACAGAACCCAGACGTCGTAGTGTGAGGCAGGGAACAGCATCAGATGCCTCATCAAAGGAGGGCAGTCAGAACACTGAGCGTGCAACTGCAGTCCGTGGACGGAAGAAATAGACAGTATTGCCACAGCTGAATGCTAATGGGTGAAGTAACCCATGGCATACGTACATTTGTCATTCCATTACTCATGTCCTGTTTACATGACATGTGAAACAGCATGAGCCACACATTACTTGTGATTTGTAGGCTGTGTGAATGCAATTTACCTGGCGTTAAGGTATATTAAAGCACAGTAATTCTACAGTCATGATTTGCTTTGTGTCATCATTACTCACCTAGAAATAGTTGCGTGTTATTTCATCACGTCTCTGTCTGCCATCTGCTGCCCCTACACCACCTGCTGGTCTGAGACGTGAACCTGGTACCTCATCCTCATCTGATTCTGTATCTGTGAGTTCCACTGGTATGCCTTTTGTTGTTGCAACGTTGTGCAGCATGGCACAAGTAGCCACGATCTTGCAGCAGGTCTCTAGCCCATACTGCAGTGCTCCTTCACTTTTGTGCAGGCAGCGGAACCTGCTCTTCAGTATTCCAAATGTCCGCTCGATGACACTGCGCATTGACTTATGTGCGCAATTGTATCTTCTCTCACTCTGATTTGCCGGATTGAGGTACGGTGTGAGGATGAATGAGCGCACAGCATATGCACTGTCACCTACAGGTTGAAAGACATACGGTTAATCACTGTCCTATTTCTACAGCTCTAAAGAGTATATCAGAGTGATTGACATGCATTTACCTAGCAGGTATCCTTCGCCAAATTCTCCCCCAGTGAGATGTGTGTATATTCCACTGTGTCTAAAAATGAAGGAATCGTGTGTACTGCCAGGATATTTGGCCACTATATCAGTTATGATGTTTTTGCGTTACATATGACCTGTATGTTTAGTGAATGGAATGATTTCCGGTTCCGGAATACGTACTCATTATCTGAGGGGGGGGGAGAGGGCTACGTGTGTCCCATCAATGCAACCAATTACATGGGGAAACTGGGCTATCTAGTAGAAATCCAGTTTGGTCTGCTGCAATGCCTGTTGTGTGTTGGGGAATCTGAGGTAATGGTGCATCCTCTGTACCACTGCATCCAAGAATGCATGGAAGAAGCGCGACAGGCAACTCTGGGACGCCCCTCCTGCTGTAGCTACCACCCCCTGGAAGCTCCCTGATGCCAGTAAGTGCAATGAACAGAGGACCTGCACATGTGTCGGAATGGATTGTGTCCTGCGGGTTGGATGTTGAAGCAGAGGGTTTAGGTCAGCTATCAAGTCTAGTATAGTGGCTTAGTTCAGCCTATACTTCTCATGTATTTCTTCCTCTGTCTGCTGGAACAGGGTAATGTGCACTCTGAAAACGCGTTCCTGTCTCCTCCTCCTTCTCTGTGCTGCTGCTTGAATCCGCATCCTCCTCGCTATGACATACAGCGCTGCCATTGTGGAAGACCTTAAGGCATTCTGGGCCTCTTTAAATAGGTTGCACCTGGTTACCACCTGGCTTGAGTTGGTGGTAATTGAAAGGTGCAAAATTGCTTTTCTACATATTCGCAATTTGCGAATTTTTGCTACATTGGTTTGCGAATTCACAATTTGCGACATGCAATTTTGCGAATTCGCAATTTGAGACAAATTGCGAATTCGCAAAGGGTTTTTCGCAGATTTGTTGCCTCGCAAAATTGGTAATCGCAATTTTTGCGAATATCAATTTTGCGATGCGAAACACTGTCATACATTGGGACATGCTATTTTGTGATCGCAAACACTGTTTTTTTGCGATTCGCAGCGTTTGCGATCTCAAAATAGCTTGATACATATGGCCCCTAGTGCCTAGTTTTACCAACGAGATGGGACTACAGCCCCGGGGTGTAATTGCAATCTAACATCTCTAAGAGACACACAACAACCACACAGTCAAATACAAAATAAAAGCATCACACAAACATTCAGTACAGTTACCCCCTGGCACAAACGTACGTTTTATGATTTGCAATAAGCTTTGCTCTATTTATCACCAAAGGCATGTTGTAGCACTGATCTGACCTACAGTACTTTGTTTTCTGGCCCAAAGTGCTGTAAAGATTTTACCAATTAAGAACCTACCACAGATCCTTTAAAAGTGAGTTCCCTAGTGGTCTGTAGTCATTCTTTACATTATTAAGTGTAATTGAAATACTAAATAAAGGACCTGCCAACTCTGTTTTCAAGTGGGGACCCCTGTTCCTCTTGTTTGGCTCAATGCCACAGTATATCTGCCAGTGCTCTACATATTAGACCAATTATATTGTGGTACTCCACGAAGCGGTGTAGAAATGGCATAGGGGTAGAGTAAAGTAGACGAAAACTACGTATTCAACAATTAGCACTACACAGTGATTAAAGAGGCGGGAATATGAGTGGTTAATAAATTAAAGAAGTTTGTATGTGTTGTACTACTGATTTAGGGACTATTTGCCAGCAGTGAACCACATATGTGCAGAACAACTCATTCTTGCATGTTTATGCACAATGGAAAATGTGCCTGTGCCTTTTGCACAAACACAACTTCTGTGTTCTTTGCAGCTTGCCATGCAGTAACACTGTGAGTTGTGTCCATGATGTGCTTGTGTCATCCTTCTCTGTATTCATTGACCCTTTCACAGTTTATTTTCCTGAGAAGGAGGCCTTCTGGTGATAGTGGTCTTCTTCTGGTAGCATGGAGGGAAACCTTCATACTGATTGCTATTTAAAGTAATAAAACGTTTCTTTCTTTCTTTCAGATTTTGCAACCATTACTGTGATTCGACGTAATGAGGTGGATGGAAAAGTGGATTTTTTTGTACACTATTCTGGATGTAAGTATTTTGCAAACGTTGTGAGTGTATTTGAAGATAAGAATAGATCCTTCTGAATCATATAATGCCATATTGACAAATCTCCTTGAGCACCTAAGTTCGTTATAAGTGTGCAAATAAATCCATTTGTTCAATAATATACACAAGAGTATTAGCCTTAGTAGCTCATCTGATCTAAATTTTTCCTTATTGGGGCGCCCCTAAAATTGATTTGCTTTTCTCTGCCACATACACTATATCCTTGTCTTTCTGCCTTTGAAATTCTATTCCACCTTTCAATTTATGAAATATTTTTTGTCAAGGCCCTTAAACGGGCTAACAAAACATACTATCACATATCTCTACACAAAACCACATTAGATCCTTATTAAACATTAGACATAATAGCTCTATACCACAACTGTACAACAGCTACTAATTATCCATAAAACATTTAGAAAAAGTTAACATTTTTATAAAACACCACTGGAGAAAGAGAAACATAAATAATTCTAGTGCAAATGGTACTTCCCAAGCTCTGGTAACATTCTTCCATGATATTCCATACTAAATTACATTAATGTAGGACATATAAGCAAAGAATAGACCTGATCTTGCACCCAGAGACCACATAATATGAAACCTTCTCTTTCATATTGGTATACAGGTTCAATTCCCTCACTTTATTTTAAGTGGCAGACCCTCTTTGTGTTAGTTGGTCAAAACTCTGCATGCCACATGATTATCCATGTAGTTCAGATTGATTTGAGGCAAATTCATCATAGATAAAACACAAACCAGGTCCAAATACAAGATTTGCTGCCAATGCTTGAAATCAGAAAAGTGCTGCTGATCTTGTGTATTCATTTCAGATACCCCTTACATGGCTGAATCTGCACTTTCTCTAACTCAGAGCAATTATTTTTACACAATACTAAATCATCACTCAGGCCAGTAAGAATTAGTGCTCCTAATATTACAACTGTTGAATGTAAAATCCGGCACCAAGCTTTGAAATATGTACCACTAACTTGTTTGAATTCAATTCAAGCCCTCTTCTGTTTGTATTGACATGTATGGTATAGTCTGTCTAAAACAGAGAAAAATCGTTTTTGACTTTTTCAAATTCTGTCAGTCTTCCTTTGAGGCTCACATTCCACCCCTTACAGAAAAATAGCTGGGACCTTTGACTCATATGTTGTTTTAAAAGACAGTATATCTTGTTTCCCTACAACAGTGTAAGGGTGTGGTAGTCTCAGAGGAACACACGTAGGGAACAGAGATGAGATTCAAAAAGTACATTTATTCTCGTAACAGGACTCCAGCCCTCCACCAAACTACCTGTCTCTCCCACCAAGCTGTCATTTTACACTCTCCTCCAATCTAGAACATAGAACACCTTTGACATAGGCACCAGCAAGATGCAACAAAGGGTGGTGCAGTTGATTCAACATGAATTGTCTTGGTGTGTTTGAGTTACAGGTGGAGTCATATTTAAATTCTCTGATAATTCTGTTGATGCTTTCACTAATAAATGTAAAGGAATGATGCACAGGATCGGGGAATCTGAGTCCCAAATGACAGGGGCCTTGAATAAATAAAGAAAAGCTTCGAAGGACTACATTCAAAGTCAAAAATCATAAATGTGTGCTCACAATTAAGAATCGTTACAGAAAGCAAAAAATGGTTAGTGAGATTATAAACCAGCACCAGTAAAGAATAAAAATAAAGACAATTGTGAGAGGTTATAACATAAGGGAATCAGTCATAGCAAAATATAGTCCAGTAATAAACTAGCTTAAATCTACTCAATTGGTAAGTCAAAGGAAAGTAATCAACAAGAGGACTTCCATGTTGTCTACCTCTGAGATAAAGCAGCAGACTGGCCAACGTTGAAACCGCTCAGTTCAAAGCAAGGAAGTTCTAATTATAAAGTCAAATATCACTCTGATATGGGGGCTGCTTAGCATAAAAGCAAGGAAATTCCTTAAGCATGAATCAGACAAACATTCATGTAGAAATGAGCAAAAGGTCTGGAACACAGCCCAGAAAGGGCATATTTTATAGTTTAAGAGAAGTGAAACACAACACTCTTGACATGGCATACAGTGGTATAATTGGGCGGAACTAACAAAGTTACATGACATAAACCCATAAACATTGTAGAAATTATGCTACATAAATTAAGTTACTTTAGCAAATGTCTAAAACATGAATAAATCTTAAATACCCAAATAAATGAAAAGACAGTTGTGGCATGGGCTGCAAAATCTTGAATATTGCAACATACGAGAACTTCTCAAGGGGGCTTCATATGGAAAAGAATAAAAGTGATTCTGAGGGGGGAGGATGAGTTTATGGACAGATTGCTGACTGAAGTGAGACAACTTTTGTATAATGAGGCACATGTTCAAATGCAAGTGGAAGACATAAGTGCAGGAGAGCTGAGTATCAGGAGGAATATATGACGTTACAATGCATGCAATTACAACGCATGCTTTTACAACGCAGTCTTTACATCGCAACTACCATTACATTGCATGATTTTACAACGCATGCCATTACAACGCATTTTTAAAAACTACCATTACAACGCATTCCATTACAACACATACCATTACAGCGCATAATACTTTTAGGGCAAACAGTAGGGTAAGTGTTGGATAGTGTAGGGGTAGAAATTACTATTCCCACTCCAGTATGTGCAACAGTAGGGTAACTGTTGGATAGTGTAGGGGTGAAAATTACTAAGTGTTGGATAGTGTAGGGGTAAAAATTACTATTCCCATGTACCCCAAAACCCATACCCACCCTAATACTAAAAAAATCTTCATTGCTTACCTTATAATGCGTTGTAATGGCATGCGTTGTAATGGTATGCGCTGTAATGGCATGCGTTGTAGTGACATGCATTGTAATGGCATGCATTGTAATGGCATGCGATGCAAAGGCAGTTACGTTGTAACAGTTGCGTTGTAAAGGTAGGTCGCTGCAATGTCTGCGTTGTAATGGATGTTTCCCATCAGGAGAGATAAGATGGCATCTAATTCAACTTCACAAAGTGAAACAAAAGTGGTGGATGTTAATCCAGTAAAACTCAAAGGACAATTGGAAACAATACCAGAAATGGGAACACACAAAGAAAAAATTTCAATGCATAATAAAAATTAATTGGTATTTATGGATGTAGAAGCATGAACATTTGAGAAACTTGAGGAATTGGCTAAAGAATTAAAAATGGATTTGAAACAAAAGAGAATTAGGGAGTCATATAAGAAAAGGTTAACTGAAAATTAGTTATTGAATCACAATCCAAAAACATTGCAAGAAAATCTCTTAGAATTATTAGGCACTATTAAAAAATGGGAGCATGTGATGAGGTATTGAGGAGAATCAGTGAAACCACCTGCTAAGCCTGGAGTATTGTAAAAGAGTAAAAAGAAGAAAATTGAGAGTGTGAGTGATTTAAAGTGTGAAGTGATTGTTGAAAAAGAGTTTCTGTTGAAAGACATGCAGGGAAGAGCATATGTGCATGTACCTCGATCAAGGAGTGATCTGTACGCATTTACAAAGAGTTTCCTGAAGCTCAGAGAGGAGCTCGAGAAGTGATATACAGAGGGGTAAGGAAGTTAGACTTTTGGTAAAAGTTAGACTTTTGGTCTAAACTTAGACCAAACGTCTAACTTTAGTAGTAGTAAAGTTAGACTTTTGGTCTAAGTTAGACTTTTGTCTAAACTTCGACCAAAAGTCTAACTTTACTACTCGTAAATGCCCTTTGTGAATACCGAAAGACGTAAAGTTAGACTTTCGTCTCAGATTACTTTTGGGAATCGGGCCCCCAGAGTTCAGGCTGACCACGATGGAGGACAGGCCAGCTACGGAACCCATGCAGGGCCTGCTGAAAATGTACTTTGTATGCAGCAAAGGGCGACGCTGAGCACGATGCGTCTGAATTTTCCCCGCAGTCAGATCACTGCATCGGAGATGAGTCTCGCAGGCGGTGTCAAAGATTTGCCACTGCATTGTCGAGCCTCGCAGACACTGCCGAAGGATTGGTGCTGCATCGTCCTCGAACCTTGCAGTTGGGACCCGTGTCGTCATTGAATCAGCACGGCTTCAGCGTCGGAGGACACTGGGTCAGTTCTGATCGGTGCAATTGGGCCACTGCGTCGATTATTTAAGAAAACAACTGCAGAACCCACTTCTGAGGCCCAGGTCTAAAGGGGAACCTAAGGCAAGGGTAGGACTCACAGATGGTAGAGTCCAGCAGTCCCAGCAGAGTTGCAAGAAGTATTTTGTGTCCCTGAGACTTCAGAAAACAGGAGGCAAGCCCTGGGAGAATCTTACGTTCAAGGATTTAGAGAGCATGTCCAGCCCCCCTCACTCCCAGGCAAGAAGCAGCAGGCAGCAAGCCAACACAGCAAAGCAGGTGGCAAAGTGGCAGTCCCTCCTACAGACCAGCAATCAGCAGGACAGCACAGCAATGCAGTGAGCAAAGTAGCAGTCCCTCCTATAGCACAGCAGCTCTTCTTCCAGGCAGAATGTGCTTGGTTCAAGTAGAGTTCTGGTTTGGTGGTTTCAGCGGTCCAGTACTTATACCCAAATGCGCCTTTGAAGTGGGGGAGACATCAAAGATGCCTTTGAAGATCAGAAGGTCCCTGCCTTTCCTGCCCTGGCTCCACAATACAGGGGGGGTACACCGCTCTTTGTGTGGGGACAGGCACAGCCCTATTCAAGTGCAAGTGTCAGAGACACCAAACTCCAAATTTTTATTTACTCCTATTTGGAAATTAAACTTAAAATGTGTTTAAGGCAATGCCAATGCTAACCTATGGGAGAGAAAGGTCTTGCAGTAATGAAAACCTAATTTAAGAGTATTTTACTACCAGCACATATAACACTTAAAAGTACATGTCCTACTTTTTAAATACACTGCATCCTGCCCATGGGGCTACCTAGGGCCTACCTTAGGGGTGTCTTATGTGTAATAAAAAGGAAGGTTTGGGCCTGGCAAGTAAGTTAACTTTAAAACTGTGTACAAAGGCTTTTCAATTGCAGGCCTGAGCCATGTTTTAAGGGCTACTGAAGTGGGTTGCACAATTAGTGCTGCAGGCCTACTCGCAGCATTTAAATTACAGGACCTGGGCACATATAGAGCACTTTACTAGGAACTTGTAATTAAATTAAATATGTCAATTGTGGGTAAGCCAATGTTACCATGTTTGGAGTACAGAGCATATGCTATTTAGCACTGGTTAGCAGTGGTAAAGTGCCCAGAATCCTAAAGCCAGCAACAAATTTGAAGTCAGCAAAACGGGAGGTCAGGTGGCAAAAGGTCAGGGAAACCACGCCAAGGATGCCAGGTCTATCTGCGGCTCAGAAAAAGTTTTTCAAAAAGGGTGGTCAAGGTGGTTTTCAGGCACCTGGCTTTGGTTTTAGTAATGGTGCTGGTGTTGGTGTGCAGTAAGTGGATGCACAAGACAATGGTGTGCAATTTGTGCAAGGTGGAAATGGTGGTCCTTGTGGCAAAAGTAGAGGATTTGCTAACAACACCCCTAATCGAAATATGAATAATATACAGATGAGAAATTGCCCTTGCCACATCTGTGGGAAAAATGAACACTGGAAACAAGATTGTATGAATCAGATGGGACAGAATGGGATGATGCAGACAGTGGCCCCATCTATACCGGCTTCTGTGCAGAACATGTGGAATCCAAGGCAGTTCACTTGAATATGCCTTTAGCTCCAGTAATGTAACAGTCCATGCAAAGGGATGTGTGGGTTTCCAACAGAGTTTCAGATTTCAGAAAAAAGCTTCAGTGATAATGATAATTTTCCACAATTTGCAGGTACGCTCAGAGTTTTTACATGACCAAGTTTGGGACAGTGGCGGTGCTTGAGGGTGCTGGAGGAATGCATGTTTGGTGCAATTCTAGAGGTAGACCAAAACGGCCATTTTGAGGAAGAATAAGTAAAAGCTCAAAAAGGTTTGGGAGGTACCCTAGTACTTGGAAAAGGGATGGGTATAGATACTGAAACAAACAACAAAGTTCCCTTCTCCTGCTACTCTGAAAACATGAGGATTCGATCCTCTAATTGGATTGGTTAACTTAGTTAGAGTAAGGCCATACACTGAGATATAATAAGACAAATTTTACCAGGTTGCTAAATTTACAGACAAAAATATATAAAATCATACATAGAATAATCAATTTCTAATCAAACATATGAATTCAAAGGAATGTATTATCAATATTTTATTCAAAAGATCATGTTCTATACAATTAATATTAACAAAGTTAAAAACACATTTAAAATCATATATTCATCATATTTTTAAATAAAAGGTAAACAATATGTGCAATAAATACATGAAGAACAACTGTCGACGCGGCGTTTCGGTGCTAAGGTGGATCGTCACCTTCTTCAGGACAATAGTTCAATATTTAAAAATCTATTGATTTATATGGAAGCTCTTATATTTGCCTCCAATGAAGTTTTGGACGGGTTCCTTGTCTGATTTTTACAGTCTCATAGGTGCCGGATGATACCCTATAATTTTCTTTGGAGGGTCTTTGTTTAGTTTTCTCACCCTTCTATTTCTATGAATCCCTTCAAGGATTAAATGTAATACCTTTATTAGTCACACTTCGATGGGATCATTCACAAATAACTTTTATATTGTCAAGTCCATCTTAACTCAAAATATTGATCTCTAATTAAAATCTTGTTTATTAGATCCACCCACCTTTTCTTCTTTAGGGGTGCTGGTTCCAGTTAATTTTAGTTCTGGTCCAGATTTTATTCTGGTATGAAGTTAAAAGAAGAAGCATCCGTCTTGCTGACCTGCCAAATTGGGTCTCAGACTAATAGGGTCTCGAAGTGTGACTAATAAAGGTATTACATTTACTCCTTGAAGGGATTCATAGAAATAGAAGGGTGAGAAAACTAAACAAAGACCCTCCAAAGAAAATTATAGGGTATCATCCGGCACCTATGAGACTGTAAAAATCAGACGAGGAACCCGTCCAAAACTTCATTGGAGGCAAATATAAGAGCTTCCATATAAATCAATAGATTTTTAAATATTGAACTATTGTCCTGAAGAAGGTGACGATCCACCTTAGCACCGAAACGCCGCGTCGACAGTTGTTCTTCATGTATTTATTGCACATATTGTTTACCTTTTATTTAAAAATATGATGAATATATGATTTTAAATGTGTTTTTAACTTTGTTAATATCAATTGTATAGAACATGATCTTTTGAATAAAATATTGATAATACATTCCTTTGAATTCATATGTTTGATTAGAAATTGATTATTCTATGTATGATTTTATATATTTTTGTCTGTAAATTTAGCAACCTGGTAAAATTTGTCTTATTATATCTCAGTGTATGGCCTTCCTATAACTAAGTTAACCAATCCAATTAGAGGATCGAATCCTCATGTTTTCAGAGTAGAAGGAGAAGGGAACTTTGTGTTTGTTTCAGAATAAGTAAAAGGCCATCCAGTATCATTTTTAATTGATACAGGTACTTCCGGCTCCATGGTTAGACCGGTGGAAACTTCCAACCTACCCCTCTTTGGTAAAGAAGTGCAAGTTATAGGCATTTCAAATAAACAAGTGACAAATCGATTGTCAGCGAATGTTCCAGTAACGATTGGTTCCAGCATAAAAAGCCATGAATTCATCAGTGAGACAAGTCAATTTGGCTTGTTGAAACCTCAGTGACGGCTCACACAGGTAACCGCTTTGGAGAGGTGAGGCATGGCAGGGTGGTAATGAAGTTCGACATACGACGTGATAGTGGAAAGTAAGTAAATAAATAAATACAACCACTTACCTTGCGCTTGCCGCATTGCTGACTCAGCAATGGGGGAACTCCAGGTAAGTGGTTTTATTTATTTATTCATTTACTTTCCACTATCCCGTTGTATGTCGAACTCCAATACCGCCCAGCCTCACCGTCCCACAGCGTTTACCTGTGCCGAGCCGCCACTGTTGAAACAAGATCTCTAATTTAAACTTAATTGTTGAATTCACTACACACTGGGAAGGTGTCTGTGTTCAGCAAAGGATGATGATTCCGAGTTTAAAATAAAATGACAAGAATTAAAATGTTCCCAGTTCTCACAGAAGAAAGGACTTACCTCCAGATTTAAGGCATACTATTAATAGGAAGGTTTGGGATTTTTCAGGAAAAGAAATTGGATTGATTAAAAATGTAGAGTCAGTGCAGATCACCATAAAACTGAATGCAGTGCATCTCCGCACTTCTCAATACACACTTACTCAGGAAGCACAAGAGGGGATTTCACTTGTAATTAGTAAAATATTTGAGCAGGGCTTTCTAAAACAAGTATTAGAGAGCCCATATAATTCTCTGATCATATGACTAAAGAATCGTAGTGGAAAATGGGTGATAGTACAGGACCTGCACAAAATTAGTGATTCCGTGTTGCCTAGTGGTACCGAATCCTGCAGTAATATTGTTTTAGATTGCTGAATCCAAGTGGTTTACTGTTGTAGACTTGTGTCAAGCATTTTTCTCAATCCTTCTTCATGAGCATAGTCAGTATATTCTTGCATTCAGATTCCAAAATAGAATCCTTGTTTACTGTAGAATCACATGAGGGTATAAGGAAAGTCCTTCAATCTTTTCCCAAATCCATCAGAAGGATTTGAGAAGTCTAAATTTGCCCTGTGACTCAGTCCTAGTCCAACACATTGATGACCTGTTGGTCACAGCCAAAATGAGAGAGGTTTGTAGTCTTGAAACAATTACTTTATTGAATCATTTGGCTAAATGGTGCTAAGGTATCTCTTGTGAAATTACAGTACTGTCAGGAGGAAGTGATTTATGTGGGACTCCAAATTGAGAAGGGAGTAAGAAAGGTGTCCAAAGAACGTACTTGTGCAATTCTGAGAATGAACCTAACAACACAGAAAAGTGAGGATGTTTCAAGGTTGGTTGACAACTGCTATAAGTGGATTCCAAACCTTTCCCTAATTGCAAAGCCTTTACAGAGACTAGCTCTCAATGATGTAAGGAGCCAGGTGCCTCGGAACAAAAAATGTGATTTGAGGGACCAGGTGCTTTGAGGCAATAAATGGAGTTCAGAAACAGTTTATGTAGTGCCCCTGCACTAGAATGATAAATTACAAGAAAGAGTTTTATTTATGTTGTCATGAAAGAGATGGGTATGCACTGTCAGTCCTCACACAGGAGCACGGGGGATAAAGAGGCCCATTGCATATTTTTATGCTACACTAGATGAAGTGGCTGCTGCACTTCCAGAGGGTATGAAGAACATTGCAGCAACTTCTTTGGCAATTGTTCAAAGTGAGAAAATTGTGATGGGAGACGTACTCATTGTGCTGGTTCCACATTCATTAGAGACATTGCTGACTCGTACATGTACTCAGCACCTTACAATCTCTTAGCAGATAGTATGAGCAGATTATTCTACATACAGAACATTTCAATTAAACACTGCAATGCCCTGAATCCTGCAACACTTTTACCATTGCCTAAGAAGGAACTTGATGATAAAATAGATGAAAGTGACCGTGATTGTATTGATGTGACAGAGTTGTATTGCAATCCAAGACTGGATATTCAAGATGTACTACCTGAATTGGCCGATATGATTTTATTTGTGGATGGTTTATGTCTTAGAGAGCATTATTGAACTCTGAGTAACAAATTGCACAGTAGCAATTACTTGTGTGTAATGTAACTTCAGCACGAGGAGCAGAATTCTTAGCAATTAGAACAGCATTTTGCGTAGCCAATGGGTTGAGTATTGCAATATATACATGATAGGCCGGCAGCCTTCGTGTGGTCTTCCCCCTAACATTTTGTCTTCAGCCTTTCTTTTTTCAAAATTTTGTTTTGCTGGCATTAGGACTCTGTGCACTTTACCGCTCCTAACCAGTGCTAAAGTACTTGTGCTCTCTCCTTAAAACATTATACAATTGGCCTACAACTGATTGGTAAATTTAATTCACTTGTAAGTCCCTAGTATATGGTAGTACATGGTACCCAGGGCCTGTAAAGTAAATGCTACTAGTGGGCCTGCAGCACCCATTGTGCCACCCACTAAAGTAGCACTTTAAAACATGCTTCAGGCCTGCCATTGTAGTCTATTGTACATTTTAAACTGCTAATTCAACCTGGCAAAATAAACCTTCTACATTGCCTGGTAGTGAAGGACACCTAAATTAGTTTTTCATTACTGTAAGCCTACCTTTCCCATGGGATAACATTGGGTTACCTTATTACATTTAATAAGTGCTAACCTGTGATTGGGGAAGATCCATTAGGATGTTTTAAAAGCACCGCAAGCCTTGAGGGTCGAAATGTCAACAAATTGAATTACATTGCCTGTACCCAACATAAAGTGCCTGGCAATCAGACAGTAAAGCAATATCCCATTGTCTTTGGCAACTGAGACTCAATCATCTCGGACAGGCGTACCATACTATATATATATATATATATATATATATATATATATATATATATATATATATATATATATCATGTGATCAAGGCTCGTAGGAGCCGAAACGTTATGGCGGCACAGCAACAATAAAATAAAGAAACTGAAAGTCTGGGTCCGTGTCCGTGTTTGGAGCAGATTCCGGTGGTACGCGGAGTGAAGTCATATATATATATATATAAGCAATCCTCAATGAGGCAGTTGCCAAAGTGGCCCTCAAACCCAGAGAATCCTTGCTAGAACAGAAAAATGAAACCAAAAATATAGATGAGACCTCCAAAGACAATACGCCCAGACTTATCCTTACTTTTAACCGACAAGAAAGACAAATTCGGTCAGTTATAAAACGAAACTGGCCAATTGTTCTTACAGATGCTGTTCTAGCTCCTGACCTTCCTGAAAGCCCCACTATCACTTTTAGAAGGGGAGCCTCTATGAGGTCACAAATAGTTAAAAGCAGCCCAGAGATACATCTGAAGAAAACATGGCTACAACCAAAATCTGGGTTCTACAAATGCTCGTCATGCAGAGCATGCAGATTTGGGGAAAACACTACCAAATATATGACCCCATTTAGCCCCACAGAAGTCATGATCAAAGGCAGCTATAACTGTAAGACCGAGTATGCTGTATATGTTCTGACATGCACCTGTGGCTTACGATATGTGGGCAGCACAAAGCTGCAGGTGCATGTCAGAATATTGCAGCATCTTTGAGCAATTGTCAACAATGACACAGCCTACCCTGTTGCCAGACATTTTAAGCAAGAACATGGCAATGATTTGAAGTGCCTAAAATACTTTGTGATAGCAGCTGTCCCGAATCATCGCAGAGGAGGCAATAGGGAACGCCTACTGCGTCAATTAGAGTCTCGTATAATACTGGAACTAGACAGCAGACAACCTCGAGGGCTTAACAACACCGAAGATTTGCATAATTTCCTGTAAGTAACCAGCAATAAATTTAAGACTATAGTTATTTCTCAAAGTTCCACAGTTATGAATCCGAGAATAATTACATTTGACTGTTTTTCTATTTTTCTGGTTTTTATGTATTTATATTTTTTAAATACATAGGCACTTGCACTTTACTGAGATATAGATGGGGCGGCTGCCCCATCTTGATCACGACACCAATCTGGGCACTTTAATATGCACTTTATACACTGAGTAAATACAAATATTATTTCTCATTTTATACTATCTTGACATCAAGTTTAGCTACGAAACAATGGCTATACAAGAAGACAATATGCGTTTTTGCACATGATCTGATTATGATAATAACATTGAATTTTTAAAAGCAAAGCTGTTTCATAATAAAAACAGTTTTTTTTATACATACCATTTTATCATAAAATGATTGACATAATATTTAAGTATATATGTATTTATTTATGTATTCTAATATGTTTTTATTGATAAATGAAATGATAAACATGCATTTATGCAGATATAAACAAGCACTTGCACTTTTTTCAAAATTCAAATGTATAATTATTGAACATATGATAAGGCAAAATATTTAAAAGCAACACACATAATTTAGATACAAGGAAAATATCATGTTTGAAAAACAGACTATGAGATAATAGATCTCACAATATGTTTTCTATGTTTATGCATCACATGACACGGGAGTCAGCAAATAAACAAATGTATAAAAACAGTGAGCGGACTGCGTTTCCGTATGTGAACAAGGACACTCTGTTGTCCGAAACGCGTCATATGGCTTAAAGACTAATAAAGACCTAAGCTGCCACACAATCTGGAGTCCGTGACTCTCTCTTCGCCGACTGGGAAGTGGGGAGAGTCAATCAGATGTTCGATATATATATATATATATATATATATATATATATATATATATATATATATATATATATATATATATATATATGGTGTTGCGAGTGCTCTATACAGGAGCTGCTTTCCACCTAAACTTGAGAACTACCCAGAGTTCTCTGCTTCTTTTTTGCATAATTTATGCGTCACTCCATGCCTGAAAGGGTATTGTTTTGACTTATACTGAGTGCTCCTTTGTGTCTGGACAAAGCTATAACTCTCTGAAGAGCTCTAAGTAGAGCGAAACACCATGTCAGGTGTTGCTTTTACTCATTTCAGGTTGGCTTGGTTGGTATTTTACCAATTCAAAGTTGTAATATTGTGCCTGGAGTGGTAAATGGCTTTTGTCATTTTACAGCTTGGCATGGACAGCACTGTGCTAGTCCTATGCTTAAAGACTTTGCTGTACAAATGGCAAAAGACTTTGTCCCTTTCTATCTCGGCGTGGATGGCACTGTGACAATCCTATGCTTAAAGACTTTGATAGAAAAGCAGACAATTGAGGTGAGCCGATCGAGAGTGTCGTTGGTGTTGAGAGTGCACTATACAGTAGTTGCTTTCCACCTAAACTTGAGAACTACCCAGAGTTCTCTGCTTCTTTTTTGCATATATATATATATATATTCACTGAAAAAACCATAGGTTTCAGGCACGTTATAGTTAGAAATTCACTGAAAAAACCATAAGGTTTTAGGGACAGTTATAGTTAGTTGGACATTGCACTCGTACAAAACCCGTGAAATTCCCCCGTTATAGTTAGTTCAGCTAACTATAACTCGCGCCCCCGCAATGCACTGCTGATGACGTCACATATTACATCACTCATGACATGGTCAGTGACATCACTGATGACATCACTGATGACATCTCAAATGACATCACTGATGACATCACTGATGACATCATCCAGTGACTGTGTGTTTCTGTAAAGTTTAAATTTGTTTAATATATATAGGGAAAGGCGTATTGAAGAATGAGTGGGTGTAGAAGCGCCTGAATGGATGATTTAGTAGGTGCGTGACTGAGTCTATAAGTGAGTGATTAAACGTATCTTACTGGATGCATGGGTGAGTGACTAAACTGTGTGAATGTCTGTATCCGTCTGTCTGTTGTTGTGTAAGCAACTGCATGGGTTTCTGACTAGCTAAATGAGTGTCTATATGGGTTATGGATTGGTTCTCTGAGTATCTGTATGGGTGCCTCAGTGTTTGTGTGGGTGGGGTGTGTGTGACTCTGTGCATAGATGTGTGAGTGGGTGATTCACTGGGTGCATGGTTTCAAGAGTGCGTCTGTGATGGACTGTATGGGTGGGTGAGTGTGTGTATGGGTGTGTTAGTGATTGAATGTATATCTCAGTGGTACATGTGTGAGTAACTACATATGTGAAAGGCAGTATATATGTGTGTTGGAGTATATAAATGGCTATAAGTGAGAGTGTGTGATTGTGAGAGTGGCTATATGGATGAGTGTGTGCTTGCATCAGTGATTGCATAGGAGCGTAAGAATGTGCTAGTATTTTTATGAGTAAGTGAGCTGGTGTGTATAACTGTATAGGTGAGTAAATTGGAGTGTGATTAATTATTTGCATGACTGACTAGGTGTGTGAGTACCTCTATGGATGAGTTGCGTTGTGTGAGTGTTTATATAGGTGTATGAGTGCATATGATAGTCCTGTACTGAGTGACTGTAAGTATGAGTGACTGTACGGGTGAGTGAGTAGATGTGTGTGTGTAGACCTAAGAATCAGTGAGTGGGTATGTACTTATTGGTATTGGAGTGTGTATGGTTTTGAGAATGGCAGTCTGTAATTTAGAGTGGGTGTATCAAAACTTATATTAGGGTGTGAGAAGATGCATTAAATTCTCACATGGATGATGTCATCAGTGATGTCATCAGTGATGTCATTTGAGATGTCATCAGTGATGTCATCAGTGATGTCACTGACCATGTCATGAGTGATGTAATATGTGACGTCATCAGCAGTGCATTGCGGGGCGCGAGTTATAGTTAGCTGAACTAACTATAACGGGGAATTTCACGGGTTTTGTACGAGTGCAATGTCCAACTAACTATAACTGTCCCTAAAACCTTATGGTTTTTTCAGTGAATTTCTAAGGTTTTTTAAATGCTAATTTCTAACTATAACGTGCCTGAAACCTATGGTTTTTTCAGTGAATTTCAAAGGTTTTTTAAATGCTAATTTCTAACTATAACGTGTCTGAAACCTATGGTTTTTTCAGTGAATTTCAAAGGTTTTTTAAATGCTAATTCCTAACTATAACATGTCTGAAACCTACGGTTTTTCAGTGAATTTCAAAGGTTTTGTAAATGACAATTTTTAAATGTATTAATTGTTATATTTATTTTTTTCATACTGATTTACTAAATTTTTAGAAACAATTTTTTTTACATATTTTATTTTTTAAATTACATTGTAATTACATTATACATTACAAAAAATACTTTCTCAGAATGAATTACTTTAGTTTAAATACTTTGCACATAGGCAATAGACTTTTAAGTACAGTAGTTACAGTTGTTGCAATGGGCAACACATTTTCAAACACAATGCAACATTCAGCTCAATGTGAATTTCTAGTTAAATGCAATTAGTTACTTTATGGATTACTTTTCTAACCACAGGACTGGATCCTAGATTCAGTCCTGGGACATCTCCTGTAAACAGTTGAGTAAAAGCGTTTTGGTTACAGTAGTGATTTGTAAGGAATATTATTGTATTTTAAAAGTTGACACTTTGAAACTTTTTCTCATAGAATCACCAATGTTATCCTATGGAAGGAAATTCACTTAGCAGGTAAAAACTGTTATCGTTACTTTTTCTTACTCAGTGTTGGATCCTGGATCCAGCACTGGTGCATCTCCTGTAAACAGTTGAAAGAATGCGTTTAAGTCATACAGGCGATTTTTAAGGAATATTTGTAGTTTGTGAAAATCGACACTTTGAAACTTTTCTGCTGAAAACCAGACAATGGATTCCTATGGAAGAAAATATAAGTTACTGGTAAGTACGGTTAAAATTACTTTTCAGGGTCAGTGCTGGGCTAAAAGATGCAGCACTGAGGTCTCTCCTGATAACAGGTGAGTAAATCAAAATTCGTATTTCGGCTGATTTTAGAGGAATATTTTAAAGTTCCAAAACTCCACACTTAGAAGAATTTCCAAGTGAAACCAGTCTATGTTAGCCTATGGAAGGAAATTCAAGTTACTGGTAAGTACGGTTAAAATTACTTTTCAGGACCAGTACTGGGCTGAAAGATACAGCACTGAGGTCTCTCCTATTAACAGGTGAGTAAATTGGAATTCGTATTTCGGCTGATTTTAGAGGAATATTTGTATGTTTCAAAAATCAACACTTAGAAACTTTTTCAGCAAAAAGCAGGCAATGATATCCTATGGAAGGAAATTCAAGTTACTGGTAAGTACGGTTAAAATTACTTTTGAGGATCAGTACTGGGCTGAAAGATACAGCACTGAGGTCTCTCCTGATAACAGGTGAGTAAATCGGAATTCGTATTTCGGCTGATTTTAGAGGAATATTTGTATGTTTCAAAAATCAACACTTAGAAACTTTTTCAGCAAAAAGCAGGCAATGATATCCTATGGAAGGAAATTCAAGTTACTGGTAAGTACGGTTAAAATTACTTTTCAGGATTAGTACTGGGCTGAAAGATGCAGCACTGAGGTCTCTCCTGATAACAGGTGAGTAAATCAGAATTCATAGTTCGGCAGATTTTAGAGGAATATTTGCACAATGGTGAAGGGAGGGGCGGGGCCTGAGGTGACATCTGTGCAAACGCGCCCCGTGGCGCGTTTTAAGTTGGGGGATTAAGTCCCCTTGAATCATGAGGGTCCCTAGGCGCCAACTAGCCCACCAGGAACCTCCAGTATGCGCCAGGGGCTGCGTTGCAGAGACGTGTAGAGAGGCCACACCCCTTTTTACACCTCTCTGCAACGCAGCTCTGTGGCGCTTTCTGGATGTACCTGTTGGGCTAGTTGGCCCCCAGGGACCCTCAGGATTGAAGGGGATTTAATTCCCCATCTTAAAACGCGCCACGGGGCCAGTTTGCACACTAGTCACCTCAGGCCCCGCCCCCTCCCTTCACCACTGTGCAAACGCGCCCCATGGCGCGTTTTAAGTCGGGGGATTAACTCCCCTTGAATCCTGAGGGTCCCTGGGGTGCAACTAGCCCACCAGCTACCTCCATTAAGCGCCACAGAGCTGCGTTGCAGAGAGGTGTAAAAAGGGGCGTGGCCTCTGTACATCTCTCTTTAAGGCAGCACCCTGGCGCATACTGGAGGTTCCTGGTGGGCTAGTTGGCCCCCAGGGACCCCCAGTATTCAAGGGGAATTACTTCCCCTTCTTAAAACGCGCCAGGGGGCGCGTTTGCAGAGTACTGCAGGGAGGGGGGCGGGGCCTCCGGCACGATGCCGTTTTTTTTTTTTTTTTTTATGGGAGGGGGGCTGCGTGGCCCCCCTTCCCTCAGCCACTTTTGGCCCCGGGGACCCCATCCCCCGGGGCCTGAGCATTTTTTTTTGTTTTATTTAAAAAAAAAAAAAAAAACGGGAAGGGGGCCGCGTGGCCCCCCTTCCCTGGGCCTCTATTGGCCCCGGGGACCCCATCCCCCGGGGCATGCCCTCTTTTTAAATAAAAAATATGGAGGGGGGCTGCGTGGCCCCCCTCCTCAGGCCATTTAAGGCCCCGGGGACCCCATCCCCGGGGCCGGCCTTGCCCTTATTTTTTTTATTTTTTTATTTTTTTTATTTGGGGAGGGGGCTGCGTGGCCCCCTCCCGAGCCACTTATGGCCCCGGGGACCCCATCCCCCGGGGCCTGGCCTCTGGTTGGGGACTGTGGGGGTCCCCAATCCCCCACAGTCCCGCCGGCTCCCCGCGTCCTATGGGAGCCGGCATTGCTTTCCACATGGGGAGCAGCTAAGATGCTGCTCCCCATGTGGAAAGCAATTGGTTTGCATTTTGAAAGAGAGAGCAGGTTTCCTGCTCTCTCTTTCAAAATGCAAACCAAGTTTGCTATGACAGGGCGGGAGCCGCGAGGCTCCCGTCCTGTCATAGCAAACAGCAGTGTCCCGGGGGTAGGCACCCCGGGACACTGCAGGAGCCGGCCCTGGGGGGTGGCGGTCCCCAGGGCCATCAAGGGCTCCAGGAGGGGGCCGCGTGGCCCCCTCCCTACATTTTGAAAGCCCCGGGGAGGTGGTGGTCCCCGGGGCTTGGGGGTCCAAAACGGACCCCCATTTTCAATTTTGTTAGTGCCCCGGGGAGGTGGTGGTCCCGGGGCGTGTGGGGGCTGGAGTCCCCCCACACAGGTTAATTTAAAAATAAAGAAGCCCCGGGGAGGTGGTGGTCCTCGGGGCTGCGGGAGGGCTCAGAGCCCTCCCGCAACTTTTTCTAATAAAGCCCCGGGGGTGGCAGTCCCCGGGGCTTGGGGGCCCTTAGAGGCCCCCATACATAAAATAAACCCCCCAGCATGCCCCCGGGACTTGGCCCACCTGGGGGCAAATTAACATCGAAGCGCGGGAGACCGCGCTTCGATTTTTTTTTTTTTCGGCAGGATCCGCGCTCCCTGAGCGCATCTTGCCGATTTGTTTTTTTTAAAAAAAAATGCTTTTTTTTGCCCAGGGGGTCCTTGTGGGACCCCCTGAGCAGGCCTAGGGGTTAGGGTGTTTCTACCCTGCCCCCTTTGTGCGTTTTGCGCACTTGTTTCTTTTTTTTCTCGGCGGGATCCGCGCACCCTAAGCGCATCCCGCCGATTTAAAAAAAAATGCTTTTTTCTGCCCAGGGGTCCTTGTGGGACCCCTGAGCAGACCTAGGGGTCAGGGTGTTTCTACCCTGCCCCCTTTTGCGCTTTGCGCACTTGTTTCTGTCCCTCGGTTCTACCGAGGGACAAAATGGCTGCCAACACTTCTTGATTTGGAGTGTTGACAGCCAATTAGCATGCAGCTCGTGATCGGGAGGGTACGCGGATCCGACGCGCTCATAGATATATATGTGATTTTAATTGTGAATTTCTCAGGAACTACTGAACGGATTTACACCATTTTAGCAAAAGGCACCAGTCTGAACCAAGGGCTACCTCTTTGCCAAATTTGGGGTAATTCCGTTCAGCAGTTCGGGCTGTAGCTGCGACTAAAGGTTCCTATGAAAAAATGAATGGGGAAAACGCGTTTTGGGACCCCCCTTTTTTCTCGGCCCCCGCTTGACGTATCACCCCGAGACTTTCAGGGTAGGAGCGGACCGGAGCGCCCCAACAAGTTGGAAGCTTTCGCGAAGATTCGTCAACCGGCGCCAACGTTATTGCAAATAGAATGTCGCGGATTTCCTATGGATAATAGGTCCTAACTATAACTATCTACTGGCGATCGCCAGTAGATAATATATATATATATATATATATATATAGTATGGTACGCCTGTCCGAGATGATTGAGTGTACATATATAATATGTACTGACTCTGTGAAGTCCAATCTTGTCTTTGTTTATATATTAGTTGTTTACACGCTTTTTACACTTGATAAACTACACAAGCACTTTCATGTTGCACTTACGATGCATCTTTTATGAATACTGACTTATTTATTAATCTATATATGTTTTGCACATTCTATTGCAATCTCTTTGAATATACTAAATGTTGGTAATCAGACCCTTGTGTTTTTTGTTTTTTTTGTTTTGTGTTTTTGTTATTCCATGCTCTAATATATATGGGAGTCATACCATGTATATGCAGTTACTAAGCAGACTCTTATTACATTAACCTTTGATTGGGAGCAGCGGGGCGTGGCTTGCTAGCATGGCCGCTTAGACGTGCTCGAACAGAGCTCCGTGCGGCAGCCTCTGCTGAACCAACATCCTGAGATATCCTGGTCCATAGCGACGGCGAGACAAGTCTCCTGGGTACCCCGGGACCTCCGCCCACGTCACGGAGCAGACGAGAGGTTCGGAGCTCCGGGAATCGTCTTGGAACCTGGAGTCCCGAGTGATCGGAGGAGGGGCCGCCATCTTGAAGACGGAAAGACGGGATCGGACGGAGCTATCCGACCTGCGGATCCGTGGAGGCTTGTTGATCGGGAGAGACGCGCAGGGCGGTCCTGCGAAGTGGTGGAGTGCCGCCAATACCACCGCAAAGCGACCCAGAGTCCGCTGGGGGAAGACAGTTTCTTCGGAGGCCGTGAGCCGATTGCCTCCTGCCCAAGTGGTTTGTTATGCCCTGTGTGGGTTGGGCAGCCCCTCCCGGACAGCGGAGATGCAACGAAAATATGCCCACGTGCGTCCCCTGGGCCTGCGGAGTGCCTACAAATTGAAGGTGAGGACAGCTGGGGGGGGCCCAGAAGATTGATCTGAGGGCCCGTGGGCTGCCTGGAGTGTCGGCATTCCATCATTGAGGGTGCGCGCCTTGGGCGACGATACAAGCCCTCGCCAGTCGGGACGTGGTCTGCGAGGGCTGGGCGGCCAGGGATGCAGTGACCATCGGGTTGCATGACAGTCCCTGAGACGCTTGTGAGCTGCATACCTATGCAGTGAAAAGCCGACCCAGTGCCCTGGTCGTCCTGCTGATAACGTAAGGCAGTGGAGAGAGTTTTATTGTGTGATGCGACCTGGAAGCTCCCGGACGGCGAGTTAGCTCAGCAGGTTGCAAAGCGAAGGATATCCTGAGGCCGGAGGAGGCCTGACGCACCGAGTTGTGGGGGAGAGTCTGCGGTTGATGAGAGTCCCTGGGCCGCCTTTGAGCGCACGTGGATACTGGGGCCCGAAGGCGAGTAATTAGTGCACAGTGACACGCGCCCCTCCGCGGTCCGGGAGGGTGGCATAAGATATAGTTTGAGCACCTAGCCGGCCACTATGGGGAAGGATAAAACGGCGAAATCCCAAACCAATAAAATATCAAACTACGCCCAGCCCATAACCCACGGCCCGGGGGATAGAAACGAGGATGGACCACCAGAACAGGGAGCACTTGAGGGGACTGGCGAGGATACTCCGACACTGATGGACGTCATCAGAGCCGTTCAATCGACCAGGGATGACATGATCCGGAAGATCGATGCTGTGGCTATAGACATTAGTCTGTTGAGGTGTGACCTCAGGAAAGTCTTGGAAAGAGTGACGGTTACGGAAAAAGACACAGAGGTCCTAAAGGAGGAGTTCAAGGGCCTTACCGCTACGGTGGTGGAGCTGAAACGCCAAGTGAACAGGCTTGAAGACCGGGCAGAAGATTCGGAAGGTCGGTCCCGAAGGGGGAATCTAAGATTCGTGGGGTTCCCTGAGAAGGTGGAGGGCCCTGCGGCAGACCTGTTCTTGGAGGATTGGATCACTCGCGAAGTGGCTCCCAAGCAGCTGTCGAAATTCTTCAGTATTGAGCGGGCGCATAGGGCGCTGGTGGGCCCCCTAGGCCCGGAGCACCCCGTGCCATAATTGCAAAACTATTTAACTTCAAAGATAGAGATCTTTTGCTTCAGCTCTCTCGCAGTGGACGGCGGTTCTTCTACGAGGGTCATTCTATAGCCATCTATCCGGACTACACCCAAAGAGTGCTGGAGCAGAGAAAGACATTCATTGCTATCAAACGACGGCTCAGAGACTTGAATCTTAAATATAGTCTTATGTTCCCTGCAAAACTTCGAGTGGAGAGTGAAGGCAGGGCCCTGTTTTTCTTCTCGGCAGAGGAGGCAAGAGACTGGTTGGACGCCAGGGCCCCGGAGGGGAGGCGCCTGGTCCCCTCTTCGAGTTCAGCAAAGCCGCATATCTCACAGTCTCCCTGGAAGGGCCGTAGACAGCCTACACGTCAGATGCCAAAAAAAAGAACGATGAGCTCGGGCCGAATCACCGTCCTCCGAGATGGTACACTCCAGGCATCAGATTCGGAGGTTGTTCCGGATTCGATGGAGGCCACGCCGGACCTTGAGCATGAAGCAGAGGGCCCAGATAGTAATCATGACTGAATCCCCAGAGTCATGCAGTAACTGATGAACTGTACAGATAAGTCTATGGGGAGCTTTAAACTCCTGGTTTTTTTTTTTAAAGGACTGGTTGGTAGCGGTTAAGGGAGTGCTCTCGGGGAGGTGGGTGTTCTGAGGCTCGGGAGGTGACCTATTGACCCCTGGGTTGGGACGTTTAGTCTCGCTTTATTTCATTCTGCACGTGATACGGGTCACGTTGATTCACTTAATACTAGGGTCTCGGGCTGCCGCCGGAGTAGCGACTTCCCCGACAGAGACCGGGTCCATCGGGGTAGCTTGAGAGGAATCTCGCGCCCCGGTGTACCTAAATCTCTTGCACAGCACTTGGTTGTTATTTGAGGGGGGGGGAGGTATGGGGCGGTATGTATGGTTGGTTATATGGAAATGTATATTCAAACTCGTACAGCTGCCCAAGGTAGGGGGTAGGGTCCGTAAAAGTTCAGTTTGTGGGAGTTTATCTGTTTGTTGGGGAACATATGGAGTCACATGGAGTGTGCATCGCAACGTATGGACAATAGTGGGGAAGGGAGGAACAACTAGGGCAGGGGAGAGGACATCTCCGTTATCACTACATTGCCATGACATCACAGACATTGAAGTTTCTTAACTGGAACGTCCGTGGGATAGCTGGTCAGGACAAGCCCCGTAGAGTGCACGCTTTCCTGAAGCGATATGGAATAGCGATCGCGGGGTTGCAGGAGACGCACATTTGGGGAAACACTATAAAAAGCCTTCGAAAAGGTTGGAGGGGACAAATCTGCGCTACATCCTACTCTGGTTTTGCACGGGGGGCATTGGTGTGGCTGGCCCCGGGGGTCCCGTTCCAACACCTTCAACATGTTCTCGATCCCGAAGGGAGGTATGTCATTCTGTTTGGAAGATGGGAAGGGAGGGAGCTGTGTATTATTAATGTCTATGCGCCCAACCTGGACTGCTCTATCCGGCAGTCCTGAAAGCAGCAACACCTTATATGGGGGCTGAAATCCTTCTCTTTGGAGATTTTAATTGTATCTTTGATGAGGTGTTGGATCGGGAGCCCCCCAGAGAAAACACTAAGCCCTGAATGGTGAGGACCCTCATAGGTATTTTACAGGGCATGCAGTTGCGCGATGAATGGAGAGCGCAACACCCTAGCAAGAGGGAGTTTTCTTGTTTTACTCCGGCTCCCAACACCTTTTCGCAGATTGATAATTGTTGCCTTACTCCAGGTCTCTCGGCTACGACACAGGCCATCTCTTATTTGCTGAGGTACCTATCTGACCATGCGCCTTTGTTGCTGACACTGTCCTCTGGACCGGGGCGACCACCCATTCCACTATGGAGGCTTAAATCTGAGGCCCTTATGGACCCTCCATATGTACAGACTGTTACAGAGGCTCTCCAACACTACTTTGGGGAGAATTGGGGGTCAACTGCCACTAGATCAACAGAGTGGGAGGCTATGAAGGTCGTTATCAGGGGGGTTTGTATGAAGACCACTTATGGGGTCCACCACCAGCTTAGTGCAGATATCGATTCCCTAGAAAACCACTTACGAACCCTAGAGACTGCACTATATCAGAATCCCACTGATAGAACTGCGTGGACGCAGGTGCAGGGAGAGTTACTGGAGGCCTGGTCGCGTTTGGAAAACACAAATACACTAACTATAGGCAGAGGCTTCATATGGAGGGCGATAGATCAGGAGCTTTATTAGCTCAACTTATTAGGACGGAGACGGAACACAAACCTGTGTTACAGCTTCGTGATAGTTTGGGGAACGTGATGCACACGCAGGACGCGATCGTTAAAGAATTTGCGACCCACCTATGCCAGACTTGCTCGACTATTGCTCAGACTAGCCCTATCCATTCCATTCATTCCATTCAATAACTTTATTTCGGTCCCAAGGACCATAAAAGTACAATTCAAAACAGTGTAAAAAGACAGTATATACATTTAAATCATGGATATTACACTATCATAAAACTACTGTATGAAGAAAAACAGCACATTTAAACGCGAATGAACCTAGTTTAGAATAAATACAAGAAGTCCGTAGACAGTTAAAAACAAATAAAATTGGACTAGTATCCCAAGTTAAAACAATGAAAATTTGTATATACAGAATAACAACAACATGCTTACTGATTTAGAAATTTCCGCCGGGCATGCCACATAGAGTTTAGGAAGCGGGAAATCGAGAAAACAATGGGGGCGTAAGTATCATATTTTAGAACTCTGTATGCCACAGCACATTGGGTAAAACATAGGTTCTTACATAATTGGATGAGCCAGCGCTGTCGTATTCTTCTATAAGCAGGGCAGAAGAAAAGCACATGTATATCTGTCTCCTCCATATAACTACAGGCAGGGCATCCCTCATGGTCTAGTTTAGACCATTTGTTAGTAAAGCCAAAAAGCGGCAGGATCCCCATTCTGAACTGCATATACAGTTTTCTAGCCTGGCTAGGTTGAATATCATCCAAAAAAGGCTCCATTGAACAGTCATCTTTAATTTGAAAAAAGTCCGCCGTCAGGCGACCACAGGGCGAACTTTGGATGGTAGATATTTTGTTCACTCTATACGATCTTACTAATTCCAGCCGTGAGATTGCCGGGCATGATTCCTCTGGCGATTTCCAAAGTTCTACCTTGCCCAAGATGCTGCAGAGAACTTTAATATGTTTAAGCTTGGTAACTTTGTAGAGGCCGGGTTATTCAATATCTCTTTGAGCTCTGCTTGATAGATGGCCAGTTCAGGGGTCACCCATAGACGCCTCCAGTAAGTTAGGGGTCTGAGGGCTATCTCTTCACAGATAGGCCTGATGCCTAAGTCTAGGCGTAGGGGGATGAGGGGTGTACTAGAGGGGAGACCTACCAACTGCCTCATAAAGCTATTCTCAATTTTGTTCAAGCTGGTGGTAGAACAGTGTCCCCACAATTCCGCCCCATACATTGCAGCCCCCCTTGCCTGGGTTTTGTAGATTTCGACAACTGGCCTTACAGGTTTAAGTGTAGAAGTTCTGTGTAATTTTGTAAGCCCTCCCACTGTCTGTGCTAGCTTATTAGTTGCTTTGGTCACTTGAGGCCCCCATTCCAGATGTTCCGTTAGTGTAACACCCAGGTAGTCAAACACTGACACCCTTTCCAATAAGGTGCCGTGTAGGGATGGATTTGCGCGGGACTTGTTCACAGGGTTGAAGACCATGTATTTGGTCTTTAATGTATTGATCTCCAACCCCCGGTTTTTACAAAAGACATCAAAACTATCAAGAATGCGCTGAATTCCCATGGACGATTTTGATAATAGGAGGGTATCATCAGCGAACATCATCGCTGGAACCCTCCCAGAGGCTAGCCTGGGGGCATCGTTGTCCTTCACCTCCCTGAGCTGCTCAATAAGTCCATTAATAAAAAGGCAGAACAGGGTGGGAGCGAGCACACAGCCTTGCCGCACTCCCTTGCTCACTGGGAAGCGAGATGTCAATTCGCCGTATTTCCCGAACCTTACCTGAGCAAAATTGTCATCATGGAGCCTCACTAAAATACTAAGGAGGTACGATGGGATCCTCAATTCTTTCAGGACATCCCAAAGTTTGTTCCTGGGAACTAGATCAAAAGCAGACTTCAGATCTACAAAGATTAAATAGAGGCTGCCACCCTCTATAACCACTGTTTTCCAGTATAGGAGTTGAAGCCTGAATAGCTGGTCGACGGTGGAGGTGTTCTTTCTGAAGCCAGCTTGGTATGGACTCAAGATCTCTTCTTCTTCTATCCACACCAATAGGCGGTCAAGAAGCACACGAGCAAAAAGTTTCTGGGATACGTCAATTAGGCTAATCGGCCGATAATTAGTAGGCAGGAGGGGACAACCTTTCTTAAAGACCGGGACAATTTCTGCGCCACGCCAGGTATCTGGTGGGTCCGTCCCGCTCATAATTGCATTAAACAGGGACCATAGATACGGTCCCCATACTTTCGGTTCATCCCGAAAGAGGTCCCCTGGTATTCTATCAAGGCCCTGTGCTTTATTACTAGAAAGCTTATTGATGGCATTCAGCACTTCGGTCAAGGTAATCCTTGAAATTACCTCCTCAGCAAGCATAGAAAATGTTGGTGAGGGATCTTCATTAGCAATTGTTGGCACCGTGCTATTATACAAAGAGCAAAAATGATTCTCCCAGGCTTCAGATTATATATTCGGCTCAATAGCTAACCTCTCTTGGTTATCACCTGTGCTAACTATTGCCCAGAATGTCCTCAGATCTTTATTTGTTAGTGCAATTTTAAGGCTTTCCCACCTATCCATTTCCCAGTTCTTTTTTGCCGATTGGATGGTTTCTTTATACAGAGCCCGTTTTAACTTCATTCCATTTCTATCCTTTGCCTTGACCGCGTCCAACAAGGCCCGTTTTGCATTGCGACATTTTGTGTTGAACCATTTGCATCTATTCTGGGCTTTAGCCCGCCTAGGAGCCACTGGATAAAATATGTCTTCCATTTTTTAGATTAATTCTAAGTGCATTTTTACAACTACTGCATCAACAGGGGGCAAGCCCTTTGCGCCTACAAGTTCCCCCATTTTTACAAGTATTGGGGCTACCAACTGGTAGACCATGGCCAGCTTGTCAGGTGTCTGTTTGATTTGCGGCCACCTGACTCTCCGTCTGTTGTTAGCTAATACTAGACCATTGTCCCTGTATGTAGTCATGAGATCGGTGGTAGTGTATCCCAGGTTTGGCCACTTCAGTTCCAGGACCAAGGCATTATGGTCACTGTCCTGCCTCACTATAACGACAAAGTCGTATACCATTTGCCAGAGTCTGGTCTCCACCAGTATATAGTCCAACAAAGACTCTTGCCCTACTCTGTTGAAAGTTTGCTGCCCCGGGCTATCTGATTTTGTTCTGCCATTACATGCCCTTAGTGAATGGACTAATGTGATCGAACTGATCTGCAGTGCCAGCGGTGACCAGGCTTTGACAGGTCGAATTTGAGGATCAGTAATTTGCCAGTAGGAATCCTCTTCACTAGGAGAGGTGTTGCTCGGATCAATGAGGGGTTCGAATTGACAATTAAAGTCACCCCCTATGATCTTCCGCACGGAAGGATCCATAGTGGAGATGAAGAGGCCCAAGCAGTCTATGGTGGTGGATTCCGAGCTGATGGAAACCGGTCGGGAGTAAACATTGATAAGAGCAATTTTTGTCTTTGTAGGGAAGGTAAGTAGGACACATTGGATGTCATTTGTAGGTGTGGGTATCTGCTCGGCACTGCAGCCCAAGTGTGATCCTACCCATATGGATAGGCCCCCTGATGGTCTACCCCTTCCCCCATGTGTAGCTTGAATGGTAAATGGTGCAAAACCTATCCTCCAACAGTCTTCCCTGGCCCATGTTTCCTGGAACATACATATGTCCTGTTTATCTACAAAAATTCCCCAGTCTGGGCAAACAAGTTTGTTTTTAAGCCCAGCAACATTCCACGACAAGATTCTTAGTGTACTACCTCGGTCAGTTTCCCTGTCTGAGACCTTATTTACACAGCCAGTAGTAATTTGGATGTCACTAGCTTCGATCATATAGTCAGAATCTGGGGACCTCAGACGGACCCCCACTCTATCAATCTCAGCCGGAGTGGTACCATTAGGCCCGCCAAATAGCCTACCCACCTGTACCTCCGCCACTTGTAGGGCAGTTATCTGTAGGGAATCCCGTATATTTTCCTTACTAGCTACCCCCGTCCCACTGTACTTCACCCAGTAGTTGTCTAACCCTTGTTCCTCGGAGACCCCACCGCGAGTCAGACTAACCTCGTGTCAATCTACCTCCTCAAGAGATCCAAATCTGTTGCTTACTGGCAGATTGAATGTTGTGGATCTGGGGGGGGGCATTCCACCTGCCATCTATTAGTGATCTTGGTTGGGAGCTTGGAGTGCTGGGGGTAGTGCGACCTCTAAACATCAGCTGGTGTTGGGTGTAAAAAAAGTCCAATGGGTATAACCCAATTCCTGTTCTTAGGTCCTGGTGAAATGTGGTTTGGCAAAGTAAATAACTCACAATTTTTGGATTTGTAAAATTTATGACTACACAATCTCCCTGCTCTGTTTTTTGTCGATTTCCCACCCAGCCTATTCTGCGGGTCATTAAAATTTCCCCTGCCCGGCGATAGTCAAACTGCCTATATTTTGCTAACCAATAAAGGCACTTGTTCCTAAGATCAAATTGGGTTTCCCTATAGTTGGGAGCAGCTTCGGGGACACCAGTCAGTATAATGACATATGGGGCACATGCAGGGGGCAAGTTAATAGTTGGCAGGTTTTCTGTTTTTGAATTACCGTTAAGGCGTTCTGCCAAGGCCTGCATGGTCGGCACCTTATTAGGCCCGTGTTGGGGCCGACTGGGTTTATCTCTGCCTGTTTGGGAGGAAACTAACTCATTACCACTGTTATCGTGACTTGTACTCCTGCCTAACTGATGATTGGCAGAAATCTGATGCCTTACCTCTTGAGCTGTGGTGGGACCATTACTTGTCTGCCCACCCAACTCGCCTGGAGATTTTGCATCAGAAATGTCTACCTGGCATTCAAAGTCAGTTCCTCTTAGTGCTGGGCTTAGATGTATTTGCCTATTTTCCCCAGCTGCTATCAGATTATCTAAACGAATAAATAAGGGGGCCAACTCGTCTCTTACAATATCCCGTATTTGGGTTTTTAAATCAGTCAGGAGATTCAGTACCCAGTTAGGGTGGTTCTTCTCAGCTCTACAATTCAATGGACTGCTTAGTTTAGGATCCCGGTTTTGCCCAACCCCTACGCTAGATGCAATATCTTCACACAGTTTCTTCCTTTTGGGTCCCACCTCAATCGATTGTTTACGCTTTCCATTTTTGGGATTGGTAGTGGTGGTCCTACTTTTGCGTACAGCTTTTTTAGTTGGGGCTTCAAGGGGTGAAGACAGTGTTTCTTCTTCAAGGGGCACATGAGTATTATTTTGCACAGTTGGCGAGTCTATCGCTAAGATGCTTGGGTCCGGGGTAAGTGACAGACGCCTCTCTGTGCGTTCTATTTCAGTGTTAACTGCCCCAATAGCCCTCTGCAGCATTTTATCAATCGAGGTTGGAGGGAGAACTACTGAACTAGGAGCTTTTGTTTTTGTCACACATGAGCGCTTCCCCATTTTTTAAAACCTTCTAGATCTAATTCTTCAGCCAAACCACAAACCCACCACCAGTCAGTGCAAATTATATATATTTGTGTGGGCAGCTCGAGGTGCGAATAATTGCAGCAACATATGGTAGATGTTACTACATGTGACCACACAGATGGTGTAGCCTAGAGGTTACCAACCATTCGGCAAATCTCATTACAGGATCTATGTTTTTGTGGGGTTTGACTCTCTAACCTTACTTAGGCATTACAATCTAAGCTAGTCAAACAAATGGTAAGAATGAGGTGGTCAACCCAGTAAGTTCTTTGTGATTATATAATGAAAGACCCTATAAGTCAGCACCAAGAATTTTTGGCAAGCAATGTCTGTTTGGCTGAGAAATAAGAAACAGAATAGTCCCACTCTGTGTTGTTCCCGTCTTCTTTTAGTCTCTAATGTGTTAAAGAATTCCAAGTGTTAACTCCACATGTTCACTGTAACTTGAAGAACCATAACAGGTGGGCGATTACCCGTCTCATCAGGCGCCGCTGGATAAAACCAAGAGATCTGGCCCTGTCCTGTCTCCTCCTGTCGCAGACGGGCGCGAAAGGGGCCCGCCCTTGGCCCGGGCGCGGCCCGCGCCGCGGGGGGAGAGGCGGCGCTTTAAGCGCGATGTCAGATGCCTCCCCCTCACTAGCGGCAGCTGTGGGTGGCGGACTGTTCACTGGGACTTGTAGTCCCCTTTACTGCTGGCTGATGCTGCGGGGCAAAAGAAAACAGCGTCTGTCGTGCCCTGGGACTCCGGTCCCACCAGGGCAAGGAAACAGGCAAGAGAAACCCCCGTGGTCAGTGGAGCACTGCAGTGAAATGAGGTTATGCAGAGTGATGTCCCTCGCCGCGGGGGGAGAGGCGGCGCTATAAGCGCGATGTCAGACGCCTCCCCCTCACTAGCGGCAGCTGTGGGAGGCGGACTGTTCACTGGGACTTGTAGTCCCCTTTACTGCTGGCTGATGCTGCGGGGCAAAGAAAACAGCGTCTGTCGTGCCCTGGGACTCCGGTCCCACCAGGGCAAGGAAACAGGCAAGAGAAACCCCCGTGGTCAGTGGAGCACTGCAGTGAAATGAGGTTATGCAGAGTGATGTCCCGCGCTGCGGGGAGAGCGGCGCTTTAAGCGCGATGTCAGACGCCTCCCCCTCACTAGCGGCAGCTGTGGGTGGCGGACTGTTCACTGGGACTTGTAGTCCCCTTTACTGCTGGCTGATGCTGCGGGGCAAAAGAAAACAGCGTCTGTCGTGCCCTGGGACTCCGGTCCCACCAGGGCAAGGAAACAGGCAAGAGAAACCCCCGTGGTCAGTGGAGCACTGCAGTGAAATGAGGTTATGCAGAGTGATGTCCTATCACATTTCAGGATTTCTTTAAAGATATTACACTTCCCACCCTTGGGGAGGAGGAGGCGGAAGCCCTTGGGGCGCCAATTACTAGGGAAGAAATACTAACCTCCATTAAGCAACTGAAGCCCGGGAAATGTCCTGGGAGCGACAGTTTTCCGGCTGAATTTTATAAGACGTTTGCCCCGCAGCTGGGGGATCACCTCCTTGAGGTGTATACTGAGGCTCTAGCCAGGGGGACACTTCCCAATACTATGATGGAGTCGTTGGTCTCCATGATTCTTAAACCGGACAGGGATTCTCTTTCTCCGAGTTCCTATAGGCCCATCTCTCTCCTGAATATAGACGAGAAAATATTAAGTGGGGTATTAGCGGCGCATTTATTGCCATACATGATCCAACTGGTCCACCCAGATCAGTCTGGGTTTATCCCAAGGCGGAATACTACATATAACTTGTGCAGACTTGCACATGTATGGAATGCACCGGAATTTGAACAATCGGAGTGGGCTCTCTGTCTCCTAGATATAAGGCAGGCCTTTGACTCTGTTGAATGGGATTACATGTGGACGGTACTTGCTCGAATGGGAGTGGGGGAAGACTATCTGAGATGGCTACAGCTGCTTTATTGTAGACCAACGGCTAGTGTCCGCCTTCGGAATCAGGTATCAGACAGTCTGGAGCTTCAACGGGGTACCCGACAGGGCTGCCCCCTGTCGCCGCTACTTTTTGCCCTCACGATGGAGCCCTTGGCAATCACTCTTAGAACTCGGATGGAGCGCTGGGGGGTTTGGCTGGGGACGACGGTACATGTGGTGTCTATGTATGCCAACGACACAATGGTGTACCTCCGACACCCCAGGACGGCAGTTCTGGAGCTCCTTCGGGAGCTGACTAGTTTTGGTGACATCTCGGGTCTCTGTCTCAACCCAGGGAAATCTAAGTTGTTTCCGATGGGCAGTCTGCGGAAGGTGAAGAAGAGTGAGCTGCCGGGGGTGGCGATGAGTTGGGTCACTGATACGGTCCGCTACCTGGGGGTCAGATTGGTGCACACACAGGAAGCCAATCTGGAACACAATGTGGGGAGGTGCGTGGAAGGTATTTCTAAATCAATTGAGTTTTGGCGGGATCTCCCGTTACCCTTGATGGGACAGGTGGCCCTCATAAAAATGGTCATCCTCCCACGCTGCTTATATGTTTTACAAACTTCCCTCTATCGCATCCCATGGGCGTATTTCCGCAGACTGGACCGTATGATAGTAGACCTCCTGTGGGGCTCAAAAAGGAAGTGGGTGAAACTAGACACATTACAGAGGATGTGGGAGCGGGGGGGCTGGAGGTCCCTCGGTTGAGTTTTTATTATATAGCAACGCAGCTTCAACACGCAGCACAGTGCTAGACGAGCAGGACAACTAGGAGAAACGGTTACTGGATGGTACTCACCGGGGGTCCCCTTTACCTGACCTTCTCATGATGGGAGCGGGGGTGCCCACAAGATTCCCCTATATTATAAGACATGTGGCCGCAGTCTGGCAGATCGCAATTAAAACTGTGGTGCAGCGAGCGCCATATGCCCCGGAGGCCCTGCTGTGGGCAGTGGTACCGTTTAAACGCATTAGTCGTACTATGGCAATCACTAGGTGGATGGAAGGGGGCTGCTGTACGATGGGCGACCTGTATTTGGGACAACGGTTCCTCACGACGGAGGAGGCGGAGTTGATGTTCGACTTGGGTAGGGGACAGTACCTCCAATATGTGAAGATCTCGGCGGTAGCGCGAGAGTTGTGGCCGATGTTTCCGGAGGAGCCACCTATTGCAGCTACTCTGCAGGTCCTTCTGTCATTGGCGGGGGGCCGTAGATTGGTGTCGCATATATACAGGGCGCTACGAGAAGACCTCAGCGCGGACCCACTCCCGGTGCAGGCCAGGTGGGATGGGCTGCTTGAGGCACCTCTGACGGATTCAGAATGGAAAAGAGTACATGAGGGGGTTAAGCAGATTAGTTCCAATGTGAGATTCAAGCTAACCCAATTTAATATAGTTCATCAAACAAACCTCACTCCACACGTACTGTACAAAATATACCCGGACCGTCCAGCAAGTTGCCCCAGGTGTGGTCATTTAGAAGCCCAGTTTTTACACATGATATGGGAATGCTCTGAATTGCGATTGTTCTGGGGGTTGGTACTGGAACGGCTGAAACAGATCTCGGGGTGGTCTTTGTTGCACTCCATTAGGGAAGTGCTTCTGGGACTACTTCCTAGTCCCAAGGGTAAGATACTCACACAACGGTTCACCCAGCTGGGACTGGTGTTGGCTAAATGAAGGATTGCGATTAGTTGGATGAGCCCACAGCCCCCCAAGGTAGAAAATTGGTCTAAAGACCTGAGAGAGTGGGCCACAGCAGAGTTCATTCGCATGCGACGTGTGAGACATGACGAACAATTGGAGGAAGATGCGAGGTCGTGGTATACTATGATTTCAGAAATCCCTAGTGGTGAGGCCCCCACTTCACAAGCAATTGAGGAAACGAGGAATAACAGTGGTGAACCAGCAGAGAGGGAATAGATGGGGTGAAACCTACGGATACTGAGTATATTAGGAGTATAGGACATGGAAACCAGTGCCCTTCGATAAAGGATATGGGGAGATGTTTCTCACATGTGACTCGGGGGAGGGAGGGGGAACAAGGTTCAAATTGTTGGGGGTTGTTGTCAGGAAATGCAAATGTTTATATCCGACCAATGTAAGAGGCGACTTCACGGCAGGTTTTCAATGTGACTAAATCCTTAACAGACAAGTATGAATTACTTTTTCTCCAAGTGTATTATTTGTGACTCAAGAATATGTGCTTCTTTAAAAAAAAAAAAACCTTTGATTGTGAGCAGGTGAAAATGTCATGTTTATACTCAAATGAATTGTAATTTAAAATCCCCATTAATGGTAAAGTCAGATTTTAAATCACAATTCTGAAAATGCCACTTTTAGAAAGTTGACATTTTTCTGCCCTGACCATTTGGTGCCTGCTGCCAGTGTCCTGGGTCATATTATTGTGAATAGCATAGTAGTTGGGCTTTGTGTATTCCTCCCAGACAGTGTGACACAAGAGACTTGGTGTTGGCAGGACGGGCCATCCTGCCTGGATTGCTGGGGGCAGAGCTGTAACCTGCCCCACTTACAATTCAAAGGGCTGTCTTGAACACACACATAAATTACCTGATACTAGTATTTTTTCACCTAAAATTTCTTGGAGCCTAAGCAAGCACTAGGTATAAATATTGCATTTCCAGAGCCACTGTTCAGTACAATCCTGGACCTGTTGGATACTTTAGAAGGACTCCCTAGACTCCCAGAGAACTGCCCTGCTGATTGTGGCCTGCCTTGCTTGCCAGAGGACTTCCCTGCTACTACAAGAGGACTGCCCTGCTGCTTGAAGACAATCTTGCTCCCCAGAGACCTGTCCTGCTGCTAGAGGCCTGCCTTGCTGCTTAAACCCAGGGCTACCAGAGGGACATCAAAGGAAAGTTGGCTGGCTTCCGGGGGGAGCTACAGGGACCTTACAAGCTCTAGAATCCTTTAACCCAGCATCTGGTCTCAGCTGGAGTGAGTTCTAGCCCCCCTCCACCGTAAGTGGTGCCCCTCCAGTCCTGGACCCTTGGAAGTGGTGTTAGAGGTTCTGCTCCTGCCTAACCATAAAAGTTGGGACTTAAAATAATATTCACCAAGAAGTGGAAGAAGAACCGACAGAAGCCCGCGACCTACCTGCCACCCGGTTTGTCCAAGGTGCCTCGCTCGTTAGCCTGACTTAGCAATAGCTCCCGCTACGTTCTTCCCTGCAGCAGCAAATCCTGTTCAGCTGGACCTCCGAGTGATGGTGTCCGACCTTGTAGAGCCCTCTTTGGCTACAGCTTGCCGCTTCATCCCACTGGAGGTTTTCGACTTTCAAAAAGTTGTCAATGTCTGAAGGTAAAAATCATCACCGAGCTCGTTGGTGACAAGCTCCCAATCAACAGCGACAACGTCCTTGGCCTGGAAATCTGACTTCTCCTGCTAGGAGCTTTTTCATGCCTTTGTTAAATGCTTCACCGATACCTCATCTAGTGCTCCCCGGAGATGACAACTCGTCCTAAGATACAGCTTGCTGCCTTGATCCCTTGAACTCTGCCTTCTCCTGGACTTTTTTCAGAATTTTTTTCAAGTCCAAAGATAAGCCTAGACAGGCCCAATTCACCTCATGTATTCGACCTGCACTCCATCACAGTTGGCCTTAACTTTTGACTTTGCCCTGGCCTCGCACCACCAGATATCTGCGGTTATCGCTTTGATCTTTTAGGCACTATTTTGCACTAAAAACTTCTAATTCTAAAAGAATTCTAAATCCGGTTCCAATGACTGCATTTAATTGATTGTGGTGCCATGTAATTCATTAACATTTACTCTATTATCTAAGTTGATTTGTGATTTTTTTTGTGTAGCGTTTTTACTTTTTTACTGTTTGTGTGCTGCAGAAATGCTCTACACTTTGCCTCTAAGTATGACTTTGACCAATTATGGACACAATGTTTTTTTTGACATCCACTGACACCCCTATTAGAAAGGAACCAAGCATTCTGGATTTGTTAGATGCCCTATAATTCCCATAGAAGATTGGTGTTGGTAAAGGTGCCACACACAAAAGTGGAGATACCATAATTTCAATGGGCTATAACTTTGTAAATGAGGTTGCAAAGTACTGGTCTCTCGAGTCTGGAACATTTGTAACAAATGAAAAATTTGAATCTGAAATGTAAAATGTCAATTGAGTTGTCAGTTCATTCACTTAAAGAGTTGAGGGAATTACAAAATGAAATGCCAGAGGATGAAAAGAAAAGGGAAGGGAAAGCAGGATGTTCAAAAGACAATAATGAGATTTTGATGTCAAATGACAAAAGATTCGCACTTCCTGATTGCACGTGGCACTGGGTGGTATTTTGTAAATCTTTAAAAAATATTGGTCCTTTTAAGGATTGCAGAGAGACTATTTAAGAGATGTGTAACCTGCCAACAGGTAAACATAGGCAGGAGGCAAATGTGACCATGAGTCGCTTCGGAAAGTCAGAAGGTCTCTTCACAATATTATAAATAGATTTTATAGAAATGCCCCTTTGTAGCAATCTAAGATAAAAAAATTTAATTGTATTTCTTTTTTCTAAATGAGTTAAGGCTTACCCAACCTGCAGGTGCTACTCACTAACTGTAGCCAAGCTTTTATTGAAGGAGTTGATCAAATGATTCAGTTTGCAAACTACTTTAGAGTCAGATAGAGCAACTGATTAAAAAAATGAGGTAATGAGTGTTAGTTACATTGCACTGAACATTGAGCAGAAATTCCATTGTGAATATCATCCAGAAGCATCCGTATTTGTAGAGAGGGCCAACGGAACCTTGAAAGCAAAGTTGGTCAAAGTGTGTGGGTCGACAACATTCAAAGGCCAGATGCCCTTTTCTTAGTTTTGTTGAGTAAGAGGAGCTTACCCAACTTTACTACAGGCTTGTCTTAATGGGGCAAGCTAGGAGTATTTAAAGTATTCTCTCAACTGCAACTGTGACTATTACTGATGATTTAGTATTGGATTACTGCAAGGTTAGGCTGATTTAGTAAGCTCTGTCCCTCATCAGGTGAATTTGGCTACAACTTTTGCAAATGAATAACCGTGCCACAACCTTCAGCCTGGTGATTAGGTTGTGATGAAGAAACATTTTGGAAAGACCTGTTTAAAGGCTCGATAAAAAGGCCATTACCAAGTTATGTTGGTGACAAATACTGCTGTGAAGAGTGGAGGTTTGCCACATTGGATCTACTCATCTCACACCAAGAGAGTGTAGACTGCAGATGAAGAAGTGGTGACACAAACCACTAATTCAAAGAGTCCAGCTTGAGTTCACTAGGTGGATACAGAGGGAGAAGAACAAAGAGCTCAAGAAGATCAAGAACAAAGAGAACAACAAGAAAATCAAACTTCAAAAGCTCAAACTCTGAAAACGCCAAGAGCAACTCAAGGTGCTCCTGTTGAAGGTTGTGCAAATCATGAAACAAATAGAGATAAAAACAAGGCAAGTGGAACAAATCTGAACATGGAAGCTTGATACAAGCTGATTAGCCTGAAAATGTGGGAAACAAAATGAGCATTGCAGAGAGTTGACAGTTTGAAGAAAAATAGAGAAAAAACTGCTGAAACAGAACTGGTTCTGAATGACAGAGGCTCTGAAAAGCCTGAAGTCAGGAGATCAATAAGAATAAGAGTGCCAAACAAGACGTATTTAGCTCCTGAATGGGCACATTTGGAGAAGATTGAACCATAAGAAAAAGTCACTGATCTGAGAGACTATTGATTTCTGTTGTAGGAACATCCATGAATAGACATGAACTTAGAATAAAGTTGTACAACATTGAATGATTTCTTGCTAGAGTAATGGTACTGAATTTTTTAATCTTTGAAAACACATTTTTGATTTTTCATAGTGTGCCTGCATAACTGTCTGGCATTAAAGTTTTAGAGGCTTTTTCTTTATGCTTATATATTTTTATAGTGATGCTCACTTTTGCGGGAAATTTATTATGTAGCTTAGGTATCCAACTGAAGATAGCTTTGTGTCTGTATTGAAATTTATTAACTGAACTGCTGAATTATATGCATGTATCGACTTGCATCAGCCTATTTTGGAAAACTGAAATTACTTCATATTTTCTTACATTCTTGGAGAATTTATTTTTGTAATTTTCTCAGCTTGATTAGAGTTTTAGTTTAAAAAAAAAAAGTTTTTATAGAAAGAAGATGGCTGCTTGCAAACAAAATTTAGCTTGGCTCTAAAATGTTTTTTTATTATTTTTATTTTACTAGTTTTAGTTGACAGATTAGTGAGTCCATATTATCTGGTTGGGTGAGCTTCAAATAACAAAAATAGTTTTAAGAGAGAGGTTGAAATGTTATTGTGGGAAGAAGAAAACGTCTAGACAAAAGATGGGAAATATTGTTCTTGACAACATCAAATTCTGAGACTATGATGAAATGAAGGCCTTGGAAAAGACAAAGTTGAATGGATGGATGGATGAGATTTTGTAGTGTAGTGTAGGGTAGCTTAAGATGAGTTCAAAAATTAAAGTGGAGAGCTATAAAAGTGATTTTTTTAAATTGAAAATAATGTTTATTTTATAACTAGGATGCACATGTAATTTACTTGGCCTTTGCCTGTTTGCACTGGCATCCATTTTAAGATTGATGAAGAAAATGCAGTGTTTAAAAATTGCATACATTTCATGATGTTTTTTTCTGGTACTGAGTAAAATGGATTTATCTGTGTGCTTTGGGAGGAATCCATGTCAAGATGTTCTTGTTTGTTGCAATATTCAACCCTATTGCTGCCTAAGCCACAACTGCATTTTAATTCATTTTAAAATGGCTTATTGCTTAGTTTGCTTCAATCGGACAATATCATTTCCCTTCTTTGTAGGCTAAAGGGTGCTTTTTTTATTTAGCAAAATTTCCACAATGTTGATTGGTTTTTGTCTTCTATCTTTTGTTAGTAAAGCCCTATGATACCACTTCCCCCGTGTAAAGTGCATTGTGTTTCACACTATACAATGTGGCATTTCTGGTATGTGCCAGACCTTTTGATCATTTCTACTAAGGCAGACTCTGTGGTAGTTTGTTTATTTGATTTAGGACCAGTTTCGCCCTGGTTTGCGTTCGTTCTGGTTCACGTAGGTCCTGGCTTGGCAGTTCGGACTGGACTGTTCCCATTGAAGCGGGCTCAAGACTGATTTGCTAATATAGCTGGGTCCAAACTGAGGTGGCATGGTGTGCAAAATAGCGATGGACTGGGATGCGCCCCTGAATAATTATCGAACAGAACTGTTCCCATTGGAGCAGTGTCAAGACTGATTGGCTGATATAGCTGGGTCCAAACTGAGGTGGCATGTTGTGCAAAATAACAATGGACTGGAATGCGCCCTTGAGTAATTACCAGTGGCTGAAATTAATTTAGGAATTCTACCCATCACTTTTTTGTATACTTCAGATGTCCATGGGGCCATCAGTCCAAGGTTTTCACTGGCTGAGACAGCAAAGCCTCCATCGACAGTAACATGATGGTTCACCGGACTCTAAATAGTATGAGCAAGCCAGGAGTTTGGTGGACGGAGCATTTCAGTCTGCCATAATCCAGATAAGCTTTATAGGTGTACCCCTAGTTCAAAATGTGATTGATGCACTTCTTTGACTCAGCTGAAGTAGGAGAATGTTTCAAGAATTGGGGTGATGGTCTATAGGAAGGTAGGATCCTTCTAGCATGGTTACCCCCACCACTTTTTCCTTGGTGCCAGTGTGTTTTTGACTAGTCTGGCTGGGACCCTGCTAATCAGGACCCCAGTCGCTGTGCTCTCTCCCTACTTTGGACTATGGTAAGTACTTTGGTACCTTCCTAATTGGTTACCGGTGTACCCTTCTAAGTCCCTATTATATGGTACTAAGGTAGCCAGGGCATAGGTACACCAGGGGTCTCCCATTGGCTGTACCATGTATTGTGCCACCCGTGAGAGGCCACTCAAACTGTGACTACAGGCCTGCCATTGAAGCCTGTATGAACTGGTGCTAGCACCACTCACAACAGATATAAGTTTCCTTTTATCTGAGGTTACTGCACTTAAAACCTATAAATCACCCCTAAGGCAGGCCTTTCAATCCTGAAGACAGGGTGCTTGGTCATAAGTGTGAGGGTGCCCTGCATGAGCAGGACACCCCCTACAAACCTAGGAGTCGATTCTCCAGGCTTTGTAAGTGCGGTCAGCCATTTTATACATATAGTGGACATCAAGTCAATTACTACGGGCCTGATTCACAAAGGTAAACTGAGATGAAAGTCTAACTTTACGACTTTCGGTATTCACAAAGGGCATTTACGAGTAGTAAAGTTAGACTTTTGTCTCAGATAAACTTAAGTTTTGGTCTTAAGTTTAACTGAGACCAAAAAGTTAAACTTTACTACTCGTAAATGCCCTTTGTGAATACCGACAGTCATAAAGTTAGACTTTCGTCTCAGTTTACCTTTGTTAATCGGGCCCTTGATGTCTAACTATATATTGGCTGCTCCGAAATCGGTCATATTTGGTATCAAACATGTTGGAATCCTACCCCAACACCGAATTCAGTGTTGGATGTACGATCCCATGTACTGGGGTCTCCCTAGGGAGCCCCCCTGTATTCCATATACCAGCCATTCAGTGTCAAACAGCAAGCTAGTGCTGCTGCTGACCACAGACACGATTCTGCCCTCCTGCTGCTGAGCCAGGCTCAAGCAGGGGAAGGTAAAACAATAGGTTTCCTGACACAGGGAGGTGGGATCACCTCCCAGACAGGACTTAGTGTATTGGGCTGGGGTGGGGATGCTTTTCAGCATCACCAGACTGCTTTGAAGGGCACATTTGGTGCCGTCCTTGCATTCTCCAGTTGAAACCAGTTCAGGGAGCCGTTGGCTCCGACTCTGGCGTGAAACTGGACAGAGGACATGGGAGTGTCCTCCCCTCTGTCCAGCCCCTGCTCTGGGAGGGACCCCTGAATCTTCCCAACCCTTTACTTTGGGTACTTAAGGGCTTACCTGTGGGTGGCTCTTCAGAATCGTTGAGGGACAAGATTCAGACCCGAAACTACTTCATCTGTCTGGGCACTTTGGACTTCGTTGGACTTCGCTTTGGGAATGGAGACTGCATCTGGAAGGCTCCTGCTGCTCCTGGTCTCGTCGTCCTGCCAGTCTTCTGCGTCATGTGTGCCTGTGCTCCATCCAGGTTCTTCTCCAGGCCTATGGCATCAAAGACACCCTAAGGAATCTCTCTTGGAGTGAAGGAGTCACTCCCCTGAATCTGCCAGCATTGCAACTTAGCAGACCCGTCTGCTGCTCCTGACGTCCTCCGGACTTCGCAAGGCCCAGCAACACAGGTGGTGGTTCTGCAACTTCCTTGAGGCCTGCACTGTCTTCTCGCCAAGTTTGAGGCATGTACCCTTCCTCAGAACCGCTGGAAGAGAGCCCCAGTGCACTGCATCGACTTGCTGTTGCCAAGGCTTCTTGACTCTCTTCCCCAAAGATCTTGGGGCTCCAAGAAGCTCCAGCCTCCAGCATCTCTTGCTACCAAGATCTTCGTCCTCACCGCATTCTCTGCACCATGGGCTTGCATCATTGGTGAGCTGCTCGAGGTCCTCTTGCGACTCCTGCGCCTCCGGCCTGTGAGTCCTCTTGAGGGTCTTATTTCGCTCCATTGGGCTCCCCTGCTTGTTCAGGGCCTGCTCTGACTCTCCTACACTTGGTGAGTCCTTGGACCTTGCTGGTACCGACACTGCCCCTTCTTTGTTTTCCTTGTCTTTTGCTGCTGCCAAGGCTTGTTGGTACTCCCACCGGACACCAGCCCCCTGGCTCTCGACTTCCGATGTGGGACAGCTTGTGAACAGCTTCACAGCGTCGCCTGGTCCTCACAGCTGCAGCGACAAGGTCACTATCAAATCTCCTGCATCTTCCGTCATCGGTGGTCATTGGTCTTCCCTGCGGCGGCCGGCACAGGTAAGTGTGGTGGGGTAGGGTGCGGCAGGGGGGGAAGCCGACAGACATGGAATAGGTATTATTTAATTTATTTAATTATACCTATTCTGTCGTCTGTCGACTTTCCCCCTCCCGCCCCACCGGCCTCACCGCCCTCACCGCCCTCTGCGTTTACCTGTGCCGGCCGCCGCTGGGTCTTCCGTGCCTCCTGGTCACTACAGAGTGGTATAGACTCTATCCCCTCTGCTTGCAGGTACTCCTCTTCAAGAATCCACCCTTGGATTTCACTGGACTCTTACACCTTCTTTGCCAGCGGCATCTTCACTGAAGTCCTCCATTGTGGTCTACGGCGGTTTCCGACGTCGCCTTGCACCTATGCACCCGTCTTCCCTGGTGTAGGTATCCTGGTTCCTGGGGTATCCACGTGTGGGGTGACTCTCCAACCTTCCATCTTCCACGGGGTTTCTTCAGGGTCCTCAGGAAAGGGTCCTTCTTCTTGAAAACTGCAACCGCAACTTCCCCATTACTTGCATTGAGTACGCAGCTGTGTTTCCACTCTGTACACAGCCTCCGTGGGGTTCCTGGGTACTTACCTTGGGTGGTTCCTTGGGTCTCCAGCTCTTCTAACTCTTCTCGGTCTAGTCTCGACTTTGGTCGTAGTTGACCTTCCACTTTATTAGTATATGGTTTGGTCTCCCCATGGAGACCACTGTGTATTTGTGCTACTCACCTGTTCTACTATTGAAGTATTGTGTGTATTGTGATTATATCTCCGCGTAGGAGATATACCAATATGTTAGTGAGTGGTTATAATAAATACATATTTTTATAACTGCACTGTGTGGTTCTTTTTCACTTAACCTGCACTATATGATTAGTACTGGTAAAACAAGCTGCTTTACACTCCTTCTGGACTGAGCCTGAAGTCTGTTCTCCACAGCTACCACTTGGAGAGCTTTCCATGGTTGTCTAAAAACACTAAAATCACCATAAGGGTTGTCTCGGTTAGTGCAGGGTACTTCACTTAAAGAAGTGTGCTCCATATACTAAGCCAGCCTCCTACATTGGTTTGCAGCGGTTGGGATCTAAGCCTGCACTGTTTTACTTAGGTGTGGATTAAAGGAAAAACCACCACTAGCATTAGGCACATATAAAATATTTTTGTAGACAAGTAAGTCCTACTGAACTTTTAGATTGGTTGTTAAGAGTCTAGCACAACCCTTTCTCCAATCTTGGGAAAGTTTAGTTTTCACTAGAGTAGGTAGGTGCAACACCACACTACACCTAGACACCAAGGGCCAGATGTACGACCTGGTTTTGCATGCGCAAACGGGTTTGCGACCCGTTTGCGCATGCAAAAACCTCATGGGCCATGTACAAAGCCTATTTAGCGAGTCGCAATATATTTGCGACTCGCTAAATAGGTTTTGCTACTCGCTATTAGGAAGGGGCTTTCCTTTCCTAATAGCGGCCGCAAAGCCATGTACCAATGTTTTGCTACCGTGAATTGCGTCGCAAAACACTCGCACATTACCACCCTCTTCAAGAGGGTGGTAATGGAGTCGTAAATGGGAAGGGGTCCCCAGGGGACCCCTTCCCCTTTGTGACTCGCTCAGAAAATATTTTTTAAGGGCAGGCAGGGGTCCCAGGGACCACTACCTGCTCTTAAAAAATGAAACGAAAATGTTTCATTTTTTTTTAAATGCATCCCGTTTTCCTTTAAAAAACTGCTTTATTTAAAAGCAGTCCCAGACATGGTGGTCTGCTGAGCCCAGCAGGCCACCATACCTGGGAGGGCCTGCCATTCCCAATGGGGTCGCAAATTGCGAGTGGCTCATTAATATTCATGAGCCTCGCATTTTGCGACCCCATTGGGAATCGCTAACAGTGTCTCTGACACTGTTGTACATCCCAATTTGCGACTCGCAAATTGCGACTCGCAATTGCGAGTCGCAAATTGCGTGGTCGTACATCTGGCCCCATGTCTTTAGTTATGGAACCCAGTGGGTCCCAACCCTCTAGATACAGTTGTCTTAAGTTCCAGGAACTAAGGACCCTGTGGGGTCGCTAGTTGGCAATGGTTTGCACCTTTGTCCAAGTAGGGACCCTTCCTTCTAGTCAGGATAAGGGAGTTACACTCCTAAAATAACCCCTGCTCAGCCCCTTGGTAGCTTGGCACGAGCAGTCAGGCTTATCTCGGAGGCAGTATGTAAAGCATTTGCACATAACCAACAGTAATGCAGTGAAAACACTACAAAATGACACCACACCAGGTTAGAAAATTATCCAATATTTTATATATCCAGAACAAGACCCAGAACGATAAGAATACAACATACCAGTACTTAAAAATATATACTTTGCAAGATATCCTTAAAATAGAAGAAATATCTCAAAAACACAGTTCTTCTGAGTCGGTAGCTTTGTCCGGGGCTACCGCGATGCTGAAAACAACAGAGTCTAACAGTTCCAGCCGACCGCGTCGGTACAGGCCAGCTAAAGCGTGAGCAGACTCGTGAATATTGCCTTTCTTGTTGCACGTTGGTGCGAGCCGGTCAGGGCAACCGTCGCGGTTGCGTTGCAAAATGGAAGCGGTGCAGGGTGCGGTGCCCTCACGATGCGCTGCAGGCAGCGGCTCAGTGACGATCATCCAGACAGTGTCGGTGAGACCAAGGCTTTGGTGCGAGGCGAGGCGGTGCTCGATGCGGTGGTGGCAGGTTGCGGTTTCAGATGACAGAGAAGGTTAGCGGGAGCTGGCGTCAGTCGGTGGGACGAGGCGGCGCGTTGTGAAACTTACGAGCGATGCCCCCAGCCACGATGCGGTCACTGGTGTTGAAGTCAGCAGGCAGCGACGGCGTTGGTGAGACCAGGGTGGCGAAGTGAAGGCGAGGCGGTGCGGAGTGTGATGCCCACAGGTCAATGTGCAAGTAGCGGCTCGGTGGCGGCGGCGGCATCGGTCATCATCGTCGGTGAGATGAGGGTTGCGGTGCGAGATGCGGCGGTGCCTTCAGGACACAGAGCCAGCGACGGAGTCGGTGACGGAGTCGGTTGCTTTTCCCTTCTCTGTGGCAACTGAAACAGTGGTTCCAGAAGCGGTACCCAGAGATTGGTGAAGTCTTTGCAGTCCCTGAGACTTCAGAAAAGGAGGCAAGCTCTACTTCAAGCCCTTGGAGATACTCAGCACAAGTAAAGAAAGTTCAGTCCAGTCCTTTCACTGCCCAAGGCAGAAGCAGCAACTGCAGGCCAACCCAACAAAGCAACAACACACGAAAGGGGCAGTACCCCTCCTGGCAGCTCTTCCAGCTCTTCTTCTTGGCAGGTTCCTTGATTCTAGCGAGTTCTCTTGAAGTCTTTGATTTCCCTGAGACTTCCAACAGGAGGCAAGCTCTACTTCAAGCCCTTAACAGCAGGATGATGAAAGTGCACTCCAGTCCTTTCCCTGCCCAAGACAGAAGCAGCAAGCAGCAGGCCAACACAACAAAGCACGCAGCAAAGTGGCTTTTCCAGCCCTTCTTCTTGGCAGGTTCCGTAGTTCAGCAGTAGTCTAAGGTTCTGGGGTCTGGGCCCCAATATTTATACTCAGTTTCTCTTTGTTCTTTCACGCAAAGAGGCTCTGTGCTCAGTCCAAACCAGTTCTGTCCTCTCTGGTCCAGCTTCCCGGCAAGAGGTGGAGACAGCATTTTCCAAGGCAGACAGGGCCTATTCAGGTGCAAGGGAAATCTCCCCCCCACTCTAAATGCAGACCAGGCCTATTATGGTGCTATTGAAAACTCCTCCCACTACTCTGAATGCAGACCAGGCCTATTCAGGTGCTAGTGAAAACTCCTCCCACTACTCTGAATGCAGGCCAGGTCTATTCAGCCCACCCTGACACATTCAGGAAAGGCAGGACACACATGAACCCTCCCAAGTGGCTGTCTGAGAGAATGTGCCTCCCCAGCCCCTGTCACTCCAAAGCCAGACAGTCAATCCACAAACCAGCACAGGCACACAGGATGGCTAAGCAAGAAAATACCCACTTTCTAAAAGTGGTATTTTCAAACACACAATATAAAAATCATCTTTACTAAAAGATGCATTTTTATATTCTGAGTTCAGGCATACTAAACTCCATCTTTCTATCTTGTCCCAATGGGAAGCTAAATTTATAAGATGTTATAAATAAACTCCCATTCTGTCCTATGGGACAGCTAGCCTTTCAATCGTGAAAAACAAAATACACTGTATTTCACTTTCAGGACATGTCACACACCTCAGTACATGTCCTACCTTTCACATACACGGCACCCGGGGGGCGACTTTGGGCCTACCTTCGGGGTGTCTTACGTGTAGGAAAAGGGAAGGTTAGGGCCTGACAAGTGGGTGCACGTGCCACGTCGACATGGCAGTCACAACTGCGCGTAGACACTGCAGTGGCATGTCTAAGAACCCTTTGAAGGGCTGCTTGTGTGGGTTGCACAACCAATGCTGAAGGGCCACTAGCAGCATTTGATTTACTGGTCCTGGGAACACACAGTGCACTTTACTAGGGACTTACCAGTAAATCAAATATGCCAATCATGGAAACACCAATCCATAATACCATTAACACAGAGAGCATATGCACTTTAGCACTGAATAGCAGTGGTAAAGGGCCCAGAGTCCAAAAACCAACAAAAATAGAGTCAAAAACAGGAGGCCAAAAAGCAAAAAGTCTGGAGGTAAACCCGCTGAAAAAGCCAAGTCTAACACTGTGTACCTCTAGAAAATTGAAGACAGGTAGTAACCCCACCACTAAGCACCTCTTAGAGCTGCTTATCCTAGATGACCTCCAGAATCCTGATAGGTCAGAGGAGCAGGACAAAGTGGTTGGGGATGCTCCAGAAGATGGGTCAGGAGGGGTTGCCCCTAGTGACCTTAATTCTGAGCAGGGCCAGGAGGAGTTTGATGACTTCACTCTGGTGAACTCTGATCCTCCAGGGAATAGTACAGATGGTACAGAGGGTCTCCCTAGTGTACCTTGTGATATCCTCTTTAGCTTGCAACCCCAGACACCGCAACCAAATGAGATTGCAAATTGCTGCACTGCAGCACCAAGGCAGCATCCAACCCTGAGCACAGCATGCAAAGCTAGTCAACCCAGAGCGCACCTGGCAAACTGTATCCTGGATAGTCATGTAGATGTCATACAAAATAGTAGCCAGAACAGAGAACATCTGGGGCTATTTACAAACTTTATTTTGTAGTACATTTTGTAGAACTATAATAATACTACAAATGTATCCCAAAATGCCTTTCACAAACCTCCTTGTGGGGTTTACATTTCTGCCTGCCTTATCTTTTTATATACGGAGGTCTCTGCCCCCAACTCAGAGTCTCCACACACGTGGATGTATGTTTTAGTAATAAATGTGGGGGGACAGAAGGGAGTGGCTGGAAATGGGGAATTCATATGATTAAAGAGGAAGGGATTAGGGAGGAATAGGGAGGGCTTTAGGGAGGCTAAGGGAGTATTTAGAGAGGGACATTGACCCAACCACAAAACAGTAAGCCCATTGCTATTCATTTCTATAGTTACTACATAGTCAAAAAGGGACCCAAAACAATCCTGTGGTCAGGGACATGGAGATAATTACTAAAAAGGAAGGAAAGCAGGAAATGGGAAGAAAAACAATATTGCAAAGAAACATGATTCAGCACTTGATGGAGTCATATTTTAGAGAGGTAGGACCACAGTAGGATGGCCATGTGAAATAGAGAAACCTGACACATGCATGGTCCTCTGCACGTCTTGGTAGACTTAGGGTGCTCAAATTGCAAGGGCAGGTCCCCTCCAAATGGCAACACAAGCGACCCCAGCTCACTTTTGGCCTGCTTGAACCTCAACCATGTGATATAGCTTGAGTACCACAGAACAGTGAGCACAGAACCAATTTTGGGATATCTGTGGCACTTAGGGTGTCTACTGCAACAAACAATGGAGTAGAAATAGTAAAGACCAACTGCCAGACTGATTCCCTTCCAGATGGAACTACCTGCAATCTCATGCCAGTGATAGCCTCCAAAGGCTTCCTCAGTGAGGTGTAGTTTGAGTACTGTGGCACACTGAGCAAAAGACTAAGGTCTAGGCATTCCCCTCCCACTTAGTTAGTCTACTGCAACAAACAAACAGGTGGTGACAGAAATGCTTGAATTAATCTCATGCACTAGCAATTGCTTGAACCACATTCCATTCCATCATTTATAGCCCACTGTGACACTTTAAACAGAAAACTGCCCTAGCAAGTCAGTCTTGGTCCTGTTCAACTATGGGCAGTCCAGCCCAAACAGGGAGGCATTGCCCTCTCCAGATGAGAAGACAAGGAATCCCAGATAGGTTTCAGCCTATTTAGGCCTTGTCACTGAAGTGTAGCTTGAGTCCTGTGGTAGAGTGAGCATAGACCCACATCTGGGTATACCCAGCACACTTTAACCTTAAGGTGGGATGCATTATCTTTAAGTCCCTGAATGGCAGAAGCCCCAAATTCATTGACAGTCTTATTGAAAGATACACTCCGACCCGCAATCTGCGATCTGCCCATATGCATTTCTTGACTCTACCTTCCTTCAAACTGAAGCGTTTCGGTGGAACAAGGTTTGCCATACTAAGCCCCAGATATTGGAATTCCCTGCCTCTAGAAATCAGATCCTGCACAGATCTCATGAGTTTTCGAAGGCTCCTAAAGACATGGTTATTTAGACAGGCATACGAGTAACATCCCAGGACTAAGCACCCTTTAGAGTAGCGCCATGAAACCAATCTGGTGTACGTGCGCTTTATAAATAAAGTATAACATAACATAACTTAAGGTGTCCCCTGAAACAAATATCAAGGTGATTGACAAAATGTTTGAATTCATCTCAGCCACTGTTATCGCTTTGTCTGAGTTCCAGTCCATGGAATGCCTAGCCCTAGGCCCTGTGCTCACTGTGCCATAGGACTCAAGCTATTCATCACAGATGACACCTAAATAGGCCAAAACTGGTCTGGGGTTGCTTGTGTTCCCATTCGGAGGTGTCTTCGACTGGCAGCTCTGCTGGACTTATCCTAGCAAAGCAGGAGCATGGCTGATTTGCATATAACTAGTCTCTTTTACAGTGAACAAAAAATGATAGACTGGATTCCAGCTCAAGTGAATCCCAGTGGCTGAGCACAATTCAAGCATTCTATCTATCATCTTGTAGTCTGTTGCAGTAGACGCCCAGTGTGGACTGATATACCCAGACGTAAGTCCAATGCTCACTCTGCTACATGACTTGAGCTATACATCACTGACAGGACCTAAGTAGGCTGAATTCAATCTAAGGTTACTTGTGTTTCTGTTTGAACTAGACCTCACCTTGCAGTTCAGCTGAAATGTTTCTTATTTGAGCACGGACCAAGCTTTCTGTACATATGGCTTGTTTTTGTCTACAGTGACACAGTGGGTAAAAACAATGGGCAGGAATTCAGGCCCAGGTCATTGCTAGTCGCTGAGATGAATTCAATCATTCCTTCCATCATCCTGTAGTTCATTACATTTTTGAGATGGGCACAGGCTAATTATGTTCGCCACCCCTAAAAGTACCAATAAATCCATAGTGACATGCAAATATTTGTCCCTAAGTTGTAAAGATTCCTTTCTTCCTTTATTTTTAAATGCAACAGCTGCCAGTTTGAAGTAGTGGTGCATTGTAACACCCGTGGTTCTCCAAGGTGCTTAAAGTGCTCCAAAGACAATGTATGAGACAAGAAAGGAAATGGAGATTAGCCCCGAAACCGGCAGAGAAAATTAAACTGAGGGAGCTTATTCTCAAATATTCAAATGAGATAAAAATAGTTACAATCTACATATTTCACCCTTAGGATAAGGCCAGCCATTAATGTCCCAAGAGAGCTTTTTAATTGTATACACCTCTTGATGTCTCCTCCCAGGTATCAAGGGTTGGAAAGTTCTCAGCTCTTTTGTAATAAAGTAGCAGAATTCTTCAAGGAGAAGATCACAAAGAGCTATTCTGATATTCCTTCGATCACTGTTAGCACTGTAGAATCGGAGATAGTGCGGTCTCTCAGTGAGGAAGGTGGAGCCCCTGAGCCTTCTGACTTTGATGGCTTAGCCAGATTCCCCCCGTTGATGCTGCCTAAAATTAAAATCTTGGTAGAGGGCATTACTTCGGGTTCTCCCAATGACCCTCGTCCCCCCAGAGACGTGGCTTGTCCCTGATCTTATGACAGAAGCATTGGAGAAGATCTACAGGGACGTTCTAAACTCAGTGGTGTACCCCCAGGTTTGGAAAGAGGTGATTGTGGTTCCCTTAAAGAAGAACCCCGAGGGAGAGTCATGTGATTTAAGAAACGTGTGCCCTTTTTCATTATTACCTGCTCCTGCTAACATCTTGGAATTAGCTAAGTACTTACTGGATCAAGAACTTCTAGACCCTTGCCAAAATGGATTCAGGAAGAATCATAGCACTGAATCAGCGCTCGTATCAACCTCTAATAATTTTCGGAGACAAGTTGATCAGGGAGGGGCGGTAAGCCTGGTTTTACTCGACCTGTCAGCAGCCTTTGACACAATATGCTGCAGAGGCTGTGAGAGGCAGGGTTGAAGGGGGTGACCCTTAGACTGATGGAATCTTTTCTTTATAATAGAACTATCACAGTCAGCTGTGGAGAATTTAGAGCTCCCCCTTTCAGCTTCCCTGTGGGGTTCCCCAGGGGTAATCCTTAAGCCCCACTTTATTTAACTTGTATGTTGCCCCTTCATCAAAACTGGTACGTTCCTTTGGGTTTCAGGTATCTTCCTACGCAGATGATACCCAAATCATCATGTCTATATCTGATGCCTGGGACAAGGTGGCGGACAGGTTTAGAGCTTGTAAATAGGAGATAAGCAGTTGGATGAGGGACAACTGGCTGAAAATGAATGGGGAAAAAACTGAGATCTTGGTGTTTGGAGCTGATAGCTCCATCTGGACCAACTTTGGTGGCCAGAAACAGCTGGAGCTCTCCCTACACCTGTGGTTGCGGCTAAAAATCTGTGTGTGATTGTCTTTCGACACCCAGATTAATAGAATGGTGAGTTCTTGCTTCTGGAGTATTGGCATTCTGAAGAAAATGTTACCTTTTCTTCCAAAAGAGCTAAGGGTGTCAGTGGTCATTGCTCTTATCACCTCCCGTGTAGATTACTGCAACGCCCTTTATTTAAATGCCAACAATATGCTTTAAATAAGCTTCAAATTATCGAGAATGCTGCCACACGCCTGGTTCTGGGCATACCCAAGTTCTCCCCCCAGTTAGGGAAATACTGAAGTCTTTTCATTGGCTGCCAGTAAGGAAGAGGGTGCCCTCTAAAGCACTCTGCTTGATTCATAAAGCCTGTCAGGGATCGAGTTATCTCGACTCAACCCTGAATTTCAATGTCCCGAAGAGACCACTTTGTTCAGCTGATCAGTATATGGTAACGGTTCCTCGGTGTAGAAAAGTTAGATGGGGGAACAAGCCTTTACTGTGGCAGCTGCCAGGCTCTGGAATGCCCTTCCCGCTCATATCAGGTGCCTTAGTTTGCACCTGTGGTTTTGCAAGGAGATGAAAACTTGGATTTCTGTAGGTTAATCCCTCTTTCGGGAGGGTGGTCTTTTTAGGTCGAGCCTAGAGTAGCGCGCAAGCGCTGCATTGGCGAAGACTTTATGTAGTGGGCTTTTGAAAGCTGACCAGACGCTCGTGCGTCATGGCCTTTTCCGTGCGGTTACCCGCACGGCCGCCATATGTTTTGAATTATCGTGCCCAGACGGGGGCACGATAATTCAAAACACATGGCGGCCGTGCGGGTAACCGCACGGAAAAGGCCATGACGCACGAGCGTGTGTGCGCACCACTCGCGTGCTCGTGTTTGCAACCAGGTGATTTACTGGCTAAGACTTCACACGCAAACCATTACAGCCTGAAAATGCCAGCCACGTTCAGCGCGAGTCCGCCTCCCCCTCTTCATTTTTTCTTTTTATGGGAAGAGGCGTCTCCTATTCTGTGCCCTGAATCGTTCAGCAGATTAGCCTCTTCCCAACGTGACAAATAAGAGCCCTGTGTTTTCCTGATTTTATCAGAAGCGGTGCTGGTCTGAATTTAGTGCATCTGACACATAATTGGTAGCCAATTTTCTTAAGTGGCGAGTTCAATTTTCTGCCGGTTGGATGTAACTTTACTCCTGTCAAGCCGAGGCGTGGGGTTTTCCGTGTAGCTTAACAGCAATTAGATTAATGCTGGGAAGAGGGGGCGTGTTACAATCCCTCACACTGTATTTCTAGATGCATTTGCCTCGTAAAGAAACAGATGTGCGTTTTTTATTCTTCGCAAAAGCCTCATAAACCAAAGAGCGATCTTAGAGATGGAGGCCGCGGCGTGTTTTTGAAAGCCGCACTCCTGTCCCTGCCGTTTAGCAGGATGGCTGTGCACATTTTATTTACACAGAAATGTCAATAAAGACACAGCACACATTCGTCTCTCCTTCTGGCCTGCGGGATCTCCTTCCTGGACACCCTGCCAAGAGCCCCACCCCAGCCGTGAACCAATCTCTGTGGATCAGTAGGCGCTTCTTTTTACGAGTGCACGTCATGGTTCTGCCGTCAATTGCGCCAAAGAGTACTTACTCCTGCCTTTCGGTTCAGCAGACTCTTGGATTTCCAGGAGGAAGTCACAGTCACTCATGGGCAAATATTTTATGAAGCAGAGCACTGAAATGTTGTGCTAAATCAGAGGTAACAGCCCAGAAGCAGCAAAACACTCTGGCGCCTGCAGTCCACTCAGGCCTCACTTTAATGCCCACAACAGCTCCAGATCATACAGGTAAGGAGAAGCGAACGCTCCAAAAAAGACACAGGATGTGACCTCAGTGTCCACAATAAACCCAGGAAACGACTTTAATCTCCACAATGGACTCAAGTGCTGACCATAATGCTCACATTCATAATAACAATGAGCAACTGTTATTATATATTGTTAAACAGTACTTTAAACTACAGCTTCTGGCACATTTCTCCTGCAGTAAATAATAGATAGTATCTAATTCATAGTATAATAGCACCAGCGCCTAACTTCAAAGCCCACAATAATCCCAGAATTGGACTTCAATTGCTACTAAGAATTCGGGATGTGGCATTAATGCTGAATACACCATCAGCACCCAGAAGCTCAAATGCCCAATTTAAGATACTTCTAAGGGATCAATTGCAAACGGACTTGCATCCCACTCAGCCCCTGATTTAATGCACTGCTAATACACATTTGCACACCTCATTAAACTTGTCACACACATAGTTTACTTTATTGAATTCACATAAAACATTTAAAGAAGAAAATACAGTTTACTTTTAGCATGTGTTTGTCCTGTAACTTTGAACCAGCATCTCTTTATGTACGTATTTTATTTTATATATTTTTTTTAAAGTGTTAGTGAAGCCCAGTACTACTGAGGGATGTACAGTATGATATAATGCAGGTGACGAAACACAGCTGATGTTGTTGCAGGAAGGATATTGTGCTACATAACTAAATACTTATAAGGCCCCAAAGGCGAGACCTATTGGCTATGCCAATGCTTGTTTTCCTTCGGTTGCTGAGTTGCGTGCTTGTCTCCAGTTCACCCTCTTTCATAGTGCTTTGATGCCTGACTGGTCTAATGCGCTTTATAAATGCTACAAATACAAAATGTAACAAGCCAGGATCCAAAAGTGGGTGAAGACTGGCTTCTCTATTCCTGTGCAATAAAAATTCCAGCAATAACGATGAAATAAATAAACCTGTCATATTATTGCAATGAGATTTTCTCAGATGTATCCCAAGCATAATATCTGATGCATCCACTTCCACCTTATCCCCTACCCTATTAGAGAGCCAAATGCAAATGTCATCATAATTGCCTTGGATTGTAGAGCAAACTGCGAACATATGAATGATATTTGCCACCAGAATGTGACATATAGTGCCACAAATACCACCCGTATACTCACCCGCCCATTTAGCCAAACACTCTGGTGTATAATATTGAGAAAGTTTTATACTGTTGCAGCTTCAGCCTGGTCGGGATTAATTCTGAAAAATATGTAGTAAATGCTGATGCAATTAACCTCTTGTCCTAGCAACTAAGACCATTTTTAAACCAGTATTTCCAGATCAGTTTCCCTGGGTTCAGTGAAACACATGTATTGCCTACAAATGCCAATCCTATCTGCTCCCTTAAACATTAATTCCAATAAATTATGCCCCCTGACTATACTGTTTGATCACCTGACTAGGAAATCACATATCTGGAGATACTTAAAAAAGCTTTTAGCCGGAAGTGCAAACTCCCCTGTACATCAGAAAAGGAATGGATTATATCGGCTGAGAAGTAGTGAACAACAGTTTAAGGCCCAGTTGGATGGGGGGCATGGCCTAACGCCAATGGAGTAAGCAGCTCTATTAGGAGCTCCTCGCGGCCGGGCCCCATCTGGCGCCATCCTGATCTCTTGCAACCCCGCAAGAGCCCGAATACTCTGCTGTGCACTGTCGGAAGGGAAGCTACTTATCTGGGGACTGTTCCAACGATGACACACTCTGAAATCGCTGACGACGGAGGGTGTGGACTGCGGTCTATGTACTAAGATGGCGGCAATCGGAAGCTGCAACTGAGGCCCAAAAAAGCTTGCAGAGAACAGGGGCCACCTGAAAAGGTAGTGCGACCTACCTTGAGAAAGCGCTGCCCAGCGAGGGGCTGCAGCGGAGAGCGGACGGCGAGGGCTTGAGTGGAGAACCCCTGGGAGCATAGAGCGAGGCCCCGCGACCTGGAAGAGCCGAGTGCCGGAAAGCACCTCGCTGCTTCAGGCAGCGGCTGACTGCTGTGCTGATTTCTAGCGCAGTGAACTGATCAAAGAGGAGCCTGGACTTTGGAATACGCGTTGAGCCCTGAGTGGGAACCTGGGCGGAGACCGGTAACGAAGAAAGAGGACGAGAGCTGTAAACTGCAGCCGGCCTCGAGAGACCTTGAGGGGAGAGGCAATGACGCGAGGCCCCGGTCTGGGCCCACCCGAAGGTATGAGCGGGAAGCGCCAAGAGCGAATCGGCAGCTGCTGCGGAATCTACCACCCCTACGATGATACTGGAGCGGCTGCGGCTATATCTGCTGTGAGCAGCGGCCTTGCTGGGGAGGGGGCCGGCATCACAGAAGCTGGGCCCTGAGCGTGACACTGACAATTACTGATGGCCCTCAGCCAATACCCCGCAGGGGGCATTTGCTGCGAGGTTGGGAAGAGGGAGCTCCTGCTGAGAAGGACTCAACGTCACCGGGAGCCACATTAAGGGATCCTACTTGCCTACTACATATCACTTCTGAGATCCCCTCCCTTACTTTACAGCCAGCTGGAGAGAGGGAACGGAGGCGTGTCCCCCCTGAATCGTACTACCCGCCTGGAACATTGACTTGCCAGTGCATGTACAACGTCCGCCACTACCTGTCAATGGGGAGTGTCCACAGACCCGGGGACTAGTGTGCCAACCCATGAAAGGCTGCAAGACTGGCACCACACGAGGGGACACTACGGAGGACCAGTTGATATAGCACTCTAGGGGGACAGGCAGAACCACGCATGAGAATCCCCCCCCAAATAACCGGCGCCCCAGCCTTGCAGATAAGTGCACTACCTGGGACAGACCTGTGGTCACCAATACACATCACCGGGTGAGACCCATGAACCTAGTCGAGAGAACGGAATTGGAGATCAGCCCTATATACCAGAAGTGTGCACGCACAGGTCACAGCTTTCGGAAATAATGGGTAAATCTACCAGACGAAAAGAGCCAGATCAGGAGGAGCAGAGCATGGATATGGCTGCAGAGGCTGTCGCGACCACCCCGTCGGCGTCAAGGCCTACCAGTGATCCCACACTGCAGGATATACTGCAAGCCCTCACTGCCTCCAGAGAAGCTTTAGAATTCAAAATCGACGCCATCAGCACTGACCTTACCTTGCTTAAGGATGATCATAAGAAACTGGCGGAGAAAGTTACCACCAATGAACGAACGCTGGCAAAGCTCCACCCGATCATGACCACGATACAGACAAGGCTCAGAGTTATGGAAACCAAAGTACGGATTTTAGAGAATAGAGCAGAAGATGCTGAAAATCGGTCATGCCGAAATAACATCCCGGTCATGGGCATATCCGAAAAACTCAAAGGTGCTGATGCAGTACAGTACATGGAAGAATGGTTGAGAAAGATTTTGGCCCCAAGGGCCTCTCGGCGTTCTTTGCCCTAGAAAGGGCCCACCAGGTCCCAGCTAGACTTCCTCTGCTGGGCGCTCCCCCACAACCAATAATAGCGCGACTTCTGCACTTTAAAGATCGAGATTATATCCTGGCCCAGGCGCCTAAGAAAAAAGAGATGAGAGTTGACAATGCGACAGTGCGCATCTTCCCCGATTTCTCCAGGGAGGTCCAGAAAAGAAGAGCATCCTATCATGAGGTAAAGCAGAAGCTGCGACAGCTTGAACTTCAATACTCAATGCTCTTGCCAGCAAGACTGCAAGTAGTAACACCTGATGGAGCACAATTTTTTCAAACTCCGCAAGAAGCATGGGATTGGCTAGAAGCTCGGAAAGAACCGAAATCCGATGCAGAAGGAGGAGAATGGCAGCAGCAACATCAGAAGAGCAGAAGAAATCGAACGCAGCAAAGCCAAGCTGTACCGTTCCGAGCTGAGGCCAGTCTGGGACGCCGGAGAGCGATGGAGGTGATAGCACAACTAAGTGGCGGTAAGGCAGATGGGGAGGCATCAGAGTGGGTTCCCTTCCCCAGGACTCAGAATCAGACCCAGAATCGAATCCTTCTGAAAGTTCAAGCTTGGAGATGCCCAAGGTCACACCGGGCACAGCAGACGACATCATATAGGACGTTGGGTACCCGGTCAGAGATGAATGAAGACCTATGACCATGAATGCAGCTAAACGGCTCACACACGAGAACTAAAGACGTGTCTTTTAGCACCCACCCTGAACAGTGTCCCACACTAATGAATACTCGAGCCGGATCAGGGCCTGGTCGCTGAGGGACTGTGCGGAACACCCCTAAATGCTGCAGAACATCATGGGAGTCCTTCCACGAACTGTATTGCACATAAGCATGGTTTGGGCGAGTAGCATGTTGCTGCCTGTCATGGGGTGGGGGAGTTGGGGCAGTTGGTTCTGGTTTTTGTGGATGGGGCATCGCGAGTCACACAGCAACATACATGAACCTAGTTGGGCCACTTTTAGAAAGGCAAGCGCGCCCACACACCAAGGGCGACGGAGGCCCTTTCCTCGTACCTAACATGCACATGACTAGTAATCAGGGTTATAAATGCCTGACATGGAATGTCAGAGGAATGCATACCATGGCGAAATGATACAAGGTTTTCTCCTACCTACAGAGGAGAGGGGCACATTTTGTGCTATTGCAGGAGGCACACCTCACTGATAAAGAAGGGCAGGCATTGAGGAAATGATGGAGGGGTCAGGCGTATTTCACCACATACTCAGCATATGCTAGGGGAGTACTCATATGGATAGGAGCTGGGGTCCCCTTCCAACTTATAGACACTGTAATGGACACAGAGGGCAGATATGTAGCAATGAGGGGTCGGCTAGAGGGTAAGGAGATAACCCTGATAAATATATACGCCCCAGATACCGACCAAAACTTAATCTTCTTGACATTATTGCAATGCTTTGCCCCGCTACTGATAACAACTACATTAATTGGGGGAGACTTTAATTGCGTTGCCGACACCCTATTAGATCGCTCACACCCTCCCTTACGGGACCCCCAGATGACCCGCAGGGCCAAAATGTTTACTAATTGGCAGCATAAATGGGGGTTGATAGACTCCTGGAGGTGCCTAAACCCACAGAGCCGAGATTACTCCTTTTTCTCAGGCCTCCACGAAGTCCATTTTAGACTAGATATGTTCCTCTCCTCACTGGATGTGCACGGCTTAGTCAGCACAATTGAATATTTGCCCTGCACTCTCTCGAACCACAATCCAGTGCTCCTGCAGTTGCAATGGGCGCACCCTAGACCTTCAATACCGACATGGAAACTTAGACCTGAGAAATTGGAGGACCCGGTCTTCCGGGAAACAATTAGAACCAAAATTACTCAATATTTTGTTGATAATACCGGGATGGTATCAACCCCCTAAATAGAATGCGAGATCTTTAAAGCTGTGGTATGGAGTTACTGTATTGCTCAATCCAAAGGGGTTAGACAAACCCTACTGACTGACGTGGAAAAGGCACAGGGGTGCCTACGGAACATAGAGCTAAGACGACCGGGTCACCCCGAGGTTCAGCAAGAACTTCTAGAGGCCAAAGAAGAGGGGCACTGATGGGCTCCCAGTGGAGTTTTATGCCACATATTCTGCTGAATTAATTTCTCACCTTGCGAAGCTGTATGAGGCGGCTGGCGAGACAGGCTTTTTCCCAGTCAGTGCAAGAGAGGCTGTTATAGTCCCCATACTGAAGCCTAATAAAGAGGCACACGACGGCCTACCAGCCGTTATCAATGTTGAACATTGATTACAAAATTCTGAGCCGGATCCTCGCCACCCGGCTATTGCCCTTCATGACCATGCTGGTACATGAGGACCAAGCTTGGTTTTAACACAGCTGGCAATATCAGACGCCTGCTTACTGTCCTGGATGCAAGCAGGGAGAACCAGGAGGCGGCAAGGATTTTTGCTGTCGACATAGGAAAAGCGTAGAAAAAGCGTTTGACAGCCTAGAGTGGAAATACTTGTACGAAGTAATGGCGAACATGGGGCTGGGGGAAAGGTTTATAAAATGGACAAGACTATTATAAACTGATTCTACGGCCCGGGTGCACACGGGGCGGACCATCTCGCGGGGGTGACCGGTAGAACGGGGCACCAGACAAGGGTGTCCCCTCTCCCCCCTACTATTCGCCCTGGCCATGGAGCCCCTAGCACTGGCAGCCAGAATGGGAAGAGCATATCGAGGACTGAATGTAGGGCAAGTGTGCCATCATATAGCGCTCTATGCGGACAATCTGCTGTTGTTTTTAGCCGGGGGAGATGAGGATTTGGTGGGGGCCCGGACCCTACTGGAGAGATTCGGAGCCATTTCAGGGCTTAATGTGAGCTGGCAATAGTCCTGACTCTTCCCAGTGACGCAGAAGAGGTGCCCCCTGGGGGACCTCGGAAGCTTGCAATGGGAACCTAGCTGTGTGCCGTACCTGGGAGCTCACATTTATCATACTTGGACGGATCTCTATGAGCACAACATAGGGAGCGCCGTATGGGGCCTGAGGGCATCTATAGATTTTTGGCGGACTTTGCCGCTTTCTGTAGCTGGCAGAATTGCGCTACTCAAAATGATGGTGCTTCCCCTCCTGTTGTATTTCTGCAACACACTCCCACTGTGGATTCCCGCTACCTTTTTAAAGGACCTGACCTCCCAGATGCGGGCTTTTATCTGGGGCTCGGGCGCAGTAGAGTTGCCCTTGTAACAATGCAGCGGCAGACAGGGACGGGAGGTGTGGCGGCTCCTGATTTTGAGTCCTACTATACAGCGGCACAACTACAGTGGTTGGTACGAAACATAGCTCTGGAAAGATGACAAGCAGAACATTTAGAAGCGACTAGCCCGCCATTGCACGGACTATTACAGATATTCCTCAGGGTGAGTAGGCACACTGGGAAAGACCCTGAGGCGCTTAAGGTACAGGCTAGATGCTGGAGTCGGGGACTACAAAAAATAGGAGTGAGGATCCCGTACTCGCCGTACATCCAATCAGACATGCTACATGCACTCCCGCACGGGGGAAACTGGAGGGCCCTAGGAGCCTGGATGGAAGCTCGGTGACAAAGATGGGTGACCTCTACAGAGACAATGAGCTCCTACCGTTCGAGGAGTTCAACACTGAGTTTGGGTTACCACGGGGGCATTTCCTGTTGCATAGGGCGCTCACAGCAGCAATACAAAAACACTGGAAGATGGTCTCTGCAGAACCCTCATCCAAACAGACCTGTTACTACATAGCCTTATTCGGGAGTACCATTAAAGCGGTCTCCTGCCTCTAAAGAGCACTTCATGCTGATGGGTTGCGCCCACTGGAGGCATTACGTCTCCAGTGGGAAGAGGACCTGGGTACCCCGATACCGACAAAGGACAGGGAAAACATACTAACGGGGATACCTAAGGTATCCAGAAAAGCACGTTTTAGTCTGATAAATTATTATGTCCTCCATAGGGCCTACTTGACCCCTGAATGCATAAGCAGATACTTTCAGGTGGAAGGAGCAGCTTGTCCCCGCTGCGGTGATGTACAAGCGCAAGTTCTACACATGTTGTGGACATGTTCTCACCTACGGGAATACTGGGAGGGAGTGACACGTAAGTAGGAGAGATCATTGACGAGGAGATCCCTTGCTCCCCAGCTCATTGTCTACTAGGGTGGTTCACCCAGACAGCAGAAAACAAAGTCACTAGCAAATTTCAGGATTTGGCTTTGGTACTAGCGAAACGTGAAATAACCAGGACCTGGAAATCAGTGAAATGGGCAGAATGTGAGGGAAGAATTCTGATGAGGGAAGCTAAGAGAGGGCTGAGACACATTGACATAGCCAGGGCCAGGGAGACCCTACTACATGAGCTAATGCATCTAGATCTGGAGACTCAGGAAGCAGAGGGGGAGGGGGGGTTGTATAGAGCATGACCTCACTCCATGGACACGACGATAATAATGGGACTACCCCTATTGCTGCTACTCGCTCTAAACCCCATAGACATATATTGGCTCAATACTATATAACATTCTACACTGCACGCTAGCTGGGGGATGCATATAGGCCTACACGTTATGTCTACACACTTCAACGTTGCTGTTGAGAGCTTGCGGGGTGGGAGAGGGGGAAGTTTGATATTATAATTCTATTGTTTGTAGACTTAATGAGCAGCTTGGATGATACTCGCAGTGAACAATCCTACAGGGCTTACGTCAGCAGACTCGCTCTGCACTGTTGAAATGTAATGATATTATTGTAAACGCTTAATAAAATATGTTTTTAAAAAAAAAAGGTTTTAAGGCCCAGTTTATGCAATATCTGACAAATAGAGTTGTGAAGAATGGGCAGTAACAATTCTTTCTATACACTGTGTAGGCTAGATTAATTGAAAATTATATTTTTTTACCCCAATCAATCCAAATAGACCAAGTATCCTGCACCACCTTAAATCAAACCTGCTTGAAATAATTAGGGCCAAATCTGATAAAACAGGTGCACCTTTCTGTCTCCAAGCTAATTTCATGAATATAAACTATTTTAGGATCTCACTTCTCTGATGCGATGCACCGTATAAACGAAATCTGCTAATTGATGACATTTTAGTCTTAATACGTGGAATGAAAAGTAAGCTTAAGCTGCTGCAAGCTATTCATTTTTCTTTGTGAGCACTGTTTATGTTGACATTGTAATCATATACTGTTCACTGTTTCAGAGAAGCTGTTTAAGCATTCTGACCACTTTTGCTCCATTGCTTTGCATGGTGTCTACTGTTTGCAGCTGATCCTGCTCTTGAACAATGGGTGGATGCAAGTTGTCTTGTGCCAACGAAATATGTGGATGACATCATTCCGATTGAGGGAGACCAGAACATGATTGAACCATTGCATCCCAAGAAAAGAGTCATGGTGGTTCCAAAGCAAGCACAACAATTCCACATTCAGGAGGTAATAATGGACTATGCATAATGATGGGTCTCCAGATAAGAGTGAGTGAGTGTGGCAAAGTGGCTGAGGATGTAGTTGAACTGAAAGGTCTTGTCTTATTTCGTTCATTGAATGTCTTGATTCCACTCTATATCTTCTGAAACATTTGATCACTTTTGATCCTAGATGTCCCATGTTATTTACTATTTCATATTGCCTTTTGGCATCAAGATTTTTAATGTTTGGTTGTGTATATGATGATTTTGAATTTCTTAACTGAGCTGTTTCTAATACCTTGAACAGAAACCGAAGGTGGCTATGCAGAAGAGAGAATCAAATAAAACTATAACATTCCAGACAGAGAAGAGTGATGTCTCAGAGGTGGTCACATGTCCCATCTGCGAAGAATTTCTCAGAGATCCAGTACTACTTGAGTGTGGCCACAACATCTGTGCAGCATGCATTGGTAACATCTGGAGTGGCAAGGAAAACCTGTCTTGTCCCAAATGTGGAACAATTTTCAAAGAGAAAAAGATTACATGCAACAGAGCCCTAGCCAATCTGATTCAGAAAATAGTGGTTTCCTGCCCGCAGCAAGGTGATGAGCTTGCAGTTTGCAAAGAGCACAGAGAGAAGATGAAGCTTTTCTGCAAGGAGGATGGGGAGCTAGTCTGTGCCTTCTGCTGCAATTCCCGGAAGGAACAGTTCCGCACCTTCCTGCCAATAGAACAGGCAGTGGACATGTACAGAGTAAGCCCCCACTTAGATAAGATGTCCAGTTTGGTACAATGTTGATCATTTATTTGTGTGAAATGATTTTGTTGCTGGGGTGCAGTGCTTGGGTCTGCAGGATGATTTCATCCTCTAATGGCACTGGGGTCAATGGCTGACAATAAATGCCTCAAAAGGTCTCATGATACCTGGGGTGAAGATCATCTGTTTTTGACAGTTCTATCCAACTAACATTAACAGGTAATAGGATTTTGCATATTCATTGACTGTAGGTGAGATGAATTCTCAACCCGTACATCTCACTAGGCCAGAGTTATCCAACCAGTAGATCGTGAGCTACTGTAGCTCTCCAGCTACCTCTGAGTAGCTCACCTGTGTGCAGCCCAGCTTATTAAATTAGAAAGCATATGCTTGGTTGAATTAATATACATATAAAAATGGAGATTATACAACACTAATAATATTAGTAGCTCTCAATGCGTTTCATTGAACATAAGTACATCTCAGTACAGAAAAGGTTGGAGACCCCTGCACTAGGCACTAACAGATTGTTTCCCATTCAGGACAAATGTCCTAGTATTTTTGAAGAGAGGCATTTAATTAACCAGGGATGGGAGTGCCTGTTCGCCAGTCAAATTCAATACCTAAAATGTAAACAATGTTGATGATCTGTCTACAATTGGACAATGTGTCAAACCGACTTTTAATCAGGGTCCTTAATGCCTGTGGCAAATGTTTGTACTTTGGTCTAGTGTTTTCATCTGCCTGGAGGTGTGGCTTATTGACGCAGAAGATGGCTGCACCCTGAACGAGCTCTCTGCCGGCCACCCCGAGCTCTCCCACCCTGCTACCACAGGAGGGGAGATCCAGGAGTGTAGGTGTGGGTCCCAGACTTTCCTGCGGCGATCGGAGCTAACTTAGGGGTGCAGGAGGGCCTCCCCGGTGGCACTAGAGGCTCTAGCCATGGTGAACCCAGTATAAGAAAATGGTGGCAGCCCCTGCGCTGCTGCGCCGATTGCTTGCTATCGGAGGACCCTGACTGATGGCACAAAGCAGCACCCCAGAGAGACCTGAAGTTGGACCTGCGAGTGAGGAGGCCCCCGGTATGGCAGAAAACAGTGCCGGCAGTGGGCTGACTTGTGATGGCAGCTGCAGTGGTGTGGCTGCTCTCCACATGCTGGGTCACGGCGGCTCCCTAGGGAGCTGGGCAGGAGGCCAGGATCCCGCTGGACCTAATCAGAGGTCTAGCTGAAGGTACTGGTAGGGCTCTGGGGTGGCCCCGGACCACAGAGAACATGCTGGCAGATTACTGGAACATAAGCTGGGCCCGGCTGCATGCTGGTTGCCTTCCCACAATTGACCAATGTGTCCTGGCCTCCTGGGGACATAAAGGTGGGACAAGGGGCTGCAATATAACCCAGGCCCACACAGTGCCCCAGCCGAAGCCCCTTCATTATTTAACTGTCGCTCCCTTGGGATCAGTGGCCTGCCCTGAAGGGGCCTCAAGCGAGTGGGGACAGCGCTTGGTGTTGGGGGCCCATGCAGCACTTCCCTGCCTTGTGCGTCGGGGCCTGTGAGTGGAGCACTGATGCTGCGGGGGTTCCCCCGACCACAGCGCACTTATAATGGTATAATAGTACTGTGCTATTGCCTGGACTGGGTCTGCATGGAGGTGACTACTGTATTCTGTGAACTGCAGATGGACTACCGCCTGCCCTGCAGGCCTGGCCTACATGTGCCCTTTGCATCTGTGGGTCTCCAGGTATACCTGCAAAATGAGTATCCTCCAGCCCTTGACTTCCCTGTGCTGGTTGGCAGTATGTTCATTGGGGCGAGGGCTCTTTTGCCTGTGCGGCGGCTGCTCAGCTGGGCGACTGGTGGAGTGTACAGGCCCCCTTTGAATGTAAGACCTTTAATGGGGAAATGACACACTAGCCCTGGTGGGACACCTATTATTTTTGCACCTGATGCATCCACAGAGTTTCGACCCTGTACCCTGTGGGCTGCTTCACTGGAGGAGACCTCAGTTCTGGCTTTGACTGTGAATGACTCTATAACAGCACCCCTGGTGGCATTTCCACCTGGTACTGGTCCTGATCGCCATGGGTCATACAGCAGCACTTCGGGAGTCCACCATGGGCTCTAGCATTGGAAGGCCCATGTTTGGGGAGTCTGCTGACATTACACTAGCAGAGATTCTGCAGGCCATTAACAAATCCAGAGACTTTCCTGGAGCAGAAGAACGAGTTGTTTGTGGTGGACCAGGTTATCCTCTGGGATGACCAGTGGAAAACTAAGCATCAGGGTGGCAGAGACTGAGGCAGCCACCCCGAGGTCCTGCAGAGATTAGAGGCACAAGAGACACAAGTGCATGACCTCAATAGGAGGGTCGATACCCTCGATAGACTAGCTAAGGATGCTGAGGGTTGCAGTCGGTGGAATAATGTGCAGATAGTTGGTCTGTCGGAAAAGGTGAAGGGCTCGGACATGATTCGCTATTTGGAGACACGTCTTGAGATGGCGGTGGCCCGCAAGGCTTGTCAAAATTCTTTGCTCTGGAGAGGGTGCACTGGGTTCCAGCTTGGGCTCCTCCCCCGGTGGAATGCAGTGCCCGGTGGTGGCACGCCTGCTGCACTACCGTGATAGGGCTCTCATCTTGCAATGTTCTCGTGAGGTGGGCAGATTTCAGGTGGATAACTTACCAGTGGCTGTCTGGACTGCGCTATGGAGGTGCAGCCGCACAAGGCCTCAGTCACCGAAGTGAAAAAGGAACTAAGAGAGGCAAATGTCAGCTATATGCTACTGTTCCCAGCCTGGCTCAAACTTATGGTGGATGACAATGCCTTCTTCTTTGATAGCCCTGCACCTGCCTGGGAATGGCTCGAAACACATAGGGACAGGTACAAATGGAGCTCCACAGCATAGACCCTGCAGTCGAATAGGAAGAGATGCAGATGCCGTAACCAACTGCGAGTGGTTAAGCCCTCAGAAGATCAGGCTACACGTGGCCAACAGGAGGCGCTCGAGGCTGCCAGCTCTTATGCTACACTGGGACATTCTGACAGCAGATGTACATCTGGATCGAGCTGGGTCCTCACGGACTCGGAGGGAGAGCGGGATGTTGACCCAACTCCACCACTAATCACACCCCGCATGGCAGATGACCTCTAGGATGTAGCGCAATGGCGTGTGTACTTGTGAACATTCCCGTCCTACGCACTGTCTGCAAGATGTTCCCTACTTGCGCACATGGTTTCTGTATTGGTAAAAGAGACCAGGAATCTGGAGAACCCTATGGGCAGTCTGCTGTTTCTCCCAGATGCTGCCTCTACAAGTATTTGTGCTTAACTGTTCTGTGGCGGGAGCGGGGGACTGCTGGTTGAGCAGAGTTAAAAGCCACCCCCTACCAACTCCTCTTTAATGGTGGAGTTCATTGTGCATGCTTGTATTGTTGACAAATGTTTACGCTTGGTTCATAGGTTCTGAACGAATGGTTGTTGCCAAATTGTCCTGGGGTTTGGAAAATGGGAATGTTTGACTCTGGTGGCAAGGGACAAAATTCAATGCACTGGACTTATCATCCAAAGGGTGGCATTTATGCGGTATTGGGGGGCACAGAAGGGGAATTGGAGGTTATAATGTATCACTATGTTGAAAAGTGCACCTTACACCCTCATTAGCTAGAATGTGCAGGGTATGAGGTTCTGCCACAAAGAGGTACAAAATCCTCTTGTACCTGTGGCAGAGAAAGGTAGATTTTGCTCTTATGCAGGAGACGCACCTTATTGGCAGGGAGGTTGACGCTTTGCAATGGAGATAGAGGGGTCCGGTATACCCCACAACCTTTTAAACATATGCTCGCAGCACCCTGATATGGATTATGCCAGGTATGCCTTTGGACATCACATCTGAACGTATTGATAGAGCAGGGAGGTACGTCTTCATTTGGAGGCATCTCAATTGAGTTGTGCTAATGTTAGGCAGTGTATACAAGGCAAATATTAATCAAACACAATTCTATGATTCACTGGTCTTGCTGTTGGTGCTTGCACCAGGCACACCAATACTTCTGGGGGGAGACTATAACATAATTAAAGACCCGGCAGACCCGAGCCTTTACCAATCTACCCCACCCCTCCTGGACTCTCCGATGGTAACACTAGTGGCTGAGTTCCGAGGGTGGTGCTCCCACTGGGGATTATCGGACGCTTAGCGAGCCAGACGTATGCCGGAAGGAATACACATATTGCTCCCCAGTCTATTACCTGCATGTCAGCTGGATGTCTGACTGAGCAGCCCAGTCATTCATAGGGCTGTCACCAGGGAAGAACACTTAGCACTCATGCTCCCTGACCAAAATCCAGTACTGCTTGGGTTGGCATGGGGGAGACATATCTTGGCAATACCCACATGGAGGCTGACAACCTCCTTCCTATTAGAACACAACTTCAGAGAACCTCTGGCGACTACCGTCAGTGATTACTTTGATGACAATGCAGGGTCAACGGGGAATGTGGCCACCGAATGCGAGGCATTCAAGGTGGTGGTCTGGGGGTTCTGCATTGCCCAGTCGTTGGGTTTGCGTAGGGCACTGGAAAATGATCTGGCAGGCATTGAGAGCTCCCTTATTACAGACCCAGCATTGCACCCTACATTTTTGGAGCAAAGGGAAGAGATTGTGGTAGACACAGAGCAACTGCGTTCCCTCACTTGGAGGGAATACCTAGAAAGCTCGAATGTGGATGGAGAGCCAGCGGGTAGGCTGCTGGCCTGGTTGACCTGAGAAGGCCAGTGTAATTATGCCACTACCCAAATAAAGCACAGTCAGGGACACCAGAATGAAATACTTGATGTTTTCACAACTTTCTACCGGGACATGTATGGCGCACAGCCAGAACCCTCGGCTGAGGTTCTAGATCGATTCTTGGGTAGGCCTTTGCTCCCATGACTGGGTGTTGAGGACCAGGACACTTCTGGGAGACCCCATCCAAGAGGAAAAGATCAAGGCCACCATAGCGGAACTTTCGGGGGCAAAACCCCGGGAACAGATGGCCTGCCTGCCGATTTCTAGACGACTTATGCTGGAGACTTGACACCTAGACTCGCTGCACTTTATGCACACTCGTTTGAAGTAGGGCACCTGCTGGCTTCCACGTGGGGGGCCCTCATTGTTTTGGTGCCCAAGCCAGTGAGGATTGCTCTGAAGTGGGAGTATGTAGACTTTTATTGATATTAAATGACTACAACATTCTGAGCAAAATATTGGCGGGATGGCTGCATGAACACCGTGCTACACTTGTTCATCATCATCAGAATGGTTTCATTCCACAGCGCAACACTTCCTACAATATCGTAGATTGTTTTGACTCCTGGATGTTTTATGCCTTCGCCCTGTTTCCTGGTTGGGTTGATGCGTCCTCAGCCATATGGGATCGTCGCATTTAATGGGCACCGAGTGCACTATTCGTACACTGGATTAATTGATGAAGGAGAGTGGTCTCCCTGGTGCTCAGTTCCTCACGCATGGGACTGCAGGTGTGGCCATGCTGAGTTTTTGGGCTGATGGAAACCCAGACGCATGATCTACTACAAGTCCTTCTAACCTTTGGGCATGGGTGCAGGTTGGTCTCATGGTTGTACAAATTAGCACTAGAAATGGTCATGGATGGTTTGCCAGGTAGACATGAGTGGAGTATGGCTGCTTTGGGTAGGAGGCTCCAGAACAGGAAGTTGAGGCTGGCTATGGAGCAGGTCCACAAGGTCTTGCTCACTTTAAATATATGCAATTAAGTTACATTCATACAACCTATCTGACCCCCCACAGAATAAATGTCATGAGGCAGATGGACCACATGCAGTGTCCTAGATGTGCCTTGAGAGACGCTGGGTTCTTACATATGGTATGGGAATGCTCTGAGATTAACCAATTCTGCAGTGAAGTGATCACTGACATAGAACATACGCTAGGTAGGAGGGATGTAGGCTCCATGGACATCTGTTTGCTGGGCATCTAACCACGAAATAGGGAGCAAAAAGTGGGTGGCAGATTTCTTGACCTAGCCATGGTCTTGTCAAAAAAGGAATTTGCCCTTCATTGGAGATCGCAAGAGGGTCCCAGGTGCTCCTCCTTCCGAGCTATAGGCCAGGGCAGAGGCTGTAGTTCTATGGAATGAGAAGTGTGAATGCGGAAGTAGCCTATTGCGGTGTTCTGGATAGAAGTGTTGGAAGCATTCTGATTGTGATAGCACCTGAGAGACTATGTGGGGTGCACACTGGGGTTCTGTGTACACGCATCTATATGCACTACCAGAAAAACATACAGCATGTGAAGTCATTGGACGGCTCTGAATTGTCTCCGTCCCTCACTATTTGAGAGGCTGTCATTGCTTATGTACAATCTATCTGCTGACTTCAGCGAGTACATGGGTATAAGAAACTGCCTGTGCCTGCCAAGTTATGAGTCTTGGTTTTACGTTTATCTTTGTTTCTTTCACTGTTACCTTCTATGCATGGTTGGGCTGGTAAGTTGACACTCAACCGGGTTGGAGAAGAGTTCATACTGAAATTTGTGATCCGGTGTTTGGATGTCTCCACTGTTCCATTGTCTGTAGGAGTTGATGGTAGTGGGCATTGTTGATAAAGAAATTTAAAAAAAATTGTAACTTCATCTTCCACTATTTTTTTCAGTTTAACAAAAATTAGGAATGTGTGCATTATATTAACTAAGATGCTGTGATTTAAAACTTTGATATGCATAACTCTTTTTGTCCTTTTCTATATGTTTCATGTGAACTTGCTAGTTGGTTAAAAGTCTTTCAAAGAAGAAAAATACTTCAAAGTCTCATGGCAGTGTAATTTATCTCTTGAGGGAATCCTTTAACATGCTATTGCCATAATGTAGTAAATAAGCTTGCTTTTAGTGGTCGGTATAAATATTTAGTTCTACTGATAATGTTTCTGGCCAATTATTGTATACTGAGTAAGGACTAAACACTTGAGTCCTTCAGCACTCTGATTGGTTTGAATTTTTTTAACATTTTGTACATATAAATTGTAATTTTCCAAAACTAATTAGTTAGGGGGTTCTTTTGAATTCTTTGTTCTTTATGGATCAATTCTTTTTATTGATGCCGCAGTAAAGTTGTAACCCAGCAAAGCGCCTATAACCCCAAGGGGCGGGCAGCGTGCAAAGGCCAGATAGAAATATATACACAACGTCTTGCCTACAGTCTTGGGGCCTACAGCGGTGCTGAATCAAATGACTATAAGAAAACATGATAACCCCGAGTACAGACCCCTCACCCCCCTATTCCTTCATAAAGTATAGTTAAGTGGTCAGTGGTGGGATTCGGTCATGTCAAAAGTCAACGAGTGTTAGGACCGGCATCTCCGGGAGTTTAGGTGAAGGTAGTATTCAATGGGAATCAGATGAAGGCAGCAGCTGAAGTAATTTCAGGGAGGTTGGGTATGTGAGTTCACTGAATTCAGTAGACAGAAGGCGTATGAAGGGAGCCCATTCTATAGCATAGTTGTCTGCTCTCTGGTCCACTGTTAACACCAACTTTTCCATGCCCAGGTTGAACCAGAGTTTGTGTAACCAAGTTGTGTACTGAGGCTCCGGTCAGTTCCCCATAGAGCAAGGATCGCCTGATGTGCGGCACCTAATGCTAAAGCCATGTGCTTCCCTTGACGTGAGTGGAGTGGAAACGTCAGTGGATTGGGAAGCCCAAGGATCATGTGTGCTGGAAACGTAAGGATAGAGGTCTCAAATGCACCATCAATGTCATCTAGTACCTGGTCCCAGAAGCCAGTAAGTGTGGGGCAGTGCCATAGAAGGTGGAGCAGCGAACCTGTCCCCCCACAACCCCGCCAGCATTCCTTAGAGCGCTCAGAGTTCCAGGAGCCTTTTCGTGCCGGGGTCAAATACCAGTAGGTCACAATTTTGTATGCTGTTTACATGGACATGTTGAGCGCAGTGTGGCGGGCTTTATGAAAAATGTCAGTTCATTCTGCATCAGAGAGTGTTCTACCACTTTCCTCTTTCCTCCTCCTCTGTCCTGCAGAGCGATTGGTAGTCTCCCCTTGACTAAGGATGGTACAACTCAATAATGAGTCACTTGTCGTTTTTCCTAAGTATTAACCATTTCTAGATAGGAGTCAAGGGTCTCTTTGAATGGGGGCCGGGCGGAAGGCTGCATCACCCAATGGCGAACCTAAAGATATTGGATACAGTCCGCTTCTTCTAGGCCATAATCTGTTTTTAATTGGTTAAAGGGAGTTATCCCTTGAGGGTCATACATGTACCCTATCCGCTTACAGCCGCCGTCGTACCAATGTCAGAACCGGTCGGGTTGAAGCCCTGGAGTGAAATCTAGATTATTGAGGATAGGTTTCATTGGAGAAGGGAAGGACGTTAACTATGCTTTGGTCACCTCCGCAATCTCATATTTGGATGATAGAGCATGTGATCGGAGAAGAGTAGAGTCCCCACACCCTATGCCATTGAGGAAGACAGGGTTCTTTCCAGTTATGGAAGTCTGCCACTGCTTGGTCCATGAAGCACCAATGCTTCTCGGTGAGCGGCCTCCTCCATTCTACTAAGAATCATAGCTGTGAGGCTAGATACTACTGCAGTAAGGAGGGCATTGCGAGGTGACCCTCATGTGTTGGATGATATATAGGATGCTTGTGGAGGCAAGGTTCCCCGCCCCCCCCCAAACAAACCTATTGATATCGGCTTGCATTGAACGGAGTGCATGGTGAGGCGGGGTAAGCGGTAGGGCTTGGAAAAGGTAAAGAATACCTGGTAATGTGGTCATTTTAATTGCGGCGACACTTCCCAGCCAAGAGAGTCCCAGGCATTCCTAGTTGTGAATAGCCGACCGGATATGCTTGACTGACGTGTTGTAATTAAGTTAAATGGTTTTGGAAATGGAATTCGCTAGTTTGATTCCAAGGTAGGGGATAGAGTCAGAGGCTCAGTCAAATGGAAAATGGACACGTAGGAAATTTTCAGTTGTGGGTGAGACAGACAGATTCAAAATTTGTGAATTTTGCATGTTGACTTTGAAGCCAGAGAAAGTTCCAAAAGTCTGGAGTTCCGTGGACAAGGCAGGGAGAGATATCTGTGGATTCGAGATGGCCAGGATCACATCGTCAGCATAAAGGTTGATGAGGTGCTGTTCCCACCCAAACCAGATACCAGTGATATCTGGGTGTGCTCATATGTGTTGGACGAGGGGCTCCATATACATGGCAAAAAGGAGGGGGTGAGGGGACGGCCCTGTCGTGTCCCACGGCAGACAGGAAAAGGCTGTGAAGACAGCCCATTGACACGCACCACTGCCCTAGGGGAGCTGTTGATGCTTTGAATCCATCGAAGGAACCTATCTCCAAAGCCAAGAAGATCCAGGGTCCTGAAGAGGCAGGGCCAATGGACCCTATCGAACGCTTTCTCTGCGTCGATTGCGAGAAGAAGGGCTTCCTTTTGTGTCCTTAACACTTTGTCAAGCAGATGATAGATGCATCTAGTGTTATCTCCACAATGGCACGCTGGTATGAAGCCAGCCTGATCTGGGGAGATCAGTCCTGGCATGAGAGGGTTGAGCCGGTGGGCTAGTATGCTTGTAAATAATTTGACATTGAGGTTTAAGAGAGATATGGGCCTGTAAGACCCGCATAGCGCCGGATCTTTGCCCGGTTTGGGAGTAACCGAGAATGAGGCTTCCAGCATGGAATCTGTGAGGAATCCTATAGAGGGGAAGGAATTAAATAGTTGGGTAAGGATTGGGGCTAATTCTTGGCAAAAAGGTTTTGTAAAATTTAGAGAGGAAACCATCTGGCCCTGGGACTTCATGAGCTTGAGGCGACCTATGGCAGAGACTACCACTTCAATGCGTATAGGCTTGTCCAGGGAGTCAGCTGTGTTGTAAATTGTACTGTCATAGAATATAGTTTTGTAGAGTGGAATGTCGTACAGTGTAGTGGCGCACAGTGCAATAGTTTACAGTCAAGTGGCATATAGTGGCGTGTCGTAGAGTGGAGTGGAGTGGAGTACCGTAGAGTGGAGTGTTGTAGAGTGGAGTGGCATTTAGTAGAGTTACTAACAGTGGAGTGGCGAAGACTAGAGTGGCGTACCGTGTAGTGTGGTAGAGTGTAATAGCATAGAGTGGAGTAGCGTTGAGTGTAGTGTTGGAGAGTTGAGTTACGTACAGTGGAATAACGTACACTGAAGTAGCATACAGTGGAGGGGAATACAGTCGAATGGTGTAGACTTGAGTGTCATAGAATAGAGTGGCATAGAGTATAATAGCGTAGAGTAGAATGGTGTAGAGTGGAGTGGCTTGGAGTGGAGTAAAGTGTAGTGGCGTACAGTGGATTAGCGTAGAGTTTAGTGGCATATAGTGGAGTTATATAGAGTGGAGAGGCAGAGAGCACGCTGGCATAAAGTGGACTGTGGTAATTGAAACAGATTTAGCGTGGAAGTGTCCAAAAGGATGTAGATGGAATGTGGCTGGAATATACATGATGAGGTGTAAATAGTAATGTTTGGTAGTATGTATGAATAGTGAAAGTAGTGTAAAGTTATGTCTTATAAATGTAGTTATATATTGTGGTGCAGTATACCCTGGTGTGTTCGCAGAATACCGTGGTACATGCGGATGACAAGTCAGTATGTGATTGGCTAATGGCTGCATTCACCAAAAGATAAATGGCAGCCATGTATTTTTATCAAAGTTTTTGCGTGTTGTACGGTCTGCGTTTTGCTGTTTTGTAAGGTAGGGTCTTACATATAGTTAAGTAGTAGTTTTCTTTGTTGTTCGCTATCACAACTTTATTACCACTTTATTATAGTGGTAATAGGTAGAGAAATGTATTTATATTTTTCTATATATTTTTCTTTATATTTTTATAGCAGTGTAGGGAGAACTGCACATTGTTTTAAGTAGCGCAAAAATGTGTAGATATTATTGTGCTACTTTAAATATGTTACAAATACAAAATACACTGTATGACCCTCATTACGTATCAGGCAGGTGACCGTCCGACAATGAGTAGGCGGTCCCACCCGCCCTATTAGGATAAGACTGCCATGCTGGCCGGTATAAAGTGGCTTTTTTCTAGTGCTGCATGTACTGCAGCCCAGAAAAAGGGTCGCAGCACAAGCCACAGTAGAAAAAGGCACTTTGTGCACATCCATGCATGGTGTGCCAGGCACCACGGTGCATGGATGCGTGGGGGGGTACTGCATGTGTCCCCAGGGCTACTAAACAGTGGCTAATAGGGGTCATGAGCCCTTCTTAGGGCACCCAAAGTCTCTTTCCGTCTGTCTTTTCATGGCAGTCAGACCGCCATGAAAAGGCAGTCAGAAAGATACATCCTAATCCCTATGGCGGTGCCTGCACAGGCACCGCCTCCATTGTAGAGATAGGAGTCCGACGGCACCCCAACAGGATCTTGGATCGCCCCCCGACCTCTGCGATCTGATTGTATTGTACTCTGGCTGTTGGACCAATGCCCAGGATGTCAAGCGGACCGCCACCGATGCCCTGTCGGTGGCAGTCCACCCGCAATCGTAAAGACCCCCTGTATTTGTAAAATACAGTACTATCGGTGGTGGTCCATCCGCAATCGTAAAGACCCCCTGTTTTTATAAAATATAGTGTAGTACTGTATATTTTCAATTTTTTAACATATTGATTTATTTTTTATTTTCTTTAAGTACGCCAGTACTCCCAAGGCAGTACCGAGGTACTCTGTACATTTTTTAAAAATATATAGAAGATTATAAATACTGCCGCGGTCCCGCCAAGCATATTACAAGTTTCCTCTCCGTCATGGTTTTCATGGTGGTGAGCCCATCATGAAAACCATGGCAGAGAGGAAACAAAGGGGGCCCTACAGGTCCCCCTGTTGCCTCAGGGAAATTATTAGAGCACTTCCCAGTAATAATAATAAGATATTTGCAGTTACATGTCATTGGTTGGCATTGATAACATGCTGAATTCATGCCTTCTTCCTTGCTCTTAATATGTGTTAAAATGAAATGTTGAATTCTTTCACTTGGAAATGAGTTTCGTAACATGTATGAAAAATTGTAGAACACAATCCCTTTTATTTACTGCATTTTTTCCCAAAAACCTGCTGAGACAGGAAGTTTTGTTATTTGGATTATCCCTGTCTTCTATGTCTATGGGATAGCAGTCCCTGTTTTAAAAAAAAAAAATGTATAAGCTGATGGGGCACGTTGAACTCGGGTTTGGCCCTGACGAAGCCTGGTATCGGGTGAAACTCATTGCCGCAAATAAATCTTTATGGATTGAACTGTGGAGTGTGAGATTTTCCTTGAAATAATTTCAAGTTCTTGCAATTTTCTTTATATATTACGGGCCCTGCATCCGTATGCTCGCACCAGACCCCCGAGTGTGGATAAGGCTGGTTTCTCTGCAGGGTTTCCTCCTATATATATATATATATATATATATATATATAAAATTGGTGTATTTTTGTTATGCTATTGTGTATATATATTGGAGCCCGTCTGAGCATGCACGCACATTGAAGGATTTCGGAGCAGGGCACTGTTGAGAAGCAGTGAAGAGGAGGATGAGTGGCAACTCAAAGAAGGAGGAGAACTGAAAATCACATGCGCTGTTTCAATTAAGAACTTGGAACGTGTTTGTTAAATTTTGCACAACTTGAACATTTACAACACTCTCCGTGCAGGCTGGAGAATTTAACATCTACCAGGACGCCAGCATGCTACAAGAGTTAAAACGAGGACTTTTGTCTTCATTTTTTACAGGAATGAATGTTTTCACCTGCATATTTGAATTACGAACAAACGCGTTTGTGTCCAGATTGAAAAAGGCAGTGAATACTGAAACGCGTCTCTGGGGAACAGCTGTCAATAAAGTTCTTAGCCCCACCCTCCCTTGAGTGACAGGACTCTTTTTTATGGAAAGGAGGTTTCTTGGAATATATATATATATATATATATATATAAAAACAAATTACATATTTATTACAATGTTTAATACATATCCTAAATTAATACAAATATTATTAGAACCAACCTATGGGCCTCATTACGATGTCGGTGGCAGTCCCACTGACATACAGGCCATCGGTCCGACCACCGCAGTACAATGCAGGCGGTTGGACCATAGAGTTCGGGGAGAAAGACCGCCGCCTCTGACAGGAGCTAAGATCCCGTTGTGGCGGTGGTCGGAATCATATCCCTACCATTGCGGCGGTGCCTGCTTAGGAACCACTGTAGGGATTGCTATGTGCCTTTCTGACTGCCTTTTCATGGTGTTCCGACCGCTATGAAAAGGCAGCTGGAAAGGGACTTTGAGGGCCCTAAGCAGGCCCCCTGTCCCCTGTGGGCCACTGCAAAGTGGCCCTGGGGGCACTCGTAGTGCCCCCCACACATCCATGCACTGTGTGCCCTTACACAGTGCATGGATGTGCACACATTGCTTTTTTCTACTATGGCTTGTGCTGCAGCCCTTTTCCTGGGGAGCAGCATAAGCCGCAGTAGAAAAAAACACTTTCCGACAGCCACCACGGCAGTCAAATCTTAATTGGACGGTCGAACCGCCGCCGCTTTCCTGTCAGGCAGTCCCCGGACCGCCGTGATGGCAGGCAGGGATCCGACTGTCCGACATTATGATGATGCCCTATATTCTCAAACTATTAACAACCAAAAAATAAAATGTTACTTATAATTAAAACGCACAACACAATTAAAACATACATTAATACATATCAATTAAAAAACTGGATTTGTAAATTAAAATATGAATAATATTTAACTAATATCAGAATAATCATCTTTAATTACATACCAAAACAATAACCTGCACCTAATATATACATTTAAAAAATCCTAATGACATAATTTACATAATTAATTATCAATTAAACAATTAGTAAAAATAATGAACCAATAACAAATGCATTGTATTTAATTAACTTTCCTCACTTTGCCCCTACAAATGGAACAACTCAAACAATATCTAAATTGCACAATTAACATAATTAATGAAATAATTATTATAACATTATATATAAACATGAATTATTTATTATTATACTTTATTTCCTACACACCCTTTCCCCATACAAAAACAACAGTATACACCCCCAAAAATATTTTATGTTATACAATTTACATAATTATCAATTAAATAGTTAATTATAATAATAAATAATTATTAATAAATTATAATTAATTTACTTCCCACGCTCTACCCCTACAAAACCCACAACCCACACCTGAAACGTAGCTTAAAAAAAAGATTTATACAATTAACATAAATAATTATCAATTAAATAATTATAATTAATTAAAATCTAAATATTAATTAATTATAATTTACTTTCCACCCTATACCCCTACAAAACACACAACCTGCACCTGAAACTTAACTTAACAATTAATTATACAATCAACATTAATCATTATAAATTAAATAATTAATATTAATTACAAATGAATTATGAATGAATTATAATTAATTTACTTCCCACCCTGTGCCCCTATAAATCCCACAACCCACTACAGTACTAAAAATGACAAAAAAACTATTAAATGAAATTTAAATACTACTAAAAATTCACAAACTATATTATAAAACATTACCAATATTTATACAAACAATTTTTAACATATACAATTAAAATATATAGTAAAATACGTAAAATAAATAAAGATCAGTATTATTAACAATGATATTTTTAACATTGATATTAATAACATCAATATTTTTGTAATCAATATATACACTTTCTATACTTTCTGTACTTTTAACATCAGGACTACATACCTTAAAATATTCTTGTCAACGATATTCTTGCAGACGATATTTCTGTATGACAATATTTCCAACTCGATATTTCTGTGAGTCGATATAAAATTTTCAATATTTTGTCTGAATACCGATTCACAACACACGGGAGGCTTATTATTGGTCAAACATGGGGAGTCTGCAAAAGAAGCTCAGTAAAATCATTGACACTTCCTTTCTATCCCCTGAGCTGGCTAATTATCTTTCAGCTAGCCCCGTAGGGATGGCTGATCAGTGGGAAGATAAACACTTAGGTAGTGATCAGTTTAGTGCCAGCCCTCTAATGTTCCTGGGTTATTCCCGGCCCGACATACTATTGTGTGCTACAATAGGTGGGCGAGCAAAGAGGGGACCGGTAACCCTGATGATCCTATTATTATACTTGATGACACAGGGGCGGGCCAGGCTGTCTTGGATACCCCTCCGGTAAAAAGCAGCAGAGCCTCCATGGGAGGTCCTCATTTTGATGAATAAATCTATCAGAATAATCCAGGTAACCAATCTTCTGGAAATATTCTATTCAATCTGTAGGCCTCGCAAGATTTTGTATTTTCAGAATTTATGAATGATCTTAAGAGTCCTGTCCTCAATACTCTTGCTTTTAGAGAAGACGTTAGGTGGGTCTGATGAAATAGCATCACTACTATGATACTTCGTGACCTGCAGGCAGAAAACAGGATGCAGCATCTCAGACAGATCCCAAATTGAGACAAGAAATTTGATATCCCAAAACCTATCCCCCTCACTAAATCCAACAGAATGGCCGAAATTAGCTTAGCTTGTAAAGGCATACCTAGGTTGCCTGTACATCTGACAAAAGTAGCAAAGACTGGTGAAACTTTCAATCCCCCAAGCAATGATACTAGGTGCCCAGGGCCGGAAAACTCCTTTAGCATGGAAGATTGTGAGTTTGTGCCAAGAGTTGGTGCCCAGGGGTGCCCCGACACTGCACTGTACAACCAGGGAATTTCTAAATTACAAACTACCAACAACAAAAGTACAGGCCCTACTGTAAGACCTGTGGTTGCCGGAAAGAAGGACAAACTCAAAAAAAAAAGAAAAAGATTGACCTTACTTTTCCTGTATACTCTTTAAAGTGGGTATTTTCCAATTCCAATGGACTCTATAAGGGTGAGTGCTTGCAATGTTCAACACTCCGTCCATCATCCCCTTTGGTTTTGCTTTGTTCGCCCTAAGTTGGCAGGGTATGGCCAGACGTGGGTCCCTTGCTCACTTTGCCACTGGATTCAAGCTAGCCTGGCTGATGACGGCTGATTAGCCAGAAACCGGTCCCAGGATGCTTGTTTCCGGTCCAGGGAAGACATGGCTTGGCAGTTCGGGCTGGACTGTTCCCATGAGGCACAGGGTCAGACTGATTTGCATATGGCCATGTCTGAACTGGGGTGATGGAGTGAGCTAAAGAATGATGATGGATTAAACCCAGATCAGTTGACTGGGGGTGAGTGCTTGCAATGTTCAACACTCCGTCCATCATCCCCTTTGGTTTTGCTTTGTTCGCCCTAAGTTGGCAGGGTATGCCCAGACGTGGGTCCCTTGCTCACTTTGCCACTGGATTCAAGCTAGCCTGGCTGATGACGGCTGATTAGCCAGAAACCGGTCCCAGGATGCTTGTTTCCGGTCCAGGGAAGACATGGCTTGGCAGTTCGGGCTGGACTGTTCCCATGAGGCACAGGGTCAGACTGATTTGCATATGGCCATGTCTGAACTGGGGTGGTGGAGTGAGCTAAAGAATGATGATGGATTAAACCCAGATCAGTTGACTGGGGGTGAGTGCTTGCAATGTTCAACACTCCGTCCATCATCCCCTTTGGTTTTGCTTTGTTCGCCCTAAGTTGGCAGGGTATGCCCAGACGTGGGTCCCTTGCTCACTTTGCCACTGGATTCAAGCTAGCCTGGCTGATGACGGCTGATTAGCCATAAACCGGTCCCAGGATGCTTGTTTCCGGTCCAGGGAAGACATGGCTTGGCAGTTCGGGCTGGACTGTTCCCATGAGGCACAGGGTCAGACTGATTTGCATATGGCCATGTCTGAACTGGGGTGGTGGAGTGAGCTAAAGAATGATGATGGATTAAACCCAGATAAGTTGACTGGGGATGAGTGCTTGCAATGTTCAACACTCCGTCCATCATCCCCTTTGGTTTTGCTTTGTTCGCCCTAAGTTGGCAGGGTATGCCCAGACGTGGGTCCCTTGCTCACTTTGCCACTGGATTCAAGCTAGCCTGGCTGATGACGGCTGATTAGCCAGAAACCGGTCCCAGGATGCTTGTTTCCAGTCCAGGGAAGACATGGCTTGGCAGTTCGGGCTGGACTGTTCCCATGAGGCACAGGGTCAGACTGATTTGCATATGGCCATGTCTGAACTGGGGTGGTGGAGTGAGCTAAAGAATGATGATGGATTAAACCCAGATCAGTTGACTGGGGGTGAGTGCTTGCAATGTTCAACACTCCGTCCATCATCCCCTTTGGTTTTGCTTTGTTCGCCCTAAGTTAGCAGGGTATGCCCAGACGTGGGTCCCTTGCTCACTTTGCCACTGGATTCAAGCTAGCCTGGCTGATGACGGCTGATTAGCCAGAAACCGGTCCCAGGATGCTTGTTTCCGGTCCAGGGAAGACATGGCTTGCCAGTTCGGGCTGGACTGTTCCCATGAGGCACAGGGTCAGACTGATTTGCATATGGCCATGTCTGAACTGGGGTGGTGGAGTGAGCTAAAGAATGATGATGGATTAAACCCAGATCAGTTGACTGGGGGTGAGTGCTTGCAATGTTCAACACTCCGTCCATCATCCCCTTTGGTTTTGCTTTGTTCGCCCTAAGTTGGCAGGGTATGCCCAGACGTGGGTCCCTTGCTCACTTTGCCACTGGATTCAAGCTAGCCTGGCTGATGACGGCTGATTAGCCAGAAACCGGTCCCAGGATGCTTGTTTCCGGTCCAGGGAAGACATGGCTTGGCAGTTCGGGCTGGACTGTTCCCATGAGGCACAGGGTCAGACTGATTTGCATATGGCCATGTCTGAACTGGGGTGGTGGAGTGAGCTAAAGAATGATGATGGATTAAACCCAGATCAGTTGACTGGGGGTGAGTGCTTGCAAAGTTCAACACTCCGTCCATCATCCCCTTTGGTTTTGTTTTGTTCGCCCTAAGTTGGCAGGGTATGCCCAGACGTGGGTCCCTTGCTCACTTTGCCACTGGATTCAAGCTAGCCTGGCTGATGAAGGCTGATTAGCCAGAAACCGGTCCCAGGATGCTTGTTTCCGGTCCAGGGAAGACATGGCTTGGCAGTTCGGGCTGGACTGTTCCCATAAGCACAGGGTCAGACTGATTTGCATATGGCCATGTCTGAACTGGGGTGGTGGAGTGAGCTAAAGAATGATGATGGATTAAACCCAGATCAGTTGACTGGGGGTGAGTGCTTGCAATGGTCAACACTCCGTCCATCATCCCCTTTGGTTTTGCTTTATCCCAAAGAGATAGCCTGGCCAGTACTGATACTACAGAAAACGCTACAGCTCATGAACTACCTCCTGTTCACGCTCACAAGGTTGAGAATGACACTTGCACTACAAACAAAAAAGTCATTCCCCCGTTGAATGATGATGATCAAGGCCCTGATAACATGAAACATGTGAAAAGACTCCTTATGCAACATAAAAGGAGAAGGGCATTTAAGAGGAAAAATCGCCTTACAAAAGGAGTTGCTGAGGTGGTTCAGTTAGATAGGGCAGTGGAGCCTGGACTATCGACAATCCCTAAGCAAAGTCCTGATTCTGGTCAGTCTTGGAGTCCGGGTGCCAGTCTCACAGGGGCCCCTGGCCCAGCAACAAATCTCAACCCTCTGGCACCAATTTTTGCAAGGCCGGGAAGCATTGGGCCCAATTCTGATGCGGGTTGGAAAAGCTTCCCGACCGAGGGCCTGATTCTGATGCGGTTAGGAAGGCCTCCTAACGGCATTTGCTCCTTCCAAATCGGATCGGGAACGTGTCTTCCCGACCGAGGGCCCAATTCTGATGCGGTTAGGAACAAATGTTCCCATTGAAGTCAATGGGAGTTCAACCAAATCGTATCTGGAAGCATCCAGATGCATCCTACTCCGCCGGTCGGACTTTCCCGATCCGAGTGGGTCGGACACCATTTCCCAACCGATTCGGTCGGGAAGCTTTTCCAACCCGCATCAGAATCGGCCCCATTGTGGGAGGTCAAATTGCAAAATGGACTCTCTGTCGGATAGTATTGTTAATATAGCTGACCGGAAAGCAACGGAATGCTGCCTGGAATTTATTGACATTCTCCCGGATATCGGCTCTGCAAAGCCCCTAAACAGATTTAGACTGTTAACTCTTTTCTATGCTATCAGCAATCTGGTTAGGCTCAAGAAGGAACACTGTATATTGCTCAAAGCTCAGTCACGTAGACAATTTCCATATTATGGGGATGGATGTTCTGCCTTGCCCAGGTCTCGATCGAGAGGGTGCTGTTACATCAGAACTTCATCGGGCACAAACAGCGCCTTCGACTACAAGCACTTCTTAAACCATAAGTTATCAGCTGGGGTGATGAAGAGCGACTTACCAACCACAAACGGAGTAACCCATGAGAACCTGCACATTATAGCGTGCAGTAATTCCAGTACAATCAAGTTTTTAAACCCTGAGCTCAGAGACATCGAGCCCGAGTGCAGAGATTGGTCATGGATAGCAGCAGCACTGGCTCCCTGCCCTAGAGAGCTTACCAGAGGAGACGTTAACTGAGTACAGATGACCTCGCCCTCTGTGTTTGCTGCCCTGACCCAAACGGGGTCTCCCAAAGCAAGTGTAATGAGTAGGGTTGGCAATGATTACTTGTATGTTCTATCTTGGAACATTGCGGGCCTGGCAAGCAAAACAGAGAAGGAGGACTGGCTGAAGTTCATTGAGCAATTTTCCATATGCTGTTTGCAGGAACCATGGGACCTTGAGGGAGTAAGTGTGAATCGGTTTCTTGATAACTGTTTCCAGGCTGCTAAAAACAAGAAGGGGAGGCCCTTGCGGGGGTGGGAGGGGTTACTGTGTGGGTGTCTTTCAAATTGAAATATAGAATAGAGCAACTGGGGGTAGCTAAACTGTCACCCAATGCTCAGCATGTGAGGATTTGGCTTACGGGCCTGGAAGGTGGTGTGGTTGACATACTGAATGTTTATATCCCATCAGGATGGTCTCCAGTGGTTCGGGTGAATTTTGTTTCTTCTATTTGGAGTGTTAAGGAGAGGGTGGCTAGCTGGAAGCCAATAAAGGAGGGAAAAATGTGGAAGTACCTGCTATTGATCTGTGGTGATTTTAATACACAACCTTCCGATGCGATTATTAACAGTGAGGTCCTAATGGAAGACCCTTGTTTGGGTATCTCTGAAACAGCTATGACCAATTTTAGACCTACTAAGAAGGGGTACGCATTCTGTGATCTCCTGATAAACCATCAGCTGCACATTATTAATGGCTGTAGTCCCTCAGATAGTACTGGCATGGCAACGTCTGATAACAGGAGAAGCCTGACATTTATTCACTATATTTTAATCAATATAGAGGGGTGGGAATGTGTGTATGACGTGCCAGTAGTTAGAAGGGTGGAGAGTGATCATGACCCTGTGGCACTCTGTTTAAAACTGTGCTCATGGTGGTCTGGCAGTGTGGAAAAGTCACGGAAGGGGAATTTCGGGCCAATGATCACCTCATCTAATAGCAGAAGGAGAATAAGATGGAGCACTGAGAAATATCATCTTGAACCTCCACTGCTGGAAGATATAATGGTTTGATTCGGACCCATAATTTTGGATTCCCTGAGTGCTGACAATGGGGTAATTATAGTAGCTTATGAGGAGATGGTGAAGGAGCTGATGTCTGTATGGCCCAAGCTCTTTGGAGCTAAAACCATGGGCTCTAAGGGAGGGAGACGAAGTGTAGGGGCCAGTTGGTAGGATGAACAATGCTTTAAAATGAAGGGAGACGTCTCCTCTGCCTTAGTACAGTGTCACTCCAGTCCAGAGAGTGAATTGTTATTCCGAGAGTGCAGGGGTGTGTATAAACACCTTCTAAAAACTAAGAAATTGCTACACCAATTAGGTCTCTGGGAGGAACTGAGGGGGGCCTCACATGGTAAAATACTAGAAGGTTCTGGGAATTGGTAACATGGGTTGAGAAGGGGACAGTAAACATCATAGAAACCCATATTGGTCCAGTGGTGTCGATTAGGCATTTTAGTACACTATATAGCACTAACCCTATAGGACCATCTGGTGCTAAGCCACCCCAGTAGAGCACTTGTATTGGTCCCCATGCAGTCGACTTTCTAGTACCCGAGGTCGAGAGAGCACTAAAAGATATTAAGAGACACAAGACTCCAGGCCCTGACATAGTACCTATTGATATTTATCGTGAGGAGCCCCACTTGTGGGCCAGCATCCTTACTAAAGTGTTTAATGTAGCACTAGCCAGCAATGCCATGCCCCCTTCATGATGCTCTGCCATCACTGTGCCCTTCTACAAGAAAGGGCGATTGGGATAGACCATCCAGCTACCATCCGATCTCCCTTCTGGATGGGCCGGGCAAAGTGTTAGGGAAAGTCCTGCTTAATCACCTCCAGGGATGGATAGATGCCCATAACATCTTGACAGAGTCCAAGCTGGCTTTCGGCCGTGAATAGGCACCATCGACCAGGCACTCAGATTTTATATGATTGCCTATAAATTTACGATAGTTAGGAAGTGATCACTCTATCTTACATTTATAGATCTGAAAGCGGCTTTCGATTTAGTTGATAGAGAGAAGCTATGGAGATCCCTCTTAGATGGAGGAGTAGGTTCAACACTGGTGATGGCTATAAAGGCTCTCCACTCTAGTATTATGTCTAGAATCAGGTATGGCCTGGGTGGGGAATGTGCTGAACCTTTCCAGATTGAGAAGGGCGTTCGGCAAGGGTGCGTGCTGGCACCTTTTCTTTTTAGTCTCTTTTTGAATGATGCAGCAGAATAGTTAATGGAAGACCCTTTAGATGTCTCTAATATAGAAAAAGGGTGCTGTTACTACTTCATGCAGATGATGCAGTATTGATGGCGTGAACAGAGAATGCCACTCATAGGCTATTAAAGCACTTTGAGGGATGCTCTGCCAAGAAGTCTCTGACTATTAATGGTAGCTAAACAATGAATATGGTACTAAGGCCATCTCCTAGTTTTAAGCAGAACCCCACGATTGAAAGTGTACCTTTAGAAATCATCAAGCAGTTTGACTACTTAGGTATCTGCTTTTCAGGGGACTTATATTGGAGTAACCATGTGCAGAAGTCAATCTTACTCCTGCAACAAATGTCAGGTGTGGTACTAAAATTTAGGCATGAGCCCGTGCCGGAAGCATTAGTGTAATTTTGCAAATATACAAGTAAAGGGCAGTGGCAGCTGCACTCTATGGGGTGGAGCTCTGGGGATATGCGAATGTGCGATCACTTCAAGTGGCTGAGCACAACTTCCTAAGAACTCTGCTGAGGTTGGGGCTGGGTATCCCCTTAGAGGCATTTTATGCGGAGCAATATGTTATTCTGATATCAGAAACTGCAGCTTATAAGGCCAGTTCTTTATTGGGTTAGGTTGATAAGAAACCCTAAGGCAGCAATATATTTGAAAACCTTAGACGAAGCTACCTACAACAATGAGTGTAGGGGGAGCACATGGTCGTCTCATGTACAGAATATCTTAATCGACCTAGGAATGGAATTCCTATCGGCAGCCCCCTGTAAAACTAGGCAGGATACTGCTGATCTAATTAAAGAATGGTATCACATATATATGCAGACAAAAAAGAGCCTGGGGTTGAGGCCAGGGTCTATTGCATGCAATTATTTTAGTAACACCGATGGCTTCACCCACATTGAGTATTCAGATCTGTTTTAGCCTGAATTAAAGAGAACGATGTACATAAAAACAGGGGCCATATTATAGAAGTGCCCCAGGGGCGCAAGGGGCGTTTGTGCTTACTTTGCACTCTCCCGGGGCACATTGGTATTACAGAAGGGGCCGCAGAGGGCATTCCCTCATTTGCATGGGGGCATGGCCCCATGCAAATGAGGTTATCTTTTTGCCTCTGCGCCTTCACCATATTATGGATGGGTCGCAGAGGCAAAGAAGCTCTCTGGAGGTGCACTCTCAGTGCCCCCCCTGATTTCAGCCCTCTGGAGGGGAGAAAGGGGGTCCGATGAAACCCCCAGACATCCCCTTGCAGACGAGTGCAGTCACTTACTGCACCCGCCTGCAAGGGGGTCTCTAGTCCCTTTAAAAGTGCAGGGGGGTTGCCGCCTGCACTGTGAAACCACGGAGCGGCTTCAAAGCAGCAGCTCTGTTTTTCGAGTTCGCTGCTGCCTTGGGGGCAGAGCATTTCATAAAAAAGGGCGCACTTTACCTGTTTGCACCCAATGCACCTGTTTTAAGGTGCGCCGGGCGCAAACAGGGAAAGTGCGCCATTTACATAATATGGGCCCCAAGTTGGGTATCTTGCCGACTGGGGACTTCCTAACCCGAATCTTCAGGCTTGCTGCTGGATCTAAGTGCTGTGATTGTAGTTTTGGTGGGATAGATAATTCAACCCATTTTCTCCTGTTCTGAAGTAAATATGATTCTGCCTGACGGTGTTGTCTTCTCCCACTCTTCAAATCTTATAAAGTTAGATGTGTTAAGTGGGCAATGGCACTGTGCATTAGGTCAGACGATATGTACGTGGTTAATTCATTAGTATCATTTCTATGGGTTGCGTGTCCTTGTCTGAGAGAAACGTCCACCGCGCTTGGGATTAGTTCAGCTTGATAACCCAAGAGGCTCTGTATCATGTGCTGTGGTGCTAGCCCTGGTTCATACCGTATAAATTACATACACTGTATGTGTCCCCAATGTTTTGGTTGACTGTTTTTAGTGGGATGGTGTATATCACTTAAGTGTTTTATTCCATGCACTTGCACTTTTATCTATTTCATTAATTTGATGATTGCTATGTTGGAATGTAATGCTGTGTCTAATTGTGATTGTGTTTTCCAGCAGATTGCACTTAACATGTTTTTAAGAAATGTGTGCTGTATTAATAGTGCTTTTAACTGCAGTTTTAACTACTGTATGGTTAACAGCTGAAACAATAAACTTTGACTTTGATGTTAATGTTTTGGTCCACACTTCATGTATTTGATGCAGAACAGACCAGCAAAGTCTGGATATGTGGCCAGGATGATGATACTTAACTGATATTAATTCAAGGTTTCCGTTCAGTACTTTGAGGGCCAAGCTACAGGCAAAATTAGGTGTCAAACAAGACCTCATACTTTGGGTCAGCCGTCATCCGTCATTGGCCTGATTGTACTAGTCGCCTTTCAGCCTTGGCTTGCTTGGTTGCTGTGATGTGTTTGGATTTTCACAGATGTTTACAGATCCCCATTAGTAAGCACGAATGAAGTAGTTCCTCTGTATGTTGCATGGTGTTAATTGCAGCTCCACTTACCTAGATATGCAGGAGCAAATTTTGAGATGGGTCTGTAGGGAAAATAGTGCACAAACCATTGAGGGAATAGGAAATGCAGCAGCAGCATAGGAGCACTGTTTAAATTGAAAAGGAAAATGTGCTCCCCATCAACACTCAACAACAAAATTCTCCAGAAGTGATTATGATTGCAGCATGATGGATTTCTAGGTCTTCAATTCGGCAGTTGCCCACTCTATCTGGCTTTTTGTCATTAGGGCAGATGTAAAGTCCAAAGCACTACCCCCCCCTCCCCAACTTTCTAGAGTGCAATATTCAAACCCACAGAATTTACTCAAGCATAGGTTGTGGCTGCTATGTGCAGACGTTTCTGGATTATTACTAAAATTCAAAATGGCTGCTTTAGGCATGTGTGGCTATTCTTCATACATGTGTAATAACACTAAAGATGCGGTAGGGGGCATTGTGTTGCCAGACTTTGGGGCATATTTACAAAGAAGTGACGGAGCGCTGCGTTAGCCTTCTTGGCTTAACGCCGAGCTCCTCCACTTCTGAAACGCAGGGCTGCACCGTTTTTACAACAATATGGTGCAGCCCTGTGTTTTCCCCTCCACTGGTGCTAATTACAGCTGCCAAGCACCAACGCACGCACCCTTGCACCATAGTGCAAGGGTGCTTGCGTTGGAGAGAATGATTGTTTATGTGCAGGAAGGTGTTGCTTCCTGCACATAAACAATATTAAATGGTGATTTGTAACTTGTATGTGTGCTGTTTTGTGCAGCACACATAGAAGTTGCAACTCGTAATTTTTAAACTGATTGTTTATGTGCAGGAAGGGACCATTTCCTGCACATAAACAATCATGCATGGCGTTTTGCTGTTTCTATATGTGCTGCACAATGCAGCACACATAGAAATAGCAAAAATAAGGAGAAATGAACTATTTCTCCTCGTTGCGCTACGGTAAGAGCAGGTTTTTTTTTTGGTCTTAATTTTGGCGCTGCCCCATATTTACAGCACCTTGTTGGTTCAGCATGAAAATCAATGGTGGTTGCGGCGGAATGCCCACCGCAACCCCCATTGCCCACCCCTTTCACTCTAAGTAAGGTGGAAAGTGTGCCTTATTTACAAGCCAGCGTTAAGCCACGTTAAGCGGCTTAACGCTGCTTTGTAAATAAGGCGAAGCCCGTATTGCCACAGGAAAGTAAAAAAAAGTGATGTTCCTGCGGCGATAGGGGCTTGTAAATATGCCTCCCTTTTCCATGTACGACACTCCAGGCACCTTATATTTGTTGCAGCTTCATCCTAGAGGCTGCTTCATGGCAAGCCAGTGAGTTCTGCTTTTGGACCTCCTTACCATCGCCATTTTCTCTTCAGCACTAGAGTTGGGATGGCCACACTGCAGGTGAGAACTCCAGTTGATATTTGCTTTGCCCTGCGTCCAAAGATGCACACCATGGGTTTACTAAACAAACACTAACAAAGCTAAAAGGTTTGACTTGTGACTGAAAATGCAAGTCAGGTATTTGTGAATTCTTATTGTTCTTCCCTTGGGTAATCCCAGAGACGGATATGCTCAGATGTCAGATCCTTACCTAATTGTGCCACTAGACTGAAAACTGCATGTCTCACATGAAGCCCAACATGGAAGAGGCATGTCTGGGGTTGCTTGCGTTCCCTTACTGAGAGAACATCGTCTTGCCATTCTGTTTGTATTGTGTCAGTTGGGATTGGGCAGAGACTAATTGGTGTAAGGTCTGTCTTTGATTGTAGGTCCACACTGAGCAAAAAACAATGAGCAAAATACGACGCAGGGTAATTACCAGAGGCTGGGGTTCAGCATTCCAGCCATCACTTTTTGTTCTTTGGTAGTGCGCCTAACCCCTTACTCATATCCTCAAGTCCTTCATTACACAATTATTTTGAGTTATTTTACAAATATTGTACTTAGTCTGAGAGGTAGTTATAACTGCAATCAACAGAATTGCTCTATTGTGGCCTCCTTTGACAAGCCTCCTAATGAGTCAACTGAAAAACGTCTCTTCTTATGTTCTCCCTCTCTACAAATGTATTGAAATGTTACAACATTCATCCCCCCTTGAGCTATGTAAATGATATTGCTAGGGCTTCACTCGCTCACCCATGGAATGGTTAATTCCAGTTATTGACATTGCCAATGAAAATGTATGAGGCAAATTTACATTTGGTTCATTTATGTGGATCATTTGCTCATTATTCATTCTGAAAAGCTAACTGGATTTGGTGAGTCGATGGGACCAGCAATAGTCATTGTTTGTACTCTCAGTCCATGAGCCCCAGGAAGTGGACATCTCTGTGTCCTTTATAAGGGGTTTTACTGTCCTTTCGGTCCAATCAAGCTCTATATACACACACCCCAATAAAATAAAATGAAATGAATATCTCCAGACTCCATCAAATGTCAATGTGGATATTCCACCTTATGGATGCCACTGGGCTATAACATACTGTTCTTGATCTTAGTGGATAATACTGAATGCTGACTTCACTTGACAGGTCCACCACAGGATATACAATCCACAGTAGTCTGTGTCACCTAACATCCTTAGGTAACGTTCTAGGCATTTTACTACCTGTGATGACAACTTAATTGATTCAGAGAAAATCCCATTGTTTTAGTAAATAAAAGTGCTCCTTGTTGATGGGAAATGTGTTTCCAGGAGCATATTTAATGCCTCTTGTGTAATGTTTTGGCAGTGGCATGTGGACTGGATGGGCAGTGAATAAAAAGGAATTTTAAAGGCAGTTTTGTTGACATTTGTAGGCACAGCTGACTGCTGCTGCACCTCATGTGAAATCTCAGCTGGCGGAGCTACGCACTTTGACAGCACAACAAGAACAGAAGATCTCAGAGCATAAGGTGAGTTTCATCAATTTAGTTTACATAATTATAACATAAGAACCCTTTTAAACACATTAGACCTCTCATATTAGGATTGAAATGCCATGATGGATACAAATGCAAACCATCTGCATTAGCCTCTACATGGCTCAAGTTATGCCACTTGGTCCATACCTGTGGAGTGACAGAACTTGGCTTTCTTTAAAAAAAAGAAACATATTTTACTTTGTGAATTTATTTTCATTTCACTTAGCCAAAATATTCACTGTTTCTACAGATGTGTCTTTTGTATTCCACATTTTCTTCCTATGCGTCCTGCACAGCCAGGCCTATAGCAATGTCCAGTCGCTCACTTGTAGACCTACTATATCTAGTACCCTGTTTTATAATACCTGTCCATACTCCTGGTGCAGTATTTCCGGAAATAGGACAGCAAGTATGACCGCCATGAGACCATCAAAGATCAGATATTAAATGTGCACCTTCGGTTGCCACCAGGCTACATGGAGAGGGTGCCATATTATTGTGCTAAGCAATCCTTCCCATATCTTGTATCCAGAAGAGGGCAACAGCCCTCAGTTGAGGCATAACTTCTAAAGGAAAGGTAGGAGAAGGCTCAAAGAGATTCAGTACGCTCTCCAATGTTTGTCCTTCAATAAGTAATCTGCACCTACACCACAACCTTCCAGTTGTGGATATATGCTATAGCCACTGTTTAGAGTATAGTATGTTGATCTGGATTCTCTTTTTTAGCAATGGCTGTACCTCTGCCTGTATTTAGACATGTTGTATACAGAACAATGTTCCAATAAATCAGTATTATATGTATAACAGAGCCATCCTTTGAATTAAAATTTTAAAAAGTTAATTCTTAAACTGTATTTATTTTTAATACAAAAAATATCAAACCTATATTTTGATTCCACATTTGAAGCAGACAATTTGTGTGCTGAAGTTAGGAAAATCGTTGCAATATTTAAAAATGTTGACTTTTTGTTTTTAGGAAAGCACAGTTGTATGAGAGTTAATCCACATTCTGGCAATTTTTCCTTAGAGCGGAGGAATATTCCTCTTCATTTGGATGTTTTTTGTTTTTTTTATCCATGAGGGCAGCAGTGCAGAAATGTACAGTATGGCAGAGAGTTTGCTATCATGACGAGGACGGAAATTATTTGGATGTTCTGGTTAACAGTTGTAAAATTCACTGGCAACACCACAGTGTTTCTTGAAAAACGTGTCAAAAAGGAAGACAACACAGTTTTGTAATTTTCATTGTTGTTGAACAAATATTTCTCAATGTTAAGCCTTGAAGTGGCCTGCTGTACTAATTGTTTTAGGCACTTGTTTTACAGGTGTGATGTCTTAGCAGGTACCGGTAGGCCTTGAGCGTCTCTTTGCATTTTGGTCATTGTGGTAATTTTTACCTGAATACGAATTTCTAAGAATGCAATTCATGTGCTGTATCTCACAAGAGCACAAATGTTTCTAGTGAAGTATTGTGTCCCTCCATAAAATGTAAGGATTGAGCACTGGTATCATTGTTTGCATAAAAGTAGAATTTCAGTTTCATTGTCTAGCAGTTCTCTAAAGGACCTGTCTTGCTGAGTTCACAGTAACTAAACTCTCGCCTGGATCCTCTTGCTCTAAACCCACACATACAAGCAAAACCAACTGGAGAGGTACAAGCAAGATATGTCCTGTATTTCATGCACGTTTATCCAAAATAGTTCAAACAATCATACAAGAATGCTCCTTCAAAGATGAGTTGTATTCAATCACATTTTTATTGAATTATTCGATCAAAGAATATATGATGAGCATAGCAGCCGGTGTGTTTTGCTCTTAAACAAAGAGTTTCATCAGGGCTGTAAATTACAATAAAAAAGAGAAATATGCAAACAGTTAAACACATTATTAAAAAACACATATTTTATACATGGCTCATCCCTCAATCTAAAATATGGACACAAAATGCATGTCCCAAATTACACAGACTGCTGTGTAGCCACTAATTGGTTTACACAGTGGGAAAATTCTACCACAATAAATACATAGAACCTATACACTCATCACATAAAAATGTTTTGGTTATTTATTACACACAATTAGCAAAACAGAAAACCTGAGTGTCACTCATCTGAAGAGAGAAATATTGGCGAAAGAGCATGTGCAGTAATCATTTGGCAAAGTTTTCTCTTCATAGAACCGTAAATTACACTGAACATTATGTCAACACACCATCCCATATTTATGTTCAGCAGATTTACCTCCTGTCACACTAATCATATTATCACTCATTTAGCCTATATAAACATACCAATTTCATTTGGGAACCCACCCATTCAACATCAGATGTTCATGTGTGTTCAAGTTAAGTTATGGTCTTAAGTTAAACTTAAGACCAAAACTTAAGTTTTGGTCTTAAGTTTAACTTAAGACCAAAACTTAGTTTAACTGAGACAAAATCCTAACTTTACTACTCCTAAAGGCCCTTTGTGAATACCAAAAGTCGTAAAGTTAGGATTTTGTCTCAGATTACTTTTGTGAATTGGGCCCATGATTCCTAATGATAATATAAAGCCTAAAATGCTTACCTACCATCAGTCAATATTGGTGTATTCTCACTTAAGAGATATAAAGTGCTCATAAGTCTGTAAAATGGATTTAATGTTTAAAAAGTATATATTAAAGATAAGCTCTCTTTTTGCACACCCAGTTGCCAATTGATAAACACACTGCCATTTGGAATTATAATTGACCAAGAAGCATCCGCAAATCTATATCCAAACAGCTATCGCATAAGTATGGTGTTCCCCAGTTGATAATATACATTCACACCAAAATGTATAGTACTAAGGCTAATAAAGTAGCAGCTATATCACTGTAGCCACCCAATGTTCCAAACAGACATAATAAATGTAGGAAGCCATCTAACATAAATACAACCAACAGGCACATTTGTCAAGAAGAACTGACGTTTCTAAACACATAATATATCATGAGCTAAAGATTTAACATTCCAGGTATTACTCTGTACAAACACAATATTGGCAGTAAATTCTACATACCAAAGTGAGCAAAGTGACAAATGTCTCAACCCTATACATCCTCCCTCACACCCAGTGGACGTGATTTTGTGACAGCAATGTTTCATCCTCACCAGAGCATTAATTTATCCCACATGTCTCTAAATATCTAAAAGTATGTTTATAGCCTTTTGAATGGCCACCATATTGGATATGCCATTTACTCACTACACTGAATCAGAGGCCCATTGTGTCTCATACTTAGGTTAAACAAACAAAATTGCAGATGATTCAATATCACCTTTTTAGTTTGATAAAGAAAAGCAAAAAAAGTATGGAGACACAATAAAGACTAGCCTGATTAATAACCCTCATCTAGACAAATTATTTTCCTGTCTATATTTATTTTTCAATGTGGGAAAAATGTAAATTGGATTGTATTTTGAGTGAATCTAAATGCTGTCAGTCATGACTGTCAGGCTGATAGCTGTTGGATTGAAAGGTAAGGGTTTAAAAAAAGAAAATTATTTTAGTTAAGAGGCATAAACAGCAGCAGATATGCACAAGGTTGATACTAAAATTTGCATGTTTTCCTAAAGGTGCATTGAGTTATCATCTGTGGGCGTTTATATCATTGCAACCTATCAGACATTCACACATGAGTGCACATTTTTGGTTATTTGGTTAAATAAATGGAGAAATATACTAGTTTCAACTTAATTTTTTCACAAAACCCACAATAAATATGGATAAATATCAATAAAATTCGCAAAAAATAAATATGGATAAGTACCAGTGGAAATGTCGAAGAAATATATTCCATAAAACCAGGAGCCCTAAATATAATTGAACTACCTTTAATTAATTCTAAACATGTCGTTTGATAATTGTTAATGAATAATAGAAATGTGTTGTTTTTTTTTAACTTTAGGTGGTAACTTTTTTTATATAAACTTCAGAAAAATAATTTTTATGTAATATAATATATTTAATTTAATATATTTGCAATAATTAAATATGTGATTCTAAATTAAATCAATAGTACTTTAGCTATTTTGTTTTGTTCTACATTTGAAATAAATACATACAATTAATTTACATTAATTTTTGACAAGAAAAATATTTTTCTAGTCTATTATATAGTTTAGTAAATATTTATTTTTCCCTTTCTTTAACATAAGGAGATCTCCACCCCAACTGTGGCATCTCCCTACTTACTAATGTCTAGGGAAGAGTAAAAAGTTTATTCACAAAAAAAAAAATTTGAAAATATTTTAATGTTAAATGCATAATGCATTTTTTGTTTTAAATGTAGAACAAAAGGTAGGAGAAAAATAAAAAAATGCTATGCAGCACTATAACTTAATTTTGAACTAAATCTATCATTTAATATATTAAATTAAATTCCCACCAAAAGTTACAAAACGTGTTTTATTATGCATTACTAATCACTAAAAGTGATTTACAGAATGTAAGTTATATCTTGACAAAAATGAATTTTACCTTAATTTATAAATTCAAAAAACTGTAAAATATTTTATAATGAAATCATAAATGTTTTATTTTAAGTTATTTTTGTTAACAATAAATTACATTTATTTATATTTGAAACTATTTCAAATAATTTAATTCAATTCAACATTATTTCCTATGGGGTTTTATTTTAAGTCCCTACCTCCATTAGTTTCTAAGGGACGATGTTGCAGTACCAGTGGCTGCCATCTGTGGTGCTGGGCTTACTGCAGCTCTGTTGTGGAGCTGTTTACTATTGTTTTGGGTCTCTTTTGGCTGTATTAACTTTAGAAGTGCAGTTTATTAATAGCAACGGGCTTACTCTTTTGTGGTTGGGTGCATGTCACTCACTAAACCCCACCTTAACTCTTTGTAAACCCCTCCTTACTCCTCCCTATATCCCTCCCATTTAGTAGAAAGTGTACTCCTTTTTCCCACTACATCCCTTGGTCCCCCCACATTTACTACTTAGGGCCCGATTGCGATGTCAGACGGACCGGAGTCAGTCCAGGATCGCTTTGGAAATGGAACCGAGCAACCTCCTGTCGTCGGTTCCAGCCCAGCTATTAGGATGGGACAAAACCCTGTTAGGTGGCAGTCCTATACTTTGCTATGAGAGCATGCATTCTGAATGGAATGCATGCTCTCATAGCAAAGAGCAGGGGTGCAGTTCAAGGTGCCTGCCACTGGGTGCAAGGATCAACATGCCCCCTAGGCTGCCATTCGGCAGCCTTGCACCCATGGGGGTCCTGCTGGGGGCCCCCAAAGACAGTTTCCCAATGCCTTTCTGTGTATTAAAATAGGTCTAGGACAACCCTTTCTAATAGTTTTATTCCTAGGGGACTCTAGCCTAATTTAAAGAGAATGACCCTGAGTGGATGTGATGATCCTACAGGGCCCGTGTGATGTATATGGTCGACATGTTTCATGCCAGTGGTAGTCCCTAGCAGGTCTAGTGGCACTTCATCAGGACCGTATTTAGAAACATTTTTCAACTCTAGCACTACCGCAATGCTGGTTCAAAATTTGTGTGATGTGATGGTAACCAGCCTTGTAGTGAAGATCCAGGTCCTAGTTGGCCTGGCGATCTGAGACCTGAAAAAAAGGGGGGGGGGGAGGGGGCGTGGATAGGAAATAAAAACAAGGACAACAGTAGACCTGGATTAGGAGATTATTTAACAACAAGGTTATGACGGTGTGATTGCATCCTGAGTGTCCGGGCTTATCTTTCGCCGAGAGTGAGCTAGACCAGGAGCACCTGAATATTACGGTGTCTATGGTGCGTGCAACACACATATCATGCTTATATTAGTGTTTGACAGATTGTCATAAAGAGGAATGGTGAGTCCATGTAGTTAGGAAAGTCACGCCAGCAGGGAATACGACCATAAGGGTGCTTAAGACATCTGGTGTTATCATAAAGGATAGGGCCACTCAGTAGTCGATGGACTATCCCTTTCGTAGGTGCTACCCTTTGTGGGTGGCATTGCGTTTGAGGTAGTGGTGGGGATCGTGCACACAATCAACCGACCGACATGACAGACAAACAACATATAGAGTTCGTTGTTAATCGCCCAGAGTTGAGATATTATCTCTGTGTGACCAGGTATAGGCATTTAACCATGTGCAATAAACAGTTCCCTAGGTTATTCCTATATGGGTCCACACACAGAGCAACCCGAGTGGGGGCGTGGTACTAACATTATTCATCGTGGTGATCAAAGACAAAAACAAATATGGCCAAGCGTGCTTAATCTTGACCTGAGCCAGCGCACAGTATCGAATAATAGACTCACCCTAGAGAAATGGGTCTGAGCTGACGGGGGAGTGTGACAGAGCACTTCGTTGCTCTGACCTGTAACACAATAAATATGCTGAGCGTATGATCAGTAAACGCGGCACAGCGTATATCTTACCGGCATAGTTGCTTGCGAGCCGGCGATGATTTCAGGACAAAGGAAGGTATACTCACAACAGGGAGGCGCGGCAACTAGCTCTAATCCTAGCCTTGGGGAGTACTTCCGTGGACGTGGTATTTGTTGTATTGTGTGCTATGACGTGCATGCGCCAAGTAAATAGACCTTCAACTGCGTCAGCCATCTTGGTAGGGAATTTTATTAACATACGTTACGTGGACAAAGCTTAAGTATGGTAATCTACCTACAAATGTGATCGCGTTCTGAAGTTCCAGTGAATCAACTTAACCCTTACCCCCAAAATTATGTTACTACGGGAACACAAGGTGAAAGGGGTGTAACGGGAGCATAATGATAACGCATGTGACATACTAGAACTGGCGCAAGGGGGTTAGGTAGTTGTATTTTGCTTAAGTGGAGCCAAGCGTGCTCCAGACACTTGTTGGCACTGAAATGGGAGGTAGCATAGCGTGTTGGTGCCATTCATCCCATTCTTGATGTGTGGTAATTAACCTGTTCCGCAGAAGGGTAATAGTGTTTAAGTAACATATCAATGTAAACGAGCACGTGGTGTACGTGCAGTACAACTGGAGCTAGGGGTCAGGCTAAAGCAATGGTACTGTAGGTAGTGTGTTAGTCTAAGTAAGCGCGTGATGTGCGTGCAGTGCAGTCAGGGGTATTGGTTGGGCTAACATAGGTGCTACAGGTTGCTTGTTGCAAAAGGGCCAATGCTAAAAAGAGGGGTTTGGGCCCATCGTGGGTATAGAAAGGATGATTATCTTGGTTGGTTTAGTTCTGCCCATGGTATATCATCATTTAGACCCCTGGTATGTGTGAAAAGTTTAAAGACCCAGTTTTGTTCTTTCCTGAACAGGGCTTCTTTTGATATTGGGGGGTGAGCTTCCAGTATGGTCCAGTGGAGATCATTGGTCGTGTGTTTGAATTCAAAGAAATGGGCACACATTTTTGTATTTCTCTTCTTGCATCTTATATTGCTCCTATGCTCGGTGATCCTGGTCTTGGCAGGACGGGTGGTCATGCCCACATATTGAAGCTGGCATGGACAAGTAATAAGATATATGCAATTCTTCGTGTTACAGTTAGTGTGTTTCTTTTCTGTCCACGTTAGGTTATTGGTTAGTGTGACTGTTTCTGTCGCACTAGTAAGTGGACAGACTACACATTGTCCACAAGGGAAGTGGCTGGTAACAGGAGGTAGGTTCCACAGTGGATTTTGTGGTGGAGGCATCTTTTTTCTAGGCCTAGTGTTGATTAATAAGTCTTTTAGGTTGGCAGTTCTTTTGAACGCAAACCTTGGAGAACTTAGGGCGTGGCCACCAAAATTGAGAATTTTCCAATGTTTTCGAATGACCCGTCTAATCATGTTCGATTGGGGTGTAAAGGTGGTTACACATGTCATGTGTTCTGTTTTTGCTTTTGGTTGTGTATCAAGGAGTGATTCTCTATTGGTATTGCGGGCTCTTTTTTGAGCCGTGTTTATTGTATTAACTGGGTAATTCCTTTTGACCAAATGGTTGTTTAGTTCAGATGCCTGTGATTTGAAATCATCCAGGTTGCTACAGTTACGTCTGATCCGTAGAAATTGCCCATATGGGAGGTTTTCCCGTAGGGCTTTAGGATGGAAGCTGTTGTATAGAAGGAGACTGTGACTGTCTGTGGGTTTCTTAAAAGTGTTGGTCTCCAGTCTGTTGAGGTTACGACTGATCATTAGATCCAGAAAGGGTAGTTCATGGTCAGAGATATTGGCAGTGAAACGGAGATAAGGGTTGAGGCCGTTGACCCAGGAGATAAAGGCAGAAATGATGTCTTGGCTGCCTTTCCAGAACACTAAAATGTCGTTGATATAGCGACGCCACAGGGTGATGTTGTCCTTAAAGGGGTTGGTATCGATGAGCATCGGTTTTGACTCAAAGTCTGACATGTAGAGACATGCCAGGCTGCGGGCGAAGGTACTGCCCATCGATGTCCCCTGGGTTTGGTGGTAGAGTCGATCCTAAAACTGGAAGAAATTCTCAGTTAAGGCAATAGTAGCACACTCCATAATGAAGCTTATGGGTATAGGTGTTGTCCAGGTAGCTGGTAGGTAGGTGGCTCCTCAGCTCCATGTGTTGTTGCTGAGGCTGGTCCTGCCAATGCACCTGCTTCCGCTGGTTGAAGCCGCCTCTTCTTTTTCTGCCTCTCCCTCTGCCCCAGCCTCTGCCTAAAAAAGGTTGTGGTTGAAAGGGGGCAAAAGGTGGCTGTTGACCCTGTGGGAAACCCGGGTATTGCCATATTGGTGGTCCTTGGTAGGGAGGTATTCCATATCCGGACATCGGGTTCGCAGGTCCTCTTTGGTGTTGTTGTTGTCCACCCCAGCTATCGGTGCTCGAGTTGCTACTGCTAGAGAAGTTCCTTCTACGGGAGGAGTGGCTGTCATCCAACAGGTTATCATCCAATGTTTAGCAGTAGTTCTCCTTGAGGTTGGGGTAGATCTTCTCTTTGCTGAACTTCGAGATGTCCTTTTGGAGTTTTGTGACCATCTGTCTCATCAAGTAGTCTTTGTTCTCTGTTATCTCACTATTAATCTATTCCAGTTTCGTTTTGAATGCCGAAATGGTGATACTGGCCTTTAGAGCTCCTTCTGCCACCGTGATTTTGATGATTAAATCGTCTGCTAGGCGCTTGGCTGTTTTTATAATCAGGACCAGCCAGTCCATAGTACACTTCCAAGCGACTAGGGACCATTCCTTTTTGAATTGTTTGTCTTCTAGGAAAATCCTTGGTATGTTGGTCACAATCAAACCGTTGGGAGCTATATTCGCTCGCAAGTATTCAGTCATTATAGCACCATGCATAATGATCTTCATGAGTTGTCTCTTCATTGTAGTGATGGTATTCCAATCACTACCTTGACTGCTTGCTGCTGCCCCTCCATCTGAGTCTAAAAGTGAGGGTGTCCTGAGTATTTCTGATACTAGATCATCACTGAATGAGAGACCTTGGTTGTTCTCCATGGTACTACTGGAATTGCAGTGGAGTTAAGAAGTGTGGGAGCACAAGACGTTACTCATGTAGGTTTGGCAGAAGTATTGTCCAAAACTGAATTAATAAGGAGTGGGTTCCACGACTGGGCCGCCGTGCAAAATCGTCAGTTACACTCATAAGTTTGTAAACAGCATTTGGTAGCACATTTGAAGTACTATTATAGTTCCATTACACACACTATAAAATGGAGTTTGTGACTAGTCCCTTGATAACTCCAGTCATGAAAGTTGTTTTACTTGATTTTACTACTTTGAGACTCATAAGTAATGTTTATTGTTATAAGTTAATAAAAACCGTCACAATATTTCCAAATGCTACATACTATAAAAAGGAAATTATTAAAATTCAATAATTTGTATATTTTTGCCAATTTTCCAAGACATTTAATTTCCACTTCAATTATTAGTTTCATAGAATAATGTTTAGCAATCAACAAATTAAATATAAAATCATACTGTACTAGACAAGTATTTAGGTTTGTGTTGCAGTACAATCGTCACTTTAACTACAAGTGCAATCTAATTGGCATTGTGCATAAGCATATCGTTGTTACTAATTGTACAGAAATGCTACATAATAGGCACTATTGCACTACATGTGTTAGTTTACAAAATACATATACATTTTGAAAATAGGATAGTATATTTTGTTATTGTCCACATATATTTGCGCTTTTCACAAAGTTAAATTACACTTGTGAGTAAATCTGCATGTGTAATTTACTTTTACACTTTCGAGTAATTTTACCCCTTTTGTCTAGTCACCAATCCAAGTGTAAAGTTACTCTAAAATGTTGACTTACACCACCCCTGAAAAAGGGATGATCCATATTTACAATTGAAGTTACTGCTAAAAAAAATTGTATTAAGTCCAGAAAGACACATGGCCAACCGCAAGTACTGCATTACTCTCCCTTAAAAAACAAAGGAGGATGGAACTCAAAGTAAAACAACATAGGAAATAAAAGTCTACACTGGAGTAATTTGCTACCGTTTTGGGTGCCTTTCTGGCTGTAGTAATTATAGAAGTGCCGTTTGTGAATAGCAATGGGCTTACCATTTTGTGAGTGGGTTGATCTCCCTCCCTAAACCTTTTCCTGACACTCCTGAAACCCCTTCTTACTCCCCTTTAATGCCCTCCCCTTTACTCTTAAATATTCCAGATTTACTAGGCTCTCTTCTGTCTCTCTCCCACATTTATTACTGAAATGTATACATGTGTTTGTGGAAACTCTGGAGTTGGGGTGGAGATCTCTGCAGATAAATATATAGTAGAGGTACAGACATAAATGCCACATGTACGTTTATGAATAGCATTTAGTAGTACCTCTTTTAGTACTACAAAACCTGCTACAAAATGCAGTTTGTGAATAGCCCCCATAGGTTCCATAAGTATGTGTATGTATATAAATATGTTGTAATAGTAATTTTAAGTGATCCACTATTAGGACAAATTAAAAGGATCCTTGGGGATGATGGGTTGCATTCTGTTAAATGTCTTCTGGTGGCAGTGCAGTATCGTGTAGTTCCTATAGTACCCATGCAGGACCTGCGCGTTTGGATAACATAAACTGCGGGTTTGGTGGCAGACTGGCTCTGTGCACCCCCACCGCGTATGTTAGCCTGTTTTCCATTAGCTAGCTCACAGTGCCACTAGAATCTCCTCTTATCGGGGAGAGATTAGTTTCTGGCAACCTTAGATCATGACAACCCTGATCCCTCAGAATCGTGGAAACAATGTACTACTTTTCGCTCAGTCACTCGTGCTTACTTATTCGGTTTGTCTCAGAGAGTTACACAGAATAAACAGTCTGGGCGTTTCAATAAGTATTTATTGAACAGTTGTTATTCTAGTGTAGAATATATGTGCTGCAACAACCAGCAGACAGTAGCAGAGATATATTATCAGCAGTCCGATAAAAGTGAAAGGATAGTGCAGTTCTACCATATTGCAATAATAATGGTTACATACATGAATATATAAAATGCATTCTAAAAGTGTGCATACTCCTACGATGCCTAACTAGATGTACCTAAGTGTACCTAGCATGTGTGTAGGTCTGAAAGCCTAAGAGCCAAGAATCCCTCTAGGATTTAGTCGAACCCCATTACCTGAAGAGAGAGAGCGTGGGACCCCGTCCTGGTCTCGAGTTGGACACCCCGTAAGTGCTGTATTAGACCGCTGTCAGCTGGAGCGACTGCATGCAGGAGCCTCAGCGTCTCTGGTTAATGTGTCGGCAGGGAAGTCTCGGTTCCCTCTATCTTACCGTGGCAAGATGTGGTGTATTTATACCCTAAAGTGTCTCGTCCCTCAGTATTGTTTGTATTGGTCTTTGTTAGACATGAGGAAGACGTCAGGGGTGAACTTTGTACATACATAATATGCAGGAGATGTAGCTGGTGAATGCTCATGCATAATTTATGAGTACATTGTAGGCCTGTGTGCAGGAAAAACCCTTCAGTGTTCAAACCACAGACTAGATAACGTTCAACCCTCAGTGTTCGTTGTGTACTGTAGGGAACTAATGTAGGTGAAAGATCATGCCTATATTAGGACATAGGAGATCATGACTATAATAGGGCATATACGATTATGACCATAATAGGGCATATACGATTATGTCTATATTAGGATATATATGAACATGTCTATATTAGGGCATATATGAACATGTCTATATTAGGGCCTCTATATGAAACATAACACCCACTCCTCTTTTGAATTGGATGACAATGACCATACTTAAATCTGGACAATCTTAAAAATATACTTAAAACCAGCTAAAAACATGACTTTAAAAAGACGTTAAAAAATGTTTAAAATGTTAAAATAGGCTATGCTTTCTTTTCACTTGAAAAAGTCAATTCTTATAAAAGTTGCATCACTACAAGCAGAATAAGGCCATGCCTTTCAAGCGAAAGTGTCAATTTAGGAAATGTTCCAAATTTTGTTCGTTTATTTATGAAACGAAGTGGAGAAGACGAATTCCTCCCCAGGACGCAATGAGCCAATTCAAGATTAAGTGTCCTGGCTGGGAGATACAGCATTATCAGTGTTAGCTACTGCAGACGACAAATCCAACGCCTCACAGAGAACGTCAATCGCACATAGATGGAATTCAGCACTGGCAACAGTCGGTGCTGCGGCAACTTGTGTGGCAGTTGTTACCTGGGTGCCTGTGGAGGAGTCACCTAACCCAGGAGGAGTAAACGGCAACTGTGGCTTCTCAAGGAATGCATTCATCAGAATTGGAAGACGCTGGGGACAACGCAGAGCATGGGCCTTTAGGGGGTCCAGCATAGCATCATTGTCCGGAGGCGTATCTGATGGAAACGTTAGACAGAGATCCAACGCGCACTCCGGGCATCGAAGAACAGGGAAGATGCAGTCCACCCAGACTGGTCTAAACGATAGAAACCAAGAGGCGTTCAGTTCTCTTAGGCAAGGTATACCCAGAAGCTGCACCATGCGTTCACGGTATTTCCGCTCCCTGAGTATGTTCGCCATTTCCTCAGAAATTGGGCCGTCCATTGCGTAGCAGTAATATTACAATCAGGACACCTGCAATTAGGAACAGGATAAGCGGGAGACCTCCAAAGATGCTTCCCAATACGGAGTGTATAAAATTTGGGATTACTCCGAGGACTGTCTGAAAGGTGCTTAATAGTCCTGACCCTATGGTCTTAAATAGGTGTACAATACCGCTCGTATCAGACATATTAAAGATACGACCCACCATTTCTGCGAAATGAAAGGGTCAGTTCATACGTATAAGCGCTTGTATCTCAGTCGAGGTCCTTGCAACTTGAAGTTCAAAGGTTTCTCGAGCGGAGGTTAAGGGCACGGGTTGCTGCAAAAGCATGGCTTTCAGTCTGCTCAAAGTGTCAAATTGTATAAAGGAAACATTCAACGAAGGCCATAACGGTGCCTCCCTGACTGTGTTCAGTGGCGGAAACAATACTTGCATACAGCAAGTAACCCTGGAGTTAACAGTGACCAGATAGGCGACGCCCGGAAGCATCCCACAGCAACCTTGATCGCTTAGCATCAAGTAACTCCCACTCGAGAGCAGCTGGAAAACCGGCGTGATCATGGCCGCTGGGGTCCCTGACATGTGACAAGATAGATTCGCTACCGAACCACTACATGCTCCGTGCAGAGAAATATCCTGACACATGAGAGAACCGCTTAAAGCGTTCTTGAAGTTTGTAACACTCAGAAACACTTCTCAATCCCCACTCCGGCATCGAAATCTATATGGTAACTCCCAAGTTTTCTTAATGTATCCCTTACCCATCTTTTCATATTTACCCTCCTGCCTTTGCTCAAGGCAATATTGAAACTGAAATGTAGTGACCGGCAGAGTGATTTGGCCATGAATTAGCCTTTCAGTTGATGGTGATTCGGCTACAGTGAATGGTAACCTTTCCAGTTTCTCAATACGCAGCATTGTATATTTGGCTCCCCTTTGTGCCATTTCTGTCTGTTTATCGGTTAGATTGTATCCCGAAAACAGAGACGTGGTGTTTATAAAACACCAGGGCACGTAGCCTGCACGCAAAGATTGCAGCGTCCAGCTTAACATCATAATAGAACGTAACTGAGATTGCCGTGTTGTAAAAAGGCCAAGTCTTGTTCTAATACGTCAATCGCCGAAGATACAATGTTGCCTAAGGAGTAAATCCTGGAGGTCAAAGTTGTTAACCCATTATCCACTACAGCTAATGCCTTCTCTAAGTTAATATGGTCTATTTCCCGTATTCTTTCTGCGGCCTCCTGTTGGGATATTTTCCAGTTTTCATTATAGTAGGCATAAATGCCAGCATATATGAAACGTTTCTGATGTGTTTTCCTTGGGCCTAGCAGGAAATCCCTAAGGTCTACATCAGGTGTGAGTAAGGTCAAGTGATGTTTTACTTCCGTGAGTGTTGAGGTTTCTAGCCAATCAAGGCACAACTTCCCAACACTATAGGATGTCACTACCCCTGGGTGTTGTCTTTGTACATAGCGTGTATCTGGCCTACTGATACTAAACCCCTCGGTTATACCCATGAATCTCTGTTGACATGTGTTCATGTCAATGGGCCAAATCAGCGATTCTGTCCAATTGGGATCTGACCTGTTGTACTGGAGAATGTCATCTAATCCTACCCCATGTGTAGTTGAATTCTGCCCCCCACCCATCTGTGATGGTGCTGGAAACCCAGGTGGGTTCATGTCCTTGTTCTTGGCTAGTCCAAGACAGGATGTTGGTTGCACAGTTTCATTTAGAAACATCATCTGCTGCGGAATGAGGCATGCTCTAAAAAGCTCTTCTGTTCCCTGGACTTGCCAGTCCCTAGAACCCCAGATTGATTTTAAATCTATAGTGTCCTTCCATAGGTCGAAACTCTGTGTAGGCAACTGGGCCATAAAGGAAGCAGAGTAAATCTGTTTGGTGTTAGTCAACATAATTTTCTGTGCTGATGTTGTTGCCACTTTGTAATAAAATGACTTCGGGTCAGATGTGTTGAACCCTGAAAAGTATGTGAGTTTCTGTGCAAATGTTTGCAAACTATCTTTTGGAGGAGTTGGGCAGTGTTCCCACTGGTGGTATTCAAATACATTTCTAGGTGTTATAGATTTGTGCAAGAAATGATGACCATAATGTTGGTAACAGTACAATGTATCATAGTCTGAAGTGCCTTCTAACATTTCATTGTTCGGAAATGCTGCAGTTTTTTCCAAATCAGACATCATATTATTTACAGTTTCAGTGTCCCAATCATCAGAAATGTACTGGAGGTAATGATATCACTTAAAGAAATTTTAAATACATGTTTAAGCTTTAAAAGTTCAGTCGGACCGAAAATATCGAAATCAATCTTGTCCCATACTATACCGTCCGGTATAGGAACTGCTGTGATGTTCACTGAAGACAAGTCTCTTGGTTCACGATGTGAAGATTGGTGTGGTGTTAAAATTAAATTAACCTTTTGGGCTGTAGAGCTCTGCTGAAGATATCGTCCATTAATAAGCATACTAAAAGTTATAATTAAACATAGCCAGAAGATGAAAAATAGAATCCAAGTGATATACCGTAGTTCTAGCCAAGGTGACAACAGTTAAGTCTTTTTTAAAAAGTTCAGAAAGTGAATGAGTCTTTGTTTGTGTGATTTTTTGGCTGGCGTCGTTGCCGGTTTGCTTGGATCCAGTGAAAACATATCAAACTTCATGAAGTAGCCAGAAGCAGTTCAATCAATTGTTGGAATCGCATCGGGATTTGTTGAAATCGGATTTTGCTCTTGACGAGGCATGTTGACGTAGACGTCTGTAGCCGATTTGATTGCAACTTGGTTGTTAAATTGATTTTCTTCTTGAAGTTGAACTTCTTGTTGAAGTGGAACGAGTTCCATAGCATTGTTGCTTAGGGGCATATGTATGAAGCCCATTTCCCGTTTGCGAACGGGAAAAAGCCTTTTGGGATGTATCATCCCAAAGACCCTCGCAAAATAGGGAATCGCAAAATTTGCGATTCCCTCTTTCTGCGAATGCATTAAGGAATCGCAAATTGCGATTCCTTAAATGCGATGTAAAAGCACCCAAGTTGTGCGATTTCTCCTTAAGAAATCGCAAATTACCACCAACTTCAAGTTGGTGGTAATTTGCGATTTCTTTGAAAAATGCACTTTTTGGCATTTTTCAAAGTGCCATGTGGCACGTATACATGCCCTTAGGGCAAGTATGTGCGCCACATGTGCACACATGCTCATTTCAGGGGTGCAACAGGGTGTCCTTATGACACCCTTGCACCCTGAAATGCATTCGCAATTTGCGAGTACCTAATGGGTACTCGCAAATTGCGAATGTCTTCCCATTCATTTCTATGGGCCTCCAGGCCCATAGGAATGAATGGGAAGGTATTCCTTAATTGCGATTCGCAATTTGCAAGTCGCAATTAAGGAATGCCAAGGAATCGCAAAATATTTGCGAATTTTTTATTACATCCCATTTTGCGATTCTCAAATAGCGATTCTCTAAAAATCGCTATTTTAGAATCGCAATAACGGTATTTGATACATATGCCCCTTAGTCCTTTATTCCGTACAGGTGGCTCTTCAAACGTGATGAGTCTTTCTGTTTGAACTTCTTGGATTGTAGCAAGAGGAGGGCGTCTGCTACTGTGGAGTCCACGTGGCCTACTGTTTAGTATCGGCCACATAGTGTGGTTTGATTAAGTCGATTGAGACAAATCTTTTCTCCTTTTTTCCAGCAAGAGGCGGCAGAAGTACAGTTCTTGTGGTTTGGATTGCTAGGACCGGTACAGCTGTTCTGTATGATGGCCCAAATTCTTTCTTGTCTGCAATCTTCTCTCTGACCAGATCCCCAACTTTTGGGATCCAGACAGGACTTGCCGTTACTGCCTTGACTTCCTCAGTGGCGGTCTGTTTTAAGTGGACGTTGCTTTGTTGTGTCCTGGATTCATTTAGATCCTGTAAAACAGCCAAACGATCATGGATATCAAATGGTTTTTCATCCGCCACTGCGCCTTCACAATCAAGATTAGGTACCCACATTCTTGTCCCAAATAGGACCTTGTAAGGAGTGACACCCCCTAGAGAGCTTCTTGGCTGGTTGTTAATTGCTCTTTGGACCCCATAAAGGTGACTGACCCAACTACCGCCCTTGCCTAATACCCTAGCTGTTAAAGATTGCTTTAAGCCCCGGTTTTTCCTCTCCATAACCGAATTTCCCTCAGGATGGTACGGAGAGGAGTACCGCAATGCTACGCCTATTCCATCCATGGCCTCTTTGTAAGCCCGAGAGCTAAACGCCGGGCCACGGTCAGAATGTAACGTGCCAACTGCGTATGTGCCGATAAAGACTCGCAAATCTTTTATAACAGTTCGAGCATCAGCCGAGTGCTGAGGCCAGACCCATAGGAATCTAGAGCAGGAATCCACTGTAACCATGATATATTTCTTGGCCCCATCAGATTGTAGGGGTCCGCAGTGGTCCAAATACACACATGCAAGAGGTTTGTCTGATTTTAACAATGGTGTCTGCGCTGGGCGTGCTACGGTGGAACCTTTCATCTGCTGGCAGATGTCGCACTTTAAGACGTAGTCTTTGGTCTGCTTTGTTAACCCTGGCCACCAGTAGCGCTGTTTCAGTAAAGAAATAGTCGCTGTAACGACTGTATGCGCAGAGCCCAAACCCTCGTGTGCTGCTAGAATTAAGCCTTGCCTACGATCCATATTTGGTATTACTCTATCCCCCACTGCAAGAATCTGAGCATATGGAATGTTGTGTGCATCTAACTTGTAGGAGTACTTGAGTAGAAATTTCTTTGGTACTGCTGTGCTGCCTTTGCGTGAAGCAATGACAGCTACCATAATCTCACCGTCTATCCTCGTTTTGGAACGAGTGATTGCAGCTACGGACGCTGTGCGTACGGCCCCCTTCGCGGCTTCATCAGCCAATGAATTCCCTTCAACGTGAACGCCATCACGCTGATGACTTAGAGTAGGTATCACGTGAGCCCTTGGTTTTTTGTTTTTCAACTCTACTACCTGTTCCCATAGCATTCTATGCTTAATTGTGCCACCTTTCGCATCTTTGAACCCGTTTTGTTCCCAATGATGTAGATATTCATTGTATGACTGCACACAGTAAAAGGAATCACACACAATTAGTGTGGGGAATTCGTGATCCGTATTTACAAGTGCCAGTATCAGTGCTTTTAATTCTGCCAACTGAGCGGTGCAGTCTCCTAGAGATTGCGTTTTAGTGCAACTTGGATGGAACTTTCCATCGCGCATGCGACCTTTAATGATAGCACACGCTGCGCTGTAAGCTTGCTTACTCCCTATGGCCGGTTGAGCAGATCCGTCAGTGTAAATAATGTATTCATACTGATCTAGAGGCAAAATCTCATTCGGTAGAGGATATTCTTGTTCGTATTGCAGAAATGCTTGTGTTTTTAAACTTGGATCAAATCTGTATTCAACATCCGTTGCAGTAAGAGAATTAGCCCATTGTATCCATCTGGGATGTAAGGCTTTTGTATTCAGAATGCTAGCCTTTGTAACAGCCTCTAAGACTGGTACTGGGGTCACGACTATTATGCGCTTTCCCTGAGCTAGAGCTCTTTCTCTTGCTACAGCGGTCTGCACTGCTGTCAGGATTTTTTCTGTTGAAGTGAAACGCATCTCTGCGTTTGTGTACAGGTGTGATTTGTATGCGATTGGTACCGTTTCAACTTCATTGAAAGTTAAGTAAGTGTACCCGCATTGACCCGCTATTACTCGGATCACTAAGTTGCGTACATTTACGTGTGTCTGTAAGTGTTTTGAAGCTATCATGTCTTCCTGTAGGATGTTTGTATGTTCCTGTGTCCATTGTCTGACTGAAAAATCAGGTTTTATTAAGTCGTAGAAAGATTATACTCTTTCTGCATAATCCAAAATATATGTTCGACCAAAATTTAGGAATCCCAGAATTGATTGTAAATTCTTTAACGATTTTGGAGGTTGGAGCAGCGCACACTTTTCTAAAAAGTTAGCTGCTAGGCTTTTCCTTCACTTGACAGCTCATACCCTAAGAACAGGACATTGAGATGGGCAATTTTTGATTTTTTGAAAATAAATTTATAGCCCTCAGAGGCGAATCCCATAATAATGATGCTCACCCTGGTCAAGTGCCTTGGTAAGTCATCGTCCGTCAGATAAATATCATCCACATAAGACAATGCTTCTTCATCCAAATTTTGGAGTAACTCTGTTACCCTTGCTGAAAACAACCCTGGGCTATTCTTATACCCTTGGGGGAGTCGACAAAATTGCCGAATGGACCCTAGCGCTGAGAATGCTGTCAAATACCTGCTTTCAGGCGCTATATTTTGGCAGAAAAATTCATTTGCGATATCAAGTGTAGTTTTGTATTTTTTCCGCACAATGTTATTCATTAATGCGGCACTTTGTGCGTTTTGAACTGCAAATGTCTTTGTGCAAGTGTTTAAATGTCTGTAATCCAAAATTAAACGATATGTGTTGTCAGGTTTAATTACGGGAAACAAAGGATTGTTCATATGTGAAGTGCAATTTTCAATCACCCCCTGGTATTCTAGTTGATCTAGGATCTCCCTGACTTGTTTTTTAGCTTCCTGCTTTATAGGGTATTGCCTTTGAGCATTTGGTGAAACTTTTAACGGGATCACGTGGTGGGTTGAATCCTCATCCCAACCAGCATGATTTTTGTACAATGCTGGAGCTAGGGCAACCTCCCAATCCTGCGCATATGCATGTTTTAAATGTATGGGAACAAGGTCGGAAAAGGCTGGAAAAATTATCTCTTCTCCCCTGGGGCACTCCATGACAAATGCTGGAGGCCAGTCTTGTTCTGCTAATAGAATGTCATAACCTGATGACAGATTTTTCCAAAAGAGACCTTTAATTTTTCTGGGTTTGTCCCCCTCCATCCGGAGTGTTATTTCATGCAACTTATGTGGGGCGCTTACCCGAGTATCAGGTGTTTCCACCGTGATATACTCACTCAACTCCGCTGTCACCAGAAATTCCTTCAGGTTCTGGCGAGCTATTGTTACTTCTGCCGCGCTGTCTAGCATCGTCAGAGCCCATTCCCCGTTCAGAAGCTGTGTCCTCAGAATTCTGGGCATGTCTGATCTTAAGACCTGCTACCTTTTTCTTTTTGAACTGAGGGTTTGATTTTTGTTTATCTTCTTTTTTAGGTGCGTAGTCCGCAGCGCGTTGCATGTCTCTGGACTTTGTACGCTCCTCTTGTCTTTGTTCTGACCGTCCTTCCCTCTCGGAGTTTTTTGATGAACCCTGAAAGGAACGAGAGGAACGTGTATCAGTATCCTGATACCTGTCAGGTTTCCTAATATTATCCCTATTCCTGAGGTTATACCTCCTTTCAGAGGGCTCCTGTTGAGGAGACCTGCCTGGGGATTGAGATCTGCTGTCTTTAGACTTTTGTTGCTTTTTATTTTCCCACTTCTTTTTAGAAGAGGTAGGTGTCTGCTTTGTAGTGTCCTTTTCAGAACTGCCCACCAGTTGTGGTTTTAATGCTTTCCCACCTAAGCTGTCTCTGCCTAGTTCTGCATATGCAGTTTCAATTATTTTGGGTAGTTCGTGTTGTTGATCTACTGGACTGAACTCCCTTAGGCGTTGGCGGATTGCCACTGAAGCTGCTTCCCCCTTAATGTTAGCTAGTATTATGGTTGATACCTGTTCGTAGTTACCTAGTAACTTCATCCCCAAGTTAAGGGCAGGCTCTGCTCCGTACTCATTTTGTATCTGTCTCAATACGTCAGGTATTACTGCTAATGACGGGATACCATGTGTTCTGGTATATATGGCAGCAAAGACTGTACCCCAGGAGGTGCAGTCCTGTATTTGTGGTGTGATCCCCATGGGCAAGCAGATTGTTAGTATTCTGTGTTAATCACAGGTGGTAGAATTCGGGAATACTGCCTCAAGCTGAGTTATTTTCTGAGCTATCCAGAATGGTATTTGTTCGCGTTTTGCGAGCATTTTGCCCATTACCGCGTGTAATGTTTGAGGAGTAATTTTATTTCCTGTACCCTGAGCTGGAGTACTATTTGCTGCACCTGGTGCAGGTTGGATTGTTAAAGTCCTCATGACAAATTGTGTCAGGTTTCTGTAGATTTTAATTAAATCTGTGTGTTGTACGAGTAAGTCTCCTGGTGGCATTGTGGCAATGTCAGGATGTGGTGTGTAGGCCGCTAATATTGGCCATGTGGCTCCGTCTCCTCCGAGTGGGCCTAACCTTGCTCTTCCTTGTACGTGGGGTAGGGCGCCATTAAACCAGTAATAATGTTCCTGGTAAGTGAGTGGAATCTCTATGTCCTCAAACGGACAATATTCCCGTGGTGCATCTCCTTCTATATAGTAGTGAAATGTATTTGTTACTGCATTTGCTGCTGGGAGTGTAACCCATGAATAGAATACCTCTGTTTTGTTTGATTCATGTGCCTCAATCACGAATACTACCACGCCACCCCTGGCTTGTAAACCATTTTCTAATAGTCTTAGGGTGACTGTCCTTCTGAATTTTGGTGCAATCTGTATTGCATCCGCAGGATCTTCTTCCTCGTCTGACAGGGGCAGTGGCATTCATAGTGGATCTAAGACCGCGGTAGTCATCGTGTATAGAACACAGACTAATGTTTCAAAGAAACTATGATAAGGTTTTAGGCACAATTTTAGGAACACTATGTCCTTTTAAGCTTGAATTACCAACAGCCAATAAAAAGTATTTTCGTACTACTCAGCTGCAGTGGATTTTGTGCCCACCCACTCCAGACGTCTCTGGGGGTTTGTGAGTAGGTTCTCTGAGAATAGCACGCCTGAGCTACTCAGATTCTACTGTTAAATAAGTACCCACCCAACGGTGGCGGCGCCATGTCGTGTAGTTCCTATAGTACCCATGCAGAACCTGCGCGTTTGGATAACATAAACTGCGGGTTTGGTGGCAGACTGGCTCTGTGCACCCCCACCGCGTATGTTAGCCTGTTTTGCATTAGCTAACTCACAGTGCCACTAGAATCTCCTCTTATCGGGGAGAGATTAGTTTCTGGCAACCTTAGATCATGACAACCCTGATCCCTCAGAATCGTGGAAACAATGTACTACTTTTCGCTCAGTCACTCGTGCTTACTTATTCGGTTTGTCTCAGAGAGTTACACAGAATAAACAGTCTGAGCGTTTCAATAAGTATTTATTGAACAGTTGTTATTCTAGTGTAGAATATATGTGCTGCAACAACCAGCAGACAGTAGCAGAGATATATTATCAGCAGTACGATAAAAGTGAAAGGATAGTACAGTTCTACCATATTGCAATAATAATGGTTACATACATGAATATATAAAATGCATTATAAAAGTGCGTATACTCCTACAATGCCTAACTAGATGTACCTAAGTGTACCTAGCATGTGTGTAGGTCTGAAAGCCTAAGAGCAAGAGCCAAGAATCCCTCTAGGATTTAGTCGAACCCCATTACCTGAAGAGAGAGAGTGTGGGACCCCATCCTGGTCTCGAGTTGGACACCGCGCAAGGGATGTGTTAGACCGCTGTCAGCTGGAGCGACTGCATGCAGGAGCCTCAGCGTCTCTGGTCAGTGTGTCGGCATGGAAGTCTCAGTTCCCTCTATCTTACCGTGGCAAGATGTGGTGTATTTATACCCTAAAGTGTCTCGTCCCTCAGTATGGTTTGTATTGGTCTTTGTTAGACATGAGGAAGACGTCAGGGGTGAACTTTGTACATACATAATATGCAGGAGATGTAGCTGGTGAATGCTCATGCATAATTTATGAGTACATTGTAGGCCTGTGTGCAGGAAAAACCCTTCAGTGTTCAAACCACAGACTAGATAACGTTCAACCCTCAGTGTTCGTTGTGTACTGTAGGGAACTAATGTAGGTGAAAGATCATGCCTATATTAGGGCATAGAAGATCATAACCATAATAGGGCATAGACGATTATGACTATAATAGGGCATATACGATTATGTCTATATTAGAATATATATGAACATGTCTATATTAGGGCATATATGAACATGTCTATATTAGGGCCTCTATATGAAACATAACAGCAGTTCACTAAATAATTATTGCTACAGCTGTTGCTTGTAGTTTTGGATACAAACAACATTTAGAGATACCTAAAGAAGTTGATTTAATAGAAAACATGCTAAAAGTCACTTAGGTAAGCTAAACCAACAACAGCTGCAATTCTGTATGATTGGTTTCCTCATATTTCTTATCATTGTGTCCGTTGTAAATATTTGCGTAGGAAGGACAACTTGAATGTGAATGGACCAAACACCATCAGCCTTAAAGAATGCCAAACCTAATATTGCCCCTTCTCAGGAAATGTATCTCACTCAGGGGTAACCATATAAAGAGTGAGTTGGTTAGGTAGGAACAGTGTAATTCTAACACATGAAAAAAGGATATTACGATGTTGATTTCAAATGAAAGAGTTAGAAATAAGGGCAGATGCTCAACTGCAAGTAACTACTAATTGCTTATGGTCCTTTCTGCCCTAATTTCTCTATGAAGATACTAAAAACACTTGTCAGTTATACTTGCAGTATTTTCAGTAGCAAATTAACGTGCTGGTAATACCATATATAAGCTGAAGCCCAGATTTCATAAATGGTAGAGAGGTTGGCAAGTAGTGCAGTATACTTATCCCAAACAAAGGTTAGCATTTTGAGTATGATGGAATGGGAGAGCCAGTAAAAATCAACAGCTTTCCTGGCCGCCAAACATGCCATTCCCCCACCTCATTTAGAGCTGAGGGAACAATTCAGCTGGCTCTGCTGGTGGAAACCTTTGACTGCCTGCCCAGCTGTCACCAGTACACTCTCAACAAAGTGTCAGAAGGCCCGCTCTGTTGTGTATGAACCTTCAAAAGCATATTTTTCTTGCCATGGGAAGGCATGACAGACCCAGTTACATCAGTGGCTCCCACGCTTAGGTAGAAAATTTGCTGACAATCAGGGACTTTGTTTCTTGTATTTCTCTAGCAAGCTGGCAGGTATCTCAATTTTTGATGGACAGTCTCCTGCCTTGACCTCTGAACTGCACCACCAAGAAAGTGGGCCTCCTCTCAAACCTTAAATTACCCTGACAGCCTCAACTGGTTAAATACATGAAAGCAGAATTCTAATGATATGTGTTTATTATCTGATAGATATTTCTAGCCTTACCATAAAATAGTATACAAAAATCAGACTGGATCTGTAAATCTTAAGCAGGACCTCTGCCTGCTGGAAGATGGCACCGATCGACTCTGCGTTGGCATTGTAGACGTCATCTTTGCTCGAAGTGGATTGCGCTGGGCCTATATAGGTACCACCCCAGCAACCATCATCAGTTCCTTTCTTTCTGCGCCATCAGCCGGATCCAGAAGAGCTACTTCATTTATTTTTTGACTGCTTTTTTCAAATTTTTATCGACCCTTTTTTTAGCTTTAGCTCCCAGTGTGCCTTAGGGATGTCCTCTAAGAACCTGTGGGTTAAAACCCTGTGGAGCCTGCCACAGGCAGATGTCTGTGATAGACCCCAATTTGGTTTGTTTATGGTGCCTGGAGCTGGACCACGACTCCAAAGACTGCACTTACTGGCATGCAATGAATCCCAAAGCGGTCTGGGAACGAGAGTTGAAGCTCCTGGTCCCTCGACACCAGACGACTCCACACCCCTCCAGGTCCCGGTAATGTGGAAGGTCCCCGGCCCACTTTTGGAGTTGTTCCCGCCAATCATCATTGGAATCCAAGTCGTCATTAGGTAAGTCGCACAAGAAAAAAACAGAACAACAAGTCACAGCGTTCTTTGACTTCACTGCACCAGTCCAAATCAACGAACAAGGTGTGGGAATGATGCCACAAATCTAGGCTCTGCTCCCACACATCCCCTGTGGAACCTGAGTCTGGGTCGGCTTAGTGCCTCCCCAAATTGCCCAGAGCCAGAGCAACCCCTGCCCTATTGAAGGCATTTTATGAGGCTATGCACCTCATCTTTGGGTGAGCCAACCCCTCTGGAGCGCCTTCTGGCCCCACAAGTTTGGAAGGTACCCCGACTGGGTTTCCACAGCAGGTTTGCCCTCAACGCCAGTGAGCCGCTTATATCCATCTTTGTGAATCCACAACATTTACCGGAGTTTGATCCACTGGTGCCAATGTGGAGCCAGACTGGTGTCGTCTGACGTCAAAACCGGCACCAACCGGACCATGACCTCCTGCGTCACAGACTGTTATGTTTCATATAGAGGCCCTAATATAGACGCGTTCATATATGCCATATATGGTCATATTCGCATATGCCCTATTATGGTCAAACTCGTATATGCCCGATTTTGGTCATAATCGTCTATGCCCTATTATGGTCATGATCTTCTATGCCCTAATATAGGCATGATCTTTCACCTACATCAATTCCCTACAGTATACAACGAGCTCTGAGGGTTGAACATTATCTAGTCTGTGGTTAGAACACTGCAGGGTTTTTCCCGAACACAGGCCTACAATGTACTCATAAATTATGCATGAGCATTCACCAGCTACATCTCCCGCATAATATATATGTACAAAGTTCACCCCTGACGTCTTCCTCGTGTCTAACAAAGACCAATACAAACCATACTGAGGGACGAGATACTTTAGGGTATAAATACACCACATCTTGCCACGGTAAGACAGAGGGAACCGAGACTTCCATGCTGACACACTGACCAGAGACGCTGAGGCTTCTGCATGCAGTCGCTCCAGCTGACAGCGGTCTAACACATCCCTTGCGGGGTGTCCAACTCGAGACCAGGACGGGGTCCCACACTCTCTCTATTCAGGTAATGGGGTTCGACTAAATCCTAGAAGGATTCTTGGCTCTTAGGCTGTTAGACCTACACATATGCTAGGTACACTCAGGTACATCTAGTTAGGCATCGTAGGAGTACGCGCACTTTTCATAATGCTTTTTATATTCATGTATGTATTCATGATTATTGCAATATGGTAGAACTGTTCTATCCCTTCACTTTTAAAGTACTGCTGATAATATATCTCTGCTATTGTCTGCTGGTTGCTGCAGCACATATATTTTACACTAGAATAACAACTGTTCAATAAATACTTATTGAAACGCCCAGACTGTTTATTCTGTGTAACTCTCTGAGACAAGCCGAATAAGTAAGCATGAGTGACTTAGCGAAAAGTAGTACATTGTTTCCACGATTCTGAGGGATCAGGGTTGTCATGATCTAAGGTTGCCAGAAACTAGTCTCTCCCCGATAAGAGGAGATTCTAGTGGCACTGTGAGCTAGCTAATGCAAATCTGGCTAACATACGCGGTGGGGGTGCACAGAATCAGTCTAACACCAAGCCCACGGTTTATGTTATCCAAACGAGCAGGTCCTGCAGGGGTACTATAGGAACTACACGACATGGCGCCGCCAGCGTTGGTTGGGTACTTATTTAACAGTAGAATCTGAATAGTTCAGTCGTGCTATTCTCAGAGAACCTACTCACAAAACCCCATAGACGTCTGGAGTGGGTGGGCACAAACTCCGCCACAGCTGAGTAGGCGAGATATCCTATTTATCGGCTGTTGGTTAATCAAGCCTGAAGCACATTTAGTTCCTAAATTGTGCATAAAACCTTTAACTAAGTTCTCTTGGAAAAGCTTTTCTTTTCAAAATGACTCAGAGCGATGAAGAAAGAATAGCTCTGCATCTCTCAGCCGGAGAACAACCCGAAAATGCAATTGAAATTGCACCCAAATTCAGACATACGCTCACCATGAAACCATTAAAAAATGGTTTACCACCAAGGGGTGGCGTAGTAGCTCTCGTGATTGAGGCACACAAATCAAATAAAACAGAGGTATTCTATTCATGGGTTACATTCCCAGCAGCAGATGCCGTAACAAAGACATTTCACTACTACATAGAAGGAGATGCACAAGAGGAATACTGTCCATTCGATGACATAGAGATTCCACTCACTTACCAGGAACACTTATACTGGTTTAAAGGCGTCCTACCCCACTTAAGAACAAGAGTAAGATTAGGCCCGCTCAGAGGAGACGAAGCCACATGGCCGATACTAGCGGCTTATACACCGCATCCTGACATTGGCACAATGCCACAGCCAGAATTACTCATACAACACAGAGATTTAATTAAATTCTACAGAAACTTGACACAATTCGTCATGAGGACTCTCACAGTTCAACCAACAACAGTTGCAACAAACGGGACCCAATACCAGGATACAGCAACTAAACTGACTCCTCAAACATTACACGCGGTAATGGGCAAAATGCCTGCAAAACGTGAACAAATACCATTCTGGATAGCTCAGAAAATAACTCAGCTTGAGGCGGGATTCCCGAATACTACCACCTATGATAAACACAGAATACTAACAATCTGCTTGCCCATGGGGATCACACCACAAGTAGAGGACTGCACCTCTTGAGGTACAGTCTTTGCTGCCATATATACCAGAACACAGGGTATCCCATCATTAGCAGTAGTACCTGATGTATTGAGACAGATACAAAATGAGTTCTGAGCAGAACCTGCCCTAAACTTAGGGATGAAGTTACTAAATAACTTTGACCAGGTATCAGCCATAATACTAGCTAATATTAAAGGGGAAGCAGCTTCAGTGGCGATCCGCCAACGCCTAAGAGAGTTCAGTCCAGTAGATCAACAACACGAACTACCCAAAATAATTGAAACTGCATATGCAGAACTAGGCAGAGACAGTCTAGGTGGGAAAGCATTAAAACCACAACTGGTGGGCAGTCCTAAAAAGGACACTACAAAGCAGACACCTACTTCTAAAAAGAAGTGGGAAAATAAAAAACAACAAAAGTCTAAAGACAGCAGATCTCAATCCAGAGGTAGGTCTCCTCAACAGGAGCCCTCTGAAAGGATGTATAACCTCAGGAATAGGGATAATATTAAAAAACCTGACAGGTATCAGGATACTGATACACGTTCCTCTCGTTCCTTTCAGGGTTCATCAAAAAACTCCGAGAGGGTAGGACGGTCAGAGGAGCGTACAAAGTCCAGAGACACGCAACGCGCTGCGGACTACGCACCTAAAAAAGAAGATAAACAAAAACAGAAACCTCAGTTCAAAAAGAAGAAGGTAGCAGGTCTCAAGATCAGACATGCCCAGAATTCTGAGGACACAGCTTCTGAACGGGGAATGGGCTCTGACGATGCTAGACAGCGCGGCAGAAGTAACAATAGCTCGCCAGAACCTGAAGGAATTTCTGGTGACAGCGGAGTTCAGTGAGTATATCACGGTGGAAACACCTGATACTCGGGTAAGTGTCCCACATAAGTTACATGAGATAACACTCCGGATGGAGGGGGACAAGCCCAGGAAAATTAAAGGTCTATTTTGGAAAAATCTGTCATCTGGATATGACATCCTATTAGCAGAGCAAGACTGGCCGCCAGCATTCGTCATGGAGTACCCTAAGGGAGAAAAGGTAATTTTTCCAGCATTTTCTGACCTCGTTCCCATACATTTAAAACATGCATATGCGCAGAAGTGGGCGGTTGCCCTAGCTCCAGCATTGTACAAAAATCATGCTGGTTGGGATGAGGATTCAACCCACCACGTGACCCCGTTAAAAGTTTCCCCAAATGCACAAAGGCAATACCCTATAAAGCAGGAATCTAAAAAACAAGTCAGGGAGATCCTAGATCAACTTGAATACCAGGGGGTGATTGAAAATTGCACTTCACCTATGAACAATCCTTTGTTCCCCGTATCAAAACCAGACAACACATATCGTTTAGTTTTAGATTACATACATTTAAACGCTTGCACAAAGACATTTGCTGTTCAAAATGCACACAGTGCCGCATTAATGAATAACATTGTGCGACAAAAATACAAAACAACACTTGATATCTCAAATGGATTTTTCTGCCAAAATATAGCGCCTGAAAGCAGGTATCTGACTGCATTCTCAGCACTAGGGTCTAAACGGCAATTTGGTCGACTCCCCCAAGGGTATAAGAATATCCCGAGTTTTTTTTTAGAAAGGGTAACAGAGTTACTCCAAAATTTGGATGAAGAAGCATTGTCCTATGTAGATGATATTTATCTGACGGACGATGACTTACCGAGGCACTTGACCAGGGTGAGCACCATTATTATGGGATTCGCCTCTGAGGGCTATAAATTTAATTTCAAAAAATAAAAATTGCCCACCTCAGTGTCCTATTTTTAGGATACAAGCTTTCAAGTGAAGGAAAAAGCCTAGCAGCTAACTTTTTAAAAAGTGTGCGCTGCTCTAACCTCCAAAATCATTAAAGAATTTACAATTAATTCTGGGATTCCTAAATTTTGGTTGAACATACATTTTGGATTATGCAGAACGAGTAAAACCTTTCTACGACTTAATAAAACCTGATTTTTCAGTAAGACAATGGACACAGGAACATACAAATATCCTACGTTCACTACAGGAAGACATGATAGCTTCAAAACATTTACAGACACGCGTAAACGTACGCAACTTAGTGATCCGAGTAATAGCGGGTCAATGCGGGTACACTTATTTAACTTTCAATGAAGGCGAAACGGTACCAATCACATACAAATCACACCTGTACACAAGCGCAGAGATGCGTTTCACTTCAACAGAAAAAATCCTGACAGCAGTGCAGACCGCTGTAGCAAGAGAAAGAGCTCTGGCTCAGGGAAAGCGCATAATAGTCGTGACCCCAGTACCAGCCTTAGAGGCTGTTACAAAGGCTAGCATTCCTAATGCGAAAGCCTTACATCCCAGATGGATACAATGGGCTAATTCTCTTACTGCAACGGATGTTGAATACAGATTTGATCCAAGTTTAAAAACACAAGCATTTCTGCAATACGAACAAGAATATCCTCTACCAAATGAGATTTTGCCTCTAGATCGGTATGAATACATTATTTACACTGACGGATCTGCTCAACCAGCCATAGGGAGTAAGCAAGCTTACAGCGCGGCGTGTGCAATCGTTAAAGGTCGCATGCGCGATGGAAAGTTCCATCCAAGTTGCACTAAAACGCAATCTTTAGGAGACTGCACAGCTCAGTTGGCAGAATTAAAAGCACTGATACTGGCACTTGTAAATACGGAACACGAATTCCCCACACTAATTGTGTGTGATTCCTTTTACTGTGTACAGTCGTACAATGAATATTTACATCATTGGGAACAAAACGGGTTTAAAAACGTAAAAGGTGGCACAATTAGGCATAAAATGCTATGGGAACAGGTAGTGGAGTTGAGAAACGAACTACCAAGGGTTCACGTGATACATACACTGAGTCATCAACGTGATGGCGTTCACGTTGAAGGGAATTCATTGGCTGATGAAGCCGCAAAGGGTGCTGTACGCACAGTGTCCGTAGCTGCAATCACTCGTTCAAAAACGAGAATAGACGGCAAGATTTTGGTAGCTGTCAATGCTTCACGCAAAGGCAGCACAGCAGTACCTAAAAAATTTCCACTCAAGTACTCCTACAAGTTAGATGCACAAAACATTCCATATGCTCAGATTCCTGGAGTGGGGGATAGAGTAATACCAAATATGGATCGTAGGCAAGGCTTAATTCTAGCAGCACACGAGGGTTTGGGCTCTGCGCATACAGGCGTTACAGCGACTATTTCTTTATTGAAACAGCGCTACTGGTGGCCAGGGTTAACAAAGCAGACCAAAGACTATGTCTTAAAGTGCGACATCTGTCAGCAGATGAAAGGTTCCACCGTAACACGCCCAGTGCAGACACCATTGTTAAAATCAGACAAACCTCTCGCATGTGTGTATTTGGACCACTGCGGACCCCTACAATCGGATGGGGCCAAGAAATATATCATGGTTGCAGTGGATTCCTGCTCTAGATTCCTATGGGTCTGGCCTCAGTGCTGTGCTGACGCTCGAACTGTTATAAAAGATTTGCGAGTCTTTATCGGTACATACGTAGTTGGCACGTTACATTCTGACCGTGGCCCGGCGTTTAGCTCTCAGGCTTACAAAGAGGCCATGGAAGGAATGGGCGTAGCATTGCGGTACTCCTCTCCGTACCATCCTGAGGGAAATTTGGTTGTGGAGAGGAAAAACCGGGACTTAAAGCAATCTTTAACAGCTAGGGTATTAGGCAAGGGCGGTAGATGGGTCGATCACCTTTATGGGGTCCAAAGAGCAATAAACAATCAGCCAAGAAGCTCTCTAGGGGGTGTCACTCCTTACAAGGTCCTATTTGGGACAAGAATGTGGGTACCTGATCTTGATTGTGAAGGCACAGTGGCGGATGAGAAACCATTTGATATCCATGATCGTTTGGCTGTTTTACAGGATCTAAATGAATCCAGGACACAACAAAGCAATGTCCACTTAAAAGAGACTGCCACTGAGGAAGTCAAGGCAGTAACGGTAAGACCTGTCTGGATCCCAAAAGTCGGTGATCTGGTCAGAGAAAAGATTGCAGACAAGAAAGAAGTCGGATCATCCTACAGAACAGCTGTATCAGTCCTAGCAATCCAAGGCACAAGAACTGTACTTCTGCCGCCTCTTGCCGGGAAAAAGGAGAAAAGATTTGTGTCAATCGACTTAATCAAACCACACTATGTGGCCGATACTAAACAGTAGGCCTCGTGGACTCCACAGTAGCAGACGCCCTCCTCTCGCTACAGTCCAAGAAGTTCAAACAGAAAGACTCATCACGTTTGAAGAGCCACCTGTACGGAATGAAGGACTAAGCAACAATGCTATGGAACTCGTTCCACTTCAACAAGAAGTTCAACTTCAAAATGAAAATCAACTTAATAACAAAGTTGCAATAAGACCGACTACAGACGTCTACGTCAACATGCCTCGTCAAGAGCAAAATCCAATTTCAATAAATCCTGATGCAATTCAAACAATTGATCGAACTGCTTCTGGCTATTTCATGAACTTTGATACGTTTTCACTGGATCCAAGCGAGCCGGAAACGACGCCAGCCAAAAAATCACACAAACAGAAACTCATTGACTTTTTGCACTTTTTTAGAAAGACTTACCTGGTGTCACCTTGGATAGAACTATGGTATATCACTGGGATTCTATTATTCCTTTTCTGGCTAGGTTTAATTATAACTGTTAGTATGCTTATCAATGGACGATATCTCCAGCAGAGCTCTAAAGCCCAAAGAGTCAATTTGATTTTAAAGCCACACCAGTCTTCACACCGTGAACCAAGAGATTTGTCTTCAGTGAACATCACAACAGTTCCTATACTGGACGTTATAGTATGGGACAAGATTGATTTTGATATATTCGGTCCGACTGAGCTTTTAAAGCTTAAACATGTATTTAAAATTTCTTTAAGTGATATTACCTCCAGTACATTGTCTGATGATTGGGACACTGAAACGGTAAACAATATGATGTCTGATTTAGAAAAAACTGCAGCACTTCCGAACAATGAAATGTTAGAAGGTACTTCAGACTATGATACATTGTACTGTTACCAACATTATGGTCATCATTTCTTGCACAAATCTATAACACCTAGAAATGTATTTGAATACCACCAGTGGGAACACTGCCCAACACCTCCAAAAGGTAGTTCGCAAACTTTTGCACAGAAATTCACATACTTTTCAGGGTTTAATACATCTGACCCGAAGTCATTTTATTACAAAGTGGCAACAACATCAGCACAGAAAATTATGTTGACTAACACCAAAGAGATTTACTCTGCTTCCTTTATGGCCCAGTTGTCTACACAGGGTTTCGACCTATGGAAGGACACTATAGATTTAAAATCAATCTGGGGTTCGAGGGACTGGCAAGTCCAGGAAACAGAAGCGCTTTTTAGAGCATGCCTCATTCCACAGCAGATGATATTTCTAAATGACACTGTGTAACAGACATCCTGTCTTGGACTAGCCAAGAACAAGGAAATGACACACCGGGGTTTCCAGCACCATCACAGATGGGTGGGGGGCAGAATTCAACTACACAGGGGGAAGGATTAGATGACATTCTCCAGTACAACAGGTCAGATCCCAATTGGACAGAATGGCTGATTTGGCCCATTGACACGAACACATGTCAACAGAGATTCCTAGGTATAACCAAGGGGTTTAGTATCAGTAGGCCAGATACACGCTATGTACAAAGACAACACCCAGGGGTAGTGACATCCTATAGTGTTGGGAAGTTGTGCCTTGATTGGCTAGAGACCTCAACACTCAATCAATCAATCAATCAATCATGTCACTTATAAAGCGCACTACATACCCGCGAGGGTCTCAAGGCGCTGGGGGAAGAGGGGGGTGGTGCTGCTACTGATCGAAGAGCCAGGTCTTGAGGAGTCTTCTGAAGGCCAGTAGGTCTTGGGTCTGTCGGAGGTTGGTGGGGAGGGTGTTCCAGGTCTTGGCGGCGAGGTGGGAGAAGGATCTGCCGCCGGTGGTCGTTTTCCGGATGCGGGGGACTGTGGCGAGGGCGAGGCTGGTCGAGCGGAGCTGGCGGGTGGGGGTGTAGAAGCTGAGTCGTCTGTTGAGGTAGGCTGGTCCGGAGTTGTGGAGTGCTTTGTGTGCGTGGGTGAGGAGCTTGAAGGTTATCCTCTTGTTGACAGGGAGCCAGTGCAGGTCTCTCAGGTGGGGTGTGATGTGGCTGCGTCGGGGGATGTCGAGGATAAGACGTGCAGAGGCGTTCTGGATGCGTTGCAGCCGTCTCAGGAGCTTAGCCGTCGTTCCTGCGTAGAGGGCGTTTCCGTAGTCCAGCCTGCTGGTGACGAGGGCCTGGGTGACTGTTTTTCTTGTTTCGGTGGGGATCCACTTGAAGATCCTGCGGAGCATCCGGAGGATGTTGAAGCAGGATGAGGAAACGGCGTTGACCTGCTTAGTCATGGAGAGGGTGGGGTCGAGGATGACCCCTAGGTTGCGTACGTGGTCGGTGGGTGGCGGGGCTGTTCCCAGTGATGTTGGCCACCAGGAGTCGTCCCAGGCTGAAGGGTTGGAACCAAGGATGAGGACCTCCGTCTTGTCCGAGTTCAGCTTCAGGCGGCTGGTCCTCATCCATTCGGCGACGGCCTTCATTCCTTCGTGGAGGTGGGCTTTGGCGGTGTGAGGGTCTTTGGTGAGGGAGAGGATCAGCTGGGTGTCGTCGGCGTAGGAGATGATGTTGAGGTTGTGCTGTCGGGCGACGTGGGCGAGGGGTGCCATGTAGATGTTCAACAGCGTTGGGCTGAGGGAGGAGCCTTGGGGTACACCGCAGATGATCTTGGTGGCCTTGGATCGGAAGGGGGCGAGGCGGACGCTTTGTGTTCTGCCGGAAAGGAAGGATGTGGTCCAGTCCAGGGCCTTCTCTTGGATCCTGGCGTCGTGAAGGCGTGTTCGTAGTGTGTGGTGGCAGACCGTGTCGAAGGCGGCTGATAGGTCCAGGAGGATGAGGGCTGCTGTTTCTCCGTTGTCTAGCAGGGTCCTGATGTCATCGGTGGCGGCGATGAGGGCGGTTTCGGTGCTGTGGTTGCTGTGGAAGCCGGACTGGGAAGGGTCCAGGATGTTGTTCTCCTCGAGGTAGCGGGTCAGTTGTTTGTTGACGATTTTCTCGGTGACCTTCGCGGGGAACGGGAGCAGAGAGATGGGTCGGAAGTTCTTGAGGTCCTTGGGGTCTGCCTTGGGTTTCTTGAGTAAGGCGGTGATCTCGGCGTGCTTCCAGCTTTCCGGGAAGGTTGCTGTCTCGAAGGAGATGTTGATTATGCTCGAGTTCCTCTAAGATAAAATCACATTATACGAAATTAAAAAGACTATGATGTATATAAATTGTATGCTGAAAATATTTAAATATACATTCAATTTGGAGGATTACCAAAGACCAATTCCTTGACAGAGCAGTCCAATATAATCTCTAAATATAAATGCCATTGACTCACAGAAGTAAAACATCACTTGACCTTACTCACATCTGATGTAGACCTTAGGGATTTCTTGTCAGGCCCAAGGAAAACACGTCAGAAACGTTTCATATATGCTGGCATTTATGCCTATTATAATGAAAACTGGAAAATATTCCAACAGGAGACCGCAGAAAGGATACGGGAAATAGACCGTATTAACCTAGAGAAGGCATTAGCTGTAGTGGATAATGGGTTAACAACTTTGACCTCCAGGATTTACTCCTTAGGCAACATTGTGTCTTCGGCAATCGACATATTAGAACAAGATCTGGCCTTGTTACAACACGGGCAATCCCAATTACGTTCTATTATGATGCTAAGCTGGACGCTGCAATCTTTGCGTGCAGGCTATGTGCCCTGGCGTTTTATAAACACCACATCTCTGTTTTCAGAATACAATCTAACTGATAAACAGGCAGAAATGGCAGAAAGGGGGAGCCAAATATACAATGCTGCGTATTGAGAAACTGGAAAGGTTACCATTCACTGTAGCCGAATTACCATCAACTGAATGGCTAATTCATGGCCAAATCACTCTGCCGGTCACTACGTTTCAGTTTCAGTATTGCCTTGAGCAAAGGCAGGCAGGCAAATATGAAAAAATGGGTAAGGGTTACATTAAGGAAACTTGGGAGTTACCATATAGATACCGATGCCTGAATGGGGATCGAGAAGTGTATCTGAGTGGTACAAACTGCAAGAACGCTTTAAGCGGTTCTCTCATGTGTCAGGATATTTCTCTGCACGGAGCATGTAGTGGTTCGGTAGCGAATCTATCTTGTCACATGTCAGGGACCCCAGCGGCCATGATCACGCCGATTTTCCAGCTGCTCTCGAATGGGAGTTACTTGATGCTAAACGATCAAGGTTGCAGTGGGATGCTTCCGGGCGTCGCCTATCTGGTCACTGTTAACTCCAGGGTTACTTGCTGTATGCAAGTATTGTTTCCGCCACTGAACACAGTCAGAGAGGTGCCATTATGGCCTTCATTGAATGTTTCCTTCATACAATTTGATACTTTGAGCAGACTGAAAGCCATGCTTTTACAGCAACCCGTGCCCTTAACCTCCGCTCGAGAAATCTTTGAACTTCAAGTTGCAAGAACCTCGACTGAGATATCAGCGCTTATACGTACAAACTGACCCTTTCATTTCACAGAAATGGTGGGTCGTATCTTTAACATGTCTGATACGAGCGGTATTGTACACCTATTTAAGACCATAGGGTCAGGACTATTAAGCACCTTCCAGACAGTCCTCGGAGTAACCCCAAATTTTATACACTCCGTATTGGGAAGCGTGTTTGGAGGTCTGCCGCTTATCGTGTTCCTAATTGCAGGAGTCCTGATTGTAATCTTACTGCTACGCAATGGACGGCCCAATTTCCGAGGAAATGGCAAACGTACTCATGGAGCGGAAGTACCGTGAACGCATGGTACAGCTTCTGGGTATACCTTGCCTAAGAGAACTGAACGCCTCTTGGTTTCTATCGTTAAGACCAGTCTGGGTGGACTGCATCTTACCTGTTCTTCGATGCCTGTTTTGCGGAGAAGAATGCACATTGGATCTCTGTCTAACGTTTCCATCAGATACGCCTCCAGACATGGATGCTATGCTGGACCCCCTAAAGGCCCATGCTCTGCGTTGTCCCCAGTGTCTTCCAATTCTGATGAACGCATTCCTTGAGAATCCACAGGTGCTGTTTGCTCTTGCTGGGTTAGGTGGCTACTCCACAGGCACTCGGGTAACAACTGCCGCACAAGCTGCCGCAGCACCGACTGTTGGCAGTGCTGAATTCCATCTATGTGCGATTGACGTTCTCTGTGAGGCGTTGGATTTGTCGTCTGCAGTAGCTAACACCGATAATGCTGTATCTCCCAGCCAGGACACTTGATCTGGAATTGGCTCAGCGCGTCCTGGGAAAGAATTTGGCTTCTCCACTTCGTTTCATAAATAAATGAACTAAATTTGGAACATTTCCTAAAATTGACACTTTCACTTGAGAAAGAATGGCCTTCTTCTGCTTGTAGTAATGCAACTTTTATGAGTGAGACAGGCAACAAAAGAATAGCTGACTTTTAACATTTTTATCATTTTTAAATGTCCTTTTAAGACCATGTTATTAGCTGTTTTTAAGAAAAAAATGTAATTTGTCCAGATTTTAAGTATGGTCATTGTCATCCAATTCGAAAGTGGAGTGGGTGTTATGTTTCAGATAGAGACCCTAATATAGACGCATTCATATATGCCGTATATGGTCATATTCGCATATGCCCTATTATGGTCATACTCATATATGCCCGATTTTGGTCATAATCGTCTATGCCCTATTATGGTCATGATCTTCTATGCCCTAATATAGGCATGATCTTTCACCTACATCAGTTCCCTACAGTACACAATGAGCTCTGAGGGTTGAACGTTATCTAGTCTGTGGTTAGAACACTGCAGGGTTTTTCCCGAACACAGGCCTACAATGTACTCATAAATTATGCATGAGCATTCACCAGCTACATCTCCCGCATAATATATATGTACAAAGTTCACCCCTGACGTTTTCCTCATGTCTAACAACGACCAATACAAACCATATTGAGGGACGAGATACTTTAGGGTATAAATACACCACATCTTGCCACGGTAAGACAGAGGGAACCGAGACTTCCATGCTGACACACTGACCAGAGACGCTGAGGCTCCTGCATGCAGTCGCTCCAGCTGACAGCGGTCTAACACAGCCCTTGTGGGGTGTCCAACTCGAGACCAGGACGGGGTCCCACACTCTCTATTCAGGTAATGGGGTTCGACTAAATCCTAGAAGGATTCTTGGCTCTTAGGCTTTTAGACCTACACATATGCTAGGTACACTCAGGTACATCTAGTTAGGCATCGTAGGAGTACGCGCACTTTTCATAATGCTTTTTATATTCATGTATGTATTCATGATTATTGCAATATGGTAGAACTGTTCTATCCCTTCACTTTTATCGTACTGCTGATAATATATCTCTGCTATTGTCTGCTGGTTGCTGCAGCACATATATTTTACACTAGAATAACAACTGTTCAATAAATACTTATTGAAACGCCCAGACTGTTTATTCTGTGTAACTCTCTGAGACAAACAGAATAAGTAAGCACGAGTTACTGAGCGAAAAGTAGTACATTGTTTCCACGATTCTGAAGGATCAGGGTTGTCATGATCTAAGGTTGCCAGGAACTAGTCTCTCCCCGATAAGAGGAGATTCTAGTGGCACTGTGAGCTAGCTAATGCAAATCCGGCTAACATACGCAGTGGGGGTGCACAGAATGAGTCTAACACCAAGCCCACGGTTTATGTTATCCAAACGCGCAGGTCCTGCAGGGGTACTATAGGAACTATAGGACAAGACAGTGATTTGATTTGCAATTTATGAAGCGCAGCAATCACCCTAAGGCATCAAGGCGCTGGAGACCAGCCGTCCGGAAGGAAATAGAAAGAAGACTACCCCAGATAGAAGCTAGACAGAAAAGAGCCATGTCTTAAGAGCCTTTCTGAATGGTAAAAGAAGGGGGATGGCCCTTAGGGCAAGGGGAAGGGAATTCCAGAGTTTACTTGCAGCCACAGAGAATGCTCTGTCCCCCCATTTCCTCTTTTTGGTTCTTGGTACCACCAGTCGCAATTGGAACGAAGATCGAAGGGGGCTGCTGGGGGAGTGCCAGCTGAACATGGTTTTTAATCTTGACGGGTAATGTTGATAGAGTGACTTGTGTACCATGCAGAGTGACTTAAAGCTAATACGTTTATTGATAGGGAGCCAGTGCAGGGATTCTAATCCCTTCCTGGCAGATTGTTTTTTGGGAATGTCCAGAACAAGTCTCGCCAGTGCATTCTGCAACACCTGGAGTTTATACTGCGTGTTCTTATTGGCGTCCAGGTATAGCGAGTTGCAATTGTCGAGTCTGGACATTACCAAGGCAAAAGCTACCTGTATACGTGCTGGCTGTTGAATGAAAGGGAAGATTTTATTGAGCATCCTTATGATCCAGGTACTCATGGAGACGGAACGATTTGTTTGGACATTAAAGTTAAGTTCAGTGTCCATCAAAATTCCAAGATTCTTAACCTTCTTGCCCGGGACTGGACAGCATCCTAAGAACTGGGGCCAGCACTTGCTGTTCCACTTTGATGTCCCTGATCCGAATATCATAACTTCCGTCTTCTCCCGATTAAGCTTCAAGAAGTTACCAGACATCCACTCTGCCACTTTGGTCATGCATCCAAGAATATTTTCTGATGTTGAACATGACCCTTTGGGGATTGTGACCCTGATCTGTGTGTCATCTGCGTACAACACTACCTCCAATCCAAAGGAGTGAATCACGGTTGCTAGAGGTGCCACATAAAGATTGAAAAGTGTGGGGCTCAGCAATGAGCCCTGCAGCACTCCATAGGGTAGAACAAAAGAGTCGGAGTGAAAGTACTGTTATTTCACCCTTTGAGATCTTCCTGTCAAGAATGATGACAGGAGGGCTAGTGCTTGATGAGAGATGCCAAGACTCTGGAGTCTGACCTGCAGCAGTATAGGTGAGATGGTATTGAATGCTGCTGACAGATCCAGGAGAATCAGCACCACCCCCTGTCCTTTATCCACAGTACGCCTGCTAATGGCTTGCTTCCAGCTACGCGGATAGGATCCGGATAGGATCACATTATTCATGAGTTTACAAAGAGGCTCTGCTAGGATGTTAGCTGCCATATGGAGAACTGCTTGTGGGCAAGCATCCATAGGTGATCCTGCATGGGTTCTCAAGAGATATTGTGCAACCAGTAGTGGCGAAAGATTAGAAAATTTTGAGAAACCTCTATTCTCCATACTGGGTCCAGATGGCACCCCGTGGGTAGGCCTGCTGGATACCGATGAGTGACAGGACAACCTGGGGTTAGGATCAAAACATGTGTAAATATCCATGATTTTAGAATGAAAAAAAGTTGCTAACTGATCACAGAAAGCTTGTGAAATCTCTGGTTCTGCTCTGGGTTGAGGAGTCGAGAGCTGCTGTACTAACTTGAATAGATCTTTAGTGGAAGATGAATTTTCAATTTTATACGTGCAGTATTTGGATTTTTCTTCCACCAATGCAAGCTTGTATTCCTTGATACTTAATTTATATAGCATTCTTTCTTGCTCATCAAGGGTTTTTCTCCAGGCCCGCTCAGAACGACGGCAGGATTGTTTAAACAACCTGAGTCTATCATTGAACCAGGGAGCCGAAGGGAGACGCTTTTTGACGGTATGTATCTTCAGAGGGGCCAATATATTAGCTGCAGATTCCAGCCATGTCGCAAAGGCCTCTGCCCCATAATTAGGATCCTCTTGGCTTATGCAGGGGATACTATTTAGAGTATTGGCTAGGGTCTCAGCCGAGACCCCTTTCCAGTTTCTAGATTTGTCTGAAGGGTGAGGAATTCTGAGATCACTAACAATAGACGGAAGGGAAAGATCAAAAGAGACTGCACTATGATCGGTCCAACAGATAGGAATGTTTTTTTGATAAGTAATTCTTATATCATTGGTGAAAATTCCATCCAACGTGTGTCCCGCCTTGTGGGTTGGAGCAGTTACTAGTTGACGCAGACCAAGACTAGAGAACATCTCTAATAAAGCGCTAGAGTCTTGGTTGTCCATCTCTTCTAGGTGAAAATTAAAGTCACCCATAGTGGTCAGACAGTTCTCCGCTATAAATGGTTCTCAAAGCTGCTTAAGATCTTGAAGGAACAGCAGTCTTGGCCCTAGGGGTCTGTAGATCAACAGCCCCCCGAATGAGCAGGTAGCTGAAAGAATGAGTTTAAAATGAGTGGCTTCACAGGATTGGGGGTTAAGTCCTGAATCTATTAGGCATTTAAACTGTGATTTGAAGACAATCGCCAATCCCCCCCCCCATGCGTCCCACCCCGTCTACCCTCTGAATAGAGTAGTTATCCGGAATGGCATCAATTAGGTCGGGTCCTGAGGCTGTATTAGCCCATGTTTCAGTAATAAAGACCCAATCAGGTTCAATCTCTTCTAGTAAAATAGCGAACTCCACTTTATGTTTAATCAGGGAGCGAGCATTTAGCGGTAGACCCCTACACCTCTCTGTTTTTCCGCTGCTAGTAGTGGCCGAGTGGTTATTAAATTTGCCAGCTCTGTAAGTCCTAGAGGGATTTAAACAAAGGGGGCATAGAGTAGCCTCAAGAAGTGCAGGTATAATGTGAATGTTCATGCCCTTTCTCCGAGGGGAAGATAGCACACGAACAGTAACTCTCACCATAGCTTCCATAGAGTAGGAGAGAGTTTTAGATTGATCTGTATTAAAACGGCCAGAGTCCAGTGCCCCGGGCGCTATTCGTACGCGGACGGGCGCAGACAGGCTTGCCAGCGGCGCGTCCGTGTACACATGTGAAATAAATAGCGGTGCTAGTGAAAACACTAGACCGCTGCCTGCCCACTGGTCCCTCCTTCCCGGTAAACCGGAAGTGTGAATTCTAGTGGAGTCTAGTGCCCCCTTTTTCTGAAAAGCCGTGTGAGGAATATGCTTGGGGTGGATCTGAGGATCCTTATGGTTATCTTGACCCCCTTGAGGAACCCTTGGCACAGGATAACTGGTATGAAGAACTGGCTGATGCCAGTGGTCTGGACACCTCACCACATACAGGCTTGGTTTCTCTTCCCAGTATGGCTACAGAGGATGGGGCACCTGAGGTCCTCGACCTTACGCTGCCCTCAGTGGAGGTCAAAACCAATGTCTTGACGGAGGTGTTTCAATCCTGGGTATCCTACATGGAACCCCTCCTCCCCTTCAGCGAAGAGTTCACTGATGTACTGTTTGGAGCCTTTGGAAAGCCCTGCACAGACAATCACCCAGTGTTTCACTCCGCTGCTGAGAATTCAGTTTTCCTTATCCAGCACCCCACCCTGAGAGCTTGGTGGGGCCTTAACCTTCAAAGTTAACCCTGGTGCGTTTCCTACCACACCACTGGATAGGGAATCCAAGAGGCTGAATACTTTTGGCAAGATGATTTTCTCTTTCACCAGCCTTGCACTGCGGTCAGCGAATACTGGGCGCCTCCTTGGCTGATACCCCCACAAGGTATGGAACTCAGTAATTAAAGTGCTGCCCATGGTCTCGGAGGAGGCCTGAGCCATCCTGACCCAGGCAGTTGCCAATGACAGGGTGCAGAAAACTTCACGATACGCTGTGGACTGGACATGACAGACTCACTTTGGGGGAGCTTAGTCAGTGGCGCTTCGTCGCCATGTCTGGCTCAGGTAAACTGCCTTCTCGGGGGATGTCCAGACATTTTTTATGGCAATGCTCTTTGACGGCACTCGTCTGTTCGGCGATAAGGCCAATTCAGTGCTTGAGTGTTTCAAAGACAGTAGTGCCACCGCCTGGTCTTTGAGACTCACCATGGCCCCACAGCAGTCACACTCTTCCTTTCAATCCTTCCGTTGCTATGGTAGGGGCTATTGCTGCATCCATTTCCACCTAGCCACCTTGGCCAATAGACTCTATAGTCCTTTTGTGATAGAGGACAGGACTCCCACAAGGATTTAAGGCCAGAGACCTGCCGAATCCACCACCACCCCAGCAGTCGCTGCCTCCAAACCCCTTTAATGTGCCCTCACAATATCACAGGCAACCAGTTGGAGGCAGGCTCTCTTGGCTAGACAAGCCATAGAGAATGTGCTGACATCAGAAGGAGGTTGTGGTTGCTATTCCTGCTACTTTCTGGTGCTGAAGATAGAGGCCTCTGCCTTATGCTAGGTCTACACCTTCTCATCTACTTCCTGAAAAAAGAGAAATTAAAAATGCTCATGTTGCCTCTGGTCCTATCTGCCCTGGATCTTGGATACTGGATGGTGGTGCTGTATTTGCAGCACGCATATTTCCATATACCAGACCTGCCAGCACACAAACGTTACTGACGGTTCATGGTGGGCTAGGAGCACCTTCAGTTCACTGTGCTCCCCTTTGGCCTTACCAGTGTCCCTCGAATGATCACAGAGGTGATGGCTGCGGTTGCAGCCCATCTGCGGAGGTCAGGGGTTCCATCCTTCCCCTACCTCGACGACTGGCTGATGGCTCATCCCAAGCAATCGTTGCTCACCTTGTGACCCTCCTGCATTCGCTGGTGTTCTCTGTAAATGTACCGAAGTCATATCTGACTCCCTCTCAGATGCTCCCATTCATCGGATCCATTCTGGACAAAGTGCAATTCTGCCCCGATCCTCTGGAGCAGCGAGTCCATAATATTCAGGCTATGATTCTGATGTTTCAGCCTCTATCCTGGATCTCAGTGAGACTGACTCTGAGACTACTGAGTATTTTGGTCTCCTGCATCTTGCAGGTAAAGCATGCCCTCTGTCATATGCAAGCTCTGCAAGGGGGACCTGAAGTCCCAGTGGGCACAGCATCAGAAGAATACCTCTGACCTGGTCAAGTTATCGGAGGGGACTGCAAAAGATCTGCAGTGGTGGCTGACAGACTGTGTTTGGGTCTGTGGTGACCATTCTTCCTTCCCTACTCAGATCTCACAGTGGTGACACGTGTCACTCGTGGGTTGGGGCAGCCATTTGGGAAAGAATGAGATCAGAGAACGCTGGTCTGCGGTATAGCCTCAGCACATCAACTTGATGGAGTTGAGAGCGATTCATTTGGCATTGAAAGCTTTCCTCCCATCCATCAAGGGGAAGCTTGTTCAGGTGATCATGTACAGCACTACAGCCACGTGCTACTGCAACAAACATGGTGGACTGGGGTTGTGGGCCCTGTGCCAGTAGGCCCTGTGCCTCTGGACCTGGCTGGACTGTCAGGACATTTTCCTGGCCGTACAACACCTTGTGGGCTCTCTGAACATTAATGCGGATGAACTCAGCCATCAATGCCTTGCGGATCACAAATGGCATATACATCCGAAGGTGATGCCAGGTCTCTTCTGCGACTGGGAAGAACCTTAGTTAGATTAGTTCACCACTGCCGAGAAAGCGTGATGCCAGCACTTCTGTGCTCAGGGACCCTTTTTGTCTCAAGTGTGACTCAGGATTCCTGTATGTCTTTCTGCTGATACCACTCCTACACCGAGTTCTGAAGAAGATCAGAACGGACTGGGACCAAATCATCCTAGTGTCTCATGATTGGGCTTGGAGAGTATGGTATCCTGAACTCCTGAGCAAGAGCATTAGACCCTGATGAGGCTGCCTCTCTGGAGCGATCTGTCGCAACAACATTGCAGGGCCCTACACTGCAATCTGCTAATACCACACCTTCATGCATGGAGATTGAGCTGCGGCAGATGAGACTCTTCGATATACCTCCAAGTCTGTGAGGTCATCTTGGCATCCAGGCATCCATTGATAAAGATCATATATGCCTGTCTTTGGAACAGGTTTGTGGCTCTGTGCACAGTGAAACATATTGATATTCTATCTGCACCCTTGCCCAAAGTATTGTTGTTTGTTCTATTCTTTCGGCCATATCAGCTTTTTTGCATTTGCTGGATCAACCCTTACTGTTCAAGCCATCTGTTGTGACACGTTTCTTGAAAGATCTTCAAAACATGTTTCCTCCAAGACCTTTTGTTATGGCAAACCCGTTCATCTACCTAAAAGTCACTGCAAGCCCTTAGTATCTGCACACTGGCCAGTCAGCCTTCTGACGTGGCTCTGTGCTTCTGGCAGGGAAATAGTCACAGAAAGAAACCAATATTGGTGCGCTGGGGTGGCACTTATATAAGCATTGAGCATGTCGCTTCCGGCGTGGCTGACGCAGAGCTGATCGGCACAACCTTCCGGCAGAGGTACTGCTCAGGATTTTCTGGATGTAGTCTGATGCCTGGGAAAATTTCGAAGGTAAGGAATCTGCGGCTAAAGAGAGTCTCTACCAGATAAGGAGTTACTGAAAGGTAAGTAACTTGTACTTATAAAACACTAGTCTTGCTTTGTTAAAAAAAAATCAATAACAGTTCAAATAAATAAAACTTAACAAAGTTGTTCTATAAAAGCTGTAGTAGTTTAATATAACTGAAAGTTTGAGAAAAAACCTTTTTATAACTGACTGGGAGTGAGGTGTCAATTGTTGCACCGTGCAGAGTTCTGGACAAGAGGAACTTCTATGCATTTCATCATAATATTTCTAGTGTAGGCATATATGGTGATTTGTAGAGAATAATATAAAAAGTGGACACTTTGAAGAGAAATGTTATATAATAGATATTATGGAAAAATAATCCAGTAGAATTCAAAGCTGAAGTGGCCATCTTTCATTCCAGGCGACTATCTCAGATATGAAAGGGCATATTTCAGAAGAGTTTAGCAAACTCCGTGCTTTCCTGCATGACAGAGAGAAGGACTGGATTCAACACCTCAACGAGGAAGGCAACTCCATTCTAATGGAGATGGAACAGTACCTGCACAGAGTAAGGGAAGAGCTCCAGGACATGGAGAAGACACTCCTTACCTTACAGTCTAAGCTGGAGCAGCAAGATGCTACGCTGTTCCTCAAGGTTAGAAGTAGTCTATATACAAAGTGCATAACAGATGCCCGCTATGCCTTTTAATGTTTGTATTGTATTCACTTTGCCTCCATCTTTCACAGCTCTATTTCTGTAAGTCCCTTTAAGTTCTGTACTGGGCTTTAAACTTTCTTTTCATAGCTATATATTTATTCATCTTTAGTTTTCTTTGCCTTATGTGTTTCTCTCTTGTTTTGCTTAGTCTAATTGAGCTCCATCTATGCTCTAAACTCAGGGATTCACAAACAAGCATCCCAAGGAGTCCTTGAAGTACGTTTTGCTCATAATGTAGGGTCAAATCAGTACTAATGCAGGAATCACCAATTCAAATGCAATGCAGTTAAAATGTAAGTAACTGTTTAAAGCAAGATTGATATTTAAGACTAAAACTTAATAACTTATTACTACTCAAAGTACAGGAGTGAAAATGGAAAAAATAAAAGTAGACAATGGTTTTGTGATAAAAATTTAGAATAGGACTGTAAAAGTTCATAGTATCTTCTTAACAGCTGTGAAGAGTGAATGTCCATCCAATGTGTTGATCTTCACAAGAGTTATTACATCAGGCAAAAAAAACAGGATACAAGTGAAGGGTCCAGAGGACAGCATCCTACTGTTCTTGGGTTCAAAAGCACACATAACACATTTGAAGGGAGAACACACAGTTGACCAATAAATATCATTACCCTACTATTACATTACTATGACCTATACAGTTCATGAATACACCTCTAGAAATCTAGACACCACAACAGCTTTTTTCGTGGGGCAAGGACTAATAGAAGGCTACTTGACAAGAGTATGTTGTTGGGCTACAGGTGTAGTTTTAGCTTGATGGGAAAAGTTACCTTCTGTCTTAGGTACCGATCATAAGCAGTCTGGATAATTTCAACTGCTGCCCAAACTCTATTAGTGTGGTGGGCGGAATTATGAGTTATGCAGACTTTATCATAAAGGCTTTCACCACTGCCGTTTTTCTCTGGGTACATATCAACATGTAACACTTGCTGGAGTTTGCCCAGCAGATACCAGGATATATGGTTTGGGTGTGGAGAGCACCAAAGTTAGCATGTATGCCCCATTTTGAAGGGCTTAATTTGTAACTGGTGAGAATTACGTCACAAAATAAAAAGCAGTCCACTGGGTATTGGATTTTATCAGGTGGTATAATTATAACCAACCCCTCTGGGGCACTCATAATCATGGTCTAAGAAAACACTTGAAGCTCATTTTGGGTGCCCGAAGCTGCCCGTACTGATTTTACACATAAGTTCTGTATGCACCCCCGGTTTCTTTTCTCAGCACCAGGACAACCCATTTTGGAGCATTTACGCCCTTTAATTAAATAAAATAAAATCAATCAGAGACAGAGGCAGAAAATAGTTCCAAGTAGGTGATTTTGTCTTTGGTAGCCAGAGTAGTTATATTCTAACTCATTTCCTAAGCTACAGGTTTCTCCAGAACCCTCCCCGGGGTACACGTCACAAGCTGGAGGTCACAAAATATAGGTCAAAGTTGAATCTTTGCAAGAGCCTTTTATGGTGGATCTTGAGAAGATAAGTTTGTTTACAAACATTTCTGTCAACTTTTATCCTACAGTTAAGGATTTTGTGGCTTTTTGATCAAACTCTTCTTGAAAGTAACTTTTGGAGCTCTAATAGACCTCACATCCTTGGTGTGGTCTTCCCCTGAACATTTTGCCTTCAAACCTCCCGGTTTCTGAATTTGTTTTGGTTGACATTAGGACTGCACACTATACCACTGCTACCCAGTACTCAAGTGCTTGTGCTCTCTCCTTAAAACATTGTAAAATTGACCTTCACCTGATTGGCAAATTTAATTTACTTGTGCGCACTTAATAGAATGGTATTACATGTATCCAGGGCCTGTAACCTAAATGCTACCAGTGGGCCTGCAGCACACATTGTGCCACCCACTTAAGTAGCACCTTAAAACATGTCTCCGGCCTGCCACTGTTGGCTGTAGGGTCGTTTTAAAACTGCCATTTTGACCTGGTGAAATAAACCTTTTCCCAGGCCTAAACCTTACTTTATACTACATATAAGTCACCCATAAAGTAGGTCATAAAGGCTGATAGGGCAGAGTGCATTCCTTTTAAAAAGCGGGACATGTGTTCTTAAGGTTACATGTCCTGGTAGTGAAAAACTTCTAGATTTGTTTTTTCAATACTGTAAGGCCTATCACTCCCCTTGGATAGCATTGGATTACCTTATTAAATTTAATAAGTGCTAACCTTTGATTGGGAGTAGGTAGGAATGTCATGCTTAGAACCAAATGATAAATGGTAAAGTCGGATTTTAGGTCACAATTCCGAACATGCCACTTTTAGAAAGTTGATATTTCCCTGTCCTAGCCATTTGGGTCTTTTGCCAATGTCTTGGGTCACATGACTATGAATGGCTCTGCTGTTGGGTTTGTGTATTCCTGCCACAGACAGTGACACAGAAAGGGACTAGGTGTTGGCAGAATTGGCCATCCTGCCAGGATGGTTGGGGGTGAAGTTGTTCCCTGCCCCATCAACACTTCAAAGGGCTCTCCTCTAGCACACACAAAGGAACCTGATGCTAGTCTTTTGTCACTCCAGACTTCTTGGATCTTTGACAGATGAAGGAAACTTTCCAGAACCAGATGTGGGGACAGTATAGGAAACCCCCCACTTCAAAGGATTGCACCAGGTATAAATGTTGGACCTGCTGAGCCACTCATCAGTACACTCCTGGACCTGTGGACACTACAGAAAAAGGAATGCCTGGTTCCTCAGAGGACTGCCTACTGCTTGGGGCCTGCCTTTATACCTATAGGACTGCACTTCTGCTACCAGAGGATAGGCTTGCTGCTTGAGGCCTGCCTTGTTCCTCAGAGGACTGCCCTGCTGCTTGAGGCCGGCCATGCTGTCTGAGAAGGAAGTCTGGGCCTTCTCTTTTCATCCCAAGCTAATCTAAGTGACTCCAAGGGTCAGTTGGCTGACCACCTCTTCTGAGCTACAGGGACACAACAAGCTCCAGAGGCCTACCTGCAATTGCTCACCTGACCTGCTGCAACTAGACCTACCTGAGCCCCGCTGGCCTCTGCTCGAGTGAGTCCCTGATCCCTAAGAGGTGCCTCCCCAGGTCCTGGACCCTTGGCTGGCATCAGTCTGTACTCTTCTACAAGAAAAGGTGAAATCCTGAAGTTTTGGGGTCTTTGCAATCGTGAACAGGCCCGTTCATGCCAAAACTCTGCTGCCTACGATGACTGCCAACGCGGAGCTCCAGTGAACCCGACTCTTCAAGCTACAGCAACCGCCAGCGACGACCGGCAATGTTAGATCTGCACTGCACGCTACAGCAACGACAGCCAGCCATGACTGCCAACATGAAGCTCCAGCAATGACTATCTGCCACAAGACCTTCATGCTACAGTGGCGACTGTTCGCGATGCCAGTCCTGCTCTTCGCGCTATAGCAACGACCTTCCTCGACACTCTACCTGCTGCTCGTTGCCTCCCTCTCCAGGAACTGGACTCTTCATGCCAGGCTTTGGGCTTTGAAAAGGTAACTTTTTAAGCTGGACCAACCTGGCCCCTGTATTCGGCCTATACTCCATCATGATTGGCCTGAACTTGTCACTTTTCCCCTGTCTAGCACAGCGAGATGACTGTGAGTGGCGCTTCGTGCTTTTAGGCACTAAATCTACCTAAAACTTTAAAATTGAATATCTCCTGCTCTAATGATTTGATTATTGTCATTATGGTCTCATTTCATCTATTAAAACGTAATTCTTTTTTTCTAAATTGGTTTGGAATTTTTCTTGTATTGCTTTTTCACTTTATTACCATTTGTGTGCTGCATCAATGCTTTACAAATTGCCTCTAAGGTAAGCCTGACTGCTTTTATGCCAAGCTACCCGAGTGCTAAGCACAGGTTAATTTAGTGACTTTTGTGGTTTACCCTGACATAGGTTCTGGTTGTTGCCTGAGTGGGGCTTCTAGCCACCTCAAGCAATAACCCAATTTTTTACAAGCTCTCTATAACAAAAATGCACTCAGAAAAAGCTACCAATGTAGATTCTTCAACAGGATACTCTAGCACCAGCTTGCTCACTGCTAGTGTTAAGGTTCCCTTGGGCAGACATATATGTTGCTATGTTGCGTTATAATATGTTTAATATTATTTTATGTTATGTAGTGTTATTTTATGTGCGATGGTTTTTATATTGCATGCATTCTTACATTAATGCGGTGTCGCAATGTTAATATGTCCTTTATCTTGTCACCATTATTTTGAGTATTCTGTCATACACCGGAGCATGTTGGGTTTGTTACCTCAGAATTAAGTTTGTGATCGGTCATTGTTTACAGTGTCTGACAGGTTGATGGGTTATGAATTTTAGCTGGCGTGCACAGATATTGCAAAGGTGCTTAGGTTATTTGGCTTGCCTATTGCCAGGTATGTATGTTAATGTGATGAGTAACTAGTATCAGGTAGGTGTAAGGAGTTCTGTTTGACGTGTTATTTTGTTAGTTGGTGAACTGATTATCGAGTTTAGTATATGCTGTTGTGAGCTTAGTGATAAACAAATACATGACAAATCTCTGATGAGGTGGATGTGTGTCTAGGTGTTCTCTCCAATCTATTGTGCTGCGTATTTCCATGGATATTGTTTCTTAGTAGTAAGTGCTGTTGTGATAGCCAACTGTATGGCATGTCTGCATTCTTCCATGTTTGGTCAGTATTCTTTCTAATGTAATCTATAGGATGTTGAGTTGGTGGTAAGTTCTGTTGGGAACAAATATTTTAAAAGCCATATTTTTGCTATATTTTAAGTGTGTGTATTATCTGTCTGAAGTGGACTGTTTGTTGTTTACTCTGTCTTGTGGAAAATGTGCAAATCTCACTGCCAAATGTGAAAAGAAGGCATATTGATAATTTCATTATTAAATAACCACTGAAAAAGTTAGAGGGAATGTTACCAACACTTTCACCTAAGCAGAGGACAGGGGAGATAGTGTTTCAGTGCTGGTGTCCCATGACACTCTCAGTTACAACTGTACTGGGACTACGCATGGTTATCATCATGAAGGAAACCAGGGAGGTTGGCACTGGATTTTTTTCTCAGCCGAGCCAGTATTGAGTTTCTCTCTTTTACTCGTCATGATGGGCGTCATTGAAGTTACAATTAGAGGATCTATTCAATGGTTTGCAAAGGTTGAGTTTAGTCCTAAGAACTTGCACCATAAGATGGGGTGAAATCTAGGGTGTCTCAAGAGTGAAGGTAAGGGGGTAGGAATCTGCCAGGAGAATGTGAATATAGAGGCCTTTGGACTCTAAGCAAAGAATTCAGGGATAAAATTAACAACCTCTGGCTCCCAATGCCTTAGTAGTGCCTGACACTAAATGAAGCTACTTTGTGTTTGCATGTGCTGCTTATGACAAGAATGCCATCACTCACAGTGCAGTTAGCCAATTGATAAAGCGGGCTGACCTTTTGCCCTGTTCTGTATGGTGTAGTGGGCGGAAGAAAAATGTGAATGACCCAGTTCTTAATTTGAGCCGGTGGTTTCCGGCCCTTTATTCTCAACACCAGCTCACATGCTGGTGTTGTCTTTCAAATATTGAGGTGAACAGACCCTGTTTAATATTTCAATATACTTTAAAAATGAATAATTTCTGCCACTTATGCCATTCTTATAGCATTGGGTGGCCTGGGGTAGTCTGAATTGTCACAATTGTAAGGTGTGATGGTTAGTAGTTGTGTTAGTACTGCCACTGGCAGCTCTGGCTGGGGCAATTGATAGTGCAAGCTGCAGGGGCCTCCAGAGAAAGGCCCTGGCACTTACCTTTTTGCATATTAAGTTATGGTGTGATATGCTATGTATTACCATTGTTGAGGGCAGGTGGCAGCATAATCCACTCGCTGCTTCAACTCTTGTGAATCAAGGCTCTCCACAGACTCAAGAATGTTTGTAAATATTATTTTACTCTCTGTGCACCTATATATATATATATATATATATATATATATATTTTTTATATCAGTGGCGGCTGGTGACATCTGAAAGTGGTGAGGCTTAAACGTTCGTGAGGAGTGCCATGTGGAGAGCAAGTGAAGAGACCAAGCCCGACTGACTTTAGAGAGGCCTGGGTGGGGGGGAGTTCTCCCCAAGGGAATTTGTTTAAAAAAAGAGTGGGCAAATGGTGCATTTTCAAGCAAATTTGAGAAATCAAGAAGGTTAATTAATCAATTGTGAAAGTGTAGTTATGACATCAATGAATAGATTTCATATGATAATGACGTAGGTAGCTGCTTATTCAGTATAACCATTCTTAACATACCTGCTCAGTGCTAGCTCGGTGAAGTGGCCTGTTCACAAGAGCACAGTGAACCAAAGGCAAGTGCGGTCTCCTGGGAGCTCCTTTCTCAAAGATTAGATTACACTAGAAAGGAGTACAACCTAAGGCAATACATGTCTGTGCCAACCCATGGAATCTGTTACCACCAGGCCCTATGTTTTTTGTTTATTTCCAGAAAAATGGCTTGAATTTTACTGCTTGCATTTGAAAGTGCCTACTTTCAGCAAACCTGTTTATGTAGCCTGTATGCAAGACAGATCGCGATCCTGAGTGCAGTCCTGCTTTAAATGGCAGTGGTTTGATGTTCAGGGACATTCAAAGATGCATCGAGCTACACAAATAATAAAAAAGTGCATCTTTCACATGGTGCTGCCGAACAAAAGCTGATCCAAAAAGTGTCACTCTGAATGCCATTTGGCCTGGAAAGTGAATTTTTATAGCGCTGCCATAAGTTTAGGAATTGACTATTGCTGCTGTACCTGCATTTAAATTGGCAAAGCAACATCATTGAATGCTATATTTCACATGCATTTCACAAAAACGTGTCTAATAATACAACATTCATCTGTCTTGTCACAGAAACTAGCTTGTGTTTTCAAAAAAGTCAGTTTGTATTTCACTGTTGTAACCTTACTATGCACGGTGGTGTTCCAAATCAACTTTCCAAGCACCACACACTCTACATGGAGTATCATACATATCACGTGGGCAAGCGCTTCAGCGTCTGGCCTGTTGAGGTAAGCAGTATCTAAATGTTATTGTACAATGCAGTCAAGACCGCCTACATTGACTGCTCGTTGAGAAGTACAATCTAACACTTTATTTTTTAAATGCAGTATTGCGTTTTTCAGGTACCTAAAAATACTGTTGCTGTCATCTGGAGGAGTGTGGGGCTCATTCTACCATCGGAGAAAATCATTTTTAGTTGTTTCAATATAAGGTATTTCAGCCTGGTGAGTTCACTGTGTTCAAACACTGATAATATGTCATTATTATTACCAAATTCAACAGTATTCTTTATCGGCAACTGAAGGATGAAAGGCTATGACTGACTCAGTGACTCTGCCGAAACTTGAATTGTGCCTGGTGTTTGCACACAGGTCTCTGATTGCAAGTGGTCCCTCTAGCCTTTCCGAAACATGTGGAGTAGACCACATGTGTTTCAGGAACATGTGTGGCTCATTTTCTGCCACTGACATTCTGGTAGAAGAGTTTGCAGATGTGAAAGGGAGTATGTTGTCGTCCCTTTAGTCAACATCACCAATTGAGGCCCCGCTGTTCACAGGCACATGTGCATACTGACAACCAAAAATGCGTACAACTATTTTAAAACATTTTTCAAAAGTATGTACGCCCCGGGTGTTGAAAAATGATATGCAGATCAAATGGTGATACAATGACATTGTGTACTGAATACACCATGTATATAGTACTATTTTTTGCCTCATTTTCCAAAGCTCTTTTGTATTTGATATTTGATTGCAGCAAAGGAGACCCCGGAGCGCAATGACACATATTGTCAAAATAAACTAACATGTTCAGGACAAACAAAACATCCTGTACGGGTGGAGCTGCTCATTTAAATTTCTGTTGGTCCCTGACCCTTTAATTCGCCTGCACACAAACAGATCAAGGTCCTGACAACCAAAAATGCCATTCAATCAAATACCGTACTCACATTTCAAAGCTCTTTTTATGTTTGATTAATAAAGGTTCCATTGGAGTGATTTTTGCGCCTACAGCAAAGGAGACCCCGGAGCTCAATTGCTCCAATCGTTAAAATAAAGGAACATGTTCAGCACTAACAAAACATCCTGTATGAGTGGAGCTGCTCAAGCGAGCCAGGTGCTCTAGGAAAAAAACACGAACTGCTGTTTGAGTCTCAGCGCTCGGCCCAAGTATATCCTGTGATTCTGGGCAAATCACTTAGCCTTCTGATGCCTTAAAAAATCTGACCTTGAGTAATGTAGCCCGGGCGCTCCTGTATTGAGCGCCTATACCAATACCTTTGGGTTGTGTTTAACTACAAACTCTCCTGCGTGAACACCACATGGCTGCTCAACTGCACGCAAATAAAAAATCCACAAAAAACTAAGTATATTAATTACAGCTTAAAGTGAAAAAAGGCACCTACCAGCCTGTATTCTTTTGAGCCTACGCTGTAACAAACACAATGAGACATGGCTCAGCTTCAGCTGCATAACGCTTTCAAAAGTGAAAGCACACTACACATGGGGAAAGGAATGAAGAGAGCCCGCCCCCTCTCGTGATGACTGGTAATTGTTGCCACCCACTACCGCCTTCTTCCTCTCAGCCTGCCCCGCCCCCTGCCATTGAAATGAATAGAGTTCTGCCAACTCCTCCCAGGGCCATTTTGTAAACGCCCGATAAGCAGCCTTATCCACGGCATTCTAACTCGGCACACCCCCTGCCATGATGTCACTGCTGTAGCTTGTGCCTGCAAGTCTGAGAGATGACCTCGCCCTGGCAGGCATGTACATGCGCAGCAGTACAACTGCAGTTTATTACAGCTGCCCCATTAATAGTAATAGAGCAGCCAGCAAGTAGAAATTTCTTTTCGGCTGCTTGGTTTTTTAAAATAATTTCTTGCTGCTGCCCTCAGGCTCAGGATGGCAGGGCAACGCCCTTTTTGCCCACTAACACCAGCCGCCCCTGATATATATATATATATATATATATATATATATATATATATATATATATATATATATATATATATATAGCAGTGCTTATTTTGACATTGGTTGCTGGTGTGGCCCACCAGCTCTTTTTTTTGGGGAGCAGCACTTATTTTTCCTTATCAGACGTTGACCCAGAGCAGGAGAGAGAACAAGTATTTGCAATGCAATAGGTCTCACATTTGCGAGAGTTTAAGCTATTGGCATCGTAAATGACAATGCTTTTTATTTACCTGTTTTGATAATTAACACATAAATAAAAGGCATTGTCATTTACAATGTCAATAGCTCAAACTCTTGTAAATACCTATTGCATTTTAAAGAAGCGGCCGCCATTGTCCCGGGCTGCTTGGAAAGGGAAAGCGCGCATGGCGCGCTGAATGTTGCAGGAAAGCATGTTGTGCCTGCATTAGGAGAAACTCATTAGAGAAAATAGTGCTTACAAACTAAATAAGACGTACCGTGTAACAACCGAAGTAAAAGGGGCAGTCCTCATGGGAGGTTACAAATGAAGACAAGGCGGTGCTAAGGAAGAACTAACAAGCCTATTAACAAATCAGAAGCCAGCATTTATGAAGGACAATGACACAAGCCAATGACACATATGGGCAGAGAGTGGGCAGGGCTTCATGTCCATACTCCAATACAGCATGCCTCACTGAGCAGCGCATGCACTGCCCAGGCTCGACCTAAAAACACATGAGCGGGAAAGCCAAAGAAAAAGAAAGATTAAATAACTGTAAGAAATGGGGAAGAGTTGAAAAAGAGTGAGATAAAGGGGCAGGGAGCTTCTGGTAGTGGTTTCAGGAGCTATGAGGTGAAGCAACTTTGAGATTTGCCACGCCGACATTCAATAGCACCGGCCACGGGCTTCAGAGCAAACCTTTGGAACCCGGCACTATTCTTTCACAAATTAAGCACTGGAATGGCCTAACAGCGGACCAGATGCTAGGAAAGATTTTCAAATTCAAAAATTTGAAGAACGAATTTGACTAATGATTTTTCCCCACCATTCCTTAGCAAGAATGAAACAACATTTTAAAATAATTAATTTACATTTTAACTGTTTTGTTTGATATGGTATTGGTGACCTTATTGCTATGCTATTGCCCGTGGCAGCCATTCGGAGCCCGCCTGCTGCCTCTGACGGAGGCCCCGCCTGCTGCCTCCCACCAGTTGGTGGGGGCGGCACGTGAGTTCTTCTTAAGGAGGGGTCCGCAGCGAAAACGCGCTTTGCGTTCATGATCGGACCCCGCCAGGACTCCCGTGCATTTCCCAGTTCCATTCTACTTACCTGCTGCATTCCTGATTCCACGCCAGGGAGAAGTGTTGTTTCTGTGTTCCTCTCCGGGCGTCCTTGTCTGCTTCTGGTATTTTCTTGGTGTCTCTTCCGGGTTAGGAGATTCTTCGGTGCTGCTGAGACAGCTCGCAACATTGTTTCCTCCCAGTATTGCAGTGCAGTTTAACTCTTTGCTGCCTAGTGTTCTGTCCCTGAAAGAAAGGAAAAGAGGTATTTTAAAGAATCTTGTTTTGAGTGGTGGTAGGCTACGCTACATTTTGTTTCCAGCTATCATCCACTCCTATACTTATCTGATTGTTAGGCTCCTTTGTTGTTGAGGAGTGTTTGTTCCGCTCTGTATTTGTTAAATTTTTTCTTTGATTGTCTCGTATTCATACCTGTAAGAATTATAAAGAGACCACGAGTACTTACATTAGTTTCACAGAGTGACCTAGCATTTTTTGCCACATATTTTTTGCATTCTGTTTTCTCCTGACTAGGGAAATTAGTTTGTTGGTTTTTTCCTGGTTCAGGCAAACAAGAATTATATTTTTATGGGTCTATTGATATTTTAAGGGGGTTCCTATTGAGGTTGGTATATTTCATTTACATCCTTGTTTGTGGTTAAACTCCTGCAGTACTTATGAATAATAAGTGTGCCTTTATCTTTAGATGCCTTATGTGGGTTCTACGTTCTAGTGGTATAAGTTCTCTGCATTTGATTAGACGAATCCTCCAACAGATAGAAATGCAGAATAATTATGATAGCTATACTATCGCCTACTAGTGTATAAGTATATACTTACCCTTGTGTCTTCTCATTAGGGCACCTTGGTATACATCATCGGGCGATCCAGTGGATTCAACCCCTTCTCCCTTTCCTTGTTTTGTCTCCCCTTCTTCCCCACCTTCCCTCTTTTGCTTTGACTGTGTTGGGCGAAGGAGGGAAGTTGGGACCTAGCATCTGTTCCATCGATTTCGCTCCTGCAGATACCCAGGTGAGCCTCTCAATTAAACGTTAATGTGCTACAATCCTATGTAATATATGTAACACCTGCTATTTATTCAGCATACAATAGAAAACAATCTCTGGGTTCAAAACTGATATTAAGCTTTGTATAAAGAAAGCATAATTTACCTAGCTATGATTGAACGCTTAAGAAACTCATAGATTTTTACACCCTATCTTGGTGCCAGATTTGCTTTCCTTTGACATTTATTGTGTATGTTCCAGGAATCCTCACTCTGACAAGACGTTTCAGAATTGGCAGGAGTCACCAAGGTAATTCACATAAATAATAAAATAAAATAGAGAGCTATAAACATGGTACCAGAGAGCATGTGAATCATTCTAACTAATTGAAGACAACAAATTGTGCAGAAGAAACAGAGCATGTCGAAAGAAGAGCCCCTCAGAATATTATTAATTGAAATACCTAATTATGATTCAATTAAATGCCCATTTAACAGGAGCACAATAAGCTGTTTGCTTTCAGTTAAGCGGAGATGAGACTGGAGAACTTCATTCGGCATTTGAACACTGAAGGCTCCATTTGTAAGTGTGCTACTAAACCGTGAATACATTCTACTAATTATGCATAAATATGGCCCACAAAGCTTTAAGACCTCAAAAATTGCATATGAAGTTTAAAGCCTTAAAAATGGCACATGAAGTTCAAACTTCTTTCCTTATGAGTCCAATGAAGTAGATTGTTGAACACTCTCTTACAAAATATAGGGGCATATTAGCAAGAACCTCGCGAAAATTATCGCAAAGCTTGCTTAGCGCGCATTTTTCTATCGCCGGCTATCGCTGGATATTACCGCGGAGATAACATGCTATTAGCAAGGTTTATCTCCAATGCGATAAAATATCCAGCGATAGCGCTGAAACTCCAGCAATAACGCGAGAAATCCAGCGATAGAATCCCCGCTAATGCTGGGGACTTAACCTTACAATCCACCTCCCATTGACTATTATTGTTAAGTCATGTTTTTACCAGTACTAAAAAACCAGCGCTAATCGTGGTTAGCGCGCGTTTTTTATCGCTCGCGGTTCTTGCTAATAGGCGATAGCGATGTTAGCGACTGCTTTCAGTCGCTGTTAGGTTAGGAACGCCTCCTTTGCATGTCATTATCGATAAATATCGCTGACATGCAAAGCGGCACCCAAACCAGTCGCTATCGCCTAAAGCTGTCGCTAACACCTGTTAGCGACAGCTTGCTGATAGGGCGATAGAAATATCGCCGCTTTAGCGGCAAAAAGTGCCGCTAAAGCGGCGATAGAGCCCTTGATAATATGCCCCATACTTCCTTGTTCTCTCTCGCACTCACTCAAGCACTTTTTTACACTTTCACTTGTGAACCAGTCAGTCAGAGAGTTTAGGGCCTCATTTAGAGTCAGATGGAAAGAAACTCCTACAAATTCTGGATGAAATTCTAAGTACTGTGTAAAGCCCACCAGCTGAATTTCTTCCACTCTATCACTAAGGTGGTGGAAGTAAGGACGAGGGATTACACTCCATATTTATAGTGTCCTTCAGACACTGGAGGATTTCCAGCCCTCCCCCAATTCTAAATTAGGCCCTACATTTTTAAATATGTGCATGTTTTCTATTTTCGTACCTATGGGACCGTGGGCTCCATCTTGAGGGCCACCAGGATCCTGTGCATCTCTAGTCCGAAGGGAATCATTTAGCTTTCTCTGAAGGAAAGCCTTTCTCCCCTTGCTGCAGACAGTGTGAACCCCAGGACATAGCAGGAGCTGGCCCTTGGTGGGGGGGGGGCGTTCCCCAGGGTCATCTTTGGCTCCAGGAGGACCTCCTCTAATCTTGACTTATCCCCGAGGAGGTGGTGGTTTCCAGGGCCCGGGGTCCACAACGGATCCCCTGCATTATATTTTTTGAGCCCCGGGGAGGTGGTGGTCCCCGGGTCTGTAGGGGGGGTCTGTGTGGCCCCCGCATTATTTAAGTTTTAAGCCACGGGAAGGTGGCGGCCCCCGGGGCTGTGGGGGGGTCCATGTGGCCCCCCCGCTTTCAATATACATAAAGTCCCGGGGAGATGGCAGTTCCCGGGGTTGCAGGGGAGGCCAAACGGGCCTCCCCCGTACTTATTAAACAAATGGCCCCGGGGAGGTGGCGGTCCCCAGGGCTGTAGGGGTCTGCGCAGCTCCCTGTATACTATTATATATGCCACCGGGACTTGGCCCACTCAGGTACTTTTTTAAGCACAAGCGCTTGTGGGGGGTTTTTTTGTCGCAACCTCGCAATAAATTCTTTTTTTAATTGCTTTTTTTTTTCATTTCTTAGAGTTCAGGGTATTCCTACCCTGCCCCCTTTTCTTTATTTTCACTTTTTTTTTTTGGTGGGGGGGGGGCTGCTTGGTGAAGCCTAGTCTCAAGATGGCTGCCAGCACTTCCTTGTTGAAGTGTTGGCAGCCAATCAGAGCTGAACATCTCCCTGCACAAGTTTGTCTTTTTCGCAAAGACTTCGCGGCCAGAGATGTCACTAACTTTTTCTTCTTAAATTTCTCAAAAACTACTGAACGGATTTGCACAAAATAACAGGAAACACAATCTGCATAATAACATCTACCTTTCTGCCAAATTTGGTGTCATTCCGTCCAGCGGTTCGGGCTGTAGGTTCGACTACATTTCCTATAGGAATTAAAATCAGAAAACACACCTTTTTTTAGCCCCCTTTTTCTCGGCCCCCCCTTAATGGATCACCCTGAAACTTCCCGTGCACAACAAGACTTACTATGACACTTTTGTGGGAACATTTCGTGAAGATTCGTCAATCTGCGCTATCCCTAAGTGGTGCCTATGCCCCGGTGCCCGTGAGGATGCTGCATAATGAGGGAGCCTCCGGTAGGCCATCTCGGACTACTTTGAACGTAGCCAGGGTGTGGCTGATGGAGCAAGGACTCACAATGAGACTTGCTCGTAAGCAATCCTCTCACAGTATTAATTATTAATCTTTGTAATGTTTATATTAACAAATGCACACATGAACACAATTAGAAAGAAGCTTGCCTATGTGTTTAAACTAACAAATAACGCTTGTCTAATCTAAAATGGCCGCTAAAGCGCGGAAATTTCATTGCGCATGTGTCAACCATATCACGTGGTATGGCGTCTTTCTTTGCTTGGAGGGAAACCTTTGCTTCTGCGCAGTGTATATTAAAATGGCTGCTTAATGTTTTCACGCGCTACAGCTTGCTCATATGTTGCAAATAAAACTGTGGTATTCTAACGCTATTAATGTGGGATAGATTTTAATTAAACGGGAATAGAGTAGACATAGTGGGTATACAGTGAAACCATTTATTTTGTGATTTTAATATTTCCTTCTTTGACTTTTTATCAGTTCATAAATGGGCCTGGGTTGGTTGAACTGCAGCTCGAAAGACATTGGTTCTGCACATGCGCCCTGAAAGGCTGACCAGAGAAAGCGATGAAGTCAACTTGGAAGCCCTCCAAGGTCGCGAAGCCTGGTTCACAAGTTCATCTGAAATGTACCTGAACTCGATACAAATGTATATAAAATGTATTGCTGAATCAATGGGAAACGGGTGGGAAATAAAGCAAATGTATTAATTGTGATGAGCGGTATTTTAAAGACAATGGGCTTAAAGAAATTGAACTAAATTGATATGGTGTGAGGATCAACCCCCTGTCCCCGTCCAATCAGAAGTAGTGGTCCCATAATTTTGCAACATTTAGGGGAGGTACATGGGCATAGAAGAGTATAATAGATATAGAATTAGCTAATTAGTTAGCATTAGGACGCACAAGCTCAGATAGTTCGAGATCCATGACGCTGATCGATTGCAGGCTGAACCGCTGTCCAGAGAGGTCCTGAGGTGGGGGCGGCGGATTCCATTAGAAGGAAGATTCGGGAGAATCGAGGAGAAGCGAAGTATCAGAGAGGGGAACGGCGCAGGCGTCGTTGATAGAGAGGTTACCTGTCCTGTCCTGAACTCGGTCCGGAGGTCTTCGCTCTTCATCCTTCCTGGGACCTATCTTTCCAACTCCTTGGCTAAGGGGTTTGGTTTCTCGCACCTTTAGGTAAATATAAACGCAACTTTTAGTTGTGCTGCTGTCTCTATCTTCTCCTTTCTGAGGGACCGTCATTGATCGATAATTGATTATAATGCTTCATCCTTGATATACGATTAAGTATCATGTGGTTCTGTATTTTACTCTGCTAAATCTTTAGATAAACATTTTAAAACTTCCTGACTCAGTGATTATTTCAGGATTATGAATTGTAATGAATGTCACTCATTTTAAACTTTCCAATTAGCAAAGGGTCCATTGGTAAGTCATTACTCTTCAATCAGAAAAGTAATTGGTAGCAGGGATTTGATAAAGAGTACAACTGACCCACCAGCGGAAATTGCTAGCGTAGTATGAATGTATGGGCCCAGGTGAGTATTTGGTGTATGAATGCTTGTTGCTAGTAACCCGCTGTATCATGGCCTCTGACTGTCTTACTGAACACACAATTTCATTTTATGCAGCCGACTTGCTGCTGTATGTGTCCACTATGGAACGAGATGTCCTCTTCATGTTGCGATTGCTACAAGAGTTTAGGGAGGTTTCGGGGTCGCGGGTGAACCTGGCAAAGACTTGTGTCTTTACAATGCTCCCAAGATTAGAGGTGGGCAGAGTGCGTGGAGTCCTATTACACAGAATTACGCGGAGTCGAAACAAAACTCCGCCGCGCTACGCAGAGTTCCACTTGCAATACAAAAGGGGATGATGGACGGAACGTTTGAGCCAATCAAACACTCACCCCCAGTCAACTGATCTGGGTTTAATCCATCATCATTCTTTAGCTCACTCCACCACCCCATATCAGACATGGTCATATGCAAATCAGTCTGACCCTGTGCCTCATGGGAACAGTCCAGCCCGAACTGCCAAGCCATGTCTTCCCTGGACCGGAAACAATCATCCTAGGACCGGTTTCTGGCATTCCAGCCGTCATCAGCCAGGCTTGCTTGAATCCAGTGGCAAAGTGAGCAAGGGACCCACGTCTGGGCATACCCCCGCCAACTTAGGGCGAACAAAGCGATACAAAAGGGGATGATGGACGGAACGTTTGAGCCAATCAAACACTCACCCCCAGTCAACTGATCTGGGTTTAATCCATCATCATTCTTTAGCTCACTCCACCACCCCAGTTCAGACATGGCCATATGCAAATCAGTCTGGCCATATGCAAATCAGTCTGACCCTGTGCCTCATGGGAACAGTCCAGCCCGAACTGCCAAGCCATGTCTTCCCTGGACCGGAAACAAGCATCCTAGGACCGGTTTCTGGCATTCCAGCCGTCATCAGCCAGGCTTGCTTGAATCCAGTGGCATAGTGAGCAAGGGACCCACGTCTGGGCATACCCCCGCCAACTTAGGGCGAACAAAGCGATACAAAAGGGGATGATGGACGGAACGTTTGAGCCAATCAAACACTCACACCCAGTCAACTGATCTGGGTTTAATCCATCATCATTCTTTAGCTCACTCCACCACCCCAGTTCAGACATGGCCATATGCAAATCAGTCTGACCCTGTGCCTCATGGGAACAGTCCAGCCCGAACTGCCAAGCCATGTCTTCCCTGGACCGGAAACAAGCATCCTAGGACCGGTTTCTGGCATTCCAGCCGTCATCAGCCAGGCTTGCTTGAAACCAGTGGCAAAGTGAGCAAGGGACCCACGTCTGGGCATACCCCCGCCAACTTAGGGCGAACAAAGCGATACAAAAGGGGATGATGGACGGAACGTTTGAGCCAATCAAACACTCACCCCCAGTCAACTGATCTGGGTTTAATCCATCATCATTCTTTAGCTCACTCCACCACCCCAGTTCAGACATGGCCATATGCAAATCAGTCTGACCCTGTGCCTCATGGGAACAGTCCAGCCCGAACTGCCAAGCCATGTCTTCCCTGGACCGGAAACAAGCATCCTAGGACCGGTTTCTGGCATTCCAGCCGTCATCAGCCAGGCTTGCTTGAAGCCAGTGGCAAAGTGAGCAAGGGACCCACGTCTGGGCATACCCCCGCCAACTTAGGGCAAACAAAGCGATACAAAAGGGGATGATGGACGGAACGTTTGAGCCAATCAAACACTCACCCGCAGTCAACTGATCTGGGTTTAATCCATCATCATTCTTTAGCTCACTCCACCACCCCAGTTCAGACATGGCCATATGCAAATCAGTCTGACCCTGTGCCTCATGGGAACAGTCCAGCCCGAACTGCCAAGCCATGTCTTCCCTGGACCGGAAACAAGCATCCTAGGACCGGTTTCTGGCATTCCAGCCGTCATCAGCCAGGCTTGCTTGAATCCAGTGGCAAAGTGAGCAAGGGACCCACGTCTGGGCATACCCCCGCCAACTTAGGGCGAACAAAGCGATACAAAGGGGATGATGGACGGAACGTTTGAGCCAATCAAACACTCACCCCCAGTCAACTGATCTGGGTTTAATCCATCATCATTCTTTAGCTCACTCCACCACCCCAGTTCAGACATGGCCATATGCAAATCAGTCTGACCCTGTGCCTCATGGGAACAGTCCAGCCTGAACTGCCAAGCCATGTCTTCCCTGGACCGGAAACAAGCATCCTGGGACCGGTTTCTGGCATTCCAGCCGTCATCAGCCAGGCTTGCTTGAATCCAGTGGCAAAGTGAGCAAGGGACCCACGTCTGGGCATACCCCCGCCAACTTAGGGCGAACAAAGCGATACAAAAGGGGATGATGGACGGAACGTTTGAGCCAATCAAACACTCACCCCCAGTCAACTGATCTGGGTTTAATCCATCATCATTCTTTAGCTCACTCCACCACCCCAGTTCAGACATGGCCATATGCAAATCAGTCTGACCCTGTGCCTCATGGGAACAGTCCAGCCCGAACTGCCAAGCCATGTCTTCCCTGGACCGGAAACAAGCATCCTAGGACCGGTTTCTGGCATTCCAGCCGTCATCAGCCAGGCTTGCTTGAATCCAGTGGCAAAGTGAGCAAGGGACCCACGTCTGGGCATACCCCGCCAACTTAGGGCGAACAAAGCGATACAAAAGGGGATGATGGACGGAACGTTTGAGCCAATCAAACACTCACCCCCAGTCAACTGATCTGGGTTTAATCCATCATCATTCTTTAGCTCACTCCACCACCCCAGTTCAGACATGGCCATATGCAAATCAGTCTGACCCTGTGCCTCATGGGAACAGTCCAGCCCGAACTGCCAAGCCATGTCTTCCCTGGACCGGAAACACGCATCCTAGGACCGGTTTCTGGCATTCCAGCCGTCATCTGCCAGGCTTGCTTGAATCCAGTGGCAAAGTGAGCAAGGGACCCATGTCTGGGCATACCCCCGCCAACTTAGGGCGAACAAAGCGATACAAAAGGGGATGATGGACGGAACGTTTGAGCCAATCAAACACTCACCCCCAGTCAACTGATCTGGGTTTAATCCATCATCATTCTTTAGCTCACTCCACCACCCTAGTTCAGACATGGCCATATGCAAATCAGTCTGACCCTGTGCCTCATGGGAACAGTCCAGCCCGAACTGCCAAGCCATGTCTTCCCTGGACCGGAAACAAGCATCCTAGGACCAGTTTCTGGCATTCCAGCCGTCATCAGCCAGGCTTGCTTGAATCCAGTGGCAAAGTGAGCAAGGGACCCACGTCTGGGCATACCCCGCCAACTTAGGGCGAACAAAGCGATACAAAAGGGGATGATGGACGGAACGTTTGAGCCAATCAAACACTCACCCCCAGTCAACTGATCTGGGTTTAATCCATCATCATTCTTTAGCTCACTCCACCACCCCAGTTCAGACATGGCCATATGCAAATCAGTCTGACCCTGTGCCTCATGGGAACAGTCCAGCCCGAACTGCCAAGCCATGTCTTCCCTGGACCGGAAACAAGCATCCTAGGACCGGTTTCTGGCATTCCAGCCGTCATCAGCCAGGCTTGCTTGAATCCAGTGGCAAAGTGAGCAAGGGACCCACGTCTGGGCATACCCCCGCCAACTTAGGGCGAACAAAGCGATACAAAAGGGGATGATGGACGGAACGTTTGAGCCAATCAAACACTCACCCCCAGTCAACTGATCTGGGTTTAATCCATCATCATTCTTTAGCTCACTCCACCACCCCAGTTCAGACATGGCCATATGCAAATCAGTCTGACCCTGTGCCTCATGGGAACAGTCCAGCCCGAACTGCCAAGCCATGTCTTCCCTGGACCGGAAACAAGCATCCTAGGACCGGTTTCTGGCATTCCAGCCGTCATCAGCCAGGCTTGCTTGAATCCAGTGGCAAAGTGAGCAAGGGACCCACGTCTGGGCATACCCCGCCAACTTAGGGCGAACAAAGCGATACAAAAGGGGATGATGGACGGAACGTTTGAGCCAATCAAACACTCACCCCCATTCAACTGATCTGGGTTTAATCCATCATCATTCTTTAGCTCAGTCCACCACCCCAGTTCAGACATGGCCATATGCAAATCAGTCTGACCCTGTGCCTCATGGGAACAGTCCAGCCCGAACTGCCAAGCCATGTCTTCCCTGGACCGGAAACAAGCATCCTAGGACCGGTTTCTGGCATTCCAGCCGTCATCAGCCAGGCTTGCTTGAATCCAGTGGCAAAGTGAGCAAGGGACCCACGTATGGGCATACCCCCGCCAACTTAGGGCGAACAAAGCGATACATAAGGGGATGATGGACGGAACGTTTGAGCCAATCAAACACTCACCCCCAGTCAACTGATCTGGGTTTAATCCATCATCATTCTTTAGCTCACTCCACCACCCCAGTTCAGACATGGCCATATGCAAATCAGTCTAACCCTGTGCCTCATGGGAACAGTCCAGCCCGAACTGCCAAGCCATGTCTTCCCTGGACCGGAAACAAGCATCCTAGGACCGGTTTCTGGCATTCCAGCCGTCATCAGCCAGGCTTGCTTAAATCCAGTGGCAAAGTGAGCAAGGGACCCACGTCTGGGCATACCCCCGCCAACTTAGGGCGAACAAAGCGATACAAAAGGGGATGATGGACGGAACGTTTGAGCCAATCAAACACTCACCCCCAGTCAACTGATCTGGGTTTAATCCATCATCATTCTTTAGCTCACTCCACCACCCCAGTTCAGACATGGCCATATGCAAATCAGTCTGACCCTGTGCCTCATGGGAACAGTCCAGCCCGAACTGCCAAGCCATGTCTTCCCTGGACCGGAAACAAGCATCCTAGGACCGGTTTCTGGCATTCCAGCCGTCATCAGCCAGGCTTGCTTGAATCCAGTGGCAAAGTGAGCAAGGGACCCACGTCTGGGCATACCCCCGCCAACTTAGGGCGAACAAAGCGATACAAAGGGGATGATGGACGGAACGCTTGAGCCAATCAAACACTCACCCCCAGTCAACTGATCTGGGTTTAATCCATCATCATTCTTTAGCTCACTCCACCACCCCAGTTCAGACATGGCCATATGCAAATCAGTCTGACCCTGTGCCTCATGGGAACAGTCCAGCCCGAACTGCCAAGCCATGTCTTCCCTGGACCGGAAACAAGCATCCTAGGACCGGTTTCTGGCATTCCAGCCGTCATCAGCCAGGCTTGCTTGAATCCAGTGGCAAAGTGAGCAAGGGACCCACGTCTGGGCATACCCCCGCCAACTTAGGGCGAACAAAGCGATACAAAAGGGGATGATGGACGGAACGTTTGAGCCAATCAAACACTCACCCCCAGTCAACTGATCTGGGTTTAATCCATCATCATTCTTTAGCTCACTCCACCACCCCAGTTCAGACCCCAGTTCAGACATGGCCATATGCAAATCAGTCTGACCCTGTGCCTCATGGGAACAGTCCAGCCCGAACTGCCACTGGATTCAAGCAAGCCTGGCTGATGACGGCTGAAATGCCAGAAACCGGTCCTAGGATGCTTGTTTCCGGTCCAGGGAAGACAGGGCTTGGCAGTTCGGGCTGGACTGTTCCCATGAGGCACAGGGTCAGACTGATTTGCATATGGCCATGTCTGAACTGGGGTGGTGGAGTGAGCTAAAGAATGATGATGGATTAAACCCAGATCAGTTGACTGGGGGTGAGTGTTTGATTGGCTCAAGCGTTCCGTCCATCATCCCCTTTTGTATCGCTGAGTTCCACTTGCAGGCAGAGTTTCCCAGGGCTCCAGTTTGCGTTTCATTGGGAAGGCGTAGTGCATCCACGTGCTCCAAAAATGTACATGAACAGCACTATGCGGTTCTCGAGTGTGTTCTCGCATTCTAAATAACGTGCAAACAGCACCAAGCGGTCCGCATGGCCTCGGCCATCTTGTTTTTCTGCCCTCTGTTATGGTGCTGGGCCTAAATTTTATCTGTCCTTAATCTTTGCAATAGTCCTCCTTTATTACTTTTCTACCCCTCATTTTTATTTTTTATAAAAGTGTGTGTCTTTGTGTTTGTGCATTTTACATTTCTTTGTAAATTATTTCGGGTTTTTTGACTTTTTGACTTTATTTCCCCCTCTTTCCTTATTTCTTTCTTCTTTACTTTCCCTTACTTTTCCTTCTTATTATTTCCCCACCCAGCGACATTGGCAGAGGGGCGACTTCCTTGTGGGCGGCGCCGCCGCCCAGGTGTACAGCCGCGGGTGATCTTTGGAGAAGAGGAGTTGGCAGCACAAATCTTTTTGGTTCAGCGCCACTTCCCCTCTAAGGTGGCAGCAGTCGGCAGGCCCAGTAGCAGATACACCCTGTGGGAGCATGGACGGTGCTGGGGGATTGGGAGATGAAGCACCGCTGGGTGGACATATTGGACCAGGAACAGGACCTTCTCAACCTGCTAGGCGTCGAGATTCCGATGCTCGTGAGTATTAATTATTTGTTGTGTTTGTGTTCTACAATGCTAACAGGAAAATTATGGTTAGTTTGCGCTGGTATATTATTGTGTGATCCAGTTTCTTGTTTCTGCTTGCCAGGTGCTCAGCGTTACCTAATCGCACTCATCAGGCGTTCGCTTTGGCTGATTAATTAAGAAACCATTGCAGACTGTTCTCCTGTCCCTATATTGAATCACTGAGAGCGTTCTCTCTGTGACTTTGTTTATGTAGCTCGTACAGTTCTAGGTTATTTAATTGAATTCACAGTGATGTGAATGAAGTATGCATCTATGCGTTGCAAAAAAGGGAGACTGAGTTGGCTCATCAAGGGTGTTGAGAGATGTGAATAGATAGAATCAAAGATCCTTCACTGCATTTCATTAGTTCCAAATGTAGTTTTTGTTAAGGAGATTTGGAATATGGATTTAACGACAGTCAATAGACTTGAGTCGAAACTAGTAGTACTATAGGTGATCTGTTTTAGCGACTGAGTTTGCTTTTCATAAAACATTTTGTGGATATTATTAACTGAATCACTAATCTATTTTTATTTATCATCTTAATTTCTTTCATCAGCACCCAAGCACTCTGCTGAGGTCAATAAGTCCTTTTGGGATTGTTGTGGACTTCTTAGGGTAGAATCTTGGGGTATTGGAATGTTGGTGCTGTCTATCATGGAGATTCAGATAGCAGGCCCAAGTAAGCTAGTACTTTAATTAAAAATCAACATCGATGTTTGTTGAGAAGGCTTTCCTTTTCCTGCTTATGCCTAGCTCTAACACAGTTCAGTTTACAAGAGAGTGGCCATGGTCATCATGACCCACCCCCACCCCCTCCAATGTAGTGTGCTGCATTAATTTATATTATCGTTACAGTATATCAGCAGTTTCCCATGACAGTGCCGCAAGGCTGGAAAAGAAGTATAAGGTCCCACTCCCATTGCATTTGTCAACCAAAACCATATGTCTTTCATTGACCATTATTCCACGCCTGGCTTGTCTAACTTTGTGAACCAACCAATCAAATGCCCAGAATGATATGGTGAAGATACTGACGTGCTAACTGACCTGTAGTACTACATTTATGTGTAATGTATTATTCCAGCCACACAGTGCCGCTGCAGGATGAGATGGGTCAGTTGGAGGGGGAGAAGCGGCAGCAGGGACGGGCACTGGTAAGTCACATAATTTCTTGAAATTACTATGCTCACTAGCTATTGCCATGTCGTCGTCACTGAAAATGACTGTGAAGTGAAACCCCCCCAGCTTTACGAGCCACAGCGGTGGTTAGTTATTATGGCCTCTTCTATATGCAACGCAGCAAAATCTCACATAATGAGCTTTGATGGTTCGAGGGAGACATGAAAGAATGGAAGGTAACTTAAAAGAAAGGAAATGGTATATGAGTGAAAGGGTGGGTGGGTGAAAGGGTGCGCGGCTGGGTAAAGGGATGGATGGGCAAAAGGATGGTTTGAAGAAAGGGTTGCTATTGAATGGGTGAATAATGTATTTGAAATTTCAGTGAAAGACTGCATGGGAGAAAGTAAAGCTTAATCATGGTGGCTATGGGTGAATTAGATTTAAAGGAATGAATGACTATTTGGATTGTTTGGATAAATAAGCAAGGCAGTACTTCTTCTCATGAGGGGCATGCTGCTCACCTCCTTTGTTTACTTGTTTTATGTTGGGTTATCAATATTCAAAGCTATGGTTTAAGGGGGGGTATTTATTTGTATTCTTTGTTCTACTCCCATGAGTCGCTGTATACGTTAAGTGAGCCAGATCTATCCTACCTACATTCATCATCCCCCCTCCCTGCCTACAGCATTTTTGCCAAATATGACCGAAGTGCAGTATGGGTCAATCAATTTGTGACTGCAGTGTTGGCTGTGTAATGTGCGTCTGCTTCAGTTAATGCAGCATTTACAATGTTTTCAATGCATTGCAAAGCGAACACACAAGGTGTGTTGTCCATTCACCCACTCAGTCACCTCTTAGTACTTCACTCCTTTATTTTTTCCTAAGTTCTTCCGTCCCAGCCTACCAAATTGGAAAATCCACTCTTGGCATGTGCCACATTTAATGCGATACCCATGTGAAGTGATTCCAGAATATATTTCATGGTTTCCCATAACAGATTTAATTTACAGTTGTCCAGATTTTTCCCTTTCAAATTGTACCATGACTGAATAAGCCAAAGATGATGAATCGATGATCAGTGTAGTGGCCCCTATATTGTATATATATCAAAAGCTCTACCCTACCTGTCTAATCCCTCTACCCTAACCCCTGCAGTAGAGAAAATCAAGTTTCCTTTTCTTAGTTACTGCCTAGCAAATGAATTATAAAGTGGGAGTAAGTGTGTGATTTGATATCAAGTTTGGCATATGGGATACACAGTGACGAATGTGCCAAATAATAATTATACAGCCTGTTCCTTTACTTGAAGTGCAGTCCATTAGATTCATTTTCCTCAACGTCTACTTACGCCAGACAAGATAATATGTTAATATCCGCATTTCATACATGAGGTGTGTGACTGCCATAGTATCTTATTTATTATTCATCTGCCTCTTTGGAGACAGGGTAGAAAGAGAAATGCATTTGACGAAGAGCAGAAATTAAAAATAGATAATTGTCAACTACAGCTGCAGACAGTAGCAAACTAGCAGAGGCGCTGGCTAGCAATGAGCACAACTTCATTATTTTAGCATCATTTTAGCATCAATTTGTACTCCATATAGTGCATAATGCCGTACTCATTAATGAGAAGTCATTTATTTTTCAACTCAGTGTCTGATTCTGTTTATAGTTACTTGAAAAGCCTTTAGAAGAAAAAAACTAATCAAATCACTGTTTTTTTTAATCCTGTGATGTTATTCTCTGCCTGTTAATGCGTTTCTGCCACACAGTCAGTGTTTTTTTATGTTTGGCAAAATGTGTGGGTAAAACATAAAATTGGCCTTGTGACTCTCATAATCACAATCACATCAAATACATTTCATTGGCCCTAGGGGACTAGCAATGTACTGCTACTGTGCCACCCAGTAATTTAAAACAATTGTTTGCACAGAGCATTATTTACAATTTACCTTTTTTGTTTTGTTTCAATATAGCTGCTCCAGCCGGACCTCCAAACAGGCAGGAGATAATGGCCCATTTGCGGCGGCAGAGGCTGGAGCATATCCAGATGGAATACCGGCGGCTGGAAGCCCTGGAAGAGGAGGAGGAGGAGGAGGAAACTAATGCACAACAGCCAGGCCCCAGTGCAGCAGGTCCCTTTCAGCCTCCAGCCTCCTGGTCATCTCATTGCCGGCGCTGCCGCCAGCCAGCTGCCACCACCCCCCACCACACTGGCAACAGGCCATTGCTGCGCCGTATCCTGCAGCAGCTGGACACTATCGAGGGCCGGCTCACCACGATGGAGCCGAGCCTGGACCAGCTCTGGATCAACATCCATAATGCCCTCTTCTAGCCCTTTTAAAAAATAGAATTGTTTTGGTGGGAGGGATTTGTTTGTTGGGGCTGGGTGGAGAGGGTGAAAAGGGAGTTGGGATGGGAGAGACTTTTTCTTGGACATTTTGAGTTTTGAGGCTTGGGTCAGTTTTCTTTGGGGAGAGGGGTGGGCATGTTGTTTGGGTGAAGAGGGTGGGTTTCTTTGTAAATAAATAAAAGGGAACCTATTTTTTCAATCTAAATGTATGCCTGAAGTAGTGTCTTTTACTTTTACTTTGTACTGCTGCCTTCAAGTCATTTTCGCAGCCTGTTTATGTGCTTGTAACTTAAGAGAGAGTGTAGCACTTAGTTATAGAGTCTAGGCTTATACTTCTTTAACTATCTTGACCATTATGGGGAGTGATGCTTCGATGACCTATATTGTATACAACTATCTAGATAGAAAACAGTAGCAGTTAATTTATTTCTTATTCAGTTAAATTTCATCCATACTAGTTGTCTCACCTGAATATACATGCAGCACAAGCGAGTTCCCACTTCCAGTTCCACCCAGGTGACCACCAAATGTAGGATTGAGCGAAATGATTGATTGATTATCCATCATAGGCAACTAAATGGAAGTAGAAAGACTGAGTAAACGGGTTATATATTTATCAAAGATTTACAAAGAATTAACACCACCTGAGTACCAAGTTATGACACAATGAGAATGCCTGATTGTGCTAAAATGGAGAAAATAGCAATACTAGTAAGATTTGGCTAATGTGGAGCTAGCAGTATTATTTGTGAAATCCTAAAGTTATAAAACATGGGCTCAAAGTCTGCAGTGGACAAGCTTAGGCTAGGTGTTTACGGTTAGGCAACACAAGGCTTATGATGATATTGACGAATGATGTTCTTCATTCTATATCTAAAAAAATATGGATCATTTTTAAAGCGCTGGTTGGTAATGGGCTGGTGTGGGCTACTGCTTAGAAAATTCTACAGTAAGTTGGTGTTGCTTTTACCACATTCACACAAGTGTGTGGTCCATAAATCACACAGATCGGGGGAAGAGGGTTAGGGGTTTGATGAATCGATGGGTAATGGGATTTGGTGAAAGGTTTGACAAAGACAAGCCCTACAACACAAGGCCAACATTCATCTGGGCAATAAGCAGCAGCACATCATTCGCCATCAATCTGTTGTTAGAAGGAAACAAAGGAATGAGTATCACAGAGTACAGATAAATGCATTGCAAACAGTCCTGTCCCGAGACCCAGTTTATCAGATATCTAAATGTTCTGTTTTCTAGGTTGGGGAGTTAACCTACCCACCCACTTCTCTTAGTTAATATGATTGTTAAAAGAAAAATGATACTGTATTGCAAAACTGGGTGGTGCAGCTGCATTCTCCTCTGGAATGTCCACTCTTTGGGGCCTGTCTGCACTGGTCCAGTAGGTAAGCAGGCGTGTTGTTGAGCTCAGCTAGCTTTCACCTTTCGTTCATGAAGGAGACTAGAAGAAGGCCTGCGGATTGTAAAAGAGAAACTGTATTTTAGAGTCAAGTAGAAGAACAGAAGGAAGGTAAGCTTCATGAGTAGTGTATCAAGAAGACTCAGAGGCAGAGCAAAAAAACAAAAGGGGGACTCAGGGTATCACTTTTGCCACAAGTCCAACACACACACACACACCCACACACACACACACACACAGAGCAGCATTTCACAAAAGCACCTCTCTCTATTCCACACAGCTGAGTAATAGGCCTCAGACTCTTGGTTTACCTTTGAACTGAAGTCGATACCCGAAAACTTCTTGCTTCCAGCTGTTGATGAGGTAGTCCTGTAGCTCCCACCCTGACTTCTTCCATGATACTCCTCCTGACTCCAAGTAATGCCATCCCGACCAGTCATGATCATCATCATTAATCACGATGTCCCGAGCAAGATAGGAGTGGAGTGCACTGCTGTTGAAGAACAAGTAGAGAAACCAAATTGCAGTATTCTGCATAAGCTTTTGTTTGTTAACTAAAGTGACTGTTCTGGTCTCTGAAGAACCAGACAAAAGGAGAGCACCCTGCAATTAAATCTGCCTAAGTGTGAAAGGGCTGATCACCTACAGGGAAAAAAAATCGCCCATCACGCAAGCCCCAAACAATGCAAATCAATAATCATCTCAAGAAAGTCCCCATATTACAGTTCAACACACCCTCCCTCACTGTCTGCCACCACATGAATCATCAATCAACTCAGGCAATCAGTCACTCACCCTTGCAATAGTTGCAGTTACCCCACCCAATCCAAGGAAGGGTAGTTCAGGTATTAGGTAATCAATCATCTTTTATGCAGGCAACATATTGGAATTTGGTATTGGCAGGCAGTCTTGTAGATAATAAATGATTTTATGGGGCAGCCCTTCTAGTGCTAAGTGATGCAAAAAGGGAAAGGCAGTAGGCATGCGATGAGGCAGGCATTGTCCCCAATGTCATGAAGGAATTGTGGAGGCTTCTTCAATACACACTGGTCCAACTGCATGCCAGCAATATATATGTGACTAATAAAAAAGGTGGGGCAGCATAAATCTGACACAAAAATAATAATGTTCCTCTAGCTAATTTATTTTTTGTTTTTTTGCAAAGAAATAACTAAGTTCAACAAGAAAAAAAAATGTAAGTTCTATGGGGGCACTGGCATACTTAGTCCAGGAAGTAGCTAACACATTTGATTCAATTTTGGACCAGTCACCCTCCCCCTCCTCCTGCCCTGGTGTTTCAGGAACGGTGTAACTGTGTGGTACAAAATGTTGATTCATTTTGATCATAACACACAAGATGATGGACGGAATGTTGCACATTGGCAAACATTCACCCCTAGTCACTGATCTGGGTTTAATCCATCGTTATTTTCCTTCACCACGCCACCCCAGTTCAGACATAGCCATATGCAAATCAGTCTTGACCCTGTGCCTCATGGGAACAGTCCAGACCGAACTGCCAAGCCATGTCTTCCCTGGACCGGAATCAAGCATCCTAGGACCGGTTTCGGGCTTTCAGCCCTCATCAGCCAGGATAGCTTGACTCCAGTGGCGTAGTGAGCACGGGACCCACGTCTGGGCATACCCTTCCCACTTAGGGCGAAATGCAAAACACACAAGATGATGGACGGAATGTTGCACATTGGCAAACATTCACCCCCAGTCACAGATCTGGGTTTAATCCATCGTTATTTTGCTTCACCACGCCACCCCAGTTCAGACATAGCCATATGCAAATCAGTCTTGACCCTGTGCCTCATGGGAACAGTCCAGACCGAACTGCCAAGCCATGTCTTCCTGGACCGGAATCAAGCATCCTAGGACCGGTTTCGGGCTTTCAGCCCTCATCAGCCAGGATAGCTTGACTCCAGTGGCGTAGTGAGCACGGGACCCACGTCTGGGCATACCCTTCCCACTTAGGGCGAAATGCAAAACACACAAGATGATGGACGGAATGTTGCACATTGGCAAACATTCACCCCCAGTCACAGATCTGGGTTTAATCCATCGTTATTTTGCTTCACCACGCCACCCCAGTTCAGACATAGCCATATGCAAATCAGTCTTGACCCTGTGCCTCATGGGAACAGTCCAGACCGAACTGCCAAGCCATGTCTTCCCTGGACCGGAATCAAGCATCCTAGGACCGGTTTCGGGCTTTCAGCCCTCATCAGCCAGGATAGCTTGACTCCAGTGGCGTAGTGAGCACGGGACCCACGTCTGGGCATACCCTTCCCACTTAGGGCGAAATGCAAAACACACAAGATGATGGACGGAATGTTGCACATTGGCAAACATTCACCCCCAGTCACAGATCTGGGTTTAATCCATCGTTATTTTGCTTCACCACGCCACCCCAGTTCAGACATAGCCATATGCAAATCGGTCTTGACCCTGTGCCTCATGGGAACAGTCCAGACCGAACTGCCAAGCCATGTCTTCCCTGGACCGGAATCAAGCATTCTAGGACCGGTTTCGGGCTTTCAGCCCTCATCAGCCAGGATAGCTTGACTCCAGTGGCGTAGTGAGCACGGGACCCACGTCTGGGCATACCCTTCCCACTTAGGGCGAAATGCAAAACACACAAGATGATGGACGGAATGTTGCACATTGGCAAACATTCACCCCCAGTCACAGATCTGGGTTTAATCCATCGTTATTTTGCTTCACCACGCCACTCCCAGTTCAGACATAGCCATATGCAAATCAGTCTTGACCCTGTGCCTCATGGGAACAGTCCAGACCGAACTGCAAAGCCATGTCTTCCCTGGACCGGAATCAAGCATCCTAGGACCGGTTTCGGGCTATTAGCCCTCATCAGCCAGGATAGCTTGACTCCAGTGGCGTAGTGAGCACGGGACCCACGTCTGGGCATACCCTTCCCACTTAGGGCGAAATGCAAAACACACAAGATGATGGACGGAATGTTGCACATTGGCAAACATTCACCCCCAGTCACAGATCTGGGTTTAATCCATCGTTATTTTGCTTCACCACGCCACCCCAGTTCAGACATAGCCATATGCAAATCAGTCTTGACCCTGTGCCTCATGGGAACAGTCCAGACCGAACTGCCAAGCCATGTCTTCCCTGGACCGGAATCAAGCATCCTAGGACCGGTTTCGGGCTTTCAGCCCTCATCAGCCAGGATAGCTTGACTCCAGTGGCGTAGTGAGCACGGGACCCACGTCTGGGCATACCCTTCCCACTTAGGGCGAAATGCAAAACACACAAGATGATGGATGGAATGTTGCACATTGGCAAACATTCACCCCCAGATCTGGGTTTACTCCATCGTTATTTTGCTTCACCACGCCACCCCAGTTCAGACATAGCCATATGCAAATCAGTCTTGACCCTGTGCCTCATGGGAACAGTCCAGACCGAACTGCCAAGCCATGTCTTCCCTGGACCGGAATCAAGCATCCTAGGACCGGTTTCGGGCTTTCAGCCCTCATCAGCCAGAATAGCTTGACTCCAGTGGCGTAGTGAGCACGGGACCCACGTCTGGGCATACCCTTCCCACTTAGGGCGAAATGCAAAACACACAAGATGATGGACGGAATGTTGCACATTGGCAAACATTCACCCCCAGTCACAGATCTGGGTTTAATCCATCGTTATTTTGCTTCACAACGCCACCCCAGTTCAGACATAGCCATATGCAAATCAGTCTTGACCCTATGCCTCATGGGAACAGTCCAGACCGAACTGCCAAGCCATGTCTTCCCTGGACCGGAATCAAGCATCCTAGGACCGGTTTCGGGCTTTCAGCCCTCATCAGCCAGGATAGCTTGACTCCAGTAGCGTCGTGAGCACGGGACCCACGTCTGGGCATACCCTTCCCACTTAGGGCGAAATGCAAAACACACAAGATGATGGACGGAATGTTGCACATTGGCAAACATTCACCCCCAGTCACAGATCTGGGTTTAATCCATCGTTATTTTGCTTCACCACGCCACCCTAGTTCAGACATAGCCATATGCAAATCAGTCTTGACCCTGTGCCTCATGGGAACAGTCCAGACCGAACTGCCAAGCCATGTCTTCCCTGGACCGGAATCAAGCATCCTAGGACCAGTTTCGGGCTTTCAGCCCTCATCAGCCAGGATAGCTTGACTCCAGTGGCGTAGTGAGTTCGGGACCCACGTCTGGGCATACCCTTCCCACTTAGGGCGAAATGCAAAACACACAAGATGATGGACGGAATGTTGCACATTGGCAAACATTCACCCCCAGTCACAGATCTGGGTTTAATCCATCGTTATTTTGCTTCACCACGCCACCCCAGTTCAGACATAGCCATATGCAAATCAGTCTTGACCCTGTGCCTCATGGGAACAGTCCAGACCGAACTGCCAAGCCATGTCTTCCCTGGACCGGAATCAAGCATCCTAGGACCGGTTTCGGGCTTTCAGCCCTCATCAGCCAGGATAGCGTGACTCCAGTGGCGTAGTGAGCACGGGACCCACGTCTGGGCATACCCTTCCGACTTAGAGCGAAATGCAAAACACACAAGATGATGGACGGAATGTTGCACATTGGCAAACATTCACCCCCAGTCACAGATCTGGGTTTAATCCATCGTTATTTTGCTTCACCACGCCACCCCAGTTCAGACATAGCCATATGCAAATCAGTCTTGACCCTGTGCCTCATGGGAACAGTCCAGACCGAACTGCCAAGCTATGTCTTCCCTGGACCGGAATCAAGCATCCTAGGACCGGTTTCGGGCTTCCAGCCCTCATCAGCCAGGATAGCTTGACTCCAGTGGCGTAGTGAGCACGGGACCCACGTCTGGGCATACCCTTCCCACTTAGGGCGAAATGCAAAACACACAAGATGATGGACGGAATGTTGCACATTGGCAAACATTCACCCCCAGTCACAGATCTGGGTTTAATCCATCGTTATTTTGCTTCACCACGCCACCCCAGTTCAGACATAGCCATATGCAAATCAGTCTTGACCCTGTGCCTCATGGGAACAGTCCAGACCGAACTGCCAAGCCATGTCTTCCCTGGACCGGAATCAAGCATCCTAGGACCGGTTTCGGGCTTCCAGCCCTCATCAGCCAGGATAGCTTGACTCCAGTGGCGTAGTGAGCACGGGACCCACGTCTGGGCATACCCTTCCCACTTAGGGCGAAATGCAAAACACACAAGATGATGGACGGAATGTTGCACATTGGCAAACATTCACCCCCAGTCACAGATCTGGGTTTAATCCATCGTTATTTTGCTTCACCACGCCACCCCAGTTCAGACATAGCCATATCTTGACCCTGTGCCCCTTTTTTCATTTTGATCATAGTCAATCTCTGTACATTTTGAGGCAAGAGACTGGTTCTTTAACCCGTTGCGTGCGCCCGTCGGCCAACGGCCGTTGCGAGCACTACCTCTGTAGTGCTGCGAACGTCCGTTGGCCGACGCAACCCCGCCCACTCCGCTAAACCGCCGCACCGCGGCGGAATTGCCGCCGCGGTTAAACTGTGACAACTGCACCAGCTGCTCTGAACACACGTTCAGCAGACACACTGGCCACAGGACAAGCTAGATACTTTATTGCCAGCCTGCCGAACTCTGTTCATTGGCGCATCTTCCCATACCAGTACATCAATGGATTTTGATCCACATAGACCTCTTTTGGATCATCCAGACACTCCTGGAACATCCTGTTGATGGTCATTGGTGCTGCCACTTGCTCAACCTGCCTTGCCATCGCTTCTGCACTGGACTTGAGCCCTGCCAATGGAAACCAATACAATGCAGAGTTTGGGTCCGGTCCTTCTGTTACTGTTGTTGCCAGTGTTGTGGTTGATGGTGTTGTTGGCTGCTGTGAGACAATAGTGCCCTCTCTGGAAGTTGATGGCGGCACCCCAGAACTAGGGGGTGGGACTCAAAGTTCCAGCCATTCTTTTTCCAGGTCTCCGGCTTGCTCTACAATCCACCTCTTGTATTTTAAAACATCCCTTTCAGAAAAAGGAATGAAAGTGGGCAGAATTTATTTGTACCATGGATCAAGTAGTGTAGCACAGATGTACTCTTTGTACTCGATTATGTCATGGTGCAGCTTTATATTAGAAGCCAAGCGAAGGACTAAGGTCTCAACCGAGGCATGCGCTTCTGTGTTTTCATTCACACCTGCAGGGGTGAACCTTTCAGACACCTTCTTGACCTGGTCTGTTGGAGATGCAACAACGGGATAGCTTGGCCCATCGTACTGTCCGCCTTGCTAACTTTCCGTGTGAAAATCCCAAAAAAGAGTAGAATCTGTGTCAGGCATTTGACTAAACCCCATTTGTCCGCATCCATGGTCATAGCTTTCCAACTGCATCTCCTCCTCTTTGAATGTCATAGTCATTGATCTGTTTGTACTGCTCAAACAGACGTTGCAACATGTAAAAGGTGGAGTTCCAAAGTATTGGCACCTCCTGTATCAGGGCTTTAACTGGTGCTCTATTATTACACTGAATAATCCACAGCTGCTTCCGCCATTAAAAGAATGGCTGAAATTATTGCAGATTCTTCTACAGGTGGTCAGTATATTTCTGACAATGTCTTCCTTTTTGAGGTAGTCTTGCACCAACAGGTTGATGCAATGAGCCAAACACAAGATCCTGAAATAGCCTCCATCTGACATGGCCTTGACTATGTTCCTGCCATTATTCGTGGCAACAAATCTAATTCTAAGACCTCTGGGTCGCAGCCATTCATACACCTTACAGTTAAATTTCTCCAAGATGTTTACAGCTGTATGTGATTTCTCCATCGCGAACATGGCCACTGCTTTCCAACTGCATCTCCTCCTCTTTGAATGTCATAGTCATTGATCTGTTTGTACTGCTCAAACAGACGTTGCAACATGTAAAAGGTGGAGTTCCAAAGTATTGGCACCTCCTGTAACAGGGCTTTAACTGGTGCTCTATTATTACACTGAATAATCCGCAGCTGCTTCCGCCATTAAAAGAATGGCTGAAATTATTGCAGATTCTTCTACAGGTGGTCAGTATATTTCTGACAATGTCTTCCTTTTTGAGGTAGTCTTGCACCAACAGGTTGATGCAATGAGCCAAACACAAGATCCTGAAATAGCCTCCATCTGACATGGCCTTGACTATGTTCCTGCCATTATTCGTGGCAACAAATCTAATTCTAAGACCTCTGGGTCGCAGCCATTCATACACCTTACAGTTAAATTTCTCCAAGATGTTTACAGCTGTATGTGATTTCTCCATCGCGAAAATGGCCACTGTTGCATGCTGCTGAACGCTCTTAAAACGTTCTTCAGGGCCAAGACCTGAAGATGTCTTTTACTTTACTCCTGCAAAAAAGATCCAGTGTGCAGTAATGCACATTTAATCAGGTGCCTGACAACTGGTACGCGTCTGTCATCAGGTGGATGGTGTCAACAACACTTTGCTGCAAAGCTTGTCCAACCAACTGCAGAACATCGTGATGCAGCGCTGGAACAGTCACTCTGGCAATGTAGGTCCTACTTGGTACCTTCCAATTTGGGCAGATGGCTGCCATAAATTCTAAGACTACCACTCCTTCCACAAAAGAAAAAGGGAGTATGTCCAGCGCTAACATTTTTGCCAGCTTCCCATTGTACAAACGTACAGTTGGGTGGTTTCGCTCGTGGGGCCCCTCCTGCCTCAACATGCCTGTAATAGTAGCCTGAGTTTCTTCTTTTCTGGGGTCGCTGACATAGGCGTCTTTTGAGAAGTAGATGCTATTGGTAGACTCAATGTGCGTCATGGTGGTGGGGCAGTTACTGTATGCCATGGTGTCTCCTTCTCACTCTGAGTCTTCTTGTGCCATTGTGAAGTCACTGAGGTGGGTGAATCTGCTGGCACACTGCTGGGGAAAGGGCTTCTTTGTGTGAAGATGTCACCCTATTCTTCCTCATCATCACCTTTCACCCTGATTGGACTTGTAGCTGATGTTCCTCAGCTCGCCCCACCACCGCAACCATGTTCAGCAATGTTTATAAGGTGCTCCTCCCACTTGATTGTGTGGTGTTTTTTCATATGGGTCATCTGGCCACCAGTACCATAATGTTTACCACGCTTACCTCAACGAACATTTGTGTTCGTCGAGGTAAGTGGGATACCTCTTTGTTAACTGTAAAAAAGTCACAAACTAGGGAGGAGTACTTGTTTACTGGGCCACTGCCAATGCCTGAAGAGGAACTGGAGGTAGGTGGGCATGTTGTCGATTGCCTCTCTGCTTCTCCTGAGGCAGGGGTTGGTGCAGGTCTCAGCTGGGGCTATAAAAATATGGGAGCTGGTTGTGGTGCTACCTGTGGCACATCCCGCATAGCTGGTTGAATAGCAATGTCAGATTCCTCTGTGTCACCTTTGACCATGACTACCTTGTCATCATGATCCTCCTCGTCATCCCCTTCCATAAGTCTAAGTCTTTGTGGAACTTTTATTTTCCTGTTGTCTCCTGATCTCTGTCGGGGTCCACTTCATGTCCCTATCATCATCATCAGAAGTGGTGCTTGGAGAAGATGGTGCAGTAGTACCCTTCATTTTCCTTGCTGGAGATCTGGGAGCCAATGATACTTAAAGAGGAGGTTCAACTACTTGCTCGGAAGGAAGCTCAACCTCCTGTTCTGCTCCAACATCAGACAAATGTACTATTGCTGGCTGCAGCTGTTATCCACTTTGCTGTGTTTCCTGAAATGATTGTGTACTACTTTGTGAAAGGGACAAATCCAATTCAACATGACAACTCGTTGTGGTCGACATGATTGCAGTGGCTGCCTTACTGACAGACATGGTACTGGGCTTAGGTTGAGGGGGTGGTGCTGTTGAGGCAGGAGTCCTGCTCTCAGCTTTCTCGCGTAGGATGGTGCGGCAGGCACAACTTTCCTGAAGAAGGTTGCAGTCAGCTCCCCAGTTGTGGAAATCTGCTTCTTCTTCTCCCCTCTAGCCACTTTATTGCCAGCACCTTTCTTTGGGGTCATCTTGAAGCTGTCAGTTGGCAGTGGCACTTAGCTTCACGACAAGCTTAAGAGATGACTGTGTAGCGTGGTCAGTCACACGTCACGTCGTGCACAGGGCTTCTGTCTAGCAGTACTGTGGGTAATGTCTCTTCTCTTGTGCACCTAAAAGCAAACAAGCAAGAAGAACATCAGTGAAACATGGCATTGTTGCAGTTCAAGTAGTAGCACAAAGAAACAATATCATTTAATGTGGTGACTTAGCAATAATACCTTCTAACTATCCATTAGTAAAACCACATGAACAAACTTTCATTGTGTGCAGTAAACTCAAGAAAGATCAGATGTAACTTTTTGCTTTATGTGCAACACGTTGGGAGGTGGCACTCAGGGAGGTGCAGGTGATAATGGAATAATCCTTAGACAATTAATGCTTCTGTGCAGTGCACCTATTTCAGTCATGGGGTTGATGCCAGGTGTTAGGAAAATGGCAACAATTTTTTTAGATCAAATAAAAAAAAAAAAAATTAAAAAAATTAAAATAGAAACTAAAAAATGTCGTCAGAAAAATGGAAATAATAAAAAAAAGAAAAAAAACTAAAACTAAACAAATGCAAAATTAAAAAAACTAAAATTAAAAAAAATCGAAATTAAAAAATTAAAGATAAGTAAAAATATCCGCAAGCATATTCATTTATTAAACTGCTGTTATTGTCAACCATCCATGCAAGCCTATGGGAAAGGGCCACACTGGCTGGATGCACAAAATGGCTGACAGCCAGTGCAACGTGGTCATCAACAACAACTAACACTGAGCAAGGAGGCATGGTCAAAATTTCAGAGAAGACATGTAGGCTTATGGCAAAAGCACACTGGCTGGCTACACAAAATGGCCGCCAGCCACATGGTAATGACTACAACAACCAGCAAGAAGTCATGGTCACAAAGAGAGAAGATATGCAGGCCTATGAAAAAAGCACACTGGCTGGCTACACAAAATGGCTGCCAACCAGTTGGTCACAACAACAACAACCAGCAAGGAGGCCTTTGTCACAAACATAGACGACATGCAGGCCTATGGCAAAAGCACACTGGCTGGCAACACAAAATGGCCGCCAGCCACAAGGTCAGAACAACAACAACCAGCAAGAAGGAATGGCCACAAACAGAGAAGACATGCAGCACCCATGGCAAAAGCACACTGGTTGGCTACACAAAATGGCCATCCACATGGTCACAACAACAAGCAGGATGCCTGGAAAACAAAGAACACATGCAGGCCTAGGGTGGACTATGCAAAATGGCCCCTGGCCACATGGAATGGAGAACAACAAAGGCAAATGGTGGCCTGTGGCAAACACACATACACACACACTGGCCAGACAAAAGAGGCATCCTAACACAGAGAACACTGCACTAATTCAGCAATGCCAAAAATGAAAATTAACAGGGCTAAAAATGTTTACAACAAAACACATCCTCCAAAGCCATTACCCGACCTATACACTGTTTGCAGGGAAAAAAGTGAAATACCACTAAAAAAAAAACACATTTTGTATTTTAATCCAATGTAATCCATGGCCTGAACGGTGTTTAAATTCAACAGACACCACAGAAACCGTTGTTTCATGCACCCATGATTAGTACAGGGTCTACTGGCTGGAAGGCCCATTGTTAGACTAGGCTACAAAGTGAATTAAATCAATATTTCAAATTCATTATAGAACGGGGAGAAAATGTAGTAAACTGTGCAACATTTTTCCTTCACCAAAGGAGAAAAATCAAATGCAAAAAATAACTAGGCCCCTACTAATACTGCAGGCCACCCACCACAGTAAATTTTAAAAATCAAATAAAAGTACAAATGAATTCAGATGCATGCCCCCAATCAAACAAACAACACCCTTGTACACCAGTTTTTCAACGTACTTAAGCCATACGAGTGTGCGCGATGTCTCGCGGGACCTCGCCAACATTGTGAAAAGTCCTGCACGTGCTCGCAAGCGGCCCGAGACTCTTTGAGAGGTTGAGTGCCAAAAGAAAACTCGAGCGAGCAAACAGAAAAAAAACCTCCGCTTTGTGCCCAAATGGCGGAATTCAAAAATTCCGCGGATTGTGTAGTGCCCGAATTCTGCAAAATCCACAAGCGGAGTGGAGTTTACCACCTGGGCTTACCCAAGATCAGACAAGCCACAGACTCTTATGCCGGGACTTCCTGGTACCCTTCTATCTTCCGCTACTTGGGGATACAAATTTACCCTAAGTTGGAGAATTTGTGGAATGGTAATCTCGGAGAAGCAATACATTCATTATGGGGCTGTGAGGCCATTTGGCAATCGCTGAGGCTTCCCCACATGGCGAGGATTACACTTGCCAAAATTATAATGTTTCCCCGTTTACTTTATTACTTTACCAATCACCCCCTAATGGGTACCAACTGGATGGTTCCAGCAACTGGACTTGCTTCTTCGGAAGCTCATATGGGATGGAGGACACAATAGAGTGTCCTTAGAAACCCTCTAGTTTCCAATTTTGGAAGTGGACATGGGGGTGCCAGGTTTTTAAATATATTTTCTGGTGGCCCAATTAGAGTAGATCACAAAATGGCTAGTTTGAGTGAACCAGGCAGAGCTGGGACCCATAGGGGCTGAACCTAACCAGGAAGCATTACTGGTGAGACTACGGAGGAAGGTGCTTGTGAGGGGGAGTGATGGCTTGTTACTGTCCACAGCCCTCCGGAGCTGGCAGCTGTGTATCTTGTGAACACTAGATTGCCAGTTGTATGCCCCAGCCCTCCCATTGGTAGGACTATCTCATGGTACCCCCCCTGATGTTTTTTTCAGCGACTCATTGGCTGCCTGGACGGAGGTGGGTTTCGTGACGGCGGGTGACTGCTATGAGGCTTCCACTTTGCTTTGGATAAGAGGGCGGGTTAACCTCAGACGCTTGCTGTATTAAAATTTTTGTTGTCCATGGGAGCAGGTAGGCATTTAGTGAAATGGTTGTATGATGTCCTCAGTGGGATGGTCAGGAAGCCCTTAGGTTTTCTCAAATCAAAATGGGAAGATTACTAGGGATATCCCAGACCGGGAATGGACAAAAATAATAGCATACCTGTTAGAAATGGGGTTTCTGGTTGGCTAGGGCATGCACCTAAGCCAGGCAGAACCCACCACTCTAATCAGGATAAGGGAGTTACACACTCAAGATAACCCCTGCTCACCCGCTTGGTAGCTTGGCACAAGCAGTCAGGCTTATCCCAGAGGCAATTTGTAAAGCGTTTGCGCAACACGCACCCACACCAGTGACACAGTAAATACACCACATAAAGAGACACCACACAATATTATATATAAATACGTTTCTAAATTGTATATAAACATAGACTAAAACAACCAATAATCACTTCTCCAACTAGGCAATTGTCAAAACATCACAGTTAGTGCAATAAGATAAAGCCTTATATGTTGCACACAAATCATAAAAACACCATCACTGTGCATATTATGCAGGTCCTGAAATGATACTCGTTATCCTGTCATTGCAAGGCATAACATGACACATATCATAACATAAGGGCTGGAAATGCAGCAGTTAGGTTATGGAGTGAAAACACATGAATCACCAAACATCACTGTACATAAATCACCAAATATTCTCTGCAGTATATAACCCATCAGAATATCACCATGAATACCAGTAATGCAGAAATCATGAAATACCACTAGAAACATGTAGTGTGCAGTGCCCCTGCACCCCTATTAAGGTATAAGTGTAAGTAATTAGGCTCCAACCTTGGGGCATAACAGCACCTGCATCCCTATAATGAGGAATACTGTTGTTTTTCGATTCCTCACTCAATGATGCAGGGTGCCTCTGTCGAGCACTCTCTCCGGAATTGACATAAATACCAAACAATTGTCCCCTAGCCAACAAGGGGGATGGGAGTCTTGGGGACACCCGTACCGTAGAAACAAGCTTGCTTGGTCCCCCGCCTGCCGAAAAGCCAAAGGCAGCTGTTGAAAACCACATAGTAGACGTACCAGCCCCGATGCCTCTGAGGTCTCCTCTGACCTGGGCACCGGCCGAAACAAGTGGGTGGGGGGCTCCTCTTGGATGATGGAGAGTGCATCTGCGGGTCCTGAAAGTGGGGATGCAATGCCCGAACCCAGGCTTCCTCTGGGGGCGGTTCCCGGCCATGCTGGGCCACAAAACTCTTTCTCCCTGTTGCCTCGGCAAAGCCACATCGGGGAAGGTGACTCGGCGTGCACGGCCCGTGCAGCCTGAACACTGCAGTGATCTGCTCGTAGGTGTGGCAGCGTCACAGGGACCCCTGGTAGACTCTTCCCTCCTTTGAATGTGGGATCAGCCCCGCAATGATCTTGCCAGGCAGTAATAACACAAGAAGCGCCCACCGTTCAACAAGCAAAACATCATCGCACATTTCCCTCTGGGTCAAGAGAGCAGTCACAGGGCACAAGCCAGGAGCAGACTACTTCCTAGGAGGCACACGAGCAGGGAACAGGCAACGGGCCAGCACATCAGGCAGTGCACAGTAGTAGTCCCTCCTTTAGCCCAGCAGGCAGCAGGCCACACAACAAAGCAGGCAGTCCAAATGGCCCTTTCGCATTCAGTCCAAATGGTGGTTATTCCTGCCAGCACAACAGTTCCCTGGCAAGGTACAGAATGTAGAGCCAGCAGCGTCTGGTTACAAGTTCCACGCTGTTTCTAAATACATGGGGTCAGAGCCCCTGTACTTATACTAAAAATGTCTGTGATGTGGAGGTAACTTCAAACAAACTTTAGAAGTGCACAACACCCCCATTCAATCACAGCCCTGGCTATAGACACACTACAGAGGGGTGGAGACGGCATTATGAGAGGACAGGCACAGCCCTATTCAGGTGTCAGTGACAACTCCTCCCACCACTCTAGCTCAGGAAGACCCATCAGCATGGTGATGGTCCATCAGAGTATGTGGGGCACACCTCAGCTCCCTTTGTGTGACTGTCTAGAGTGAATGCACAAACAGCCCCTGTCAGTCTAAATAACATTGGTTGGAGTCAGGCTGAAAAGCACAAAGAGTCATAAGCACATAAAAATGCCAACTTCTAAAAGTGGCATTTCTAAAATAGTAATGAAAAATCCACCTTCACCGATAAGCAGGATTTATCACCACTATTCCAGGCATGGCAATGCTACCCCTTTCAGATCAGAAATTACCACTAAACACCTATCAGGGAATTCCCATTGCAAACCTATGAGAGGAGTAGCACTCACAGCAGTAAAATTCAGATAGGCTGTTTGTCACTACCAGGACATGCCACACAACAAAAACACATGTCCTACCCTACCTTTTACCTACACAGCACCCTGCCCATAGCGCTACTTAGGGTCTACCTTAAGGGAGAAATATATGTAGTAAAAATGGAGTTCTAGACTTGGCTAGCAATTTTAAATGGCAATTCACTGTGGCAGTAAACTGCGCACGCAGGCCCTGCAGTGGAAGAGGCCTGAGACAGGTTTGAAAGGCTACTTCTGTGGGTGGCGCAAGCAGCGCTGCAGGCCCACAAGTAGCATTTTGTTTACAGGCCCTGGGTTTATAGGATACTACTGTACAAGGGACGTACAGCTAAATTAAATATACCAATCAGGTACAAGCCCATCATACCAAGTTTAAAGGTGAGATCACATGCACTTTAAGACTGATCAGCAGTGGTAAAATGCCCATAGTCCTAAAGCCTACAAAAACAGGTCAGAAAAAATACAGGAGGAAGGCAAAAATGTTGGAGATAACCATGCAAAAAGGGCCAGGTCCAACACTACCCGCAGAAGGTATGTCGTAATTCTCACTTCAAATATATTCATTTTAACTACATCCATCATGCCTACCTCACCCCAAAGAAAATAGCTGCAATCTATTGGGGGAGGGAGGCTAAGTGCTGCCCCCGTTGTGCCCTGGCGGAAGCGGATTTCAGTCATATGACCTGGTCATGCACTCATACACAGGAGTTTTGGGGAGCAGTGATGCAGAAATTAAATATGACGCTTAAACGCAACATGCCATGCAACTTAGAGGCATGCTTATTATACCAATAAATTTCCCCTACCAAAACCCAAGAAAGTGGAAAATAGATTCCTAGATTTAGCGCTCATACTGGCTAAAAGTCAGATTTCCATGATGTGGAAATCGGCAGACGCGGCTGGTGTTAGTGGGCAAAAGGAGCATTGACCTGCCATCCTGAGCCTGAGGGGAGAAGCAAGAAATGAATTTAAAAAACCAAGCAGTCGAAAAGAAATTTCTACTTGCTGGCTGCTCTATTACTTTTAATGGGGCAGCTGTAATAAACTGCAGATGTCCTGCTGCGCATGTGCCGGCCAGGGCGAGGTCATCTTTCGGACCTGCAGGCACAAGCTACAGCAGTGACATCATGGCGCGGGGTGTGCCGAGTTAGAATGCTGTGGATAAGGCTGCTTATCAGGCGTTTACAAAATGGCCCTGGGAGGAGTTGGCAGAACTCTATTCATTTCAATGGCAGGGGGCGGGGCAGGCTGAGAGGGAGAAGGAGGTAGTGGGCGGCAACAATTACCAGTCATCATGAGAGGGGGCGGGCTGTAGGAGGGGTGCAACTCGCTGCTCTCTTCATTCCTTTCCCCATGTGTAGTGTGCTTTCACTTTTGAAAGCGTTATGCTGCTGAAGCTGAGCCATGTCTCATTGTGTTTGTTACAGCATAGACTCAAAAGAATACAGGCTGGTAGGTGCCTATTTTCACTTTAAGCCGTAATTAATATACTTAACTTTTTGTGGATTTTTTATTTGCGTGCAGTTGAGCAGCCATGTAGTGTTCACGCAGGAGAGTTTGTAGTTAAACACAACCCAAAGGTATTGGTATTGGCGCGCATTACAGGAGCGCCCGGGCTACATTACTCAAGGTCAGATTTTTTAAGGCAACAGAAGGCTAAGTGATTTGCCCAGAATCACAGGATATACTTGGGCCGAGCGCTGAGACTCAAACAGCACTTCGTGTTTTTTTCCTAGAACCCCTGGCTCGCTTGAGCAGCTCCGCTTATACAGAATGTTTTGTTTGTGCTGAACATGTTCCTTTATTTTAACGATTCGAGCAATTGAGCTCCGGGGTCTCCTTTGCTGTAGGCGCCAAAATCACTCCAATGGAACCTTTATTAATCAAACTCAAAAAGAGCTTTGAAATGTGAGTACGGTATTTGATTGAATGTCATTTTCGGTTGTCAGGACCTCGATCTGTTCGTGTGCAGGCGAATTAAAGGGTCAGGGACCAACAGAAATTTAAATGAGCAGCTCCGCCCGTACAGGATGTTTTGTTTGTCCTGAATATGTCAGTTTGTTTTGACAATATGAGTCATTGCGCTCCGGGGTCTCCTTTGCTGCAATCAAATATCAAATACAAAAGAGCTTTGGATAATGAGGCAAAAAATAGTACTATATACATGGTGTATTCAGTACACAATGTTATTGTATCACCAGTTGATCTGCATGTCATTTTTCAACACCCGGGGCATACAAACTTTTGAAAAATGTTTAAAAATAGTTGTACGCATTTTTGGTTGTCAGTATGCACATGTGCTTGTGAGCAGCGGGGCCTCAATTGGTGATGTTGACTAAAGGCACGACAACATACTCCCTTTCACATCTCCAAACTCTTCTACCAGGATGTCAGTGGCAGAAACTGAGCCACACACGTTCCTGAAACACATGTGATCTACTCCACATGTTTCGGAAAGGCTAGAGGGATCACTTGCAATCAGAGATCTGTTTGCGAACACCAGGAACAATTCAAGTTTCGGCAGAGTCACTGAGTCAGTCATAGCCTTTCATCCTTCAGTTGCCGATAAAGAATACTGTTGAATTTGGTAATAATAATGACATATTATCAGTGTTTGAACACAGTGACCTCACCAGGCTGTAATACCTTATATTGAAACAACTAAAAAAAAATTCTCCGACGGTAGAATGAGCCACACACTCCTCCAGATGACAGCAACAGTATATTTAGGTACCTGAAAAACGCAATACTGCATTTAAAAAATAAAGTGTTAGATTGTACTTCTCAACCAGCAGTCAATGTAGGCGGTCTTGACTGCATTGTACAATAACATTTAGATACTGCTTACCTCAACAGGCCAGACGCTGAAGCTCTTGTCCACGTGATATGTATGATACTCCATGTAGAAAGTGTGGTGCTTGGAAAGTTGATTTGGAACACCACCGTGCATAGTAAGGTTACAACAGTGAAATACATACTGACTTTTTTGAAAACACAAGCTAGTTTCTGTGACAAGACAGATGAATGTTGTATTATTAGACACATTTTTGTGAAATGCATGTGAAATATAGCATTCAATGATGTTGCTTTGCTAATTTAAATGCAGATACAGCAGCAATAGTCAATTCCTAAACTTATGGCAGCGCTATAAGAATTCACTTTCCAGGCCAAATGGCATTCAGAGTGACACTTTTCGGATCAGCTTTTGTTCGGCAGCACCATGTGAAAGATGCACTTTTTTTATTATTTGTGTAGCTCGATGCATCTTTGAATGTCCCTGAACATCAAACCACTGCCATTTAAAGCAGGACAGCACTCAGGATCGCGATCTGTCTTGCATTCAGCCTACATAAACAGGTTTGCTGAAAGTAGGCACTTTCAAATGCAAGCAGTAAAATTCAAGCCATTTTTCTGGAAATAAACAAAAAACACAGGGCCTGGTGGTAACAGATTCCATGGGTTGGCACAGACATGTTGCCTTAGGTTGTACTCCTTTCTAGTGTAATCTAACCTTTGAGAAAGGAGCTCCCAGGAGACTGCACTTGCCTTTGGGGCACTGTGCTCTTGTGAACAGGCCACTGCACTGAGCTAGCACTGAGCAGGTATGTTAAGAATGGTTAAACTGAATAAGCAGCTACCTACGTCATTATCATATGAAATCTATTCATTGATGTCATAACTCCACTTTCACCTTCTTGATTTCTCAAATTTGCTTGCAAATGCTCCATTTCCCACTCTTTTTAAAACAAATTCCCTGGGGAGAACACCCCCCCCCAGGCCTCTCTAAAGGCAGTCGGGCTTGGTCTCCTCACTTGCTCTCCACATGGCACTCCTCACGAATGTTTATGCCTCACCACTTGCAGATGTCACCAGCCGCCACTGAAAATCGGCGGCTGGTACGGTAGTGCCATGGTGGGAAGCCACTGTTGATGAAGGGGTTCTAGCGAAAGATCATGCACTCAGAAGGAAGGAGGCCAGAGGGATGCGGAGACGGCCCATAGCGCCCCTCTGGTTGGAACTGCTAGACCATTTGACCACCCAGAGGACCAGATTTGTTCTCAATTCAGTACTTCAGGGCCCGATGATGAAGGTGGGATAGCTACCTGGCAGCCTGCCCTGTAATACCGTAGATGTCTCAGGTTGCAAGTGGCATAAGTGGCGCCATCCAGGGGTTGAATTTGTGTGTGCCTTGGGTTTGCTAATGCCTAGTACTGCTGTCATAAGTGAACCATACTCTATGCATATACTCCTCAACACGGGGGAAGTTCCTCAAGCCATGTCTCCTAGACCCCATGCATGATAGACATGTTCAATGTTGTACCACCCAGAGCCAATTGTTTGAAATGTTTGTTCAACGTTTCTGTTCTGTGTTTTATTAGTATATTACAGAAGTGAGTGCTGAACATAAATGCTTTGTGATCTTCAAGGTACAAGGAGGGCGTGTGTATGCACAATTGATTTTAACTTCTATTTAAATGAAAATGTTAGTGGTATAAAGTCTTATTGTACCATAGTGATATACTGATCTCCCTCCCCATGGGCATGTTAGCAAAGTAAAAATGTTATATCCCTTTAATATGTGATTGTATGATAATGAGGAAAACTTAATAAACACATTTTCACGAAAACATTTCCTCACTTCATAGCCGGGTCCCCCAACAGAAATTTGAGAGTGGGCCAGACTACCTTTTGGATTGTGTAGTGTATACATTCAGTTGTCCTTTTTTCCTACCAAAGTGCTCACTATTTGGGTGGTTTACATTTTCCGTCTTCATTTAGTGGTGGCTTGGCATAGGCATGTTCATGTGAAGGTGTGCTAAGCAAAGCTGGAATTCTTTGTTTTGCATGTTGCAGTTCCAGGTGATTCTGGATTTACAATGTGCCCCCACCAAAACAGCGAACCACATACTGTATTACAGAAGGTGCTATGTGGCCCTTAGTGCTAATGCAGGAAGCAGCTCCCGCAGGGCAAACATAAAATACTGCTATCTAACTAGACACTATATTGTTATAGTAAATCCAGCATCTTCTACACTGTCTCAGGTACCACAGATATAATGTTTCACTGAAAAAGGAGGCTCAAAAATGGGACAATTGTATCTTTTAATTGTTTAGTTAGCAATTAGCAAAGGGCTGTAAAACCTCCCAGATTATTTTTAGTGATTTGTTTTGAACATTGTAGATTTGAAGTCAGTTTATGTGAAGTTGAATATGATACATCACCTGAAAACAGATGCATTAGTTGTGAAGGCACTCAGTGATAAAGGGGATAGCTCAAGTTAATTTGTCATAGACTGAAGTATCAGCTTTTTCAACTGTTAGACAATCGTATCTGTATTAAAGAATATATCCATGCCTTTAGTGCTTGTAGCAGATGTTCTTCAGTCAGTAGCCTGAAGGGCTTGGCAAGAGCTTTCAGGAGTGGGTAGGCTAGCTGTGAAAGTTGAGGAAGAACTGTAGTATACTTCAGTATGAGGCATGATTAGAGATCTGAGCTTTGAGCATCGGTTTCACGCCTGTCAAAATAACATCTTGATGCAAATGAAAATGTCTTAGTAATTTCTGTGATAACTGTATGATCAACATCCCAAACACACAGTTAGATCTGGATATAAGAGCAATTTATATCCCTTCCTCAGAGTGACAGTTAGAAAATTGAAAATTGTAAGAATTTTTCTCTACGCCTCAGTTTACCTTAATGCCTACATTTGTGAGGTTTTTGGGATCCCGAAGGGACTAAGGTGCCCCTAGTGTCTCATTTGAAGTGAAGTTTGTCATTTGCAAAACCTTTCACTTGTCTGATTGCATTTTATACTCCAAGAATGTAATGTGCTAGTTGTTAGTTAAATCAGTTTAGTGACTCTTGATTCTGGAGTGCTGAGCATGCATAGAACTTTGTCTGCGCAAAGCATGATTTTTGTTCTTCTGTGTTAGCGTCTGTAACTTTGTTGAAGGCATTTCGGTGTATAGCTGCTACAAGTGGTTCTAGGGCTAGAAATACGACTTGGAGGAATAAAGTGCAGCCTGCCCTTTTGTCCCTCAGGACCTCAAAAAGATCAGATAGAAGCCCTCAGCAAATAATTACTGCTTTCTGGCTGGAGGGTGACAGTTTGACGCTTGCATTGAAATGGGGCAGATTTCTGCATGTATAACTGTTTGTAATAAATATCCTCACTTGACATGGTGAAATACTTTCTCTACAACAAAGGTAAGAGCTAGCCTTTTACCTAGATCATACTCAACTTTCCACTACAGGTGTAACAATGCTCTCATGTTATTTCTAGACAAGCAACCACAGACAAATCCCAGCTAGGGGTCCTGAATCAGGCAATAAACATGCATTCTCTGGCAGGTAGTACCTTGGTCAAGTTAATTCTGTTGGTAATGAGTAAATATATCAGGAGGTAGCCTGCATGATGTAATGAGTCTTTGCCTGGCTTTGGAATTAATGGGAGTGACCCTAGTTTGATGTAGAGTAAGTAATAAGTGAAATCCACTTCTTTGAAGACCCTGTGCAGTATCATGGACATTTGAGACTTGTCTGTTTTTTTTACAGTTCATTGGGGTAACAGTTGTGGACTGGGCCCTTCCCTGTGCCCCTGTCCTTTATTACTTTGCAGTTGTGTGGGCAGGGTGTTTGTGGCCAGATAAGATGAGTTCTGTCCGTGCTGTATTATCACTTTCAGAATTTAATAGTTTTAGTTCTCAATATTGTAATTGACGTGCACTCCTACCCAGAGTGTCCCAACTGTACTGATGTCTGCATCCCTAATGCAGATTTTAGTTGTTATACCCAAACACGAATCATACATGTGCTTAATGAAATAGCACTTGCGGATTGCGGACTTGTTGGGCCGGTAGGGTCATCAAAATCGCTACCTTCATAGTGGTGAAAGGCTTCTGCCTTTACCAGGAGTTCAGCAGCACAAGTGGGGTGGTGGAAGCATAACGTGTAGTGATCAGTAGGAGTGAACATGTACTTTATACCTGTGTCACTTTATTGAGGCCTACAGGCTCAGTCATCTAAAGTTCTGCTGCTGTGTGCTTAACTCACTCTTGGCCTACATCGGTTTGGTATGTATTGCTGTGCAGTGCATCTGTGATGTACATTTCCTGTGTGTATGTGTGCCTGTGAGTGTTACAATACATGACATACTCTGGGTTCCATTTCAGGGACCCAGGGCTGTATGGTGCAACATGAGCAGAAGAAGTAGAGGAATCCCTCAGACAGATGTGTGCATTGCTGCATTTCTGAAGTTGGGTGGGACTCACTGGAGAGAGGGAGAGCCAGGCTTTACCAGTACACTTCAAAGGGTGCTCTTTAATTCAGAGAGAGCTCACAAGGGAGGGCCTGGGAATATCTCAGGAAGGAGAAGGGGCTGGTAAGAGAATCATAAAGAGTGGGGCTGATGCCCTGGGCTAACCTTTTGATACACATATTACTGTTGCTGGCATCCATATGTGAAGTCCTAATCACTCACATGGCATGTGTTGTGGGTCAGCTTGGAGTCGCTGCTGCTGTGACAGACTCGCTTCTGGAGGAAGAGAGGGCATAGAAATGGGCACTTTAAAAGGAAACAGACACCCAGTATAAACTTCAAAGACACATACTCTAAATCACATTTGGTGTCGAGAAATGGACCTTAAGAAGGGGAAATTGAGACCCCAAAATTTATCAGCTGTCAAATAGCCAGTTGGGCTGTGCGAGGAGGAGAAGCTCTGCAAGATTTCTGCCTGTGGCCGAAACTTGGGACCAAGTCCTGCTAGTCTCCCAGGGTGGGTGAGGGGACATCACCAAGGCAATCCACCTGCCCTGGAGCCTGGAGTATAAGCACCTACCTGCTTGCCAAGACCAGTGTGCCCTGTCAAGAAGAGGAGAGCATTGAAGGGTGGGAGATCCATTGGGAAATCCTGCACAGTGGATTTCCTTAGCAAAGTATGAGAGATGGCTGTTGCACCAATCCAAAAATGTTATGTGCTAGTTGTTAGATAAATCAGTTTAGTGAGAGTCTTGATTCTGGAGTGCTGAGCATGAATAGAATTTTGTATGCTCAAAGCATGATTTTTGTTCTTCTGTGTTAGCATCTGTACCTTTGTTGAAGGCATTCCAGTGTGTGCAGGGAAAGTTGGCACTCCTCGTATACTAGAGGAGGGCCACCATGAAGTGAGCTGTGATAGTTGCTGCGCTAAATGGGTCATTACTTATGTGCATTGATGATCTGATGATCCTGTATGCCAGAATGGGCCACCGGTACAAGACTGTTATACTGAGTGGGCTGTAGCCTGTGTGTGGTAGAAAGCCAGCTACCCCTAATACCATGAGAGGCCACAGTGAAGACTTTGCTGTGCTGAGTGGGTTGTAGCCCATGTTCAGTGGTGAGCCAGCAACCCCATATTCCAGGAGGGGTCACTGTGAAGAAGTCTGCTGTGCCGGTCTGGTTGGAGCCCCTGTGTGCAGTGGAGAGACAGTGACCCTGTATTTCATAGGGGGTCACCGGGACCAAGCAAGAAGTGTGACCTGGCCAGGATCGTCACTGGATAAGCCTGCACCTTGACTGAGAAGCAGCATCAGGTCTTTCACACTTCCCTACCCCCCAGCTTGAAGGAGTCAGAAATAACCATTACAGCTAGAGTTGGGAGGTAATGAGACTCAGCAAATTGCCTAAGAAACACTAGAACCCTGACTTGACTGTAGAATTTGTTTGTGAATGTTTTGGGTCCCTTCGTGGCTGTACCTGTAAAAAAATACTTCTTTTTTCATAAAAGTAAGTATTTGACTGGACAATCATTTATTGCTGCTGCTGGACATATTTTGAGTTGTGAGCCTGTATTCACCTCATGTAACTACCTCCTACCCCCAAGAAGCCTTGGACTGCTCGGCCCATGCTACTACTGAGAGTCAAGTGTTGAATGGGTACTTGGCCCAGTTGCTCAGTACTCATAATAGGCTGGGCCCCTGGACATCAGTAGTAAAAGGCCTCAGCCCCCACGACGGGGCACAGTAGCTCCTGCTTGTCCTGTGGCCCTCTGAACGTGGTTCTGACACTGACATTGCCACACTTTCTGTCAGGTATGCGGCTTTCAAACTTCGTGCTGTGTTCATATTGTTTTAACTTCAAGTGGGATAATGGATTCTCAGCTTTTGATGTTAACATGGGGTTCCCTTTCACTCCTTCAACGTCATTTAGTAGCTGTTAGGAGGGTTTCTGCACATAGTCTCTCATCATCTTACATACTTTCCTTTTGAAAGTCAGCTGTTCCTCCTCGGCCTTCCTGCTGGACAGTGCAGAGTCTCTCATCAGTTTGCCTCTAATGTACACTTTGACTACCATCAAGAGCATCTGATCAATATTCTTTAGATATGACTTGGATCATTTGGAATTTGTGTTTTTCATTTGGCCATTTGAATGTAGTTGTGTTCATTTGTCACCTCTTCCTAGGTGGAATGCCAAGGTCTAGTTCCAATTGTAGCAGACCAATATGATGGTCCTAGAGCTCCCCCCTTCTAGTACAGCACTATCCTTAGTATCTCGTAGCAGTAAACTGGCTGTCCGGAAAAGTCTGTCCTTGTACCTGTAACATGTACAAGAAACAATTGTGTATTTCCTGTCACTTGGGTGTACAATCCACTGTGGCTCAGGAAGGGCATGGCCTGACAGTTAATCCCTGACACTGCTACTTTTCTTATTATCATTGATGTCCAGTCGCACAGACCGGTCAAATATTGGGTCCATTGTCAGGTTTGTGTCCCCACAGATGATAACCTAGGTTCTTCCTATTTGTGAGAGTTTTCTAGAGTGTGGCAAATAAATTTGCTGTATATTTCCCTTGGGGACATAATCAGGGCCTCTACCAGTTTCTGGTGTGGAACTCAGTCCTGGTAAAACATATCTGTCAGCAGTGTCAGTCGAGTTCTTCAAGACAGTGTTTTGCTAAAAAGTATGGCCACACCACACCTTTGTGTCTTGTGCAGGAGTCAGATATCTGTGAAATTTCTCTTCTGCGTTCCCTTATGACTCTTCCAAACCGATCTCTCTTCATTTTTCCAGACTCTTTCAGAGATAGGTATGTCACTTGTTGTAAAATGGAAATAAAGTAGAACCCTTAGTAGTATGTTGCATTACATTCCTGAAGCAGTCTTCTTCATTGTGGTCCACTTACTAGGAGATGACAAACAAAATGTTCTTTAGTGAGCCAAGTTTTCTACCTTATCTCCTACACTCACAGTGGGGGCTGATGGGTAAATATCCCAGGAATCATCAGAATCACAAAATATGGATGTGGATTTATGTGATACTTCCAAACAAAATGCCTGTCAAGGCAAGACGTAAGGTCCGTGATACATGGATCTAGACATCATGAATGTTAAAGCACTGTAACTGAATGTCCCATAATCAGTTCTGGATGTTTACTATGTGTGTGTTTTGGCTAGTAACAGATGCTGTCATGTGGGGTTTCATTTTGAGAAATGTATGGGACTTCGAAGCTACTGTTTCGGTGGGTCACTCTGGCACTCATCAATAAGAATATGTTTCAAAACCCTGTCTTTTTATTTTCGGGATCATTATTTGTCTTTCTTTTTCTTTCTAATCCATAATTTGTTTGGTTCTTAAGTCTTCATCTTCTGGAGGATTGTTCCAGTGTTCTGTGATTGGAGATGGTTGTATTTCAGAATATTATATACAAAAATTCCATCTGCCATAAATTTTGAGTCATAAATATTATTTGCAAATCAGTCATCCTATTGGGCATAGGTTTTCTAATATTAATTCCAAGGTGAAATTTTTTTTAGATGATGTATGAAACACATTATTAACATCAGTCGACATAATAACAAGTCCCGCCTTGAAGACATTTTGTTACGCCTCTCTGGTTGAGTGGTTGGTCTTGCTAATTTCAGATTTAAGGTCACATTAGGTGTTCTTCTCAGAGGTTTCTGGTGAGACCAAGAATTTGACTTTATCCATGCAATTGTGAATTCTGTTGCTTTGCTATTCTGCATCATTATCACATACCTTTCTCCTAACTCCCCTGCGTAGAGATCAGTTTGAGGGCCGTGGTCTGCACCCTGCAATCTACTCATGTACAATTTAATTTCTTATTAAGTGTCTTTTTATTAGGTTTTCTACTCATGTAAAATTTTATTTCTTTTTAAGTGGCTTTTTTATTAGGTTTCCGTCTCTATTCTGGGAGAGAATCCACTGTTTTTATTATGGGAGAAACTCTTATTGTGCAAGACAAAATAGAAACGTGCAAGGATTTTGTTGGACTGGTGAGTAGCTTTCAACACTGTCAATCACATCATGCTGTTGTGGAGTTAATCCCCTTATGTAGGAGTTCACTGGGCCACTTTGGGTTGTCTTAGTTCTTTCTGTCGAATTCTCACCCAGGGTGTGAAGTTGGAATCTTATTTATCCACAAGTCCTGCAATAAATGGGAATGTCCCTCAAAGCTATGAATTGTCTCCTAGATTTTTCAATATCTGTGTAGGTCCATGCCCTAAAGCCTTGGATACGCACAAATATAGGTTTTATCTGTATATGTATGACACCAAGATCTGGCACAACCTAACCCACGCATCTTTGGTTTGCCACCAGGTGCCACTGTTTGAAACACATTAAGTAATGGATGAAGCTTCATGGAACTTCAATTAAATTCTTCGACCCCACAGATACTTCTTCCTTCTCTTTTCCTTGGATTGACTCAGGGGTGGGTCCTTTAGTACCAGGACAGAAGGTCATAGGGAAGTGCCTTTCAACTGTGATCTGTACTTATACTACATCAGAAATAAATGTACTCTACAAGATTGTCCTCTACCAGCTCCTCCACCCTACGGCCCTCTTCAAAGAAAATTGTGATTGTTCTGACTATGCTTATTTCAGATCTGGATTCTCCAATGTCTTCAACTCTGTCTTTGCACTGAAAAAGATCTTTCCAAAATTTGAAACACACAGAAACACACTGACTGACTGAAATCTGTTCTGAGACGTCAGAACCCAATCTTTACATCTTTAAAAACTCTATACTGGCTCCCATTGTTTAGAGCTCCAAATTCAAAACTCTTTCCTTTTCCATAGGGCATTGCATTGTCATCCCTCAGAGAACTTGCCAATATCTTCCAGCATCTTCATCAACCTGGGCAGTTGAGCTTAAAGTCAGTCTCTTAGAACCTACTCACCTTATAGCCAGCTACCTACACAAAATGGGTAAGAGGTCTGTGCATATGCAAGGACAGACTCAATTTAATACTTTATCATTGGACTTCAGACTCATAGTAAAATCCTAAAGTTCTACTGAGGCCTAAAGAGTTTGGTATATTCGAAGTTTCAGGTTTGGCCAACTTCTGTGACCTTCTCTCTACATAATTAACCACATATAGTGAATGAGGGGTGCAAATGTAGAATATAAGTTGCAATGCACAAGAATAGCGAGCAAGCTCAGTGCAACTCAGGTAAAAACGGTTGCTGTGAGGTTAATAGGCCCTGTGTACAAACACTTCCATTTTACATGTTCACGTTTAAAGTTGACATCTTTGTAAATGATTATTTTTAGCACACATTTGCCTGCACACGGACATGAGATAGTGTACTCGAAAAAGGTTTGCTTTCAATTACATTTCCTAACAGGCACACTATCATACCGTATAACATTCTGTTCAAGGACTCGGTACACTGCACACACTGGCCGAGTTTGTTATTTTCTGTTCGGCAACAGTTCTGGGTGGGTAGAATCAAGAATGACAGCTAGACCAGAACTCAGGCACAGTACGAATGGGCTCAGTTTCATTATATAAACTGCTCCAGGCCTTTAAAGTAGCATTTCGATGGATTGTTGCAGTTGCCGCATGCCTGAATTCTAACCCAGCTGAATTCCATCACTATCCCGAGAGGGACAGCGTCCTGCTCTAAACTAAAACTGGCTACCAGATGACACATGCACGCAGGTAAATAGGGAGTTAGACCACTCTAAGGTATCTGGCAGACCTGCATCCACCCTATGCTCTGTAGGCTAGGCAGTTCTAGGTAGAAGTACATAATATGTATTCATATATTTGTAAATGCATAATGTTTGAATTGTTTATCTGTTTCACCATTCTCGTAATGCTAGTTATTATGCTCTGCTTTACTCTACTCATAATTGCAGCACACATATTTTACACAAGAATCCAATTGCTTCAATAAATGTTTGAAATGCCAATTTGTGTGTTTCTTGTGTCTCCCTTTGGTCATGCCTGAGGTCACAAAGAAAGGATTGGTCTGTTTCCATGATTTCCTTGGGGAATCAGGGTTGTCATTTTCTGAGTTTGCAGACACCATTCGGTACTGTGTAAGGTTTAGAGGTCCAGATGGCGCACATAGAGCTAGCCAAAAACTAGGTTAACATATTCTGATGGTATGAGTGGACTCAGTCCCTATAATTTTGATGCGTATATTGCCCAAACGCACAGTCTTATTGAATTAGTAGGAACTGTACGACACAAAGGGCCCGATTCAGAGAAGTAATCTGAGACGAAAGTCTAACTTTACGACTTTCGGTATTCACAAAGGGCATTAACGAGTAGTAAGTTAGACTTTTGGTCTAAGTTTAGACCAAAAGTCTAACTTAGACCAAAAGTCTAACTTTACTACTGCTAAAGTTAGACTTTTGGTCTAAGTTTAGACCAAAAGTCTAACTTAGACCAAAAGTCTAACTTTACTAGTAAAGTCTCACCAACCTTCCCTTGAGAGTAGCCCATGAAGATGGACTAGCATACAGACTAATTTAAACCTGACAGAGACGATGCTGGGGAATTTCTATACATGTGATTCCTCTGTTTTGTTCTGATACATCAATGACCACCACAAAGATATATTTTACAAATCTTTATTTCACACTAAACTAATCCTTAAGAGATACAAAGTGATTATAGTTACATTTGTAAAACAGCACATGCTAGTATTGGGAATGTAAATAGATACTAAATGCCTAACATTTTATTAGGACTAAAAAGAGCCTGCATTTGCTTTATTGGTCAATCTACTCAAAATATAAAGCCACACATGTTTCATACCTCCCCTTAGGTTAGTCTCAGTAAACAGACCCTTTGTATGTCAGTACGTGTTTAGAGTTCATGGTCGGAATGCTTAAATTAGGTTTCATTCACTGTTTCCTTCTGAAACTGGATCAGTATCTTTGTCCCCAACCTCATGGGACATCAGGACAGAGCATAAAAATCTTTACTTGTTTGATGTATTGAGCAAATATGGTGCCCTGACTTCACCTGTGCGAAAGCATTCATATAATACTGCAGTATAAAAGTAATTACAAATATTAATATGTTAAGTTACTCATATATCATGCATGTAAACAACTCAAAATCATCATGCAACAACACAAACCTTAATATTATGAATTCTTTAGTTCATAACCATTCTATTGTTACCTCACCAAAAAGCCGAATCACAGGCAGGCCATAGGTCATAAAAGTTGACAATTCGTGACAATGTAGTGCCCATAAAAAGTCAAAAAAGAAATAAATAAGTAAATGAATTAGAACCATCCACCTGGTGAGTAGTGCAATTTACAAATATCGATGTATAACATAAAATACTCTGATTGGCGTAGTGGCTAAGGGGCAAGGGATCTTACACAGTGTGGCTTGTCCATACCCCACCTTTGCTCTCTACAGAGAAGTAATGAACGCCATGCCAGCCTTTTCAGTCAGTGCTTAATTTGTGCCAGTGTTTGCCGGCCCTCAGCACCGGCACTTATTTTTTTAGACTCTGCACATATTTATGACAGCCCACCACATTCTGGCACTGCCACTCTATTTTTAAAAGAGCACAGGAGTGTTTACCAATCCGACCATTAAAATAATAAAAATACCAGTGTGCCAAGGCAATTCTTATACCCTTGGGTCACCCCGTATAACCCATATTGTCACTTTTTTAGGAGTGTGATGATTAGTAGGTGGTGTTAATACTGGTATTTGGCAGACTTGACAGGGCTGTAGGTGGTGCAAGCTTCAGAGCTTCCTGAGGAATATTTTTGCACGTGTGTTGCGTTTTTTTCAAATTAAGCAGTTTTCAGTGCATAGAAAGGCCACTGTGGAAGTTTTTCAAAACTGTTCTTTTCACACTGTATCAGCAATCTCAGTTGTATTTCATCATTTTTTTTAAAAGCCATTGCAAAGTCTGGCAGGACATTCTTCCTCCCAGTGACTAGCACCATTAAACTGTTAAAATAGGAGTCTTGAGAAGCAAGGCGCAGGACTTTGATTCCGAGCTAAAACCTTTTTCTGGTTGAAAAACTGCCGTATTCATTGTTTTCCTTTTATAAATTGTAGGTTGAGTTCGAGACATCATCTTCTCTGTTTGTCTAAAAACGTTAAATAAGGTGGTATATGCTTTTACAGATTGTATTTCAATACAAACTTTATATTTTGAACTTCCTGGTATGATAAATATCTTACATGTTGTTAAGTTATTATTGTTTGTTTTAGTACCATTATCAATCAAAAGCTATAAATCTAAAACAAATATGTAATGCTGTAACAGAAAGTCCTAGGTTGTATAAAATGTACGTTCCTTGGTGTTTCAAACCAGTAGGAACTGCAGTAGATCTAAGTGTATATAAACACACGTTATTTTTATTGTGCAATCAGTGTGATCGTTTGTCAACCAAAAAAAGGGGGTGCCACTAAAGGAAAACACAGTTTTTTATTGGAAGAGAAAGGATTTCAACAGAGGCTAAAAAGACTATATAGGTGTTATCAACACAGAAGGGGTTATTAGTCAAGGTTCGATTAGCGATGTAGTGAGGAGAGGCAATTGGGTACCATGCACAGAAACGGTTGTACTTGATTTCATAGAAAAACAAATGTATAGAATGCAATTTCTGAGAAACCATTTCACCTAAACTGTTGAGTACAATTTTCAATATGAATGCCATTTTCCATTTAGTCGAAACCAGTTCATGGAAGCTGCCTATTAGCGATGTAGTGAGGAGAGGCAATTGCGTACCATGCACAGAAATGGTTGTACTTGATTTCATAGAAAAACAAATGTATAGAATGCAATTTCTGGGAAACCATTTCACCTAAACTGTTGAGTACAATTTTCAATATGAATGCCATTTTCCATTTAGTAGACACCAGTTCATGGAAGCTGCCTATTTTATTTTCAATGTTTTTTACGTGCATTTTTGAAAAGGTGGAAATGTCATTAATATTTAAAATGGGTTCTCTCTGCTGGTTTTTCTACAAGATGTGTATGAATCATTTTCTTTACACTCTACTCCAATTCTGAATCTAGTAACTGAGAGATGTTTCACTTTAAAAGAAGACTACAACTACAGCGGTCCATTGGACCACCATAGTCATGGGGGTGGGGTGGTCCATGGACCGCTAGACTGGCGGTCCACCTGTCACATTTTGACTTTAGCAGTCGGACTGCCACAGAACCACTGTTACTACCAGGGAGCTGCGATCCCTGGCGATTTTGCATCAGTGTGAGGCTGGTAATATGCTGGCGGTGCCGCTGCGGCACTGTCAAACATATTACTAGTTCCCTCACCACCACAGTTTTCATGGCGGTGCGACCACCATGAAAAGTGTGGCTGTGAGGAAACAAAGGGTGCCCTACACTTCCTCTGCGCCAGGGGATGCATGAAGGGGGGCACATGATGTGGACCCCTGTCTGCATGCACCCCAGTTCCTGCAGGACATAAATTTGACAGTCCATGCCATGCAGGTATGTGCAACGGCATTCCTATTGCAGTGTCTTGCTAAGGCTCACATATGAGCCTTAGCATGGCACCGCTGTGGGCCACCCGCCGCAGGACCGCCCGACCTGGATTCCAATTGGAATCCAGCGGGCAGTCACAGTATGGGCTTGGCAGTCTTGGAGCGGGGCGCTGGTGTGGTGGCATTCTCCAAGACAGCCAAACTCATAATAAGGCCCTAAGAAAACTGTATTCTGATTAAATTGTTTATTCCACTAAATGAATTTTCAGTTGTTTGGGTTCTCAATCATGGGTGTCTATTTTTAATTTTTTTACTATGAAATGACATGCTAGAGAAGGAACATTTTGGTCCCACTCACCCTCTAGGTCACTGGAGGTTGTAGGCTACTCTACCCGGAGCAGGACTAATTACAAAATTGCGAGATCCCCACCAGGGAGGCCAGATTACTGTGCATTCAGTGGAGCCACCGGCACAGTTTCTTCACTGAGGGCAAAGAGCTATGCCAAGCAGGTGCCAAGCTTAATGTATTTGTTTGGCAAATGTTAGAAATGGGGATCTCTAGTTGGCTTGCACCCTGTCCAAGTAGAGACCCTTCCTTCTAGTCAGGATAAGGGAGTTACATACCGAGATAACCCCTGCTCACCCCATTGGTAGCTTGGCACGAGCAGACATGCTTATCTCAGAGGTAATGTGTAAAGTATTTGTACACAAACACACAGTAACACAGTGAAAACACTACAAATGGACACCACACTAGTTTAGATAAATAAATATATTTATCTAAATCAAATAAGCCCAAAACAACAACAATCCAACATACATTTACCAAAATATCACTTTTTAAAGGTTTTAGCAATTCTGTCTATAGATGCGAGGGTTTTTAGCAAAGAACCTTAGGTTACATCAAAATTAACCTGCTGCAGATGAGCGAGGCACGGGAAAACATAGATATGCGTTGATTCCTGAGTCCTTAGGGAGGTGATGTGTCAGTTCTACTGCAGTGTTGTGATGAATCAGGATTGTAAGGGGAAGCGATGCATCGAATTCTGGACGGCTCGGGTCTGCTTGTGTCAAATGTGCTGCACAGTTATGATGCGTGGGAAGGTCCAGGGGCTGCAGTTTGATGCGGCGGCAATCCAGGCGCTGCATCGATTTCTGCAGCCGCACACAGGTGGTGTGTCGATTTTTCCAGGCGCACGGCATAGCTTGCATTAGAGTCAGAGCGGCAGTGTCAGACTTGGGATACCTGTTGCTCGGGACTCTGCTGCAACAACTTCTCGGGCCACACAAGTGATGCGTCGATCTGTTCAGATACACCCGGCGATCCGTATGTTTTTCAGCCGCACAGCACTGTGTTGCAGGAAAAACAGTGCTGGAAGGGCGATGCATGGATTTTTACCAGGAGAAACTGCAAACCAACCTTCAGTGGCCCAGAACTGGAATTTGGCACCACAAGACAGGTTCTGTGGTTCAGCAGTGGAGTTCAAGGATTGTGTAGGTGAAATCTTTGTGTCCCTGAGACGTCTTAACAGGAGGCAAGCTCTACATAATGCCCTTAGAGAAGCTTCTCAAGCAGGATACACAGTAAAGTCCATTCTTTGTACTCTCTAGCAGAAGCAGCAACTGCAGGCCAACCCAGCAAAGCAACACACAGCAAAGGGGCAGTACTCCTCCCCCCCAGCTCTTCAGTTCTCTCCTTGGCAGAGGTCCCTCTTGATCCAGAAGTGTTTTAAAGTTCTAGGGTCAGACCCCCACTACTTTGACTACTTTACTACCACCGCTCTAGCCCAGGAAGACTCATCGAGATATGCATCACATACCTCGGCTCACTTTTGTGTGACTGTCTAGAGTGAATGCCCAAATCAGACCCTGTCAGCTACAAACCAGACATTGATTCCAGAGACAGGCAGAGGCACATGATGGTTAAACAAGAAAATGCCCACTTTCTAAGAGTGAAATTTTCAAACACACAATTTAAAAACCAACTTCACTAAAAGATGTATTTTTAAATTCTAAGTTCAGGGAACCTAAACTCAAATCTCTATCACTTCCCAATTGAAAGTTTCGCTTGTAAGATGTTGCAAGGCAGCTCCAATGATTACCTATGGGGGAGATAGCCTTTCAATAGTGAAAAACTAAATGCACAGTATTTCACTTTCAGGAAATGTAAAGCACACCACTACATGTCCTACCTTTCACATACACTGCACCTTGCCCATGGGAGTACCTTGGGCCTACCTTAGAGGTGACATACATGTACAAAAAGGGAAGGTTAGGGCCTGGCAAGTTGGTGCACTTGCCAGGCCAACATGGCACGCTGCACGCACAAACACTGCAGTGGCAGATCTGAGACACATTGGAAAGGTTACTAGTAGCATTTGATTTACAGGCCCTGGGCACACACAGTGCACATTACTAGGGACTTATCAGTAAATCAAATGTGCCAATCATGGATAGCCAATCAGAATCACAAATTGCATGGATAGCATATGCAGTTTAGCACTGATCAACAGTGGTAAAGTGCCCAGAGTCCTAAGGCCAACAAAAAGAGGGTCATAAAAATAGGAGGCAAAAGGCAAAACGTTTGAGGATAAACCTGCAGAAAGGGCCAGGTCCAGGAGCAAAGTGTTCTGTTCTTCAAGATGAAGTGGTGGTCTCAGAAAGGCAAAATGAGTGATGTAGCCCTGTCATAAATAGTACGAGGTGACTGCCATTGAACCTCATCTGTCAGACGGTCCACCAGGTCAGAGGTAATGACTTTGGAGCCATAAGAGGTTCTGCCGTCAGAAGCCCTGCAGTTCCCACATCTCGCATCTCAAAGTGGCATGGGAAGATCACAAGTTTGGCAAGCCAGTGCACCTGCCATTTTGAAAGGAGATGCACCTTTCTAAATGTCTCTCAATCTATAAATATCCCTCTTAACTACATTTCTTAAGTTCCTGCATATTTTTTTTACTTCTCGTTAGAAATATTCTTCTTACAAGTAAAACTGGGCAGAGATTTTTACCCAAATTTGAAACGAAGATTTAGCTCAAATTAGCATTTTGCCTAAGTATAAAAAACAACAGCACAGGCTCTTTTCCAATAAAATGTCAAAACATTCCATAAAATATTTCGTTTTGTATTTTGCTGTGTCTTGTTCTGGTTCTACGATGAATTATAGTTTAAGAAGACAGAAAACATTTCAGACATTCTAATTGAGGAATCAAAATAGTTAGGGAGTGATTCACAAATATAACTTTTTAATAATCTGCAGTTTTGAGCAAGTTTACTTCTTTTTCGCAAGTCACAAAATTTGAGGGTAAACGTAGATTCAAAAGATTTTGTAAATAGCCAAAAAGTAGTAAATTTACTTAAAAGTGTAAATTACTCCAAGGTGTATAGCACCCGGGCCCTTCAATTTGGTGGAGACACGTAAGTTACACTTTTGAAGCAAATGTGTACTCAGATTTTGTGAATAGCTAAAAAGTAGTTAACTTAGAAAGTGTAAATTACTCAAAAGTGTAACTTAACTTTGTGAATCAGCCCTGCCCCCCTGTTATTCACAATTTGAAAATGACTCAGAGTGTTGTACAGAATGACGTTGCCAATTCCGTTTATTCTGTTGTGTTTCAAAGAAAATAAACTGTTACCGCATCTTCCACTGCATATATGTGTTTGGCAGGTAATTTGCAAGATGTTTCTTGCCTAAATGAATAATAGTTTTGGCCATCAGTGCTTATGAATAGACAAGTGATTTATTCATATACTTATATAAAACTACACCAAGGTCAATAATAACGACCAATAATTATATTGCCTCCAATACATCGTCTGATACCACTTCATCATTGTAAGTATATTCTTACTTTTACATTGTTTGTTCAAATTACTATTGTATTTCTCTTGTAGTATTTACCTCCGCTTATTTTGCAGTCTTGTGGTTAAGTTGGTATAGTGGATGTAATATTTTTCTCACATGATATCAGAGTAGGGATATAGTGGGGATATGCCACCTAGATCTATCTATTGTGTTTTCTAACCTTTAATTTTTTTTGTCCTAGTACCAGATAACTTTGAAAATTTTTATGTATCACCTGTGAAAGTCTTTAAGACTTCTAACTTTTGTTGTCTTCTACCCCTCTGACAGGAAGTAAAATCATTTGCAGAAAAGTAAGTATGACTCCATGTTTTCATGCTGTGTTAGTTACATTTTTGTGTGCGACGCACACTTTACTTTAAGAAAAGTGGTCTTTTTGACATGCAGGAGATTTAAAATAGATTCTTATTAAGATCCATCATCGTAGCTAAAATTAGTGAACATTATGATGTTAAAATTTTGAGCTGAGGCACAGTTAGCGGTATATTTTGTGAAAAATGAGTACTGCTTCAAACAATAATGTTCATTTTCTTAGTTATTGTGATTTTCTTAGTTATTGTGAATAGTCACATTTCTATTACAGAAATGCAGGTGAGGATTTTGCTTTTCTTTGCTTTCTTACTTTTACCAGCAGTATAGTCAATATTAAAAACTTTCAGCAAACTCAAATCTACATTACCCTGAGACCAGTGGTTGACATTCAAAAGATATGCTCAACATGTGATCAAAAACCTCCAATCACACGGTGTATAAGTATAACGCCCTTCTGCCCTGGGCTCCACCTCTTACTTTTGATCTTGGAATGTCACTTCCTCAAAGAGTGGCATACATTTCCAAGATCACCTTCCATTATGTCGATATCTTTTCCAAGTTTTCAGAGACATTTAATGTCGGTCTATTCCTAGACAAAGGAAACCACCATTGGGCATCACCTATCCATCTGAAGGGTTCAGACATATTTTTTAATTTTCACCAAGATTGTTTTAAATTCATTATTGATGAGTATAAAAGATTATGGGTGTAACAATTCATTCCTTTGCGTCGCAGTATTAATGTGATTTGTCCTTCACAACAGCTTGGAAAAATTAGCATTCTACATCAAGGTACATAGTGAAGTATTATCCTTCCTTAAAGTTTCTCTCTGTAGACAAGGTCTTTTCATTAGTAGGTCAGAAATATATTTTTTTGAATCCATGCTTCCATTTGCTGCTTTTAGAATATGATCTAATTTATCTCGTTGCACAGTACTTTTGCTAGTTGCACTAGTCCCTACATTCATCTTTCTATAACAGGCAATGGACTTGGTGCATAAGATTTTGTTAATGAAATTAGTAGTGATCTCTGACCATAGCACATGCAGTTTTTCATGATGTGACTTTACACACAACTTCAGCTCATGTGGAAAAATGGGATTGAATGGTGTTGAGGTGTTTGTTTTAGTCCACCCGACAATGTTAAACATAACATGTATGAATGCTAATGCCATCAACGTTGACTACCTTTACAAATGATGTCCTCATGCATGAAACCAGCCTGAAGAGCTTAGTCATTTTATTGGAATGTTGTATGCCTTATAACACCTTATTTATAAACCAATTCAAAAACCACTTCAAATACACGCTTACACTCCAGGGTATTGTCAGCAAAGCCCCAAAGGACGTTGTCCCAATGGCTTTCCATCAATTTTGTTATTGTGTGCAGACCTGAAATTCTTTTCTGAGGCGCACGCTTTGACTTCAGCTGCAAAATTAGCTACACATTTCAGAACATATTCAAGATCCACTGAAACACGTCCAAACATCAACTCGCTCATGTAGCACATGCTGATTTATAATATCCTTCGTCACAGGCACCCACAAAAAATGTAGATAGGTGATAGCTAAGGTTGAAAGTGATGTGCAACACATTTTCTCCTACAGTCATCCATTCCGCCTGCAAAGCAGTCCACCTACCACTCAAGGGTGTGCTAGGTCCTGATGGTTTCTCAGAATTTCCACACTAAGGAGCAGCAGTATCAGAAGATCTCAAGATAGTGCTAACAGGATTGAAAGCCATACTTGCATGTTCAACCTAGGTCTAGTGACCACTGTTGTTGCATTCTGCCTCCTGGCTTGTACCAGGGACTGGTAAATCATTAAAGAATGAAAGAATATGTAATTAATCCCTTACCCTTACCCAAGCTGTTCTTTCTTGGTCCTTTCACAAACTGAAAGAGGCTAGCATCTGTGCCTTAACTCTCACTGCAGAGAGATCCCTACAGAATGGACCTCTTGCTCCTTAGCCAATTTTAGTTTCCTGGGATCTAGCATCATGTTGTTTGTGTTCCTTAATTGTTGTGACTGCAAATCTTCTGTCATTTTTTGCTCTCTCAGAAAGTATTCTGCTCTAAACATTATGTCTGACTAGCCAGAAGTGCCACAAATCTGTGGCTAACTCAACAAGCATCCTAGGGTGAGTTTCCTACCGACGATTGAGGTTCCATACTAATGAAAAACAGTCCATACACAGTAGAGGACAGCACTATACCATGCCACAAGCTAGTACCTTCACCTTGGAGGAGCATCTAACAGTACCAGGCCAGGCCTGTACAGTTTCTGCTCTTGAGTGACCACCCACCACCTATGGATATGTCGCAACAACACCCACACCATCCTGATCTGCTAGCATCTGACTCTGTCATTAGGTCTGGGAGAGAACTAAATCTTACTTGATACCATGTGTTTCAACAACCACATGAGCAACAGCCTTACATCTTCATCCAGCAAGATATTATCTGCACAGGGCAAACGTTTCTGTAAGTGCACAATTGTTTAACCTCTGCAGTGAGCGGTACTGTAAAGGTTTAATGAAATATCACAATCGCCAACCCTCTCAGCAAAAAATATTTACCTATCTTTTTGTGTCCCTGAACTTCTTTGTAGTAAGGGTGAGGGTTGCATCCTTCCAATCAGTAACAGAGCCCCAAAATGTATTTTTTCTTTTTAGCTCTAATTCTCACTGTCTATTACAAATCCTACCTACTTTGAGAGGGATGAGACCATTGCCACTAGGCTTTTCAGTCTTTCTTAGACTTCTAGCATGGACACCATGTCCTTAGAATACACTGTCACTGTGACACCACAATCTCTCAAATGCACCACCATCCAGGTTTACCCAAGAAAAGTGTCTGGTTGAGAGAAACACATGGGTAAATGAGGGTGTTCCTGTCCCAGAATGTCACAGAATTCAGTCTTGAATCTCTCTGCAGTTTGCAAAACCCAAACGCCACTGGTGAGTGTAACCCATTTTCCAAAGAACCATCCCAACTATTACTTATTCACGGTCTTAACCTCATTCCTCTCCCTCCGGACGGAAAAGCTGTCTTGTACTGAAAGGTTAATTTACATGGAATTATTCTTACTGTCCTTGTTGATGAATCTGAAGGAAACCTATACCATGCGATCTTCGACTGTTATATCGAGCTCAGCCAACACCATGTCTTGAAAATATTTTTCAGATGGAAGAGGGCACCTGTTCAAGCACTTAGAAACTTTTGTCATACTTCCTAAGTTCCTTCACAATGCGATTGCCAAACAATAGACCCTTTCCGGTTGTACTACTGAATATCAACCCCCAGAATATTATGGTACAAGAATATTGAGGACAGAATATTGAAGGACAGAATATCAAAATAAAAGTACATACAGGGAAGTATAGGTTTACTATTCCTAACTCCACATATACATACCTTGCAAAAATATATTTGTGTATATATATATACATATATATATATATATATATATATATATATATATCACAAAATACTCCTTCTCAAAAGCGCCATTTCCATACGCGCAAAGAACGAGCACGAACCACTGAAATTAGTGTCACTGCTATGTTTATTCTTGCTCCCAAACAAATGCAGCAGCCATAACGCGTTTCGTCCCTCCCAGGGGACTTGATCACTGAAAAACTAAAGGAGACAGGCACGTGATGGTTAGGCTCACATTTCACTTGTACAAAACCAGAGAAATTCAGCAGTTATAGTTACCTGAGCTAACTATAACTTCACCCCTGCAATGCACTGCTTATGACTCCACCTTTTACATCACTCATGACATGGTCAGTGACATCACTGATGACATCTCAAATGACATCATCCCAGGACTGTGTTTCATAAACATTTCTGAGACTTAAACATATATACAAAGCTACAGCGTAAGTTAAATTACTATTCTTTCTGTACTAGTAATTAGCCATACTGTTTTTAACATGTCCCATCTGAGTGTCTGAGTGACTGTCTGTATCAGTGTATGAGTGGCTGTCTGAGTGTCTGTATTGGTGAGTGAGTGGCTGTGTGAGTTTCAGTATAGGTGAATGAGTGGGTGTGAGTGGCAGTATGAGTGAGTGGACGTGTGAGTGTCTATGGATGAGTGATTGCTTGTGTGAGTGCTGGTATGGGTCTGTGAATGGGTATGTGAGGGGTTGTGTGGGAGTGGGTGTATGAGAGGCTGTATGGAGATGTGAGTGGGCATGTGAGTGGTTCTGTGGATGATGTCATCAGTGATGTCATTTGAGATCTCTTCAGTGATGTCACTGACCATGTCATGAGTGATGTAATATGTGAGGTCATAAACAGTGCATTGTGGGGGCATAAGTTATAGTTATCTCAGGTGACTAGAACTGCTGAATTTCTATTGTTTTGTATGAGTGAAATCTGAGCCTAAATATAAATAACTATTGGTTATTTCAGTGAAGTTCTAAGGTTTTTTTAAAATTCTATTTCCTAACTATAACGTCCCTGTAACCTTTTTTTTTCCAGTGAATTTTTGCGTTTTTTTAATGTTATTTCCTAGCTATAACGTCCCTGTCACCTTTGGTTTTTTAGGTGAATTTCGAAAGTTCTTTTAATTTTATTTCCTAACTGTAACCTTTGAGAATGGGTATGTGAGTGGCTGTATAGTTCGGTGAGTGGTTGTGTGAGTGGTGTATGGGTTTGTGAGTCGTTGTGTGAGTGGCTGTATGGGTCTATGAGTAGGTGTGAGAGTGGTTTTGTGGGTGTGTGAGTGGCTGTATGGGTCGGCAAGTGGCTATGTGACTGAGTGGGTCAGTGAGTGGGTGTGAAAGTGTCTCAGTGGGTGTGTGAGTAGGTGTTTTGTATCTCAGTGGGTCTGTGAGTGGGTGTGACATTGTCTCAGTGGGTCTGTGAGTGGGTGTATGAGTGTCTGAGTGGGTCTGTGAGTGGGTGTGTGGGTCTGAGTGGGTGTAAGAGTATGTAAGTGTGTATTTAGGGATTTGTGGTCATTGGACCAACCTCCATGGAACTGTACCTTGAAGGATTTGATACTAGAGCTGTTTTGAGGGGTTTTCATCCACTGCATGACCATCTGATAAGGATCACAACACAGGGCAAGGAGAGAGGGCTCTGTGGTCACAGCCATGCATATGGTAATTGGACATTTTAGCACCGTGACATTGTTTAATAAAAACAAAAGAAAATGGGTAAGGCCCAGGAGATGGGGTCCCCGGGGCCCAAAAGGGTCAAGGGAAGGGGGGCCATACAGCCTCCCCTCCTAAAAAAAATATTAAACGAAGCCGGCCTGCCTCCTTTCTCCACTACTCTGCAAACACGCCTCTTGTTTGGGGGATGAAGTCCCCAGCGCTGCTGAGGCTCCTTAAGTACCAACTAGCCCACCTGTTACCTCCAGTAAGCCCCACACAGTGGGATTGCTGAGAGGTGGTTGGAGGCCACGCCCATTTTTACACCACTCTGCAAAAGCGCCTCTTAGCACACTGCTGGTGGGGTGATGAGGTCCCCTTCTGTCCTGAGGACGCAGAACTAAAGTGGACTTCATACCCCAAGCAGCAGTGCGCCAGGAGGCACATTTGCAGAGTGGTGGAAAAAAGGGGGCGTGGCCTCTGAGCACCTCTCAGCAATCCAGCTGTTTGGGGCTTACTGGAGGTAACAGGAGGGCTAGTTGGCCCCAAGGGACCCTCAAGAGGCAAGGGGACTTCATACCTCAAATAGTAGTGTGCCAGGAGGCGTGTTTGCAGAGTGGTGGAGAAAAGGGCGTGGCCTACGACCACCTTAGTTGGCCCCTAAGGACCCTCAGGAGCGAAGGGGACTTCATACCCCAACCAAGAGCATACCAGGAGGCGCGTTTGCAGAGTGGTGGAGAAAGGGGGCATGACCTGCAATCAGAACTCAGCAATCCTGCTGTGTGGGACTTACTTGAGGTAATAGGAGGGGTAGTTGGCCCCCAAGGGGGGGCCAACTACCCCTCCTGTTACCTCCACTAGGTCCCACACAGCAGGATTGCTGAGAAGTTGTTAGAGGCCATGCCCCCTTTCTCCACCACTCTAGTCAGGGCAAGGGAGTTACACACTGAAGATAACCCCTGCTCACCCCCTTGGTAGCTTGGCATGAGCAGTCAGGTTTATCCCAGAGGCAATGTGTAAAGTGTTTGCGCAACACACTCACACAGCAGCGACACCCTAGGCACACCACAAAAGAAACTCCACACCTGGTTATATAAAAATAGCCTTTGCATTACTCATAAAACACATTAGAGCTTAATCACATATATACACTGTGCCACCTGGCACTAGGTATGACTTTACAGGGGATTATATACATTGCAGGGCTAATCGGGTCACTGTCATAGCCATTAGAACTCACAAGTAGTGAAATAGAAACAACCAGTACCTACTGGCAATAGTACACTCAGCATGAACATATTCTGCATAGACATATTAGGCACACATCCTAAATTAGCACCCGTACACCACAGTAACACCTGCCACGGTGCACATCTCATGAGGCATAAATGTCAGAACAGTACTTGGCATAGCACATTATGCGTAGCATAATCAGTAGGAGTGCAGTACATCAGGCCCACTTTAGGCCTACACTTCATCAGCAGCAGGGACCTATAGTACACCTGCCACAGGGGTACTGTCCCCAAGTCACTGTTCCCCAGTGGGGGCCCTGTCCTGGACCCTCCCCACAAAGCCAAAGGGGGGGGTGAGTAGTCGCAACTCACCCCTGTCTCCTTCCCTAGGGACTGTCCTCGGTGCGGCGCTAAGTCTGCAGCTGCCCGCAATCATGCGGCGTAGCTGTAATCATGCCGGGGATGCAGGGAAACAGACGGTGCCACCTCAGCACCCAAGGGAAACTCGCTAATGGCCCCTCGGGCCAGAGAACCACAGCGCGGCCCGGGACAAGGGACACTCCTTCCCCCAAGGCACTCACCTGCCTACTCTGGGGTGTTTTCACAGGGCACCTGAGGATGGTTTCGGTGGAGGCACCAGGCTTCTAACTATGATCTTTCAGCTGCTGCTTCCCGCAAGACAGGAGCAGGACCCGGAGCGAGGTCTCTGGCATCGTCGTCTGCGGAAGGCAACTCTGCCCACAACCAGGCAGTTGCCGTCTGACTTCCATTTCGCAGGTTCCTCCCACCACCAGGCTTAGGCGGCATGTGGGGCTCTCCCCTTCCTTCCGGGACCCCGCCCACATCCAGGCGTCCTCCGCCTGTCTTCCGCTTTGCGGTGCAGCCGTTCTCACCGCCAGAACCCTCTCCTTACAGCCTTCCTTTACTGCCCTCCAGTGGGCTCCAGGATGGGATACTTCGCACCATCTTAAAAACATTGAAGGACCCGCAAGAGTGGTAAAGTCCGTTTTTGCTTGGGCGCAGCAGGAGATTTAATTAACATGCATAATCCCATCCTGGAGCCCACTGGAGGGCAGTAAATATGTCTCAGAATGGGTGCCAGTATCCTAACCCACTGGAGGGTGCAATTGCAATAAATAGACTACATCTCCCAGCGTGCAGTGTTAGTGTGGAATTAATCAAATTGGAGCACCGGAAGCCAAAGAAATTCATAGAACACGTGGGGGGAAGATGTAGCAGCAAGGAATAAGGATCCTGACACGGCCTCTGAAGAAGAAGTTAAAATACTTCGAAACGCGTCAGGCCGGGAGACTGAAAGCGGGATGAGAAGCCGCATGTTCATCCTAATAAAGTAGAAATACTTACCTGCAGCGGAGTGCGGCTTCATCTCTGGGCAACCTGTAGTGGATATATATATATATATGTCCTCCAAATTAGGCTCACTTCGTCGGGTTTAAGCGGCGCTCTATCAAAGGTGCGGGATCCCGCGGTCGAGCCAGACCGATATCTATTGAACACACATCCTCCGAGACAGGATGAAACAGGATTGCACTCCCGTAGATGTTTTGCAATTTTTCTTTTTTCTTTTCTGATTCTTTAGCTCATTGCTCAAGTGAAAGCTGCAGACCAACGCGTTTCGTTCTTATCATAAGACCTTGATCACGATCCTAGTTCGCGCTCAACAAACAGTCAATAAAGTACTTTTTTAAATTCTCTAGGTCATTTCCTGTTAGTCTTGTTGAGCGCCTCTAAGCATTATGGGATATATAGTCCCGTATGAGCAATTTACTTCTCCTCTCATTTACAGTGCCAAAATCTGTGCGTAATCAAAGCAAATTAATATAAAAGTGAAAAGGTGAAAAGAACATCAATTCAATCATTATTGACCATCATATAAATGGGATATACAGTCACTGGCATTTTACATGATTATATTTGTACATTTCTGTCAAGTTCTCAAGGAAAGTAAACCACTTGAGCTATGCTATGAGCTAAAGAATCAGAAAATAAAAAGAAAAATTGCAAAACATCTACGGGAGCGCGATCCTGTTTCCTCCTGTCTGGGAGGATGTGTGTTCAATATATATATATATATATATATATATTCACTGAAAAAACCATAGGTTTCAGGCACGTTGAAGTTAGCAATTAGCATTTAAAAAACCTTAGAAATTCACTGAAAAAAACCATAGTTCAGGCACGTTATAGTTAGTTGGACATTTCACTCGTACAAAACCATAGAAATTCCACCGTTATAGTTAGTTCAGCTAACTATAACTCGCGCCCCCGCAATGCACTGCTGATGACGTCACATATTACATCATTCATGACATGGTCAGTGACATCACTGATGACATCACTGATGACATCTCAAATGACATCACTGATGACATCACTGACGACATCATCCAGTGACTGTGTGTTTCTGTAATTTTTTTAACATGTTTTATATATATTCCAAGGTGTATGGAAGAATGTGTGGGTGTATAAGTGTCTGGATGGAGGATTTAGTAGGTGAGTGACTGACTGTATAAGTGAGTGATTAAATGTGTCTTACTTACTGACCTATGGTTTTTTCAGTGAATTTCAATGGTTTTTTAAATGCTAATTTGTAACTACAATGTCCCTGAAACCTATATTGTTTTTAAGTAAATTTTAAAAAGACATGCATACTTTTTGTAGTGAAAAACTAACTGTAACAGTAGTCTGTTATAAGTTATAATTTAACAATGTTTAAAACTTAATTAGCACTAATTAACATATAAGTGTGGAAAAAGTGTGACGCAGCAGCTATGATACCTGACTTAGAACAACAGCGTTCACAGTTCGATTCCCGGCTCCGGCGGCACGTTAGCCCACCACTATGTCACTGTGGGCAATACCTTGCTTAATCTTCCCGACGCCCGAGCGCAGGGACACCTCTCTGGAGGTAGCTGTACGCTTTACAAATGCTGGCATTTTTTTAATTTAAAACTATAATAATGAGAAATATTAGCACGTATTTTTTTTCTATTCTGAACGATATTTTTTTTATGTTTTCTATTTAGAATTACAGCAATTAATAGATGTTTTTAGTCACAAGAAAGGAAATGACACGGTTTACGCGGTAACAGTTTTTAAGGTCTCCAACGTATGTACATATTAAGGAGCTTATACGTGTGAGGATCAAAATCGAAACCTTTACCGCTTCACATTTTGTAACTTTTCCCAACATGTGCACAAGTTAAACAGTGAAAACGTGAGCACGGGTCAACTGTAAAACGTGACATCTAAATGGGCGGAGCCGCATGTTCCTTCTATAGACTACTCAATAACCAAAAACTATATAAACCACACCCGTTGTTCGATTAGTTTCGTTTTTGCGAGTTATTTACGCGTGTCCATTCTGTGATGCAGATTCCGTTTTCTAGCGTCGGATTCTTCTTTTGCGACAACAAAACATATTACGGAGTTGTAAGTTGTTTGATTATGGCATAGTAGATATTTATAATACGTAGCAATTTGTGAATATTTAAAGATTTGTACTTAAAAAAAAATGTTATTGGTTGTTTTTGCCATTTATATGTAACGTCAGCAGCTTGTATTCAGAAACAGACATAATTGAGGAAACACTATTCCTTTTCTGCCTCATTTCAGCTCATATAGTGTCACTTTGTATATTATAATATTGACACTATACTTGACCTCAGAGGTGTTTGTGACCCGTGGGCGCGAAGACTAAAGATTTATAAGTAACGTCAGCAGCTTCTGGTTCTTACTCTGTTTCCCCCTTGGGATCATATAGTGTGAATATGTATATTGTAATATTCACAGTCATTATGATCTCAGAGGAGTTTATGACCCGTCGGCGCGAAGATGAAAGATTTCGAAGTCCCGGAGAAAAGAAGCTCTGAACATATTCACCGCTGGATAGTATTTCGTTATTGATCTTGTTTTGTGTTCAAGACTTTATTTTCCTTTTCCTTTTTGTGTGGCATCAGTGTCACTCTCTATATTGTAGTAGAGTGTCATATTTTCACACAACAGGAATTGGAGATTTGTCGTCGCCAGGAGTAAACCATCTCAAATACAGCTTACTGACCTTTATAACTTACTTGATCAGATATTTTTACAGTGAGAATATTTTTTAAATTCCAGTTTAAAAAAGATTGTTTGCATAGACATTTTGTTACTGAATGCCTTTGATAAACCCTACATTTTTTAATGATATTTTGGTATTTCTCTTTTCTCTGTTGTGGTTCCTATTCTGGTTCTCCCTATAGAATTTATAGGAATGGTAGTGTAACCACACCCGTTGTTTGATTAGTTTCGTTTTTGCGAGTTATTTACGCGTGTCCATTCTGTGATGCAGATTCCGTTTTTAGCGTCAGATTCTTCTTTCGCGACAACAAAACATATTACGGAGTTGTAAGTTGTTTGATTATGGCATAGTAGATATTTATAATACGTAGCTATTTGTGAATATTTAAAGATTTGTACTTAAAAAAAATGTATTGGTTGTTTTTGCCATTTATATGTAACGTCAGCAGCTTGTATTCAGAAACAGACAAAATTGAGGAAACTCTATTCCTTTTCTGCCTCATTTGAGCTCATATAGTGTCACTTTGTATATTATAATATTGACACTATACTTGACCTCAGAGGTGTTGGTGACCCGTGGGCGCGAAGACTAAAGATTTATAAGTAACGTCAGCAGCTTCTGGTTCTTACTCTGTTTCCCCCTTGGGATCATATAGTGTGAATATGTATATTGTAATATTCACAGTCATTATGATCTCAGAGGAGTTTATGACCCGTTGGCGCGAAGATGAAAGATTTCGAAGTCCCGGAGAAAAGAAGCTCTGAACATATTCACCGCTGGAAAGTATTTCGTTATTGATCTTGTTTTGTGTTTATGACTTTATTTCCTTTTCCTTTTTGTGTGGCATCAATGTCACTCTCTATATTGTAGTAGAGTGTCATATTTTCACACAACAGGAATTGGAGATTTGTCGCCACCAGGAGTAAACCATCTGAAATACAGCTCACTGACCTTTATAACTTACTTGATGAGATATTTTTACAGTGAGAATATTTTATGAAATTGCAGTTTAAAAAAGATTGTTTGCATAGACACTTTCTTACTGAATGCCTTTGATAAACCCTACATTTTTTAATGATATTTTGGTATTTCTCTTTTTCTCTGTTGTGTTTCCTATTCACGTTCTCCCTATAGAATTTATAGGAATAGTAGTGTATATATTACTACTATCCTATATGTTCTTAAAGGAGTACGTGATCTGTTAGCGGAGCAGTGAGCGACCTCTAAGCACTACGACAAAACTTTCCCGACTTCTACAGAATAGAAAATGTAAAAATTTTGATTTTTTTGTTGTGCTCCTTATTCTTCTTCTCCTGTGGAATACTATAAACGCACCCTGTACATTTTAATACTGTGAGTTTATAGTACTTCAAAGGGGTTGGAGATCTATCTGTGCGAGACATTAACAACGTATACTACAGTTATTTCTGTTGATAACTTACTACCTCACAGTTTGTAACACTGCTAATATTTTATAAAATAGTAGTCCCTAAAAAACAATTATATACATAGTGCTTCATTTAATGTTTTGATGAAGCGTACATTTCTAGGTAATATGACGTCATTTCTGTTTAACTGTTTTTTACTTGTTATTGTTTTGTGACCTGAGATGATGTAGTGCTGGAGTGTTTCTTGTAGCACTACAATCAATCAACCAATCAATCAATCAGGGAATTGTAAGCACGCTACTCACCTGTGAAGGTCTCAAGGCGCTGAGGGGGGTCCGCAGATCTGTTTAGCCGAAGAGCCAGGTCTTGAGGGTCTTCTTGAAGGTGTTCAGGGAGGGGGCGCGTCTGATGTCTGCCGGTAGCTCGTTCCAGGTCTTGGCTGCAATGTGAGAGAAGGATCTTCCGCCTGCTCTGGCTCTGTGGATGCGCGGGGTTTTGGCCAGTGCGAGGTTGGAAGATCGGAGGTTTCTTTTGGGTACGTGGAAGTTGATTCTGTCGTTGAGGTATTTGGGTCCGTTGTTGTGTAGGCATTTGTAGGCGTGAGTGAGGATTTTGAAAGTGACTCTTTTCTCCACGGGGAGCCAGTGGAGACTTTGTAGGTGTTGGCTGATGTGTTCGTGTCGGGGGATGCCGAGGACGAGTCTGGCGGCGGTGTTTTGTACTGTCTGGAGTTTGCGGAGTAGGGACTTGTTGATGCCGGCGTAGAGTGCGTTTCCATAGTCCAGTCTGCTGGTGATGAGTGCGTGGGTGACTGACTTCCTTGACTCAGGGGGGATCCACTTGAAGGTCTTGCGGAGGATGCGGAGGGTGTTGAAGCAGCTGGAGGTGACGGCATTGACCTGTCGGTTCATGAAGAGTGATGAGTCAAGTACGATGCCGAGGTTCTTGGCGTGGTCTGAGGGGGTAGGTGGGCTTCCGAGGGCGGTCGGCCACCAGGTGCTGTCCCATGCAGAAGGGGTGGTACAGAGGACGAGGACTTCTGTCTTCTCGGCGTTGAGCTTCAGGCAGCTGTTGGTCATCCAGACTGCGACGTCTTGCATTCCTTTCTGGAAGGTGAGTTTGGCAGTGGTGGGGTCTTTGGTGAGGGAGAGGATGAGCTGGGTGTCGTCGGCGTAGGATACGATGTTGAGGCCGTGTTGTCGGACGATGGCTGCGAGGGGGGCCATGTAAATGTTGAAGAGGGTGGGGCTCAGTGATGAACCCTGTGGGACTCCGCAGGTGATTTTCGTGGGGTCGGAGAGGAAGGGTGGGAGTCTGATCCTTTGGCTTCTTCCGGTGAGGAATGATCGGATCCAGTCCAGGGCTGTTCCTTGTATGCCTGCGTCGTGTAGTCTGACGACTAGTGTGCGATGGGAGACGGTGTCGAAGGCCGCTGATAGGTCGAGTAGGATGAGGGCTGCGGAGTGGCCTTGGTCCAGGAGGGTGCGGATGTCGTCTGTGGTGGCGAGTAGGGCGGTCTCTGTGCTGTGGTTGCTTCGGAATCCGGATTGGGACGGGTCGAGGACGGCGTTCTCTTCAATGAATCGTGTCAGTTTCCTGTTGACTGTTTTCTCTGCAACTTTGGCTGCGAAGGGGAGGAGCGAGATGGGTCGATAGTTCTTGAGGTCGGTGGGGTCAGCTGTGGGCTTCTTGAGCAGGGGTCTGACTTCTGCGCGCTTCCAGTCGTCTGGGAAGGTGCCTGTTTTGAAGGTGGTGTTGATGGTGCATTGTAGTTTGGGTGAGATGGCGGCCACGGCTCTGTGGTAGATGTGAGGGGGGCAGGGGTCGGTGGGGGCCCCCGAGTGGATGCTTTTCATGGTCGAGGCGGCGTCTTCGGCCGTGATCGGTGTCCAGTTGGAGATGGTGGGCTGGCTGGTGTTTCTGGGGGGCGGGGGGCCGTCTGTGGCGCCTGGTGGATGGTCGATGAAGTTGTCTTAGAGGTTTTTGATCTTGAGGTGGAAATAGGTTCCAAGGTTGTCGCAGAGGTCTTTGGATGGGGTGATGTCTGTGGCTTCGCAGCGTGGGTTGGTGAATACTTGAATGACAATGACAAGTTCCTTGGAGTTGGTGGAGTTGGCCAGGATTTTGTTGTGGACATAGTTCCTTTTGGTGGCTCTGATCTGGTTGTGGTAGTCCGTCATGGTGTCCTTGTAGGTGGTGTGGTTTTCAGTTGTCTTGGTGTTTCTCCAGTTCTTCTCCAGGCGTCTGCAGGTGCGTCTGGCTTCTTGGAGAGCGGTTGTGAACCAGGCGGCTTTCCTGGGGCGTTGTCTGTCGGGGTTGCGTAGCGTGGCGAGCTCATCTGCGCAGTTGGAGATCCAGGTGTGGAGTTCTCTGGCTGCGTCGTTTGCGCTGTTTGCGTTGGGTGCCCAGGTGTGGTTGTCTCGGGTGAGGGTGGAGTTAGGTTGCTCGCGGTAACCTTGCTCCAGTTCCTTCGTGGTGGGCGTGGGGCTGGTTTGGGTGCCTTGGGTTTGTTGATGGCGAAGTGTACGCAGTGGTGGTTGGTCCATGGTGGCTGCGTTGTGTGGCTGAAATGGACGCTGTTTCCTGCCGCGAAGATGGGGTCGAGGGTGTGTCCTGCTCTGTGGGTCGGTGTGTTGACGAGTTGTTTAAGTCCGATGCTGGCGAGGTTGTCACGAAGGATAGTGGAGTTGGGGTCGCTGGGGTTGTCGAGGTGGAAGTTCAGGTCTCCAATGAGTATGTAGTTTGTTGAGGAGATCGCGTGGGGTGCGATGAAGTCGGTGATGGTGGTGGCGAAGGGTGTTCAGGGGCCAGGGGGTCTGTAGACGAGAGTTCCTCCGAGTGTGGCTTTGGGGGTGGTCTGGATCTTGAAGTGCAGGTGTTTGGCGGAGGGGAAGGTTTCGCTGGAGGTGGTGAGGCGGAGGGTGATCTTGTGGGCGATGGAGAGGCCCCCTCCTGGGTGGTTGGGGCGGTCTTTACTCTGGATCTTGTATCCATCTAGGATGGCGGTGCTGATGTCGGGGGCGGAGGATGCGTTGGTCCAGGTCTCTGTGAAGAAGGCGATGTCGGGCGAAAGAGAGTCGAGTAGGTTCCAGATTTCCATGGGGTGTTTGTGTACGGAGCGTACGTTGAGGAGGATGCATTTTAGGGTGTTGCCGGTGCTGGCGTTGGCGGTGTTGGAGGCCGGGGTGGCGGTGAGGGTCTGGCGGCAGTGGAGGCAGGAGAACTGGCCGTGGGTCGTGTTCGGCGAGGCCTGTTGGCATTCTCTAAGTCTTCCAGGGTTGAGTGCGAGGAGGGTGGTGGTGTCGTAGCGATGGGTAGTGGGAGGTCCAGGGTTCCTGGCGCTGGCTGCGGTCGGGTTGTGGATGGGCACAGACGGGCTTGCCTTTGGTGTGCCTTCGGCGCGCCGGCGGCGCGACCGCGCAGCGGCCGCCATTAAGTAGGGGAGGTGGGAGGGAAGAGAGGCTGGGAGGCGGGAGCAGGGCAATTCCGGGGGGGGGATTCCAGGGGGGGAGGGGCCGCAGGGCCAGCAGCGGCAAAAGGCAAAGGGAACAGGCAGGCATGAGAAAATAAAAACAGTGGTGGAATTAGAGCAAGACACAGATGGGCACAATAACAGTGGCACAACAGGGAAAAAATTAAGAAAAAAAACGGCTGAGAAAGGTTACGGTGGTTGGAGGCAGTCTGGTCCCAGTTGGAGCGGGCAGCAGGCGCAGGAGCGGGCAGCAGCCTCGAACCTCCCAAGGAGGAGATCGGGTCTGGAGGCAAGAGACGGCACAGCGGAGCAGTGGGGAGAGAGTGGACCTAGACCGAGGGTCGGAGTTCTTACTCGCGCTCCCCCGCAGCAGCCGCCATTAAGTAGGGGAGGTGGGAGGGAGGAGAGGCTGGGAGGCGGGAGCAGGGAAATTCCAGGGGGGAGGGGACGCAGGGGCAGCAGCGGCAAAAGGCAAAAGGAACAGGCAGGCACGAGAAAATAAAAACAGTGGTGGAATTAGAGCAAGACACAGATGGGCACAATAACTGGCACAACAGGGAAAAAATTAAGAAAACAAACGGCTGAGAAAGGTTACGGTGGTTGGAGGCAGTCTGGTCCCAGTTAGAGCGGGCAGCAGGCGCAGGAGCGGTCAGCAGCCTCGAACCTCCCAAGGAGGAGGTCGGGGTCTGGAGGCAAGAGACGGCACAGCGGAGCAGTGGGGAGAGAGTGGACCTAGACCGAGGGTCAGAGGTCTTACTCCTTCTTTTCTACTTTATCTAAAAGTAACTGATGCCCTCTTATATTCACAAGAATATGGGGCAACACTTTTACAAACTATAGACGACAAAAAAAAGGGAGGGTGTGGCCATGCTTAAGGGATATTTTATGAATTGCGTTTTTATTTGTCACCCCTCTGATATATACAGCTACACTTTCCTAAGAAAGTATATTTGTGATTGCTTAATAAAAACTGTTTCAAACCTAGACTGAAATTTTTGCAGCGCAACCACACCTACTATTTTGCTGCAAGGAAGTAGCACTCCCCGCGACAGAAGTAAGCACCGCACTATAACTATACATTATAAGTAAACATTGCTCCCGAGAAGTAGCCTACTCAGAATCTTATTTAAATTTGCGACCGCAACAGCGAGCTTTCTTTTTGCAACCCCCTCTTCCATATTATAATTTTTCCTCCAAAGATGTAGCACTCCCAGTCAGAAAAGTAAACACCACATTATAAGTAAATACTGCTCGTGGGAAGTATCCCACCCGCTGACTTTATAAAAAGAAGACCGCAACACACTCTGTTATTTTCCCGCGTGATTTGTAGGCCCCACGCAAATTATATAAATGGCCCTTAAAGTATATAAAAAACAATTTTTACCATCACAGTCCCTGCCCACCACCTTGTGACCACTGTACAGAGTTAATAGTGTTCCTACCCTCACCTCTACTACTTTTTTTTTCCTGTACTCCTTTAAAGTGCGTCACAAAATGTCTGACAACAGTGAACCGTTCCCACCCAATAAGGAGCAAACTTGTACTCGGAACCTAATGGCTGCCAACACTTCTACTTTTAATGCTTCACAGCCAATGAACATTAAGCTTGGGAAGGTCCTGCTTGGAACACGTCAGCCAATCAGATGTCCCTGCTACTCCACGGTGGGGGAGGGAATGGCTGGCAACACTTCTACTTTCAATGGTTCGCAGCCAATGAACATTAAGCTCTGGAAGGTCCTGCTTGGAACATGTGAGCCAATCAGATGTCCTTGCTACTCCGCGGAGGGGGAGAGAATGGCTGGCAACACTTCTACTTTCAATGGTTCGCAGCCAATGAACATTAAGCTCGTTGTTGGAACACCTCAGCCAATTAAACGCTAATTTTGTTCCACGCACAGGGAGAGAACACGCCCTCCCACATAATATTAAATGTTCTCTAACAAAGTGACACTATCCGTGATAAAAGTGAACACCGCATTATAAGTAAACATTACTGCGCATTATATTAAAGGAAGGCCGCAATACGGCGCATTGTTGTTTTCCCGATATGATTTCCACAGCCTACTGAACATTGCTGCAATACCGCGCATCGTTGTTTTGCGGACGTAATTTTCACGGCCTACGCAACATTCACACTACCTGTCTATGCACCGTACAGACTGCTTAAAATAAGTCCACAGTGTTCCTACTATACCCTCTTATACAATTTTTCTCTTATTTCCCCCTACTCCTTTCAACTGAGTCACAAAATGGCTGCCAACACTTCCTAGTTTCAACAGTTCGCAACCAATGAGCCGCAAGCTCGTGCTCGTAACGCCTCAGCCAATCAGATGTCAGAATTCGCAAATATCGATATTTGTAAAATTTGATATTTCTCAAAAACTACTTAACGGATTTACCCCATTTAAACAAAAGCGTGCTTTCTGGACCAAGACCTTTCTCCCTGCCAAATTTGGCGTAATTCCGTTCAGCAGTTTGACCTGTAGCCTTGTCTAAAGTTTCCTATGGAAATTGCAAGGAGAAAACACGTTTTGGGACCCCCTTTTTTTCTCAGCCCCCCCTTGACGAATCACCCCCAAACTTTCAAGATAGGAGCTGATCTAAAAGAGAAGTTTTTTGGAACATTTCGTAAACATTCGTCAAACGACGCCAAAGTTATAAGCAAATCAAAAACGCTTTTCCTATTTAAACGTGGTCCTAACTATAACTATCTACTGGCGACCGCCAGTAGATTATATATATATATATATATATATATATATATATATATATATATATATGTATATTACCTACTGGCTGACGTGTTCCAAGCAGGACCTTCCCAAGCTTAATGTTGATTGGCTGTAAACCATTGAAAGTAGAAGTGTTGTCAGCGATTCCCTCCCCCTCTGCGGAGTATCAGGGACATCTGATTGGGTAATGTGTTCCAAGCAGGACCTTCCGAAGCTTAATGTTCATTGGCTGTGAAGCATTAAAAGTAGAAGTGGTTGCCAGCCATTCCCTCCCCCTCTGCGGAACACTATGGACATTTTATTGACTAAAGTGTTCCGAGTACAAGTTTGCTCCTTATTGGGTGGGAACGGTTCACTGTTGTCAGCCATTTTGTGACGCACTTCAAAGGAGTACAGGGAAAAAAAAGTAGGGGAGGGTAGGAACACTATTAACTCTGTACAGTGGTCACAAGGTGGTGGACAGGGATTGTGAAGGTAAAAACTTATATACTTTAAGGGCCATTTATATAATTTGCGTGGGGCCTACAAATCACGGCGGTCTTCTTTTTATTAAGTCAGCGGGTGGGATACTTCCCAGGAGCAGTATTTACTTATAATGTGGTGTTTACTTTTCTGACGGGGAGTGCTACATCTTTGGAGGAAAAATTCAAATTTGGAGGAGGGGGTTGCAAAAGAAAGCGCGCTGTTGCGGTCTTCATTTAAATAAGGTTCTGAGTAGGCTACTTCTCGGGAGCAATGTTTACTTATAATGTATAGTTATAGTGCGGTGCTTACTTCTGTCATGGGGAGTGCTACTTCCTTGCAGCAAAATAGTAGGTGTGGTTGCGCTGCAAAAATATCAGTCTAGGTTTGAAACAGTTTTTATTAAGCAATCACAAATATACTTTCTTAGGAAAGTGTAGCTGTATATATCAGAGGGGTGACAAATAAAAACGCAATTCATAAAATATCCCTTAAGCATGGCCACACCCTCCCTTTTTTTGTCGTCTATAGTTTGTAAAAGTGTTGCCCCATATTCTTGTTAATATAAGAGGGCATCAGTTAATTTTAGATAAAGTAGAAAAGAAGTGCTACAAGAAACACTCCCGCACTACATCATCTCAGGTCACAACAATAACAAGTAAAAACAGTTAAACACAAATTACGTCATATTACCTAGAAATGTACGCTTCATCAAAACATTAAATGAAGCACTATGTATATAATTTTTTTTTAGGGACTATTATTTTATAAAATATTAGCAGTGTTACAAACTGTGAGGTAGTAAGTTATCAACGGAAATAACTGTAGTATGTGTTGTTAATGTCTCGCACAGATAGATCTCCAACCCCTTTGAAGTACTATAAACTCACAGTATTAAAATGTACAGGGTACGTTTATAGTATTCCACAGGAGAAGAAGAATAAGGAGCACAATAAAAAAATCAAAGTTTCTATTCTGTAGAAGTCGGGAAAGTTTTGTCGTAGTGCTTAGAGGTCGCTCACTGCTCCGCTAACAGATCACGTACTCCTTTAAGAACATATAGGATAGTAGTAATATATACACTACTATTCCTATAAATTCTATAGGGAGAACGAGAATAGGAACCACAACAGAGAAAAAGAGAAATACCAAAATATCATTAAAAAATGTAGGGTTTATCAAAGACATTCAGTAAGAAAGTGTCTATGCAAACAATCTTTTTTTAAACTGCAATTTCGAAAAATATTGTCACTGTAAAAATATCTCATCAAGTAAGTTATAAAGGTCAGTAAGCTGTTTTTGAGATGGTTTACTCCTGGCGGCGACAAATCTCCAATTCCTGTTGTGTGAAAATATGACACTCTACTACAATATAGAGAGTGACACTGATGCCACACAAAAAGGAAAAGGAAAATAAAGTCATGAACACAAAACAAGATCAATAACGAAATACTTTCCAGCGGTGAATATGTTCAGAGCTTCTTTTCTCCGGGACTTCGAAATCTTTCATCTTCGCGTCGACGGGTCATAAACTCCTCTGAGATCATAATGACTGTGAATATTGCAATATACATATTCACACTATATGATCCCAAGGGGGAAACAGAGTAAGAACCAGAAGCTGCTGACGTTACTTATAAATCTTTAGTCTTCGCGCCCACGGGTCACCAACACCTCTGAGGTCAAGTATAGTGTCAATATTATAATATACAAAGTGACACTATATAAGCTCAAATGAGCAAGAAAAGGAATAGTGTTTCCTCTATTTTGTCTGTTTCTGAATACAAGCTGCTGACGTTACATATAAATGGCAAAAACATCCAATAACATTTTTTTCTAAATACAAATCTTTAAATATTCACAAATAGCTACGTATTATAAATATCTACTATGCCATAATCAAACAACTTACAACTCCGTAATATGTTTTGTTGTCGCAAAAGAAGAATGCGATGCTAGAAAACGGAATCTGCATCACAGAATGGACACGCGTAAATAACTCGCAAAAACGAAACTAATCGAACAACGGGTGTGGTTTATATACTTTTTGGTTATTGAGTAGTCTATAGAAGGAACATGCGGCTCCGCCCATTTCGATGTCACGTTTTACAGTTGACACGTGCTCACGTTTTCACTGTTAACTTGTGCAGGTGTTGGGAAAAGTTACAAAATGTGAAGCAGTAAAGGTTTTGATTTCGATCCCCACACGTATAAGCTCCTTAATATGTACATACGTTGGAGACCTTAAAAACTGTTACCCGGTAAACAATGTCATTTCCTTTCTCGTGACTAAAAACATCTATTAATTGCTGTAATTCTAAAAAAGAAGACATAAAAAAAATATCGTTCAGAATAGAAAAAAAAATACGTGCTAATATTTCTCATCACTATAGTTTTAAATTTAAAAAATGCCAGCATTTGTAAAGTGTACAGCTACCGCCAGAGAGGTGTCCCGGCGCTCGGGGCGTTGGGAAGATTAAGCAAGGTATTGCCCACAGTGACATAGTGGTGGGCTAACGTGCCGCCGGAGCCGGGAATCGAACTGTCAGGTATCATAGCTGCTGCGTCACACTTTTTCCACACTTATATGTTAATTAGTGCTAATTAAGTTTTAAACATTGTTAAATTATAACTTATAACAGACTACTGTTACAGTTAGCTTTTCACTTCAAAAAGTATGCACATCTTTTTAAAATTTACTTAAAAACAATATAGGTTTCAGGGACATTGTAGTTACAAATTAGCATTTAAAAAACCATTGAAATTCACTGAAAAAACCATAGGTTTCAGGCACGTTATAGTTAGAAATTAGCATTTAAAAAACCTTTGAAATTCACTGAAAAAACCATAGGTTTCAAGCACGTTATAGTTAGTTGGACATTTCACTCGTACAAAACCATAGAAATTCCACCGTTATAGTTAGTTCAGCTAACTATAACTCGCGCCCCCACAATGCACTGCTGATGACGTCACACATTACATCATTCATGACATGGTCAGTGACATCACTGATGACATCACTGATGACATCTCAAATGACATCACTGATGACATCACTGACGACATCATCCACGTGAAAATCTGAGGCACCTCCTCACACTCTAATATAACCTTTGATACACCCACTGTAAAATACAGACTACCATTTTCTAGATCATTGACACACCAATACCAGTTACTACATACGCACTCACTGATTGCTAGGTCTACACACACATCTACTCATTCATCCATACAATAACTCATACATACAGTCACTCATCAATACAACACTATCATATGCACTCATACACCTATACAGACAATCACACACCGCCACTCATCCATGCAGTTACTCACACACCTACTCAGTCATGCTAAGAATCGATCACACTCCCATTTACTCACTTATACAATTATACACACACCACCTCACTTATTCATACAGATACTAACGCATACTTACTGTGTTATATAATCAGTGATACAAGTACACACTGATCTATACAGCCAGTCTCACAATCACTGACTATCATGTCGAGTCCTTTATATACTTCAACTCTCACATACACTGCCTTTTACATATGTAGTTACTTGGACATGTACCACTGAGACATTCATTCACTCATCAAGACACCGATACACACACTCACGTACCCATACAGCTGTTTCCACATGCACTCTTGAACCCATACACCCAGTGAATCAACCACTCACACATCTATGCACAGAGTCACACACCTCCCACCCACCCACACACTCAATCTCCCCCCAAAAATACTCAGACAACCAATCAATAACCTATGTAGACACTCATGTAGCTACTGACCAACCCATGCAGCAGCTTGCACAACAACAGACAGACTGATACAGACATTCACACAGTTTAGTCACTAACCCATGCATTCAGTAAGACACATTTAATCACTCACTTATACAGTCAGTCACTCACCTACTAAATCCTCCATCCAGACACTTATACACCCACTCATTCTTCCATACACCTTGGAATATATATAAAACATATTAAAAAAATTACAGAAACACACAGTCACTGGATGTTGTGTGTAGTGGAATTATGTGGTATGTTGTGCAGTGAAATTATGTGGATAGAAAGTATGTGGTATTTAGTGTATAGGAATTATGTAGAGTGCGATTATGTGTTATTGAGAGTAATTATGTGGTATGGTAGTCTGTGTTGTGGAGTGGTAACCTCAGGTTTAGTCTTCCTCATTTCCATAGAGGCTAAACTATAAACTCAATTAGACAAAAAAAGAAGGAACCACTGAGGAGCACTTCTGGACCTAGTCAGATGTATGAGTAGGGCCACTGGAATTATGCGACTGTTCGGCTGTACCGATTTTCACATAATTAGACATTTTCTGCATTTGCCACATAATGGATCATCTGCTGCATAATCTGCAGATTTGAACAAAAAAAACTTGTTTCTGGCGCAAACGTTACCAAAAATGCAGCAACAAGTGTTACAGCGTGGTGGAAGGCCCTTTGCAAACCTTAAATGGTCACCTGTTACTTATTGCTAAATGTGGGTGTTAAATTAGTAGTAATGGTGCGCAAACCACTCTTGCTTCTGTCTGTGCCTCTCTTGTCTCTCTGCATTTCTCTTGCTTCTTTGTGCACCTTTCTTTCATTTTCTGCACTTCTCTTGCCTCTTTCTGCTCATATCTTCCGCTTTCTGCACCTCTCTTGCTTCTTTCTACACCTCTCTTGCGCCTTTCTTCTGCACCTCTCTTACCTATTTCTGCACCTCTCTTGCCTCTTTCTGCACTTCTCTTGCCTCTTTCTGCACCTCACTTGCCTCTTTCTGCACTTCTCTTGCTTTTTTCTGCACCTCTCTTGTTTCTTTCTGCAACTCTGTTGTCTCTTTCATCACTTCTATTGCTTCTTTCTACACCTCTGTTGCTTTTTTCAGCACTTCTCTTGCCTCTTTCTGCACTTCTCTTGCCTGTTTCTGTACCTGTCTTGCCTCTTTCTGCACCACTGTTGCCTCTTTCTGCACCTCACTTCTTTCTGCACCCCTCTTGCCTATTTCGCCACCCCACCTCACTTCTTTCTGCAACCCTCTTGCCTCTTTCTCCACCCCTCTTCCCTCTTTCTGTACCTCTCTTGCCTCTTTCTGCACCCCTGTTGCCTCTTTCTGCACCTCTCCTGCCTGTGTCTGCACCCCTGTTGCCTCTTTCTGCACTTCTCTTGCCTCTTTCTGCACCTCTGTTGCTTCTGTCAGCACTTCTCTTGCCTCTTTCTGCACCCCTATTCCCTCTTTCTGCACCTCTGTTGCTTCTTTCTGCACTTTTGCTTCTTTCTGCATCTCTCTTCCTTCTTTCTGCACACCTCTTGCCTCTTTCTGCACCCTTCGTCCTTCTTTGTGGACCTCTCTTGCCTCTTTCTGCACCTCTCTTCCCTCTTTCTGCAGTTCTCTTGCCTCTTTCTGTACCTCTTTTGCTTCTTTCTGCACTTCTGTTGCCTCTTTCTGCACCTCTGTTGCTTCTTTCTGTACTTCTCTTGCCTCTTTCTGCACCCCTCTTGCCTCTTTCTACACCTCCGTTTGTTCTTTCTGCACTTCTCTTGCTTTTTTCCACATCTCTCTTCTTTCTGCAACCCTCTTGCCTCTTTCTGCACCCCTCTTTCTTCTTTCTGCACCTCTCTTTCCTGTTTCTGCAACTCTATTGCCTCTTTCTGCAGTTCTCTTGCCTCCTTCTGTACCTCTGTTGCTTCTTTCTGCACTTCTCTTGCCTCTTTCTGTACCCCTCTTGCCTTTTTCTGCACCTCACTCGCCTCTTTCTGCACTTCTCTTGCTTTTTTATGCACCTCTCTTGTTTCTTTCTACAGCTCTCTTGTCTCTTTCATCACTTCTCTTGATTCTTTCTACACCTCTGTTGCTTCTTTCAGCACTTCTCTTGCCTCTTTCTGCACTTCTCTTGCCTCTTTCTGCACCCCTGTTCTTTCTTTTTCTGCACCTCGCTTGCTTCTTTCTTCACCCCTCCTGCCTCTTTCTGCACCCCTCTTCCCTCTTTCTGTACCTCTCTTGCCTCTTTCTGCACCCCTGTTCTCTCTTTCTGCACCTGTCTTGCCTGTTTCTGCACCTCTCCTGCCTGTTTCTGCACCCCACTTGCCTCTTTCTGCACCCCTCTTCCCTCTTTCTGCAGCTTTCTTGCCTCTGTCTGCAACCCTGTTCTCTTTCTCTGCACCTCTTTTGCCTGTTTCTGCAACTCTCTTGCCTCTTTCTGCAGTTCACGTACCTCTTTCTGCACCTCTGTTGCTTCTTTCTGCACTTCTCTTGCCTCTTTCTGCACCCCTCTTGCCTCGTTCTGCACCTCCGTTGGTTCTTTCTGGACTCGTCTTTCTTTTTTCCGCATCTCTCTTGCCTTTTTCGGCACCTCACTTGCTTCTTTCTGCACACCTCTTGCCTCTTTCTGCACCCCTCTTCCCTCTTTCTGTACCTCTCTTGCCTCTTTCTGTACCTCTCTTACCTCTTTCTGCACCCCTGTTCCCTCTTTCAGCATCTCTCCTGCCTGTTTCTGCACCTCTGTTGCTTCTTTCTGCACATCTCGTGCCTCTTTCTGCACCCCTCGTTCCTCTTTCTGCACCTCTGTTGCTTCTTTCTGCACTTCTCTTGCTTCTTTCTGCACCTCTCTTCCTTCTTTCTGCACCCCTCTTGCATCTTTCTGCAACCTTTTTCCCTCTTTGTGCACCTCTCTTGCCTCTTTCTGCACCTATCTTTCCTCTTTCTGCAGTTCTCTTGCCTCTTTCTACACCTTTTTTGCTTCTTTATGCACTTCTGTTGCCTCTTTCTGCACACCTCTTGCCTCTTTCTGCACCTCTGTTGGTTCTTTCTGCACCTCTCTTGCAAATTTCTGCACCCCTCTTGCCTGTTTCTTCACCCCCTCTTAACTATTTCTGCACCTCTCTTGCCTCTGTCTGCAGCCCTGTTCTCTCTTTCTGCACCTCTTTTGCCTGTTTCTGTAATTCTCTTGCCTCTTTCTGCAGTTCGCTTGCCTCTTTTTGTAACTCTGTTGCTTCTTTCTGCACTTCTCTTGCATCTTTCTGCACCCCTCTTGCCTCTTTCTGTACCTCTGTTGGTTCTTTCTGCACTTTTCTTGCTTTTTTCCGCATCTCTCTTGCTTCTTTCTGCACCCTTCTTTCCTCTTTCTGCACCTCTCTTGCCTGTTTCTGCAACTCTCTTGCCTCTTTCTGCAGTTCTCTTGCCTCCTTTTGTACCTCTGTTGCTTCTTTCTGTCCCCTCTTGCCTGTTTATGTACCTCACTTGCCTCTTTCTGCTCCTCTCTTGCTTTTTTACGCACCTCTCTTTTTCCTTTCTGCAATTTTCTTGTCTCTTTCATCACTTGTCTTGCTTCTTTCTACACCTCTGTTGCTTCTTTCAGCACTTCTCTTGCCTCTTTCTGCACTTCTCTTGCCTGTTTATGTACTTGTCTTGCCTCTTTCTGCACCACTGTTGCCTCTTTCTGCACCTCACTTGCTTCTTCAGTACCCCTCTTGCCTCTTTCTGCACCCCTCTTCCCTATTTCTGTACCTCTCTTGCCTCTTTCTGCACCCCTGTTCCCTCTTTCTGCACCTCTCCTGCCTGTTTCTACACCTCTGTTGTCTCTTTCTGCACTTCTCTTGCCTCTTTCTGCACCCTTCTTCCCTCTTTCTGCACCTCTGTTGCTTCTTTCTGCACCTCTCTTGCTTCTTTCTGCACCCCTCTTGCCTCTTTCTGCTCCCTTCTTCCCTCTGTGTGCACCTCGCTTGCCTCTCTCTGCACCTCTCTTTCCTCTTTCTGCACCTCTCCTGCCTGTTTCTGCACCTCTGTTGCCTCTTTCTGCACTTCTCTTCCCACTTTCTGCACATATGTTGCTTCTTTCTGCACTTCTCTTGCTTATACCTTTTTGTACACAAATTTACAGAGTATGCTGCTTGAAACACAGGTATTCAAGTATTTGTATATTTATTTTTATGTAACATGTCACTAGGTAAAAGTATAGACACACATGCATACCTTCACAAACTTAGTCAGACTTACAACAGTGATATGGTTAGAATTGCTGTTTTACATTTGGTAGACCTAACATTCTGAGCAGTCGATGAATAGTGAACCTTCAAGAGAAAAGTGAGGTTTAAGACATCTTGGGAGAAGGATTAGTGATTAGGCTACTTTGTATGAGTCTGTGGAAAGGTACAGTCTAAGGAGGCCTCTTTTTACACCTCTGTTTCTTCTATCTGCACTTCTCTTGCTTCTTTTTTCACCTTTCTTCCTCTTTCTGGACTTCTGTTGCCACTTTCTGCATTTCTTTTGCTTCTTTCTGCACCTTTCTTCCTCTTTCTGCACCTCTCTTGCTTCTTTCTGCACTTCTGTTGTTTCTTTCTGCGCCTTTCTTCCTCTTTATGTACATGTCCTACCTATGTAGGCATAGTTAGAAATTAGCGTTTAAAAAAACCTTAGAAATTCACTTAAAAAACCATAGGTTTCAGGGACGTTATAGATAGTATTAGCATTTAAAAAACCTTGGAAAATCACTGGAAAAACCACAGGTTTCAGGGACGTTATAGTTAGGAATTAGCATTTAAAAAACCTTAGATATTCAGCAGTGCATTGCGGGGTGCGAGTTATAGTTAGCTCAGCTAACTATAACAGCTGAATTTCTCTGCTTTTGTATGAGTGAAATGCCAGCCTAACTATAACGTCCCTGAAACCTGTGTTTTTTTTTTGTGAATTTCTAAGGTTTTTAAATGCTAATACGAACTATAACGTCCCTGAAACATATGTTTTTTTTCAGTGAATATATATATATATATATATATGTATATATATACGTATATATATGTATATATATACATATATATATATATATATATATATATATATATATATATATATATATATATATATAAATCCAAAGCGGGGTTACTGGGCGTTTTTGGTTATATATATATATATATATATATATATATATATATATATATATATATATATATATATATGCTCCTGCGTGTCCCCACTCAAAGGACTCATAGGCGGCAGCACCAATCACCACAAGATTCCACTGCAGGTGCTCATAAGTATTTATTAGAACGGTGCACACGGAGTGCCATCAGGTATCTCCAGACATTAATGCAGGTGCCAAAGTGCAAAGTAAGAAAGAAGCCGATTCATGGCCAATGCATTTCGGCGTGATGCCTTCAACTGGGCATATCAAACCATCATGGCATTCCATTCAAAATATAAAGTCCTTCATTCATCTTGATGCCACACAATATACTAGAGCGTACAAACACACTTTTATCGTAACGGCAATATCCATACGCCATTGGTGTTTTTCAGCGAGTTACTTTCATCATAATTTTTCACATTGTTATCACATTGTGCGCATTATTCAATCACAGTCTGTATTATTTATTCATTTTGTTGGAAATAATTATTCTGGCGCTTAATACATTGTGAGCCAATATACCCCAATAATTCCGTATGTGAAGCGGACTTGAATGGGCAAAATTAAAGTGACATGTGCAGAGTGTGACTTTCATGTGGGATGCATTCAGTCATTTAGCCAACGAACATCGTTATTATACATTCCAAAGTATGGAGACCAGATAATAATGCAAATGCCGACCACTATTTAAATTATCCAGAAGGATACCAAAGATCTAAAAAGTGACATGTGCATGTGCAAAATGACGCAGTTATATAGCAGCATTCAAATTAGCAATCCAGGTAGTTACTTACTGTAAATATATTGAAAGTAGCACATGCATTTGCAAAATAACCCAATTCATAGCAGCATTAGAATTGATAACAAAGATCATTCTTCGATGATTAAAGTGTCACGTGCCTTGTGCAAAGATGCCAACAGACCAAAGATGTAAACATGATCCCACACATTCTGAATTACATGACAACTAGATGCAGGCATGCCCAATACAACAGCATTGTACTAAACCCTCATGGTAAAGAAACAGACACTACCAAGGATCCATCTTATTCAGACCCATTCAGTATAACAGTATTTCAGTCTATAATCTCAATGTGACAACATGAAAAAAGACAAGTAGTTGATATTAGTGATTCCCATTATATAGTAACTCATATCGGTCGTCTTTATGCTGATAGATAAAAGTATTTTAAAGTCCATTTAATCATAAGTTCAACACAGAGGGCTAATTATTCCAAAATCATTCAAAGCACGCAGTGTCTGAGTACATTTAAAAGTTGTTAAACATGGGCACATTATTTCAGTGATATATAGTCTGTTAAAGAGACTATATGGGTCATGACATTATTGACTCATGACATTATTGTTCATTCAAAAACAGGATCACAAGTAAACATGGAGTTCTGCTTCTGTGTTGTTCCCCCAGGTGGCTTCAGTGCCAAACATTATACTTAGTCTGGACTCTTCTCTTCTCAGTTCTTTTTCCCAGTAATCCCCTCAGTTATTCTTCCTCACGTCTTGTCTTATATATATATACATATATATATATTCACTGAAAAACCATAGGTTTTAGGGACAGTTATAGTTAGTTGGACATTTCACTCGTACAAAACCAGAGAAATTTCCCCGTTATAGTTAGTTCAGCTAACTATAACTCGCGCCCCCGCAATGCACTGCTGATGACGTCACATATTACATCACTCATGACATGGTCAGTGACATCACTGATGACATCACTGATGACATCTGAAATGACATCACTGATGACATCATCCAGTAAATGTGTGTTTCTGTAAAGTTTAAATATGTTTAATATATATAGGGAAAGGCGTATTGAAGAATGAGTGGGTGTATAAGTGTCTGAATGGATGATTTAGTACGTGCGTGAGTGACTCTACAAGTGAGTGATTAAACGTATCTTACTGAATGCATGGGTTAGTGACTAAACTGTGTGAATGTCTGTATCCGTCTGTTGGTGTGTAAGTGGATGCATGGATGTGCGAATAGCTACATGATTGTCTATATGGGTTATTGATTGGTTCTCTGAGTATCTGTATGGGTGCCTGAGTGTTTGTGTGGGTGGGGTGTGTGTGACTCTGTACATAGATGTGTGAGTGGGTGATTCACTGGGTGCATGATTTCAAGAGTGCATCTGTGATGGACTGCTTGGGTGGGTGAGTGTGTGTATGGGTGTGTTAGTGAGTGAATGTATATCTCAGTGGTACATGTGCGAGTAACTACATATGTAAAAGGCAGTATATATGTGTGTTAGAGTATTTAAATGGCTATAAGTGAGAGCGTGTGATTGTGAGAGTGGCTGTATGGATTCGTGTGTGCTTGTATCAGTTATTGTATAAGAGCGTAAGAATGTGCTAGTATTTGTATGAGTAAGTGAGCTGGTGTGTGTATAACTGTATAGGTGAGTAAAGGGTAGTTTGAATAATTATTTGTATGACTGACTAGGTGTGTGAGTACCTCTATGGATGAGTGGCGGTGTGTGAGTGTTTATATAGGTGTATGAGTGCATATGATAGTCCTGTACTGAGTGACTGTAAGTATGAGTGACTGTACGGGTGAGTGAGTAGATGTGTGTGTGTAGACCTAAGAATTAGTGAGTGGGTATGTAGTTATTGGTATTGGAGTGTGTATGGTTTTGAGAATGGCAGTCTGTAATTTAGAGTGGGTGTATCAAAAGTTATATTAGGGTGTGAGAAGATGCATGAAATTATCACATGGATGATGTCATCAGTGATGTCATCAGTGATGTCATTTGAGATGTCATCAGTGATGTCATCAGTGATGTCACTGACCATGTCATGAAAGAATAATATGTGACGTCATCAGCAGTGCATTGCTGGGCGCGAGTTATAGTTAGCTGAACTAACTATAACGGGGAAATTTCTCTGGTTTTGTACGAGTGAAATGTCCAACTAACTATAACTGTCCCTAAAACCTATGGTTTTTTCAGTGAATTTCAAAGGTTTTTTAAATGCTAATTTCTAACTATAACGTGTCTGAAACCTATGGTTTTTTCAGTGAATTTCAAAGGTTTTTTAAATGCTAGTTTCTAACTATGCCTACAGAGGTAGAACATGTGAAGAAAGAAGAAAAAACGCACAGAAAGAAGCAAAAGAAATGCGGAAAGAAGCAACAGAAGTCCACAAAGACGAAGAAAAGTGCAGGAAGAAGCAAAAGATGTGTAGAAAGAACCAACAGAGGAGCAGAAAGAGGCCTTGTTGCAAAATCATCCTGTGCCCACAACTTTTTCAGACGGGTACTGGTGGTAACTGACTCTGACTAACCAGAGCCAGTGCTATGCTGAAAGACACTTAGAATACAGTGAAAACACCTACATACACTAGGGAACACTATGCGTTGGGGTACCCCTGTGATTAGCACGACCTCCTCTGTAAGTCCCTAGTACATAATAGGGCAGGGGGATTAAAACTACCTCTTAAAACGCGCTACGGGGCACGTTTGCACAGTGGTGAAGGGAAGGGGGGCCTGAGGTGACGTGTGCAAACGCGCCCCGTGGCACGTTTTAAGTTGCGGGATTAAGTCCCCTTGAATCCTGAGGGTCCCTGGGGCCCAACTAGCCCACCAGGTACCTCCAGTATGCGCCAGAGAGCTGCGTTGCACAGAGGTGTTTAGAGGCCACGCCCCTTTTTACAACACTCTGCAACGCAGCTCCGTGGCGCTTACTGGAGGTACCTGGTGGGCTAGTTGGCCCCCAGGGACCCTCAGGATTAAAGAGGTATTAATTCCTCAACTTAAAACACGCCACAGGGCGTGTTTGCACACATGTCACCTCAGGCCCCGCCCCCTCCCTTCACCACTGTGCAAACGCGCCCGTGTGGTGCGTTTTAAGTTGGGGGATTAACTCCCCTTGAATCCTGAGGGTCCCTGGGGTGCAACTAGCCCACCAGCTACCTCCATTAAGCGCCACAGAGCTGCGTTGCAGAGAGGTGTAAAAAGGGGCGTGGCCTCAGAACACCTCTCTGCAACGCAGCCCCCTCGTGAAAACTGGAGGTTCCTGGTGGGCTTGTTGGCCCCCATGGACCCCCAGTATTCAAGGGGAATTCGTTCCCCATCTGCAAACGCGCCAGGGGGCGCGTTTGCAGAGTGCTGCAAGAAGGGGGCTTGGCCTCCGGCGCGATGCCGGTCTTTTTTTTTTTTTCTATAAGAAGGGGGGCTGTGTGGCCCCCCTTCTTTTTCTAATTTATTGGCCCTGGTGACCCCATCCCCCAGGGCCTGCCCCATATTTTGTTTTAAAAAAAAAAAAAATTGGAAGGGGGTTGCGTGGCCCCCCTCCCGAGGCCTTAATCGGCCCCAGGGACATCATCCCCCGGGGCATGGCATTTCTATTTTTTTTTCAATGTTTTGGAGGGGGGCTGCGTTGCCCCCCTCCTCAGGCCACTTATGGCCCCGGGGACCCCATCCCCCGGGGCCGGCCTTTGTTTTAAAAAAAAGAAAAAAAATGTATTAAAAATTTTGGGGAAGGGGACCAAGTGGCCCCCCTCCCGGGCCACTTATAGCCCCGGGGACCCCATCCCCCGGGGCTGGCCCTCTCCGTTGGGGACCGTGGGGGGGTCCCCAATCCCCCCACGGTCCCGCCGGCTCCCCGCGTCCTCGGGAGCCGGCATTGCTTTTCCACATGGGGAGCTGCTAAGATGCGGCTCCCCGTGTGGAAAGCAATTTGCTTTGAATTTTGGAAGAGAGAGCAGGTTTCCTGCTCTCTCTTCCAAAATCCAAAGCAAGTTTGCTATGACAGGACGGGAGCCGCGAGGCTCCCGCCCTGTCATAGCAAACAGCAGTGTCCCGGGGGTAGGCACCCCGGGACACTGCAGGAGCCGGGCCTGGGGGTTGGTGGTCCCCAGGGCCATCACAGGCTCCAGGAGCGGGGCCGCGCGGCCCCCCTCCCAACATCTTCCCCGGGGCTTTGGGGGTCCAAAACGGACCCCCAATTTAAAATTCTTAGTGCCCCGGGGAGGTGGCAGTCCCCGGGGCGTGTGGGGGGGCTCGAGCCCCCCCACACAGGTAATTAAATTTTTAAAAAGAAGCCCCGGGGGTGGCGGTCCTCGGGGCTGCGGGAGGGCCGAGTGCCCTCCCGCACCATTTTAAAATCAAAGCCCCGGGGGTGGTGGTCCCCGGGTCTTGGGGGGGCCTTAGAGGCCCCCCCCAAAATATGTTAATAAACCCCCGCATGCCCCCGGGACTTGGCCCACCCGGGGGCCATATAACAACCAAGCGCAGGAGACCGCGCTTCGTTTTTTTTTTTCACGGCGGGATCCGCGCATCCTAAGCGCATCCCGCCGATTTTTTAACCGCTTTGCCGCGATCGGTATTCCGCCCAGGTGCTGGACATTCCGATCGCGGGCGTGGTCGTGACGAGCTCAGCTCGTCATGCGCACAGCCCGACCACGCAGCATGACGAGCAGCTCGTCATGAGCATCAAAGGGGTTAAAAAAATAATAATAATTTTGGGGGCCCTGAGCAGGCCTAGGGAGTCAGGGTGTTTCTACCCTGCCCCCTTTTTGCGTTTTGCGCACTTGTTTTTCTCTTTTCTTGTGCCTCGGTTCTACCGAGGCACAAGATGGCTGCCAACACTTCCTGGTTTGGAGTGTTGACAGCCAATTAGCATACAGCTCGTGATCGGGAGGGTGCGCGGATCCTCCGTGCCCATAGATATATATGTGTTTTTACTTTTGATTTTCTCAGCAACTACTGAACGGATTTACACCATTTAACAAAAAGGGTTCTTTCTGAACCAAAAACTACCTCTTTGCCAAATTTGGTGTAATTCCGTTCAGCAGTTCGGACTGTAGCCGTGTCTAAAGTTTCCTATGGAAAATTGCATGGGGAAAACACGTTTTGGGACCCCCCTTTTTTCTCGGCCCCCGCTTGACGAATCACCCCGAAACTTTCAAGATAGGAGCGGACCGGAGTGGGCCATAAGTTTTGAAAATTTCGCGAAGATTCGTCAACCGGCGCCAAAGGTATTAGAAATAGAATGTTGCGAATTTCCTATGGAAAATAGGTCCTAACTATAACTATCTACTGGTGACCGCCAGTAGATAATATATATATATATATTATATATATATATATATATAGTTAGGTATAGAACTTCTGTACTTACCTCTCGATATTTTGGTTTCATATCTTGACTCCAGACCGCCGCATCCAGCGAAAGCAAGGCATCGCTGCAGTGGCAGCCCGTGATTGCACGGAGAGACCCGATCAGTATTGAGGTCTCAATGCAGGCTGGACATTGGTATATGCGGGTGGGCGTTGGGGACCAGGGAGAAGAAAGTATTGTAGCAGCAACTCTGTTTTTTACCAACTGGAACTTTTAATATCACTCTTCCAGCCCTCACCATGAGATGTACAAGCCGATAGACGATACTTACCCAGTTAACCAGAGAGGTGCACGCTGGGTACTGTAGTTCACCGACGTGGGCTGCAGAGAGGCAGGGATTGCTAACTCGGCTCAGCTGGACGGCAATTAAATGCGAGAGTGATTGAACATTTTAAAAGGAGGTTGGAGGGAAAACCTAGTTGTTACAGGCAAGGCATTTGATAAAGGCACTCATGCCGAAACGCGTCATGCCGTTGTTCCAATAAAGATTCTTCCTGATTTCCCCGCTGTGTCCCTCCGGTTGCTTCACAAGAAGAGATTGTTTGTTCTATATTTTGCGCGTTTGCCCGTGGCACGCTGGGGGACCCGTCCACGAAGTGTTTGGAGCTACATGGGCAAAAGCAAGAGTGTTTCCGAGGTATTGGATGACTCCAGACCGCCGCATCCAGCAAAAGCAAGGCATCGCTGCAGTGGCAGCCCGTGATTGCACGGAGAGACCCGATCAGTATTGAGGTCTCAATGCAGGCTGGAGATTGGTATATGCGGGTGGGCGTTTGGGACCAGGGAGAAGAAAGTATTGTAGCAGCAACTCTGTTTTTTACCAACTGGAACTTTTAATAACACTCTTCCAGCCCTCACCATGAGATGTACAAGCCGATACTTACCCAGTTAACCAGAGAGGTGCACGCTGGGTACTGTAGTTCACCGACGTGGGCTGCAGAGAGGCAGGGATTGCTAACTTGGCTCAGCTGGAAGGCAATTAAATGCGAGAGTGATTGAACATTTTAAAAGGAGGTTGGAGGGAAAACCTAGTTGTTACAGGCATTTGATAAAGGCACTCATGCCGAAATGCGTCATGCCGCTGTTCCAATAAAGATTCTTCCTGATTTCCCCGCTGTGTCCCTCCGGTTGCTTCACAGGAAGAGATTGTTTGTTCTATGTATATATATATATATATATATATATATATATATATATATATATATATATATATATATATATATATATCCAAAACAAAAGCTCCACTTTACTGGGGGCCTCTGACCCTGCAGGGCGGGCTCAGCGAGCAGGAATGGAGATCCTGTTGTGATTAATGCCAAAAGAAATTGCCGAGCCACAACACCGACTTCTTTCCAGGGAGACTTTATTCGTCTGTGCAGCATTTCAAAACCACTCAAAATCCTTACGCGATTCGGCGGGATACTTAACTGAATGCCATCAGAAAAGAAAGATGTCTAGCATAGTGGCGTAAGGACATTGTACTCAGACATAAGTTGTGATTAGTGGTTTTTAGAAGTTGAGATTAGTTTTTGGCTGCCAAAACAGAAATGCTAGGTAATGTAGTTTTGATGTTGCTGAAATTATGTTATATAATGTGATGTTATTGGACGTGAAGAAATAAAAGAAAAGCGTGGTCCTGACCTCAATGTTGTGATTTATGTAACAAATCAAGGAATACATCCAGGGCCAGATGTACAATCCTTTTTTGCGGCCGCAAACGAGAGATCGGCCCGTTTGCGACTGCAAAAAAGGTTCCAGGCATGTACAAATGCTATATTGCGAGTCACTGACTTGCATAATAGCATTTGCGACTCTTGCAATTAGGAAAGGGCGTCCCTTCCTAATAACGAGTCACCATGCTATGTACTGTTGTTTTGCGACGGCATTTGTGGTCGCAAAACACTTGCAGTTTGCCACCTACTTCAAGTAGGTGGTAGACCACTCGCAAATGGAAAGGGGTCCCCAGGGGACCCCTTCCCCTTTGTGAATGGGTGCATAAATATTTTTTAAGAGCAGGCAGTGGTCCCAGGGACCACTGCCTGCCCTTAAAAAATGAAACGGAAAAGTTTCATTTTTGTTTTTTAAATGCATCCCGTTTTCCTATAAGGAAAACGGGCTGCATTTAAAAAAAAGACCTGCTTTATTGAAAAAGCAGTCACAAACATGGTGGTCTGCTGACCCCAGCAGGCCACCATCCCTGTGAGTGCTGGCCATTCCCAATGGGGTCGCAAATTGCGCTTGCTTCATGAATATTGATGAGGCATGCAATTTGCGACCCCATTGGGAATCGCAAACAGTGTGTGAGACACTGTTGTACATTGCATTTAGCGACTCGCAAAGCAACGCAATTTGCGAGTCACAAAATGCAATCGTCGTACATCTGGCCCCCAGTCTTCGCAATCCTAGCAGTGCAGCACTCTGTCGCTTCAACAATACAAAATATGGCAAGCAGCTACACCACACCATTTTCCAGGGCCATTTATGTTCTCATCACATTTAATTTACTGTCCGAATCAGACACAAAGGGCTAGAGAGTAGGATGCAGTAAATGGAGCATGGTGAGGGTGGGAATGGTTGTTCTCAGTGAATAATTTGCTCTATTTCTATGAAGGCAAAGAGAGTTGAAAGCTGACTGGTTTGTGTTGGCACATGTATGTTTATTCTCGTTTTAGAGGACGATATGTCTGCCCTTGGTATCTTGTAAAACCAATTTATGTAGTACTGAAGCACATGGCAGGAACATAATGAAGCATTATCATGAAAAGGACTGCCTCTATTTTAAAATGCTTTTGTGCTAAGGGGAGGAAAATCAGCCTGCTAAACCTCTCCGTAGCAAAAGGAAGCAGGCTGAATTCAAATATTCTTTGGTAGAATCTTTTATATATAATTAAGTGCTGGGAAATAAAGCCATTAAGATTTTCCAAGGGTAGTAGTTGTTGAAGAAAAAAGTGTACAGTCGGGCACAAAGCTTGTTTTACCTGGCTGTCCTATGTAAGTCATTCTGATGGATACTTCTAATCGCAGATTCCTTACCTTTGAATTCTGCAGGTGACAGACTGGTATGAGGAATTGGTTGAGGCCAGTGGAATGGATACCTCCCCAGATTTTGGCCTGCTTTCTCTCCCTACCATGGCTATGGAGGAGAGAGCTTCATATGCTATGGTGGTGAAAAGCGATACAAAAGGGGATGATGGACGGAACGCTTGAGCCAATCAAACACTCACCCCCAGTCAACTGATCTGGGTTTAATCCATCATCATTCTTTAGCTCACTCCACCACCCCAGTTCAGACATGGCCATATGCAAATCAGTCTGACCCTGTGCCTCATGGGAACAGTCCAGCCCGAACTGCCAAGCCATGTCTTCCCTGGACCGGAAACAAGCATCCTAGGACCGGTTTCTGGCATTTCAGCCGTCATCAGCCAGGCTTGCCTGAATCCAGTGGCAAAGTGAGCAAGGGACCCACGTCTGGGCATACCCCCACCAACTTAGGGCGAACAAAGCGATACAAAAGGGGATGATGGACGGAACGCTTGAGCCAATCAAACACTCACCCCAAGTTGGCGGGGGTATGCCCAGACGTGGGTCCCTTGCTCACTTTGCCACTGGATTCAAGCAAGCCTGGCTGATGACGGCTGGAATGCCAGAAACCGGTCCTAGGATGCTTGTTTCCGGTCCAGGGAAGACATGGCTTGGCAGTTCGTGCTGGACTGTTCCCATGAGGCACAGGGTCAGACTGATTTGCATATGGCCATGTCTGAACTGGGGTGGTGGAGTGAGCTAAAGAATGATGATGGATTAAACCCAGATCAGTTGACTGGGGGTGAGTGTTTGATTGGCTCAAACGTTCCGTCCATCATCCCCTTTTGTATGGTGGTGAAAAGGGCAGCCGAGTTCCTGGACCTTCAGCTCCCTTCGGTGGAAGTCAAGACGAACATCTTGACAGAGGTCCTGCAGCTGGGTGTCTCCTCCTCGGAACCCCTCCTGCCTTTCAAAAAGACCTTAATTGATGTCCTTCTGGGAACCTGGTCCAAACCGAGCACAGGGGCTCCGGTAAATAGGACAATCACCCATCTGCCATCGCCATGCACCAGGGACCTGAAATTTCTCACCAACCACCCTACCCCGAGAGCTTTGTGGTCCAAGCCTCTACCTCACAGGGCACATTCCCTTCTGCACCTCCGGACAGGGAATCCAAGAGGCTGGATAGTTGGGACAAGAAAATGTTTTCTTCCGCCAGCCACTGCATGCCTATTGGGCCATTACGTCCACTCCTTGTGGGAAGCGGCTGCACAATTGCTGCCACAGATCCCGGAGGAGACCCGGGCCTTTCTCTCCCAAGCGGAATCAGAATGGAGAGATGTGGCCAAGTTCGCCATTCATTGTGGGCTAGACACCACTGACTCGCTGGGCAGAGCAATGTCATCAACAGTGGCTGTACGACGCCACACCTGGCTGAGAAATTCTTGCTTTTCTGAGGATGTCCAGGATTCCCTTATGGACATGCCCTTTGATGGCACCCGTATCTTCAGAGACCAGGCAGACATGGCCCTGGAGCTCTTTAAGGACTCAGAGGCTACGTCAAATCCGTTGACCTGTTGGTGACCACCGGTTCCCCATCTGCTTTTCGTCCCTTTCATTGCCACGGAAGGGGCTTTCAGCTGCGCCAGCCATATTCCACCAACACACCAGTGCAAGTTCAGCAACCTCTGCACGGCCGTGGGTGTGGCTCCTTTCATCCCTGTGGGTTAGGTGGCCAGAGGTCGAGTCAGCCCACTCCTCCCCCTGCAGCCTCTAAAACTTCCCAGTCGGCACTTCAAGATCATGGATAGCCAGTTGGTGGCAGGATCAGCCATTAAGAACTACCACAGGGCCATCCAGTCAGAGCGGGCAGCTCATTTCGCAGCTTGTCCATGGCAGTTGTCCCCAGGACCTGGAAGCAAGCAAGGGTGATACCCTTGTTAAAAAAACCTTCCCTGGATACAGCCGAACTGGAAAATTTCCGCCCCATATCTCTCCTACCATGGGTATCCAAGATTGTTGAGACACATGTTAATTCCATTCTGACAGGCTTCTTGGAAGACAACAATATCTTAGACCCCTCTCAGAATGGCTTTTGTCCGGGCCACAGCACAGAGTCTGCCCTCCGAGCAGTGACCGAACATCTGAGGGTCACACTGGATGAGGGACATACTTCGGCACTGATTCTATTAGACCTCAGTGCCGCGTTTGATATGGTCTCCCACCAGATTCTGCTGCAACAGCTGGAGGAGGCGGGTATTGTGGGCTCCGCCCTGGAATGATTTGTCTCTTTTCTTTCTGAGAGGACCTTCCAGGTGACTGCTCCCCCTTTTTCCTCTCGGATCCATACTATCAAACAAGGGGTGCCACAGGGCTCAGCATTGAGCCCCACGCTGTTCAATCTTTACGTTCAACCACTAGCTGCTGTGGCTAGGAGCAGAGGGCTGACAATGGTATCGTATGCCGACGATACACAGCTGGTAGTGGCACTCTCTCGCAATTCCATGCTGGATGCTTCCAAGTTTCGGAGCGATCTTGCAGCTATTGCCGAGTGGATGTCGACCAACTGTTTGCAGCTCAACGCGAGTAAGTCTGAAGTCCTGCTGGTTGGGCGGGATGTAGAGCTGTGGAGTGAGCGTTGATAACCTACGACCTTGGGCTGTGCTCCCACCCCCAAACAGGTGGTAAAAAATGTGGGCGTCTGGGTGGACTCGGCCCTCAGCTTTCAGGTCCAAACCAAGAAAGTGGCAGGGACCTGCTTCGGCATTCTGCGGGGGCTCAAACCATTGTTAGGTTACTTTGATCCATCCACCCAACAGGTTATCATTCAGGCTGCCATTCTGTCTAGATTGGATTACGCCAGCTCGCTCTATTTGGGGATCAATAAGTCTGAGACTCTGAGATTACAGAGGGTTCAGAATGCGGCGGCCAGAACTCTTCTTGGCCTCCCGAGAACTTGCTCTACCTCTAGTGCCATCCGCCGACTACATTGGATGCCGGTGGCCAGACGCGTGGAGTTTAAGTCCCTTTGCATCGCTTTTAAAATCTTGAACTCTTCCTCTCCTGCCATTTTGGCCACCTTGCTCTCACCTTACACTCCCTCCCGCCAACTTCGTTCCATGGGCCAACGTCTGGCGGTTGTTCCTAGGGTAAGGAGAGTACGGGCTGGTGGGCGCTCCTTTCGCACACTGGCAGCCAAACTCTGGAACTCTCTCCCTCTGTCCATCCGCGGCCTGACCAATTACTTGGCATTCCGTAAGGCAATTAAGACACATCTCTTCCCTTCGCTGTAGGTTCTTTTATTTTTTTTCAGTGGTTCTCCTTTTAGCTGCTATTACCGCCGGGACGCCCCTTTGCTGGGGCAGCTGTGCGCTCTACAAACAATATATAACATAACATATATATAACCTCCACAACCTCCACAACTGGTAACATATTGCAGCGGATAAGTGGGTCCTTCAGATATTCCGAAAGACTACCCCAACCTCCATGCCACCGTAGTGCGACCGGCTGACAGAGGACCACCTGGCCTTGATTCAGGAGGAAATCAGGACTCTCTTGGCCAAGGAAGCCTTAGAGAGGTTTCTGGCGCCAAAATGCCACTCTGGCTCAAGGTCTAGTCTTCCCTAGACCCCGGAGAGTGGATGGTAGCGTTGGACTTGCAGGACACCTATTTTCACATTCCCATCCTGCCTGCCCATCAGCGCTTCCTGCAGTTCACGGTAGGCCACAAGCACTTTGTGTTCACAGTGCTCCCCTTTGGCCTTACCAGCACCCCTCGTGTGTTAAACACGGTGATGGCAGTGGTTGCAGCTCATCTGCGGACTTCAGGGGTGCCAGTCTTTCCCTATCTCGACAACAAGCTGTTGAAGGCAAGCTCGCCCCAGACTGTCCTCTCCCACCTCCAGACTACAGCAAATCTCCTGCTTTCGCTGGGGTTTACTATCAACTTGCTGAAGTCACATCTGACTCCCTCTCAGATGCTCCCTTTCATTGGAGCTGTTCTGGGCACAGTGCAGTTTCGGGCCTATCCTCCTGAGTGGCGAGTCCAGGATATTGAGGCTATGATACAGATGTTTCAGCCTTTATCCTGGATTTTGGTGAGACTGACACTGAGGCTGCTCCTGGCCTCCTGCATCCTGCTAGTGACACATGCCAGATGGTATATGCGAGCTCCGAAGTGGGACCTGAAGTTCCAGTGGGCGCAGCATATGGGGAATTTCTCTGACACAGTCCAGATCTCGGAGGGAACCGCACAGGATCTGCAGTGGTGGATGACTAGGCGCAATTGGGTCAGAAGCAGAACTCTCTCCCTTCCCCTACCAGATCACACAGTAGTGACAGATGCATCACTCCTGGGATGTGGCGGCCATCTAGGAGAGGTGGAGATCAAAGGTCTCCAGAGGAATCCAGACTCCACATCAACTTGCTGAAGCTCCAAGCAATTCACTTGGCATTGAAAGCTGTTCTTCCTTCCATCAAGGGAAAGCTAGTTCAGGTGTTCATGGACAACACCACAAGCCATGTGGTACTGCAACAAACAGGGCAGGGTGGGGTCCTAGAGCATTTCTCAAGAGGTCATGCATCTCTGGACATGGCTGGAACAGCAGGGCATATTCCTGGTGGTTCAACACCTGACAGGTTCCCTGAACTCCAGGGCAGACAAACTCAGCCATCTATGCCTAGCGGATCACGAATGGGGTCTCCATCTGGAGGTGGTGCAAGGTCTCTTTCAGAAGTGGGGAGACCCGTGGTTAGATCTGTTCGCCTCCGCGGAGAACGCGCAACTGTTTTGCGTGCTGGAGTTTCCAAGGCGGCACTCGCTTGGCAGCGCTTTTCATCTCGAGTGGAGCTCAGGCCTCCTGTGCACCTTTCCTCCCATACCACTCCCATCCAGAGTACTCAAGAAGATCAGGAGCGACCAGGCCCAAGTCATTCTTGTGCCTCCAGACTGGGTATGGAGAGTCTTGTTTCCCGAGCTTCTCCAACTGAGCATCGATCCTCCGATCTAGTTGTCCCTTCGGGAGGATATTCTGTCACAGCAGCAGGGGAAGGTCTTCCACCTGAACCTGTCAAGTCTACGCCTTCTTGCGTGGAGATTGAGCGGCAGCAGTTGACAGTATTCCATCTTCCTCCCAAAGTCTGTGATGTGATTTTAACAGCCAGGCATCCCTCTCCCAAGACTGTGTATGCCTGGCGGTAGGAGAAATTTGTAAAATTTTGTACAGAATGGTCAATTGATCCTGTTTCTTCTTCCCTCTCTCAAGTCCTTCTCTTTATTTTGACTCTTGCCCAGCAGGGCTCTACTCTGGGCACTTTCAAAGGGTACCTTTAGCCCTGTTGAGGCTGCCAGACCAATCCTCCCTATTTAAATCCCCTATTGCAAATATATTTCTTAAGGGGATTGTACATATGTTCCCACCTGCCCCATTCATCATGCATCAGTGGGACCTTAATTTGGTTCTTACCTTCCTGATGTGCGCTCAGTTCAAACCTCTGCACACCTGGCCCCTCCCGCTGCTTTCCATCAAAACAGCCTTTTTAATGGCGATAACTTCTGCCTGGAGGGTGAGCAAATTGCAGGCACTGTCATCCAAGTCTCCTCACCTGACCATCTTCCCTGATAAGTTGGTGCTACGCACTAGGGCCTCTTTCTTACCGAAAGTGGTAACACCATTACACGTGGGGCAATCAGTCACCTAGCCCACTTTCTATGCTCCTCCGCACCTCTGTAAAGAGTATGAGCGACTCCACCGTCTGGACCCAAAAAGAGCCTTTTCATTCTACCTTGAGCACACTAAAGAGTTCCGGTTGGATGACCAACTCTTCGTGTGTACGTTGGATCAAACAAAGGTTGCGCAGTGCAGAAGAGGACTGTTTCCCAATGGGTCATCCTCTGTATCAAACTTTGCTATGTTCTGGCCAAGAAATAGCCCTCTGAAGGCTTAAGAGCTCATTCCACCAGAGCTAAGGCTGCGACCACAGCGTTGCAACATGGTGTTCCAGTCCTTGACATTTGTCGGGCAGCAACGTAGGCATCACTGGCACATTCACTAAGCACTACTGTTTGGTTAGTTCAGTCTGCAGGGACAGCTTTTTTGGCTGCTTTTTCCTGCAGGACTTCCTGGGTTAAACTTGGCCGCAATGCCTCCTCCGGGGATGGTATTGCTTGGGTATCTATTCTAAGGGAAGGAATCTGCGGCTAGATGTCTCTATCAGATGGACAAGTTACTTACCTTCTGTAACGCCTTATCTGGTACAGACATGATCTAGCCACAAATTCTTACCGACCCACCCATCCTCCCCGCACTGCGGATAGGTTCTTAGGGTCGGGGTTGATACCTTTCTGGGTCCTAGTTGTTCTAAACACACCACTGTCAGTGCACTTTATGGCTCCGTGCTCCTGGTGTGGAAAGTCGTGAAAAGTAACTGACGTTAGCTCACCAAGGTGGCGCCTATAAAGGTGACGCGGACGTCATGTGGAGCCGATCGACACCATCTACTGACGCGCAAGGATATTGCTTGAGCAAATGTCTTCTGGATCTTCCTGACACCTGGGATATTCTAAGGTAAGGAATCTGTGGCTAGATCATGTCTCTACCGATAAGACGTTACCAAAGGAAAGTAACTTGTCCAATTGTACCAAAGAACTGAAAGGTGTCATCATTAGACTCTGTAGTGACCCTTTCCCACCTCCATAAGTAATGGTACGGATCAGTATGTAGGCGAATTCCCTGCACTCTAATGTCCGTTCCTCTTTTTCTCACTCTCTGACATGGATCCGGAGCTCTGCACCGGAGCTTTGTTGGTTCTTTAGTGACTTTCAAAAGTTATTTTTGGTAACATCATGCTAGGGATTTCTCCACAAAAGCTACAGGCTTCAAACTGTGCTGCACGAACAGTAAGCAGATGTCGGTCTTAGACTTACATGATGTCTGTCTTTGGTGTTTTCAGATCTAAGCATAATTCAACGTCATGCAACAAATGTGCCTTGATGAATCCATAGGCCATGAGGGCGTGGGAGGCAAAGGTGTACATTGCCACCCACAAGAAACAAGGCACATCATACTCCATGCTGCAGGCCTGTTTCCACTTCAAGACCTGTTCCAGGTTTCAGTCCTATGGCAGGTCAAAGATGAAATCAAAGGACAAAAGTTGGCAGAAAAACAAGAAATTTATACTGGAGACCTCTCAACTTCAGACCACTTCAGGGACAGATAATGCAGTCGGCACTCAAAAAGATTCCACTCCAAATCAGATGTCTGACTTTTACCACATTCTCGCAGCTGGAGCCAATGTGCCATGAATTTCCTTGACCACCCTCGGCTCGGCTACAGGTAGAGGCCTTCAATGAGACAATGCTGAAGCTTTTCCAGATGGTTAAGGGACCTTCTAGTGCACAATTGGACACCATAGATCATCTTGGGCTCCAGTCAACCTTCTGCCGGTGGGACCTTCTCTGGCTGTGACTGACCCCATTAAGCGTCTGACTGGGTGACCTGCTGGCAGTGGCCTGTGCCTCCACTCCCTTGCCAAATGCCACACAGGTACCAGCCTGACCAGCGCCTACCCCGAAGTCACCAGTTCCGCATCCAACCCTAACACCGATCTCAGATCTGGAGCCACGTCAAGCTAGGTATAGACCAGCTTACAAAGACACAGTCAGTGGAGGACTCTCCGGCAGTGCCTCTTCCTCCGTGCTAAAATATTTGGTGCATGTAGGACTTATTTGGCTCATACATAGAGGACTTTCAGAATATTCCCCACAATGAGGTTGATGAGAAGGAGGTGGCAATTGGGTTTCCCTCACCTTACTAATAATACATGTATTTATACCTTCAGAATGCTAATGACCTTGATACCTCTCCAGAGACAGATTTGATCCTACCTCCAACACCCCAGCAGTACAAGTCTAGGAACTGTAGTTGACAGCTGAGGAATCTAAGGCCAATATGTTTACAGAAATCTTGCGGCCTGGCCTTTCAGCTTCAAAGCCTTTGATACCTTTCAATGACATGCTATCCAACACCCTGATGGCGGCATGTTTGAACCCTTGCTTGGCCTGTAACTTGCCCCATTGGGAGGTGCTGTAGGTATGTTCCAGGTGACCCGCCTTGCTGACTCACCAGCCAACACTAAAATGTCTCATAGTACAGATGTGAGCTAGCAAAGTAAACCTGAATGCCCTTCCTAATTCCCCACATGACATCAAATTGGCTAAGACCAAATTCTTTTCTACATGACACTGTGTTTGATGAATGTCTCAACCACAGTGCCCTTTTGCCTAGCTCCAGATCAAATCCTTCTATAGAAGATATTGCCTGTGAGGACTGTTGCACCACTAATTCTCTTTTGTCCCAGCTCCAGACAAATCCTTTTCATGAAGACGCTGGGCTGTATTCACGAAGGTAAATTTACACATGTAGAATTACTTATGTGTAAGTTTACTCTTGCGCCTAGGTGTGAATATAATTTTTTATGCTTTTCACCATTTCCAAGTGTAGATTTACAACTATGTGCCTACACCCCTAGAAACCAGTGGTTTGAGGTATCCAAGACTGAATTTATGAGTGTACAATAACTACTAGTCTTCAAGTATCAGATTATTATCGAAGCAGTGAAGACTGTCATCTAACACAAATCTGCTACTGTATGATGCAGAGAGTGTTAGTTTATATAATTTAATGTTCAGTGATGCTAATCCATCTTCTTCGTTAGGCAAACATAAAGTGCATAATACAAACGTAATGTGCTTTTTTGCCAACAGATCCGGAAAATAGACCCTCAATGTGTTGAAGAACTTTGAGTATAAAACCCAAGGGATGGTGGAAAATAAAATTATGAACAAAGGAATGTGAGGAATCAGGACCTGTTTGCAGTGTCCCCCCTATTTTTGCCCCCATTGTGCCTATTAGATGCTGGTTGTCTGACTCTGATTGTGCCCTGGGCTCTGCTAACCAGACCCAGGGCTGATGTTCTTACTAAAAGTACATGGTAATTAGGTATAATTACAAATGGTACTGACAACCTACCTGTAAGTCTCTAGTATATGGTAGGGCATGTATGTTTAGAGGCCCAGTAGATTTAAGTGTAATTTAAGTGTGCACTACTGTGGTGCCTGCTGTCATTGTAAAAGCCATCCCTGCCTTGCAGGCTGCTTTTAAATTGAAATTATATGCGAATTCGACTTTACATTTAAAGGTACTTCCAAAGTCTCAAACTACCTTATTTGTACATATGAATCACCCTTTAGGCCTCTCCTAGGTGTCTCAGGGGTAGGGTGCCTTGTAACTATAAGCAGGGACATTACAAAATATGCTTTATAAACCCTAGTGAGGGAAAAACTGGCAATTTCATTTTTCCGCATTGTAGACATCTAGCTCAATAGACTAGCATGGGAATATTTTATTTAAGTATAAATATTGACAGGAGTGAGCTAGAAATGTAATTTAGGGACTCAAAGTGATGAGTACGATAAATCCAACAATTTGCCATAGTTAGATTTATATTAATTATATTAATTATTACTGAAAAAAAGTTATAAGACTTTCTTTTCTGTGAGCCAAAATCTGGCCTTCCAGCAGCCCTTCTCTGTTTGGCCAGTCTCTGCCAGGCTGAGCCAAGCTGTCTTAATGAGGTGTGAAGTGGCCTGCCTCGAGGCAAAGGATTTCTTATAGGAGGAGAACTGCAAGCTGCAGAGCACAAGGAGGGAAGTGGGTAGAGGGGTCAAACTGGTCTTCAAAGAGGGAATGACAGTTTGGACAGGACACAGCATCCCCCCAACATCCTGCACCCCCAGCCACATAGGAGCCCCTCTTATTAGATTAGTGAAGGGGCTGGAAGGGGAGTGTTAGAGAATCGTAGCCACACCAGTGGATTGGCTTAGCCACATCTAACTCTGCAGGAGAGACTTTCTCCATTTTGGATTTGGAAGAATAGTGCTTTCTGGGACACGAATATGCCAGACTTTGGAGGAAGTGGTCATACCTTAGGGTGGCACCCTGCACCCCATTGGTCAGGGGTGCCCCGCTGCTTGACATCCAGGAACAATGGATCAAAAGGGTGGGACTGCCTTACAACTCAGATCTGCTGCCTGAAACAAAAAGGAGAAGAATGACTGCCCTGCTGGAACCCTGATCTGCACCCAAAGGACTGCACTCTGAAGGACTGCACCTGCTGCACAATCTGTTACTACAGCCCTAAGGACTTTGCCTAACTTCACAAGTATTAAGGAATTGACTTCCTGAAAGCTACAGGTTAGCAGAGCCCACCTGTATCATCTCCACCAAGAAGTCCCTATCCTGTAGCGCATCCAGTGGACCTTTAAGCATTTGGACAGGTACATTGTGAGAATTTTAGTCCCAACACCCCAAGGACCATCTCAGAGCTTCTAGATCCTTGGATTGGTGTTTTGCACACTTTGAACCCACAAGAGGAACTTCAGGAAAAAGTTCCGAAAGTTTGGAGAAGTTTGGAGTAACTTTTGTAAAATGTTCCATAAGTTGACCAAGTGCATTGTGGGAGTTTTAGTCCCAGACCCCAAGAGACAAACCAGAGCATCTAAACCCTTGGCTGGTGCTGTGGACCACTTTTCTGCCTCAAGAAGCACTTCTAGAAGTAAGTTTAAAGAACTCTTGACTTTGTCATGGTCCAGCCCTCACTCTTTTTTAACCCTTTGTGTGCTATTTGCTTCTAAATGCTAGTTTTTCTTTTAATCTTAAAAATTCATATCTCTGGTTCCCCACATTGGATATTTGTTGTTTTGGTGTCTATTTGCTTCATTCAAAAACAGGATCACAAGTAAACATGGAGTTCTGCTTCTGTGTTGTGCCCCCAGGTGGCTTCAGTGCCAAACATTATACTTAGTCTGGACTCTTCTCTTCTCAGTTCTTTTTCCCAGTAATCCCCTCAGTTATTCTTCATCACATGCTTGATTCCATAACATCTGAAACCTGTATGTGACCGCCCAGGATATTTTTCAAAATTACCAGCCTTTGTCATATATATATATATATATATATATATATATATATATATATATATATATCTACTGGCGGTCGCCAGTAGATAGTTATAGTTAGGACCTATTTTCCATAGGAAATCCGCAACATTCTATTTGAAATAACTCTTGCGTCGGTTGACGAATCTTCGCGAAATTTTCAAACTTTATGGCCCGCTCCGGTCTGCTCCTACCCTGAAAGTTTCGGGGTGATTCGTCAAGCGGGGGCCGAGAAAAATGGGGGGTCCCAAAACGTGTTTTCCCCATTCATTTTCCCATAGGAAACTTTAGCCACGGCTACAGCCCGAACTGCTGAACGGAATTACACCAAATTTGGCAAAGAGGTAGTTCTTGGTTCAGAAAGAACCTTTTTGTTAAATGGTGTAAATCCGTTCAGTAGTTCCTGTGAAAATCAAAAGGAAAATCACATATATATCTATGGCCGCGTCGGATTCGCGCACCCTCCCGATCACGAGCTGCATGCTAATTGGCTGTCAACACTCCAAATCAGGAAGTGTTGGCAGCCATTTTGTCTCTCGGTAGAACCGAGGCAGAGAAACAAGTGCGCAAAACGCACAAAGGGGGCAGGGTAGAAACACCCTGACCCGCTAGGTCTGCTCAGGGGGTCCCACAAGGACCCCCTGGGCAGAAAAAAGAATTTTTTTTTAAAAAAATTGGCGGGATGCGCTTAGGGTTCGCGGATCCCGCCGATAAAAAAAAAAAATCGCAAGTGCGCAAACGCACAAAGGGGGCAGGGTAGAAACACCCTGACCCCCTAGGTCTGCTCAGGGGGTCCCACAAGGACCCCCTGGGCAGAAAAAAGCATTTTTTATTTTTTTTAAAAGGGCGGGATGCGCTTAGGGTGCGCGGATCATGCTGTAAAAAAAAAATCGAAGCGCGGTCTCCCGCGCTTCGATGCTATTTTGCCCCCGGGTGGGCCAAGTCCCGGGGGCATGCGGGGGGTTGGTTTATAGTTAATGGGGGGGCCTCTAAGGCCCCCCAAGCCCCGGGGACCGCCACCCCCTGGGGCTTTCTAATAAAAATGGTGCAGGAGGGCACTGTGCCCTCCCGCAGCCCCGGGGACCGCCACCCCCCGGGGCTTCTTTTTTTAAATTTGAAATACCTGTGTGGGGGGGCTCCAGCCCCCCCACACGCCCCGGGGACCGCCACCTCCCCGGGGCACTAAAATTTTTAAAATGGGGGTCCGTTTCGGACCCCCGAAGCCCCGGGGACCACCACCTCCCCGGGGCTTTGCAGAAGTGGGGAGGGGGGCCGCGCGGCCCCCCTCCTGGAGCCTGTGGTGGCCCTGGGGACCGCCACCCCCCAGGGCCGGCTCCTGCAGTGTCCCGGGGTGCCTACCCCGGGACACTGCTGTTTGCAATGGCAGGACGGGAGCCTCGCGGCTCCCGTCCTGTCATTGCAAACTTGCTTGCTTCATTGAAGCGAGAGCAGGGAAACCTGCTCTCGCTTCAATGAAGCAGCAGATTGCTTTTCCATAAGGGGAGCTGCATGTCAGCAGCTCCTTATGGAAAAGCAATGCCGGCTCCCGCAGGACGCGGGGAGCCGGCGTGACCGTGCGGGGATTGGGGACCCCCCCACGGTCCCCAACGTGTGGCCAGGCCCCGGGGGATGGGGTCCCCGGGGCCATTAGTGGGCCGGGAGGGGGGCCACGCAGCCCCCCTCCCAAAAAAAGTAATTAAAAAAAAAAGGACGCAAAGGCCGGCCCCGGGGGATGGGGTCCCCGGGGCCTTTAATGGCCTGAGGAAGGGGGCCACGCAGCCCCCCTCCAAATATTTTTCCCGTTTTAAAAAATAAAATAAAAAAAATAAAAGAACAGCCTCAGGCCCCGGGGGATGGGGTCCCCGGGGACAAAAGTGGACGAGGGAAAGGGGGCCACGCAGTCCCCTCCCATAAAAAAAAAAGAAAGAAAAAAAAAACAAATGGCATCGTGCCGGAGGCCCCGCCCCCTCCCTGCAGCACTATGCAAACGCGCCCCCTGGCGCGTTGTAAGAAGGGGAAGTAATTCCCCTTGAATACTGGGGGTCCCTGGGGCCAACTAGCCCACCGGGAATCTTCAGTATGCGCCAGGGGCTGCGTTGCAGAGAGGTGTACAGAGGCCACGCCCTTTTACACCTCTGTGCAACGCAGCTCTGTGGCGCTTTTGGAGCTACATGGTGCGCTAGTTGGACTCCAGGGACCCTCAGGATTCAAGGGGACTTAATCCCCCAACTTAAAACGTGCCACGGGCGCGTTTGCACAGTGGTGAAGGGAGGGCGGGGCTTCAGGTGACATGTGTGCAAACAGGCCCCGTGGCACGTTTTAAGATGGGGAATTAAATCCCCTTCAATCCTGAGGGTCCCTGGGGGCCAACTAGCCCACCAGGTACATCCAGTGAGCGCCACGGAGCTGCGTTGCAGAGTGTTGTAAAAAGGGGCATGGCCTCTGAACACCTCTCTGCAAAGCAGCTCTCTGGCGCATACTGGAGGTATCTGGTGGGCTAGTTGGCCCCTAGGGACCCTTGGGATTGAGGAGGAATTAATTCTCCAACTTAAAACGCGCCACAGGGCGTGTTTGCAGACATGTCACCTCAGGCCCCACCCCCTTCCTTCATCATTGTGCAAATATTCCTCTAAAATCAGCCGAACTACGAATTCCTATTTACTCACCTGTTATCAGGAGAGACCTCAGTGCTGCATCTTTGAGCCCAGTACTGATCCTGAAAAGTAATTTTAACCGTACTTACCAGTAACTTGAATTTCCTTCCATAGGCTAACATTCACTGGTTTCACTTGGAAATTCTTCTAAGTGTGGAGTTTTGGAACTTTATAATATTCCTCTAAAATCAGCCGAAATACGAATTCCGATTTACTCACCTGTCATCAGGAGAGACCTCAGTGCTGCATCTTTGAGCCCAGTACTGATCCTGAAAAGTAATTTTAACCGTACTTACCAGTAACTTGAATTTCCTTCCATAGGATATCATTGCCTGCTTTTTGCTGAAAAAGTTTCTAAGTGTCGATTTTTGAAACATACAAATATTCCTCTAAAATCAGCCGAACTACGAATTCCGATTTACTCACCTGTTATCAGGAGAGACCTCAGTGCTGCATCTTTGAGCCCAGTACTGATCCTGACGAGTAATTTTAACCGTACTTACCAGTAACTTGAATTTCCTTCCTTAGGGTAACATTGACTGGTTTCACTTGGAAATTCTTCTAAGTGTGGAGTTTTGGAACTTTATAATATTCCTCTAAAATCAGCCGAACTATGAATTCCAATTTACTCACCTGTTATCAGGAGAGAACCCAGTGCTGCATCTTTTAGCCCAGCACTGACCCTGAAAATTAATTCTAACCGTACTTACCAGTAACTTGTATTTCCTTCCATAGGAATCCATTGTCTGGTTTTCAGCAGAAAAGTTTCAGTGTTGATTTTCACAAACTACAAATATTCCTTAAAAATCGCCTGTATGACTTAAAAGCATTCTTTAAACTGTTTACAGGAGATGCACCAGTGCTGGATCCAGGATCCACCACTGAGTAAGAAAAAGTAACGATAACACTACTTACCTGCTAAGTGAATTTCCTCCCATAGGATAACATTGGTGATTCTATGTGAAAAAGTTTCTGTCAACTTTTAAAATACAATAATATTCCTTAAAAATCCCTACTGTAACCAAAACGCTTTTACTCAACTGTTTTCAGGAGATGTCCCAGGACTGAATCTAGGATCCAGTCCTGTGGTTAGAAAAGTAATCCATAAACTAACTAATTGCATTTAACTAGAAATTCACATTGAGCTCAATGTTGCATTGTGTTTGAAATTGTGTTGCCCATTGCAACAACTGTAACTACTGTACTTAAAAGTCTATTGCCTATTTGCAAAGTATTTAAACTAAAGTCATTCATTCTGAGAAAGTATATTTTGTAATGTAATGTATAATGTAATTACAATGTAATTTAAAAAATAAAATATCTAAAAATAAATAGTTTAAAAAAATGTAGTAAATCAGTATCAAAAAAATAAATATAACAATTAATACATTTAAAAATTGTCATTTACAAAACCTTTGAAATTCACTGAAAAAAACCATAGGTTTCTGACAGGTTATAGTTAGGAATTAGCATTTAAAAAACCTTTGAAATTCACTGAAAAAACCATAGGTTTCAGGCACGTTATAGTTAGAAATTAGCATTTAAAAAACCTTTGAAATTCACTGAAAAAACCATAGGTTTCAGGCACATTATAGTTAGAAATTAGCATTTAAAAAACCTTAGAAATTCACTGAAAAAACCATAGGTTTTAGGGACAGTTATAGTTAGTTGGACATTGCACTCGTACAAAACCCGTGAAATTCCCCCGTTATAGTTAGTTCAGCTAACTATAACTCGCGCCCCGCAATGCACTGCTGATGACGTCACATATTACATCACTCATGACATGGTCAGTGACATCACTGATGACATCACTGATGACATCTCAAATGACATCACTGATGACATCATCCATGACATCATCCATGTGATAATTTCATGCATCTTCTCACACCCTAATATAACTTTTGATACACCCACTGTAAATTACAGACTGCCATTCTCAAAACCATAGACACTCCAACACCAATAACTACATACCCACTCACTGATTCTTAGGTCTACACACACATCCACTCACTCACCTGTACAGTCACTCATACTTACGGTCACTCAGTACAGGACTATCATATGCACTCATACACCTACATAGACACTCACACACCGCCACTCATCCATAGAGGTACTCACACACCTAGTCAGTCATGCAAATAATTAATCACACTGCCATTTACTCACCTATACAGTTATACACACACCAGCTCACTTACTCATACAAATACTAGCACATTCTTACGCTCTTATACAATCACTAATACAAGTACACACTCATCCATACAGCCACTCTCACAATCACACACTCTCACTTATACCCTTTTATATACTCCAACACACATATATACTGCCTTTCACATATGTAGTTACTCACACATGTACCACTGAGATATACATTCACTCACTAACACACCCATACACACACTCACCAACCCATACAGTCCATCACAGATGCACTCTTGAAACCATGCACCCAGTGAATCACCCACTGATACATCTATGTGCAGTCACACACACCCCATCCACACAAACACTCAGGCACCCATACAGATACTCAGACAACCAATCAATAACTCATATAGACACTCATGTAGCTATTTACAAACCCATGCAGCCACTTACACACCAACAGACAGACGGATAAAGACATTCACACAGTTTAGTCACTAACCCATGCATTTAGTAAGATACGTTTAATCACTCACTTATAGAGTCAGTCACGCAACTACTAAATCATCCATCCAGACACTTATACACCCACTCATTATTCAATACACCTTGTCATATATAGTAAACATATTTAAACTTTATAGAAACACACAGTCACTGCATGATGTCATCAGTGATGTCATTTGAGATGTCATCAGTGATGTCACTGACCATGTCATGAGTGATGTAATATGTGACGTCATCAGCAGTGCATTGCGGGGGCGCGAGTTATAGTTTGCTGAACTAACTATAACGGGGGAATTTCACGGGTTTTGTACGAGTGCAATGTCCAACTAACTATAACTGTCCCTAAAACCTATGGTTTTTTCAGTGAATATATATATATATATTCACTGAAAAAACCATAGGTTTCAGGCACGTTATAGTTAGGAATTAGCATTTAAAAAACCTTTGAAATTCACTGAAAAAACCATAGGTTTTAGGGACAGTTATAGTTAGTTGGACATTTCACACGTACAAAACCCGTGAAATTCCCCCCTTATAGTTAGTTCAGCTAACTATAAATCGTGCCCCCGCAATGCACTGCTGATGACGTCACATATTACATCACTCATGACCTGGTCAGTGACATCACTGATGACATCACTGATGACATCTCAAATGACATCACTGATGACATCATCCATGTGATAATTTGCTGCATCTTCTCACACCCTAATATAACCTTTGATACACCCACTCTAAATTACAGACTGCCATTCTCAAAACCATAGACACTCCAGTGAATGGGTGCGTAAATATTTTTTAAGAGCAGGCAGTGGTCCCAGGGACCACTGCCTGCCCTTAAAAAATGAAACGGAAAAGTTTCATTTTTGTTTTTTAAATGCATCCCGTTTTCCTATAAGGAAAACGGGCTGCATTTAAAAAAAGACCTGCTTTATTGAAAAAGCAGTCACAAACATGGTGGTCTGCTGACCCCAGCAGGCCACCATCCCTGTGAGTGCTGGCCATTCCCAATGGGGTCGCAAATTGCGCTTGCTTCATGAAAATTGATGAGGCATGCAATTTGCGACCCCATTGGGAATCGCAAACAGTGTGTGAGACACTGTTGTACATTGCATTTTGAGAGTTGCAAATTGCGAGTCGCAAAGCGACGCAATTTGCGAGTCGCAAAATGCAATCGTCGTACATCTGGCCCCCAGTCTTCGCAACCCTAGCAGTGCAGCACTCTGTCGCTTCAACAATACAAAATATGGCAAGCAGCTACACCACACCATTTTCCAGGGCCATTTATGTTCTCATCACATTTAATTTACAGTCCGAATCAGACACAAAGGGCTAGAGAGTAGGATGGAGTAAATGGAGCATGGTGAGGGTGGGAATGGTTGTTCTCAGTGAATAATTTGCTCTATTTCTATGAAGGCAAAGAGAGTTGAAAGCTGACTGGTTTGTGTTGGCACATGTATGTTTATTCTCGTTTTAGAAGACCATATGTCTGCCCTTGGTATCTGGTAAAACCAACTTATGTAGTACTGAAGCACATGGCAGGAACATAATGAAGCATTATCATGAAAAGGACTGCCTCTGTTTTAAAATGCCTTTGTGCTAAGGGGAGGAAAATCAGCCTGCTAAACCTCTCCTTAGCAAAAGGAAGCAGGCAGAATTTAAATATTCTTTGGTAGAATCTTTTATATATAATAAAGTGCTGGGAAATAAAGCCATTAAGATTTTCCAAGGGTAGTAGTTGTTGAAGAAAAAAGTGTACAGTTGGGCACAAAGCTTGTTTTACCAAGTCATTCTGATGGATACTTCTAATCGCAGATTCCTTACCTTTGAATTCTGCAGGTGACAGACTGGTATGAGGAATTGGTTGAGGCCAGTGGAATGGATACCTCCCCAGATTTTGGCCTGCTTTCTCTCCCTACCATGGCTATGGAGGAGAGAGCTTCATATGCTATGGTGGTGAAAAGGGCAGCCGAGTTCCTGGACCTTCAGCTCCCTTCGGTGGAAGTCAAGACGAACATCTTGACAGAGGTCCTGCAGCTGGGTGTCTCCTCCTCAGAACCCCTCCTGCCTTTCAAAAAGACCTTAACTGATGTCCTTCTGGGAACCTGGTCCAAACCGAGCACAAGGGCTCCGGTAAATAGGACAATCACCCATCTGCCATCGCCATGCACCAGGGACCTGAAATTTCTCACCAACCACCCTACCCCGAGAGCTTGGTAGTCCAAGCCTCTACCTCACAGGGCACATTCCCTTCTGCACCCCCGGACAGGGAATCCAAGAGGCTGGATCTTGGGACAAGAATTTTTTTTCTTCCACCAGCCACTGCATACCTATTGGGCCATTACGTCCACTCCTTGTGGGAACGGCTGCACAATTGCTGCCACAGATCCCGGAGGAGACCCGGGCCTTTCTCTCCCAAGCGGAATCAGAATGGAGAGATGTGGCCAAGTTCGCCGTTCGTTGTGGGCTAGACACCACTGACTCGCTGGGCAGAGCAATGTCATCAACAGGGACTGTACGACGCCACGCCTGGCTGAGAAATTCTTGCTTTTCTGGGGATGTCCAGGCTTTCCTTATGGACATGCCCTTTGATAGCACCCGTATCTTCAGAGACCAGGCAGTCATGGCCCTGGAGCTCTTTAAAGACTCACAGGCTACGCCAAATCCGTTGGCCTGTTGGTGACCACCGGTTCCCTATCTGCTTTTTGTCCCTTTTGTGGCCACGGAAGGGGCTTTCAGCTGCGCCAGCCATATTCCACCAACACTCCAGTGCAAGTTCAGCAACCTCTGCATGGCTGTGGGTGTGGCTCCTTTCATCCCTGTGGGTTAGGTGGCCAGAGGTCGAGTCAGCCCACTCCTCCCCCTGCAGCCTCTAAACCTTCCCAGTCCGGCACTTCAAGATCATGGATAGCCGGTTGGTGGCAGGATCAGCCATCACCTCCACAACTGGTAACATATTACAGCAGACAAGTGGGTTCTTCAGATATTCCGAAAGACTACCCCAACCTCCATTCCTCTGAAGTGCGACCGGCTGACAGAGGACCACCTGGCCTTGATTCAGGAGGAAATCAGGACTCTCTTGGCCAAGGAAGCCATAGAGAGGTTTCTGGCGCCAGAAGTGGCTGTGGTTGCTATTTCTGATACTTTCTAGTCCCAAAAAAGGACAAGGGCCTTCGTCCTATTTTAGATCTGTCAGCCCTCAACTACTTCCTCAAAAAGGAAAAGTTCAAAATGCCACTCTGGCTCAAGGTCTAGTCTTCCCTAGACCCCGGAGAGTGGAAGGTAGCGTTGGACTTGCAGGACACCTATTTTCACATTCCCTTCCTGCCTGCCCATCAGTGCTACCTGCAGTTCACGGTAGGCCACAAGCACTTTGTGTTCACAGTGCTCCCCTTTGGCCTTACCAGCACCCCTCGTATGTTCAACACGGTGATGGCAGTGGTTGCAGCTCATCTGCGGACTTCAGGGGTGCCAGTCTTTCCCTATCTCGACAACAAGCTGTTGAAGGCAAGCTCGCCCCAGACTGTCCTCTCCCACCTCCAGACTACAGAAAATCTCCTGCTTTCGCTGGGGTTTACTATCAACTTGCTGAAATCACATCTGACTCCCTCTCAGATGCTCCCTTTCATTGGAGCTGTTCTGGGCACAGTGCAGTTTCGGGCCTATCCTCCTGAGCGGCGAGTCCAGGATATTGAGGCTATGACACAGATGTTTCAGCCTCTATCCTGGATTTTGGTGAGACTGACACCGAGGCTGCTGGGTCTCATGGCCTCCTGCATCCTGCTAGTGACACATGCCAGATGGTATATGCGAGCTCCGAAGTGGGATCTGAAGTTCCAGTGGGCGCAGCATCAGGGGAATTTCTCTGACACAGTCCAGATCTCGGAGGGAACCGCACAGGATCTGCAGTGGTGGATGACTAGCCGCAATTGGGTCAGAAGCAGAACTCTCTCCCTTCCCCTACCAGATCACACAGTAGTGACAGATGCATCACTCCTGGGATGTGGCGGCCATCTAGGAGAGGTGGAGATCAAAGGTCTCCAGCGGAATCCAGACTCCACATCAACTTGCTGAAGCTCCAAGCAATTCACTTGGCATCGAAAGCTTTTCTTCCTTCCATCAAGGGAAAGCTAGTTCAGGTGTTCATCGACAACACCACAAGCCATGTGGTACTGCAACAAACAGGGCAGGGTGGGGTCCTAGACCATTTCTCAAGAGGCCATGCATCTCTGGACATGGCTGGAACAGCAGGGCATATTCCTGGTGGTTCAACACCTGGCAGGTTCCCTGAACTCGAGGGCAGACAAACTCAGCCATCTATGCCTAGCGGATCCCGAATGGGGTCTCCATCTGGAGGTGGTGCAAGGTCTCTTTCAGAAGTGGGGAGAGCCGTGGTTAGATCTGTTCGCCTCCGCCGAGAACGCGCAATGTCAACTGTTTTGCGTGCTGGAGTTTCCAAGGCGGCACTCGTTTGGCAGCGCTTTTCATCTCGAGTGGAGCTCAGGCCTCCTGTGCACCTTTCCTCCCATACCACTCCCATCCAGAGTGCTCACGGAGATCAGGAGCGGCCAGGCCCAAGTCATTCTTGTGCCTCCAGACTGGGTATGGAGAGTCTTGTTTCCCGATCTTCTCTAACTGAGCAGCGATCCTCCGATCTAGTTGCCCCTTCGCGAGGATATTCTGTCACAGCAGCAGGGGAAGGTCCTCCACCTGAACCTGTCAACTCTACGCCTTCTTGCGTGGAGATTGAGTGGCAGCAGTTGACAGTATTCCATCTTCCTCCCAAAGTCTGTGATGTGATTTTAACAGCCAGGCATCTCTCTCCCAAGACTGTGTATGCCTGGCGGTAGCAGAAATTTGAAAAATATTGTACAGAATGGTCAATTGATCCTCTTTCTTCTTCCCTCTCTCAAGTCCTTCTCTTTATTTTGACTCTTACCCAGCAGGGCTCTACTCTGGGCACTCTCAAAGGGTACCTTTAGCCCTGTTGAGGCTGCCAGACCAATCCTCCCTATTTAAATCCCCTATTGCAAATACATTTCTTAAGGGGATTGTACATATGCTCCCACCTGCCCCATTCATCCTGCCTCAGTGGGACCTTAATTTGGTTCTTACCTTCCTGATGTGCGCTCCTTTCAAACCTCAGCACACCTGCCCCCTCCCGCTGCTTTCCATCAAAACAGCCTTTTTAATGGTGATAACTTCTGCCTGGAGGGTGAGAAAATTGCAGGCTCTGTCATCCAAGTCTCCTTACCTGACCATCTTCCCTGATAAGTTGGTCCTACGCACTAGGGCCTCTTTCTTACCAAAAGTGGTAACACCATTACACATGGGGCAATCAGTCACCTAGCCCACTTTCTATGCTCCTCCGTTACCTCTGTAAAGAGTAGGAGCGACTCCACCGTCTGGACCCGAAAAGAGCCTTTTCATTCTACCTTGACCACACTAAAGAGTTCCGGTTGGATGACCAACTCTTCGTGTGGTACGTTGGATCAAAGAAAGGTTGCGCAGTGCAGAAGAGGACTATCTTGCAATGGGTCATCCTCTGTATCAAACTTTGCTATGTTCTGGCCAAGAAATAGCCCTCTGAAGGCTTAAGAGCTCATTCCACCAGAGCTAAGGCTGCGACCACAGCGTGGCAACATGGTGTTCCAGTCCTTGACATTTGTCGGGCAGCAACGTAGGCCTCACTGGACACATTCACTAAGTACTACTGTTTGGACAGTCCAGTCTGCAGGGACAGCTTTTTTGGCCGCTTTTTCCTGCAGGACTTCCTGGGCTAAACTTGGCCGCAATGCCTCCTCCGGGGATGGTATTGCTTGGGTATCTATTCTAAGGGAAGGAATCTGAGGCTAGTTGTCTCTATCAGATGGACAAGTTACTTACCTTCTGTAACGCCTTATCTGGTAGAGACATGATCTAGCCACAAATTCCTTACCGACCCACCCATCCTCCCCGCACTGCGGATAGGTTCTTAGGGTCGGGGTTGATACCTTTCTGGGTTCTAGTTGTTCTAAACACACCACTGTCAGTGCACTTCATGGCTCCGCGCTCCTGGTGTGGAAAGTCGTGAAAAGTAACTGACGTTAGCTCACCAAGGTGGTGCCTATAAAGGTGACGCGGACGTCATGTGGAGCCGATCGACACCAACTACTGACGCACAAGGATATTGCTTGAGCAAATGTCTTCTGGATCTTCCTGGGATATTCTAAGGTAAGGAATCTGTGGCTAGATCATGTCTCTGCCGATAAGACGTTACCAAAGGAAAGTAACTTGCCAATTGTACCAAAGCACTGAGAGGTGTCATCATTAGACTCTCTAGTGACCCTTTCCCACCTCCATAAGTAATGGTACGGATCAGTATGTAGGCGAATTCCCTGCACTCTAATATCCGTTCCTCTTTTTCTCACTCTCTGACATGGATCCGGAGCTCTGCACCGTAGCTTTGTTGGTTCTTCAGTGACTTTCAAAAGTTATTTTTGGTAACAGCATGCTAGGGATTACTCCACAAAAGCTATAGGCTTCAAACTGTGCTGCACGAACAGTAAGCAGATGTCGGTCTTAGACTTGCATGATGTCTGTCTTTGGTGTTTTCAGATCTAAGCATAATTCAACGTCATGCGACAAATGTGCCTTGATGAATCCATAGGCCATGAGGGCGTGGGAGGCAAAGGTGTACATTGCCACCCACAAGAAACAAGGCACATCATACTCCATGCTGCAGGCCTGTTTCCACTTCAAGACCTGTTCCAGGTTTCAGTCCTCTGGCAGGTCTAAGATGAAATCAAAGGACAGAAGTTGGTAGAAAAACAAGAAATTTATACTGGAGACCTCTCAACTTCTGACCACTTCAGGGACAGATAATGCAGTCAGCACTCAAAAAGATTCCACTCCACATCAGATGTCTGACTTTTACCACATTCCGCAGCTGGAGCCAATGTGGCATGAATTTCCTTGACCACCCTCGGCTCGGCTACAGGTAGAGGCCTTCAATGAGACGAAGCTTTTCCAGATGGTTAAGGGACCTTCTAGTGCACAATTGGACACCATAGATCATCTTGGGCTCCAGTCAACCTTCTGCCGGTGGGACCTTCTCTGGCTGTGACTGACCCCATTAAGCGTCTGACTGGGTGAACTGCTGGCAGTGGCCTGTGCCTCCACTCCCTTGCCAAATGCCACACAGGTACCAACCTGACCAGCACCTACCTGAAGGCACCAGTTGCGCATCCAACCCTAACACCGATCTCAGATCTGCAGCCACGTCAAGCTAGGTATAGACCAGCTTACAAAGACACAGTCAGTGGAGGACTCTCCAGCAGTGCCTCTTCCTCCGTGCTAATATATTTGGTGTATGTAGGACTTATTTGGCTCATACATAGAGGACTTTCAGAATATTCCCCACAATGAGGTTGATGAGAAGGCGGTGGCAATTGGGTGCCCCTCACTATACTAATAATACATGTATTTATACCTTCAGAATGCTAATGACCTTGATACCTCACCAGAGACAGATTTGATCCTACCTCCAACACCCGAGCAGTACAAGTCTAGGAACTGTAGTTGACAGCTGAGGAATCTAAGTCCAATATGTTTACAGAAATCTTGCGGCCTGGCCTTTCAGCTTCAAAGCCTTTGATACCTTTCAATGACATGCTATCCAACACTCTGATGGCGGCATGTTTGAACCCTTGCTTGGCCTGTAACTTGCCCCATTGGTAGGTGCTGTAGGTATGTTCCAGGTGACCCGCCTTGCTGACTCACCAGCCAACACTAAAATGTCTCATAGTACAGATGTGAGCTAGCAAAGTAAACCTGAATGCCCTTCCTAATTCCCCACATGACACCGAATTGGCTAAGACCAAATTCTTTTCTACATGACACTGTGTTTGTTGAATGTCTCAACACCAGTGCCCTTTTGCCTAGCTCCAGATCAAATCCTTCTATAGAAGATATTGCCTGTGAGGTCTGTTGCACCACTAATTCTCTTTTGTCCCAGCTCCAGACAAATCCTTTTCATGAAGACGCTGGGCTGTATTCACGAAGGTAAATTTACACATGTAGAATTACTTATGTGCAAGTTTACTCTTGCGCCTAGGTGCGAATATTAATCTTTTTGCTTTTCACCATTTCCAAGTGTAGATTTACAGCTATGAGCCTCAACCCCTAGAAACCAGTGGTTTGAGGTATCCAGGACTGAATTTATGAGTGTGCAATAACTACTAGTCTTCAAGTATCAGATTATTATCGAAGCAGTGAAGACTGTCATCTAACACAAATCTGCTACTGTATGATGCAGAGAGTGTTAGTTAATATAATTTAAAGTTCGGTGATGCTAATCCATCTTCTTCGTTAGGCAAACATAAAGTGCATAATACAAACGTAATGTGCTTTTTTGCCAACAGATCCGGAAAATAGACACTCAATGTGTTGAAGAACTTTGAGTATAAAACCCAAGGTATGGTGGAAAATAAAATTATGAACAAAGGAATGTGAGGAATCAGGACCTGTTTGCAGTGTCCCCCCTCTTTTTGCCCCCATTGTGCCCACTAGATGCTGGTTCTCTGACTCTGATTGTGCCCTGGGCTCTGCTAACCAGACCCAGGGCCGATGTTCTTACTAAAAGTACATGGTAATTAGGTATAATTACAAATGGTACTGACAACCTACCTGTAAGTCCCTAGTATATGGTAGGCATGTATGTTTAGAGGCCCAGTAGATTTAAGTGTAATTTAAGTGTGCACTACTGTAGTGCCTGCTGTCATTGTAAAAGCCATCCCTGCCTTGCAGGCTGCTTTAAATTGAAATTATATGCGAATTCGACTTTACATTTAAAGGTACTTCCAAAGTCTCAAACTACCTCATTTGTACATATGAATCACCCCTTAGGTCTCTCCTAGGTGTCGCAGGGGTAGGGTGCCTTGTAACTATAAGCATGGACATTACAAAATATGCTTTATAAACCCTAGTGAGGGAAAAACTGGCAATTTCATCTTTCCGCATTGTAGACATCTAGCTCAATAGACTAGCATGGGAATATTTTATTTAAGTATAAATATTGACAGGAGTGAGCTAGAAATGTAATTTAGGGACTCAAAGTGATGAGTATGATAAATCCAACAATTTGCCATAGTTAGATTTATATTAATTATATTAATTATTACTGAAAAAAAGTTATAAGACTTTCTTTTCTGTGAGCCAAAATCTGGCCTTCCTGCAGCCCTTCTCTGTTTGTCCAGTCTCTGCCAGGCTGAGCCAAGCTGTCTTAATGAGGTGTGAAGTGGCCTGCCTCGAGGCAAAGGATTTCTTATAGGAGGAGAACTGCAAGCTGCAGAGCACAAGGAGGGAAGTGGGTAGAGGGGTCAAACTGGTCTTCCAAGAGGGAATGACAGTTTGGACAGGACACAGCATCACCCCAACATCCTGAACCCCCAGCCACATAGGAGCCCCTGTTATTAGATTAGTGAAGGGGCTGGAAGGGGAGTGTTAGAGAATCGTAGCCACACCAGTGGATTGGCTTAGCCACATCTAACTCTTCAGGAGAGACTTTCTCCATTTTGCATTTGGAAGAATAGTTCTTTCTGGGACACGAATATGCCACACTTTGGAGGTAGTGGTCATACCTTAGTGTGGCACCCTGCACCCCATTGATCAGGGGTGCCCCGCTGCTTGACATCTAGGAACAATGGATCAAAAGGGTGGGACTGCCTTGCAACTCAGATCTGCTGCCTGAAACAAAAAGGAGAAGAATGACTGCCCTGCTGGAACCCTGATCTGCACCCAAAGGACTGCACTCTGAAGGACTGCACCTGCTGCACAATCTGGTACTACAGCCCTAAGGACTTTGCCTAGCTTCAGAAGTATTAAGGAATTGACTTCCTGAAAGCTACAGGTTAGCAGAGCCCACCTGTATCATCTCCACCAAGAAGTCCCTATCCTGTAGTGCATCCAGTGGACCTTTAAGCATTTGGACAGGTACGTTGTGGGAATTTTAGTCCCAACACCCTAAGGACCATCTCAGAGCTTCTAGATCCTTGGATTGGTGTTTTGCACACTTTGAACCCGCAAGAGGAACTTCAGGAAAAAGTTCCGAAAGTTTGGCGAAGTTTGGAGTAACTTTTGTAAAATGTTCCATAAGTTGGCCAAGTGCATTGTGGGAGTTTTAGTCCCAGACCCCAAGAGACAAACCAGAGCATCTGAACCCTTGGCTGGTGCTGTGGACCACTTTTCTGCCTCAAGAAGCACTTCTAGAAGTAAGTTTAAAGAACTCTTGACTTTGTCATGGTCCAGCCCTCATTTGTTTTTAACCCTTTGTGTGCTATTTGCTTCTAAGTGCTAGTTTTTCTTTTAATCTTAAAAATTCATATCTCTGGTTCCCCACATTGGATATTTGTTGTTTTGGTGTCTATTTGCTTATAAAAATATATAAGCTATTTTTATAAATTGGTGTTGGATTTTTATTGTTTGTTGTGTCCTATTTATTTAATGTATTGGGTTTTTTAAATGCTTTACACACCTGTCTCCTAAGTTAAGCCTGCCTGCTCGTTGCCAGCCACCAAGGGTTGAGCAAGGGAATAATTTATTGAGACCTTGACTGAACCTTTTTTGTGTTTGTGGCCTAGTGGTAGGTCCCTACTTATCACTAGGGGTGGGCGGAATTTGCGTAGTCGCGCTACGCAAAGCTCCGCGAAATGGTAAAAAATCTCCGCGAGCACGCAAAAGTTCCGCGAACACGCGGAATTGCTTGTTCCGCCCATTCGCGATGCTTTTTTCCTGTTCGCGAACGCTGTTTGCGTGCTCGGGGAGAAATATCTCGCGAACACGCATTTTGAAAGCGCGAACAAGCAAAAAACTCCGCGAAGCCGCGGATCGCGGAATGTTTGGCAATTTCGCGTTCTCTGCGGAACGCGAATTTACCCAAATTCCGCAAATTCCGCGAGCGGAACGGAATTTACCGCCCAGGCCTACTTATCACTACTAATAGACAACTCTCAAACAAGGAAGTTTTCACATTTTTAATAAAGCAGCCCAACCTACTATAGAAAGAGGAAGAATACTTTATTTTACAGGTATCCTACTTTCTTTAAAAGTGGAGTGCAGGTCCTCTAGATTCTTTGTGACTAAACCTCCTAGGTTGCACAAATGTTTTTGTATTATTTTTAGCAGAACCTTGTTAGCCGTCTTGCAAAATAATGTTTCGGTCTTTTAGTGATAGATGTTATAGTCTTCCAGAGCCATGAATCTCTTAAACATTTCGAAAGCTTTCCAAATGCTCTTAATATCTGGTTTTAGAAGCAATGCTGTGTCAAGAGCATATGGGTTGGGTTTTGAAGGCTTTACTGCTCCTGCTTTGTGTGAATGAGCCATAGAACCAGCCTCAGACCCATCGTCAAGACTAGCCAAAAACCTTGTGAGCTGGGAGGTAAAGCCATATTGTTTCACAAAAGTAAATGAATTGTCTAAGGCCACAAGGTCAGAAGCATTCTCATGTGTAATAGAATTAACACTACAGGGATTTGTTTCTGTATCTAAAGGCCTATTGTCTCCAAAAAAAAGTTTATGTTTGCTATCCACTGCCGTCCTGGGATAAAGCTGTTTTGATCTTTATGGATCAATTTATCCATTATGATGGTGATCCTAATGGCCAGTGCTTTTGCAGAAAGATTCTAATCATTGTTAAGCAGAGTAGTCATGGTGGATGAATTTGGAATCTACAGTCGCCTTCCTGGTTTCAGAAAACTCACTATAATGCTTGTTTTAATGGATTCTGATAAATTCCCTCATCACATTATTCATAAGATTAGAAAGGTGTTCCGCTAATGCATCTGTAATCCTTTTGAATAACACTGCAGTGATCACATCTTCTCTTCATGCTTAGCCATTACGAAGATCAACTTTACCCGCCTAACTTCACAGTAAGTGGTGTCATTTCTATTGCTACATCTTGAGATATCTAAGGAAGAGGTATCTGACAGAAGAAATGCTCTAACTCTTTCTTATCTAGGTTTTTCCCTGCCCTACATCATGGATCTTCTATAGTGCTGAAAGAATATTTCCTGAAAGTTCCTCAAGTTCCTTGTTAAAGATTTATCTATTGGGTTAATTACTTTTTTTATTCTGACTGTATCTTCTTGTGAGTTCAGGGTTAAATATGTCCTTGACAGTGTGCAGGGATTTGTTTAGTTTTCTTTTAACAGATTCAGCAATAGAATTGAAAGCTATTCAACTTTAATAGAACTCTACCCCAAACATAGGCCTGCTGTTCTCGTGTTTTACTAAAATATTCCTTGATGAATGCATTATTTCTGCAACCCATTTTGTTCTTTTAATAGCAGGTTCCTAATTTGCCACCTATTAATCTGTCTTTTGCAGCACCCAACACGATATGTAGCTGGATTTCTGTCTGGTCCAAAAAGCAATTAAGTTAAAAGTGCAACGTTCTAGTTTCTAAAGAAAATGAAGTTAGAAATATAGCCAGTTCTGGTGGCTGTCTTATAACGGAATGAGATACACATAAGCTGGTATCTGGATTAGCCTTTCTCCAGGGAGCCACCAGTCCAAGGTTTGCCTCAGTTCTAGCTATCATATCAGCGACCTTTAGCTTACTCTGCTTTTTATTTGTACTCAAACAGTCAAGAGTTGTTAAAAATTGCCACAGATGCTTGGTTGCCCTTCAAAAGTGTTAGGGACAGACATAATTCATTTAAAAGTTTTGGATCTTCTTCTACTGGGGCATAAATGGCCAGCACATGTAATAAGCTATGGATCTTTTGAATCAGAAACCCATATCTACCTACTTTTACTGTCAGTTTCTACTTTAGGATCTAAAGTTCAACCATTCTTAAAAAAACATATTTCTACCCCTCTGTGGGCTACTTCATTAGATGCATAGAGACTCTGCCTTGCCTTATTCAATAGCAAATTAATCTGCTGTAATTTGGTGTGGATCACTTGGTTTTCTGGTAAGAATAGAAGTGATGGTGTATGGCTTAATTGCCAAGACTTTATTGCTTCACACTTCATCAGTCATTTAGACCATTAGTATTATGGGAAATTAGTCTTAGGTTATTCACTTACTGACCTTATAAAACCTTTTAAAACCAAGTCAATATATATTAGTATGTGATGTTTTTAGTAAAGAAAAACAAAAATGATTAGTGTCTAAATGCTTCCTCTACATTCTACAATGAAATGTTAAATCTGTCTCGCCTCATATTTTATCCCATCCGTCCACCTTATGATTATTGCTGTCATCTGTTGGTAGCTTTTTAGGCTCACCATATGTGATTCAATAACACACTCTTACAATAAAAACTACTTATTTCAATTGCCTCTGTAGTGCTCTCAGTGGTAGGTATTAATATTACCCAAATCAATAGGACTTATTTTATTTACCTCCGAAGGTTGATTGACTGAGTCCTGCCAGAATTTGAATTTGTGATATGTGTGTTACACAATGAATCTTTGGCAAGGTACAATACATCACTAACCTATCTCCCATCTATCTACTTAACTATGCTTTCTTTCTGGATGCCCCAGTCTGGCATTTTTCTGGAACACTAAATGAACACCTTGCAGGTGTCTTAGTTTGCAGAATGTCCACAGTAAAAAAAGCTGTGGAAATCCCAATATGTTAGGTTATGTTATGTTAAAATGTTTTCTGAAGCTCAAAGCTTACTCCAGCTGGAGCGTCCCAGCGCTAGGATTGCTATAATGACAGAAATAGAAAGGATCAGGAGGTGATCAGGATTACAAGGGATCTCAGAGAGGAAGAAAAGGATGAGTACCCAGATAAGGTCTAGTGAACACTAGGAAGGATAACTTTGTCAATACGGGCAGGTTTTTTGAGATTTTTCCTAAAGGGGGCCTCAGCTGGTTCTAATCTTAAATGCAGGGGGAGAGTGTTCCATAATCTGGCGGTGCAAACACCAAAACATCGGCCGCTAAATGGGCTTTCTTTGCCCTCGGAGCAACCGCAAGTACGGAATCCGAGGATCTAAGGCAGCTGACAGGTAAGCAGGGCCTAACCTGTTGTTTAGGATTCTGTGGCATAAGCACATGACCTTAAATCTGATACGCTTCTTCAGAGGGAGCCAATGAAGCTCGGCCAGAGCCGGCGATACATGTGCTCATCTTGGAAGGTTAAGAAGAAGGCGGGCGGCTGCATTTTCCACTTTTTGCAGCTTCTGGATACTGTATTTGGACACTTCAATATACAAACTGTTGCAGTAGTCCAATCTCGAGACTACAAGGGCCTTTGTAACCTCCTTCCTTGCGGACAGGGGAAGCAGATTGGAGATTTTTGCGATCATTTTGAGTATGGCAAAACATTTTCCAGCCAGGCAGAAGATTTGGTCGTCAAAGGAGAGATGTACATCAAACTATATTACAAGATTTTTAACTTTGGGTTTGGGATTAGGGAAGAAGCCTAGCGTCTGCTGCCACCAGGCTGAGGACCATTTTGAAGGTTTTTTCCCAACTATGAGGACCGCGGTTTTGTTTGAGTTCAGTTTAAGGCAGCTGGAATTCATCCATTGGGCTAGAAGCGCGCTGCTGATTCACCCTCATCCTGGACAAGAGTAATTGTTAGTTGTGTGTCATCGGCGTACGACACCAGGGAGACATTGTGTTTGCCGATGACATCTGACAGGGGGCGAATATAGATTTTAAATAACATAGGGCTTAGCATAGAACCTTGCGGCACCCCCTGGGGCAGAGGAAACACTTACAAGGCGTGAGGATATTTACTACCTGAAAAGTACACCCTTGAAGGAAAGAGGCTAACCGTTTAAGAGCTAGGGAGCAACCCCACAGCTACGCAGTCGTTGTAGCAACAAGCCATGAGATACAGTGTCAAATGCTGCACTTAGATCCAACATGATCAAGGCGCTGGTATGGCCTTTATCTGCCACAGCTCTGAGCGATTCTGAAGCCAATAACAGCGCCAATTCGGGGCTGTATTGAGCACAGAAACCAGATTGAGACTTGTGCAACAGGTTGTTGTCTTCGATGAAACAAGTCAGTTGAGCGTTGATATGTTTCTCAGTGACCTTGGTGAAGAATGAGAGAAGAGCGATAGGTCTGAAATGTTCCAGGAAAGCAGGGTCTAAGGAGGGGTTTTTGAGGAGAGGCTTAACAATGGAGTGGTTTTAGCATTTAAACAGCGTACCAGATGCCAGAAAGATGTTGAGAAGGTTGCTCAAACCCGGCAAGATGGATTCCATTGCTAATTTCAGAATCTTAGGGGCGCAGGGTCCTTGGGAGAGCCTTATTTAACCCTAGTAACCAACGCCTGTAGTTCTTCCAGGGAGGGATGAACAAAGCTGGAAAGTCCCCTTGTGCCGACTGGGTCTTCCCCCCAAGCTTCCTGACTACCAAACTCCCTTGCAGATTCTGGGAATGATTGATAGATACCTGACACCTTGTCGCAAAAGAATTGGGCAATGGAGTTAAAACTCTCTAAAGTATGGGTAGCCTGCATGACGACCCGATCTATCTCCGTCAGGGATTTGAGGATAGAATATAATTCCCTTGTGGAGTGGCATAGAAAGTCCTCCTGGAGGTGCGGATGGTTTTATGATAAGTTTTCAAGGCAGCATGATAGTCCTGTTTACTAGTGGCACTCTTCACTTTGAACAGTCAACAGGGTCTGCAGTTCCTAATAAGTAAAATCTGTCTGCTCAGGTCAGTTAAGTTCCACAGAGTCTGCAGGGAGCTTTACTCTGTAGGAACAAATGCCCTCACACACCTAGATAGGTGTCATGCATCATTATTGGCCTTTTGCTCCTCATAGGGCCAGCACTGCAATGCCCAATGGGCACCTTCAATGGGGGCTCTTTACCGGAGATCTTTTCATAAGCTGTATGGTGAAGTGTGGGTGTGTGGATATAATTGTAGATTGGTGTCTTAAGTGAATATGTGAAAGAGTGAAGTAAAAATAGGACAGGGGGTACTCTTTCAAATTATTTTAATGATTGAGTCCTTCTGCCTAGGTTAAAATCCGTGGTGCTATCTACTAGAAATGATTATCTAAGATAGCTGTAGGTCGACATGTTTCAAACCTAGTTCAATCATGTAAGTGATCTAGTTGACAAAAACCGGGTCAAGCAAGTGACTTAAGAGATGCGTCGGGCTGGTGACCCGCTGCAATAATTGAAGGATATCAAGATCTTTTATGATAGAGGTTGCCAAACAACAGTTGGCGTCCTCAAAATGAATGTTCAAGTTGCCTATGACCACCAGGTTATTATAGCACAGAGCATTAGAGGAGAGACAATCTGCTAATGACAAAGCAAAATTAGTAGCAGGACCAGGGGTCAGTAAATAAGAAAACTAGCCATTGAACAGGTGTTGGATAATGCCAAGGTAAAGAAGGCCTCACTATCTTTCAGCTCTGTGTCTGTGATAGTGCAACTGATGTAATGTTTAAAAATTATCTCAATACCCCCGCCCCTTTGAGGGGAACAATCCTTCCTGACAAGTGCATAGCCCTCAGGAATGGCGCGATGGATGACAGGCCAGAACTTTCCGATACCCAGGTTAGAATCCCTGAGAAGGTCAAAGATCTCGGTCTTATGTTTGGCCAGGAAACGGCAATTTAGAACAATACATTCAGCCTTGGGCCCACTAGATGTTGACTTCGGACTCGGAGGATGAGCCCTGAGCTGCTTAATGTATGTGAACCCGCAGTTAGGACACCCGGAGATTCCTCCGGAGATGTCCAAACTGAGTTCTGGAGAAGAGTAGTGCATAATTGAGGGTCCTGTCCGGGCAGGGGTCGTGGCCCCTGTCACCGTCAGGGCGCAGACTGCGCAGACGGGCATGCCTTTGGCACGCCTTCGGCATGGCAGCGGCACATCCGCGCACCCGCCATTTCTAAATAGCCCACCCTCCAAGGGGGTGTGGCTACGGTGTTGGCGACCAGAGCCTAGCAACAAAGGAAGGACAATAGACCTCTAACCGGATCCCAGCAGCCCCGTACCTCACAGGAAGGCTCCCCTACCCGAAAGGTAAGTACTGGCAAAAGTAAAAATAATTAAAATAAGAAAAGGAAAATAAGCGCAAGAAAAGAAAATCAATAAAGTATTAAAAGCAGCATTAAAAATGCATTTTAGCTGGGTAGTCGTGCAAATAAGCTGCCAACACTCTGCAGGAGCTAGGCATCTCCATGCGCAATAAGCGCTACAAGGAAAACAAAGCAGCCAATATGTAAATGAGCAATGTGTGCAAACAGGTAGAAATGTTGCTCCTACCAATGAGCAATCTGACTTTAACAAATTAAGGCATGTAAAGAGCATGTGTACATTATTGCAATAAAGTTGAACCAACCTTGTTTTAAACTGCACATGGTTCTGTTTGATACAGAAGCAATCACAATGAGAAAATAAGCCCATCCTTAATATTAATGAAGGTGAAGCAGAGGGCCACCAATTCTGTAGTGACTCGGAGGAGTACCAAGGCTACAGGGGTAGAGAGAAGCACTAAGACTATGGGGAGGTGGGGGCTATGAGGAGTACAAAGGTTCCTGGTGTTCAGAGGAGCCTATGGTGGTATGTAAATGAGGGGCTACAAAGGCTGCAGGGGCTCAGAAGAGAGAGGAAGCTAGAAGGAGTGAGGGCCGAATGAAGGCACCAGAGACTGAGAGGAATACTATGGCTGTTTGGGAGGGAGGCGGTCATTGACACCTCAGGAGAAGGTTAAATGGACAATGCATAAATGGGATAGACAATAAAAGATACAGTTACAGTAAGTTTAAGCTTTACACCTCAAACAGCAGTGATCGATGGGGAAGACAAATTTAAAGAAAACCTTTGCAGCCTTTTGAGGCACGAGATGAACCCAATGAAAGATATGCGCTGCAAGAGTGGATGTCTCTAAGTTGGCAGGCTGTTTTTCTGTTTCATGGCAGCCATCTTGAAATGTTGCAGACAAAAGAGTGAAGTAACAGGAGAAAGAGCAGCCATTTCTCTGGCAGGACAGATGGACCAAATGGTACTACAAAGGAAGGAAGAAGAGAGAGGGGAGCAGGTGACACACACATGCTGTAGGTACTTCCCTTGGGATCAAACCTGGTATAATTAAGAGAGCAGGTGAGTGTGCGGGGGGGGCAGAACTGAATGCAGGGTGGGGACGGTACCTAACTGATCCTATCTTCTTGATTGCTATACTCTGCTGGGTACGTACAGGTGGGATCGTGCAACTCAGCCAGCCGCATCTCCTCAAATGTAGTTACCATATGTACCTTCAGCCTGGTGTCTAGCCTCCCAGAGCCCTCCTTCTTTCCGAGATCCTGTGATGGTCCTTGGATAGCAGTAGGCAAATGCATCTTTATGTGGTACCAGCATCATAGAACAGGGAGACAATTCACAACAATGGCATCCACATTGTAAAGAAGAATTTCCAAATGCATTTCAGCAAATACAAAAACAATGAAACCATTGAAAAAATAAAATACAATAATAATGACCAAACAAGAACGGTCTGGAAGTGCACTGTAATACGTCAGGTCTCATTTTCCAGTAAAATAATGTTTTATGTTTTAATGTACCATTTTTATACACAAATATGTTTTTCTTGGAAAAAACACCTGATAAATATTATTTTGTATTAATGTACTTATTTGATCATCCTTCAAGTAGGCATTTGGTTAACATGCACAATGTGTTGCTTTTAGTGGGGAATGATGCTTTTTTCAGGCTGTCTTTTGCATCCCAAAAATAGTCCCGGCCAGCTGCCAATGCTCTTGAAAACAATCTACCTCATTCTTAGAAATTGGGTTTCTGGTTGGCAGAGGTATGCACCCTTTCCAAGCAGGAACTACAATCATAGTCAGAATAAATCAGATATACACCCTAAATTAACCTGTGCTCATCCTCTGGTAGCTTGACACAGAGAAGTCAGGCTTAACTTAAACGGCAATCTGTAAAGTATTTGTGCAACACTTCAAACAGTAAAACAGTGTAAACACCACACAAACAGATACCACAATGGGTTAGAAAATTGCAGCTTAATTTAATGAACAAAACAAGACCAAATCGAAAAAAGATTAAACTGAAATGTTGTAGTTAAAAGCATAACGCACCAACCGGGGATATCTGGTTGCGCTACACTGGGTCAAATCCAAATGTTCACACCGACCCCGATGGAGTGTGGGTCAAATTTAGGGACCAACTTTGTCCTGACTCAAATGACCTTATTTGTGTTGTTGTTGCATTGTCGATTAAGCTCTGCTGTGTGGAGCAGAGGAGGCGATGTGTCGTCCTCGATCATTTGGATGTCGGCGATGCATCTGTAATGAGCCGCGCAAAGTCAGTAATGTGTCGAAGCTGCAGGGGATGCCCAGACGGCAAAGCACTGTACTCGATCCTCACAGCAGCTGTGATGCATTGTCATCGAAGGAGATGCTCCGGTTCAGAGCTGCGCAGCAACAGTGATGCGTGGATTTTGGCAGTTTCACCACTTTATACCCACTTCCAACGGCCCAGGGCTGAATTGGCACCACTTGGCAGGGCAAGACTCTCAGATGGCAGAGTCCAGGTACTGTAGATAGATGGCTTGGATATCTTTCATGTCCCTGAGACTTCAAACGGTAGGCAAGCCAGCTAGATCTTGGAGTCACGTTGGTTCTGGGTTGGAGAGATGCAGGTCCTTCTCAGTCCCAGGCAAGCAGAGCAGCAGTTCAGCAGAGTAGGAGTCCTACAGAGTAGCAGTCCAGCAAAGTGGCAGTCATTGCAGCAGCACAGCAGTCATTCTTATCAAGTAGCCACAGGTTGAGAAGTGTACTGAGTTGGTGGTGTCAGGGGTCCAGTACTTATGCCCAATTGTACCTCTGAAGTAGGGGAGACTTCAAAGAGAGGCCTTTGAAGTGCAGAGTCTCTGCCCTTCCAGCCCTGGTTCCAGACTCATTACAGAGGAGTATGCAGCCCTATGTGTGGAGACAAGACAAGGCCTATTCAGGTGTAAGTGTAAGTGTCAGCTCCTCCCTCCCATCCTGCCCAGGATGACCCATAAGGTGTGGATGGCCCATCAATCCCTCCTAAATCTCCCTTTGTGTGTGGCTTTTTAGAAGGAATGCACAATGCCCAGCTGTCACCCACTCCAGACATGTACTCAGATACAGACAGAAGGCACCAAATGTCTAAAGTAAGAAAATGCCAACTTTTTATAAGTGGCATTTTCAGAATTACAGTTTAAAATCTAACCTCGCCATAAGTTGGGATTTTAAATCCAAATTGGAAATGACACTTATAAGATGTAATAAGGTAATCCCAATGTTACCCTATGGGAGAGATAGGCCTTGTAGTAGTGAAAAACGAATTTAAGAGTTTTTCACTATTAGGACATATAAAACTTAAAAGTACATGTCCTTCTTTTTTTAAAACAGTGCATCCTTCCCTTGGGCTTTCCAGGACCTAATGTAGTAGTGACATATGTATTAAAAAGTAAGGATGGGCCTGGCAAGAGGGTTAACTTGCTGGCTCGACATGTCAGTTTAAAACTGCACACATATGCTCAGCAATGGCAGGCCTGAGTCATGTTTAAAAAGCCACTGAAGTGGGTGGCCCAAAGAGTGCTGCAGTGCACTTTACTAAGGACTTGTAAGTGAATTAAATATGACAATTGTAGATAAGCCAATGTTACCATGTTTAAAGCAGAGAGCACATGCACTGTAGCACTGGATAGCAGTGGTAAAGTGCCCAGAGTTCTAAAGCCAGCAGAAACAAAGTCAGCAAAAACTGGTAGACTGAAGGCAAAACACAAAGTCTGGGGAAACCATGCCAAGGATGCCAGTTCTAACACACATCCATTGTGATAGAAGTACTCTCTGGGACTTAGAATAGTACACCTAATGGCCGATATCATGGTGATAAAAGAGAAATACTCATTAGGGTTGGTCCAAAATGGTATTGACGCTGTCTGAAGCAGTGTTTGAAGGTGGATATTTGAATGCAACCGGTTGCTGACGGGGCTGAGGTGATTCCCATTCATTGTGTATTTATTAAAAGCAAAAGCTCTTGGCCTGCATCACACCTAGAAAAACTGACTCCCTCTTCCTTCTGTTGTCTCAATATTGTAACAGTAGATAGATGTAAACTTGGCAGTTTTACACAGCATGCTAACTGCTCCTGCACTTTGCACATATCACTTTGAGATGTGATTGTACAATTCAGCTCTTAAATGTCAAGACATCTTACATAATGTATTCATGGGCAACTTTACAAATTGTTGTATTGTTACTTCAGGTGCTGTCAGGATGAAGTTGTATGCACCACTGTGAAATCTGTGGTCTCAAAGGAAATAAACTGTGGGTGCTTTAAGGGTCCAATTCAGTACACAGTATGGAAGGAAATGAAGTCTGCTGTTAGCCCAGGTAAATAATACAGAGATTCCTTCAGCAAATGATTCCCATATGATGATGAATGTTACTATTAACCTTGTTATCAAATATATTGTTTGTGCTGCATACACAGGTGTGAGGTAAAGGAAATGGTGTCAAATGTAGACATGACTGCCTGTAACATCTCTGCTGTGAGGATGGTGATGTAGCGTTTTGAGAACACATAAAATCTTAATGGCTTAACAGATGCCGGAATATATAGTATGCATGCATAACTAATTTGCTGCTAAAGTAGATTGAACTTAACAAACACAGTGCATGTCAGCTGATTGCCACATCGCATGTGGAGGTCCACCCAGAACCATTGAAACAGAATCCAGAAGAGCAAGTGGGAAAACGACTGTTGGTAAAATACATGCTGGGTACAACTTTACAGATAGCTAGCACCAGCAAGACACATGGAGTGACATGGGAAGAAAGCACACCAGGGAATTAAACAATTGCTTGAGGTAGAATTCCAAACCATTATTTTTCGTACACTGTGCCACTCTAGGCAGGGACCTGTGCAATGCAAATTAAACTTGACCCTGCTTCCCATGGGAACAGTCTATCCCGAAATGCCAAGCGAGACACCTCCCAAAATGAACACAAGCTATCCTAGACCAGTTTCAGCCCTATTAGGACTTGTCAGTGAGGTAGCGAGCCCACGGCTCAGGGAACAAGGGACCCATGCTTAGGCTTACACTAGGAAATGTAAGGCGTTACATCAAACACACAAAAGGGGATGGGGGAGTGCTTGCAAATAGTCTAACCCCGGGGTAGCATTCCACCCAATAGGTTTTTCACCCACTGAGCAACTATAGAAAAAGGCCCGCCTTAAGCACCCTGCTCTCATGGGAACACTCCATCCCAAAATACCGGGGCATCCCCCTCCAGAAGAGAATACAATGAACCCCTCAATAGTTTTAGCCTTATTTGGCATCATCAGTGAGTTATATCTTTCACCCTATAGCGCAGTGAGGAAGGGACCTGGAGATTAGGTAACTGGCAGAGTCAAAGACAGCAGCACAGGGATTGTGCACTGCAGAGACATGGACTACTGGCAGGACATTTGGAAAGGATGCAAGAGGTGCACATACATGAGGAATGGAGCATTGGCAGATATTTTGAAACATGCATGATTGTCAGAACAGCGAGATGGCAGTGCACAGAAACTATAAGCTCAATGTAACCTATCCTCTGCTGCCGGAATGATCTGTAAGCAGTGTTCCAGTGAATGTTCTGGTGAGTGTTGGGCCAGGCCACAGGAGTGCCTGAAAACATTTAGAAGATTTACAACTGGGATAGTGTCTGGCTGTCCTCGGGAATGGCTGGGCATGGCTGAGCCTGGAGTAGAATAGTTCGATCTTGAGGTGCACTCCTTTTTTCAACAATGAGATACCTTCCTTTTCAATATTCACCAGTGCTGCTACACCGCTACGTATGCTGTCAGCATTCGTCCGTCTTAATCAGTAATAATATATCAAGCAATTCAGCCTAAATGCAGTGTGCACTGTTCACAATTACTTTATCAATCTCATAAATCACAATACTGTCATCATTCTACTTTTCATAGTTATTTTAATCTTTGCATTTGAGTAATCTCTGTTATTTTTGAAGTATAATATACCATTTATGTAATTCATTAACATTCATGAAAATCACATTTAGATAGTTTCACAAACCGAAAAAATGACAATATACAGTATTGTTTTTCGTATTACAAGTTTTGGATTATCATCCTGAGTAATTCATGCCCAATGCATTTCGGGACAATTAAGTCCCTTCTTCAGAGGCCATCCTAGAACAAAAAACAAAAAAAAAACATTCCTTTAAAACAAATATTCTGAAGTACAAGGGTGGTTCAAAATCACATTTTCCAATATCCTTAATACACCTGTGGTCATTATCCGTTTTTTTTAGCTGTAACCATTTGTCAACATGCTGCTTCACACGTGTTCACCAGCCATCATTTCGAGTCCCTGCTATAAGTTCTTTATGATGAAATAAGCCAAATCTGATCAATAATAGTGGGGTGAGTACTCGTTGTCATGCTGCAATCATTGTTAATAAAGTTGTGAAAAGTCAATGATATATGACGTCACCCAGTGATGCTCTCATGCTGTTGTATTTACTACCCCTTTTCCCTTCATTTTGGTGCTCATAACGTCTCACACTATCTCACAAGTGCTAATAGGTGCCTACCTAGGTAATACATAAATACTGTGTGATCCGTTTTCTAATCGTGTACAAACTCCGACAGATATACTAAAAAAACGAATGCACAACAATGATGTCTCCTGCATTTAACCACTGTACTACACCGAGCATTGAATGGAAGCCGTCATTCTTACCAATTAAAGTTTCTAGTGGTGGTCTGGATGAATCATGGCGTTCAGTTTGTCTCGCTTTCCAAACTTCCTACAAATCATATTACAACCCGTTGTCAATGGTTATTAATGATTTCAAGACACTGCCGCAATGTCCGCCAACACACTAGTTCTATCGTGATGAGCCCTTACCTCCAACACCTAGCCTGACTGGACCATGGCACTCTGTGTGTCCCACTTGTCAAGCCTCCTAAAAGTCAAATTACAACCCGTTAGCACTAATTATCAATAATTCAAGAGACACTCATGCGTCCTCCCCAACCTACTATTTAAGCTGTTCCAAGGTTCTTACGTCCAACGCCTGCCCGCCACAACACGCTATCCGTCCCTTGATTTCTTTCAGTGCTTCCGTTGCACTGCTCTTGTTTTAGTTATATCGTACCATGGTAACAAATGGCAGACTACAACTCCGACTCCAATGCAGATGCTAACAAATCCGCCATCTTTGTAACACCGAGGTGTTGCTACCTTTAGGTATTCCTCTAGTAAATTAAAAATTAAAGGAATCCCAACCCTCTGGGGTACTTAAGACCGACAACAGTGATGCATTGAAAGTTATCCATATAGACACAATCCTCCTCTTACCAAGAGATTCAAATTACTCCAACTTTAGAGGCTATAATTATCCATTATACAAAAATAAACACCATGAATGCCACGTTTGCGTGCTAATTCTTCCGATGTTAAAACCAACTAGATGGTCCATTTGTGTGACTATAAGCCTACCAAACCTGAGTGTAAACCCTTCACCATTATATAGGTGACTGTGATGTTATGATACTTAGAATGTCCATAAGTGTTGTACTGATGTGCTGGTCTGTCAAATTCCATGTTGTTATTGCGTCATTATCAAGTATGTCATGGAGTTTTCTGTAGAATATTAATTATTATATATAACAGCTCATGTCCATCCTATCATTGAGACCTTTTGGTAATAGGGAAACCAACCGTTTAATCCAGTAAATTTCCTGTTGAAGCAGACGTATGGAATTATCAATGCCTGGTTTAGGATTTATGATCTCGATAATCTGAAACCGTAATTGAGAAATTGAATGTCTTGCCTCATGCCAGTGTGTGGCTACACTGCATGTTTTATTCTTCGTTCCTATTGTACTTTTGTGTTCTGTCACTCTTATCTTGATCTTCCTTTCTGTTTTTCCCACATAAGCCTTACCACACGTGCATTTAATACAGTATATAACATTCTTTGTGTTACAGTCAGAAGTGTGTCTTAATTTTACAATCTCTCCTGTGCACGGATGAGATAAACTCACTCCAGTAATTACGTTGTTACAATGCTTGCAGTTGAAACATTTTTTCGTGCCTCTCCATGTAACCTCTTGCTTTTTGTCAGGTGTTGCCAGTAATTCTCTTAAGTTTCTGCCTCTTGTGTAAGCATGCAACGGTTTCTCCTTAAATAAATTGTTAAATTCTGGTTCATTTTGCAGCAATTTGCACCTTGTGTTGATGATTCTTTTAATTGCTGTTGAACTGGTTGAATACTTAAAGACAAACACCAACGCATTATCTTTAGTTTTGATCTTTTTTGTCAACAATTCTGATCTCTTCATCCGATTCACTTTTTGCATACACTCTGTTAACGGCTCATCAGGATACCCCCTTTCAATGTATTTCTGTTTGTATGCTGCAATGCTTTGTTCACTGATAACTTGGTCAGAACAAATCCTCTTAACTTGTAGAGGTTGGGAGAATGGTAAGTTGCATATTGGACTCCTTGGGTGGAAGCTTGTAAACAACAGTGCATTGTTCCTGTCTGTTGGTTTAGTAAAGATCTGGGTCTGTAAACCAGAGTCTGTTTTGATGACCAATACATCCAGAAAAGGTATACTTGTCTCATCTATGGTGTATGTGAACCTGATTCTAGGATTGTATGTATTGAGAGAATGAATCATGTTTTCCAATTCGCTCTGTGTGTCAGTCCAAATAAGAAATATATCATCAGTATACCGCAATCTTAGAATCCCATTGTTGTGTACGAAAAATGTGCTCATCCTCAAACCTTTTATAAACAAATGAAGAGAGCGAGGATGACTTTTGGGGTGCGTCCCTATCCCCAGGATAATATTTATAAACAAAGTGGACGAACCCACTAGTAAATACGACTCTGCTATAATTCTTGAGTGCCAGAAACCCACTAGGTTTGTAAAAAGAACCCTCACCCACGAACCTAGTTGGTGGCATGCTTCATCATCGGGTTCCCAACAGGGTAGCCGAGTGCCACCCAGTTGTGCTACAACGCCTGGATTACAGCGGAGCAAGATTGGTATTGTGTGAAGAAGTGCTGAAAAAGTGATGCAGATTAAAAATGTCTCTGGGAATCCTTACTGACCGATTTGTTTATTCCCAGCGGCCCAGGACAAGGTTAAAAGAAAACAGAATAAGGACAACATAAAGACTAATTGGTCTTGGTTATCCATATGGTCAACATGTTTCAGCCTCTTAAAAAATGGGTTTGGAGGCTTTCTTCAGGACCAGACTATGTGAAAAAGGTGATATTGTGGCAAAAACACGCCACATGCGTATGTTTTTTTACAGCACACACGCTAAGGTGTGCTGTGCATGCAGTGGTTTCTACGTACTTACGGACCCACTGGTAACATGTAAAAACCTGTAAGACAAAAGAAGGAGAAAAATAAAAGACAAACAGCATGAATTACAATCTCTTATTCCATTTTTTGTGCCACCTTCTTTGACTTATTGGTCACACAATACCAATCCCACTCCGCTGTAATCCAGGCATTGTAGCACAACTGGGTGGCACTTGGCTTCCCGGTTGGGAACCCAATGATGAAGCATGCCACCAACTAGGTTGGTGTGTGAGGGTTCTTTTTACAAACCTAGTGGATTTCTGGCACTCAAGAATCATAGCAGAGTCATCTTTAGTAGTGGGTTCGTCCACTTTGTTTATAAACATCCTCAAACCTTGCCATAAATATATTTGCATATGCAGGTGCTCCTGAAAAGCCCATTGATGTTCCAGTCAATTGTGCAAAGAACTTGTCCTGCCATTGAAAATGGCTATGATGTAAACAAAAATGTGACAATTCAAGTAAAAAAATCTTATCTGCATTTATGTCGGGGGATTGTAACAATGCCCACTCGACCCCCTCCATCCCTTCAGAGTGAGGAACGGAGGTGTACAGTGCTGTAACATCTATGGTGCATAATAACCATTGATCTTGAATGGCTGCCTCCACAGTCTGAAGTTTCTGTAAGAAATCCGTGGTATCTCTGATATAAGAATGTCACAATTGTACTAATATTTGCAAAAAATGATCCAGATAGCTTCCTAGAGGTTCAAATAATGATCCGCAACCTGAAACAATAGGTCGAAACGGTGGGTCCTTCAGATTTTTATGTATCTTAGGGATCATGTATAGTCGGGGTCTACGTGGGTTAGTTGTTGTTAAAAATGATCTGGTCTTCACATCTATCCAGCCCATGTCTTCAGCTTTGTCCAGAATCACATTTAATATTCTGATCAATTGTGCAGTTGGATCACAATCTAGAGGCATATATGTGGACTTGTCTGACACATGTTGATATACTTTGTTCTGATAATAAGTGGTGTCTATAACCACCAATGCGCCCCCTTTATCCGTTGGTTGAAATGTCAGCTTCGGATCATTTGCTAAAGATTTAACCACTTTCCTTTCATGAATTGTCAAGTTTTGTCCTCTTCGTTTTTTTAAATTCGATTTCCTGATGTCATTTTCACCATTATCTCGAAAGTATTCAACATTTTATGTGAGACTAGAGCTTGAAATGTGCTCTTAGGTTTAAATTGGGTCACTTCTGACTCTTCTTGTTCCGAATTATCTGTTAATATGTTTGTGAAGAAAAGTTTTAATCGCAATGTGCGTATAAATCAAATAATTGCAGCTCCAGTCTGTAATTCATTCGTGTCATTGGTAGGTGCAAAGGACATACCTTTGTTTAGAACCTGTATTTGTTGGTTTGTCAATTTAAAAGATGATATATTGACTATTAAGCTTTGTTTTGACTTCTCAAGTTCTTTCGTCCTTTTTCCTTTTCCTCTCCTGGTTTTACGACTAATCCTTGAGTCCCTCGTCCTGATTGTAATGGAGGTTGTCCTTGGTCCAGTATTTGGGACAAAAAAGTCACTGAGGTGGCTGGATGGGCTGTTTCTCCCGATTCTGTTGATGACCCTAGTTGAGCTAGCTCCCTTGATGTTAGTTGAATCGGTTCCCTGTTGGCTTCTATATCCTTTTCGGGCACAATGCTTTCTTCAGATGACATTGCCGCTTTCTTAACATTGAACCGCCTTTGTGCGTAAACCTCCGCCCAGGTGTACACCTCGTTTAACTTGTAGTTGATTGTATCCCTTTTAAATTTTCATAGCTTTCCCTCTTGCAATTCTCTACTGTATTTATCCAACTTCTGGTTGATTCCCGCCAATGTTATCTTCCATGTATCTTTTTCCATCCTCATTTCCATATCCCTTTTTGTGTTGAAGATTTCTTCTTCCAATTCCCTAATGGTCCTAGATAATTCCTCTATCAATAATAAAATCAGGTCTCGTGAGCACTTATTTAAAATGGCATACCACTTATCCATAAATCCACTGTTTAAATGAAAACTGAACTGCATTGGTTTAATGGAGAGTCGAAGACCCCTAGGGATCCTTTTAGCTTTATGATACTGGACTAGTGTTGGAGCATGCAGTCTTTGGTTAAGTTCGCGTCTCGTCAGATATTCTAGTTGCTTTAATTGTTGGGAAATTGATCCCCCTTGTACATCTGTTAATTTTACCTCTTGTATGAGTGCGGATATTTCTGAGGCTTAATCCGTTGTGTAAGCCCGGGTTGTTGCTCTATTCTCTGTTTTAATCCCACATGAGGTTCCAGTCTGCCTCACATTTACGCTGGGATGCACGGTCTAGTCATTTTTGTTCAAAGAAGGTACTTATACACTTCCGGGTCGTGTCATCTACTGCATCCGGTTTTGAACACGGTCCCGGAAGCGCGACGGGAGCCTGGCGTACTCGCATCAGGTATGTGAAATGAGGGGGCTCTTTGATTTGAGACGCTCTATCATCAAAAAATGAATGATAGAGTCGGCTTAATATAGCACGACTAATCTAGAGGTTCTTTTATTTTGTTTTAGACTCATTCACGGCTTACTCTCGCCGTTTTTTATTGAGATTGGCACACATGGGTTATCGGACACTGGATCCATACAGCGTATGCCGTACTCGGCTCGGATTTTAATATTTGGAAGCACTGACCCCGTGAATGGGTCATCGGTCTTTTTCTGACACCCTGAGTAAAGGTAAGATTATGACACGGATAGTGAATGAAATAGATAGCGTATTGCCACTTGGTGCACTGTAAGATTTTAAACACTAGTAGAACTAATGTGAGCTATTATTTTGCAGACTCACACTGCAGAGAGCTAAGGATTCAAATTCTGATTATTTGTGTTGGATTACTCATGGCCTACAGGGTCGGAATTATCACCGGTTTTTAGGTGAGAGTCTTGTATTAGTGCCTCCCTCATTCTATCTTTAGACAGAATATCTGTGTTCTTGGCATATACATAGGGGTGCTTATAATAACTGGAGCACATACCTTTCATTTCAGGTCTAAGAAACCATTTGCCTTATTACAGGTAGGCTGGTCCACGATTCTTGACAGTTGGTTGTAAGTCCGTATATCGTTTCACTTGCACGATTTCCGTCATGTTACACTTAGACTTGCAAGGTCCGTAGCAAATTGTAGAATTCCCACGATCCCTTGCTCACTTTTCAGACCTTTTCACCTTGCAATAGGCTTTCCCATTGGTGTTATTTACCACTACCACTTGACTCGGCACTGCGCAAACTTTTTTCAATTGGTTTGGATCAAAGTCCACCTGCACTATTGAGACCGTTTGTCTGCTTCACCAACAGGGTTCCCAATGGTGACCTTTTCTCTACTCCTTCCTTTTGACCTTTTCTAGAATTCGGGTGCTTCTCCCCACAATCAGAATAACTCCTGGTACACCTTTGAATGTAATACATTTGAGGGTATGTTTTAAATTACTTGCATATCTATTTTGACACAAGTTATTTCTATGTTGTTTCCAGCCCTGAAGAAGTCAAGGGTCTAACACCCTATTGACGAAACACGTGTTGGCTGGCTTGTTGTGCAAAACACTATTAAAGGCGAACACTTCAAAAGGACACAATTTGTCTCCATCTTTCACCAACAGAATTGTGTTGTACTGTACTTTACTCACATGCGTGTGCATAGGACCTGTTGTTGTGCATAGCTTCAATAGTAGGTCAGGGAGGACGCATGAGTGTCTCTCGAATTATTGATAATTAGTGCTAACGGGTTGTAATTTGACTTTTAGGAGACTTGACAAGTGGGACACACGGAGTGCTATGATCCAGTCAGGCTAGGTGTTGGAGGTAAGGGCTCATCACGATAGAATTAGTGTGTTGGGGGAGATTGCGGCAGTGTCTTGAAAGTATAATAACCATTGACAACTGGTTGTAATATGATTTGTAGGAAGTTTGGAAAGCGAGACAAACTGAACGCCATGATTCATCCAGACCACCACTAGAAACTTTGATTGGTAAGAATGACGGCTTCCATTCAATGCTCGGTGTAGTACAGTGGTTAAATGCAGGAGACATCATTGTTGTGCATTCGGTTTTTTTAGTATATCTGTCGGAGTTTGTACACGATTAGAAAATGGATTACACAGTATTTATGTATTACCAAGGTAGGCACCTATTAGCACTTGTGAGATAGTGTGAGACGTTATGAGCACCATTATGACGGGAAAAGGGGAAGTAAATACAACAGCATGAGAGCATCACTGGGTGTCGTCATATATCATTGACTTTTCACAACTTTATTAACAATGATTGCAGCATGACAACGAGTACTCACCCCATTATTATTGATCAGATATGGCTTATTTCATCATAAAGAACTTATAGCAGGGACTCGAAATGATGGCTAGTGAACAAGTGTGAAGCAGCATGTTCACGAATGGTTACAGCTAAAAAAGCAGATAATGACCACAGGTGTATTAAGGATATTGGAAAATGTGATTTTGAACCACCCTTGTACTTCAGAATATTTGTTTTAAAGGAATGGTTTTTTTTTTTTTGTTCTAGGATTGCTCCTGAAGAAGGGACTTAATTGTCCCGAAATGCATTGGGCATGAATTACTCAGGATGGTAATCCAAAAGTTGTAATACGAAAAACAATACTGTATGTTGTCATTTTTTCGGTTTGTGAAACTATCTAAATGTGATTTTTATGAATGTTAAAGAATTACATAAATGGTATATTATGCTTCAAAAATAACAGAGATTAATCAAAAGCAAAGATTAAAATAACTATGAAAAGTAGAATGATGACAGTATTGTGATTTATGAGATTGATAAAGTAATTGTGAACAGTGCACACTGCATTTAGGCTGAATTGCTTGATATAATATTATTGAGCCTGGAGTAGGCCAGAGTATATGTCAGCATTATTCAGTCTGATAGTAAATGTCTTGGGTGAGGAAGCCTCGAAGCAAAGCTAGTGCTTGACACCACTAGTGATGCTTCCTTTATAGTCAATGCCTGGAATAGGTTGCCCCAGAGTTTGGGATAGGACCCATTGAGCACACCTTAAAAAGGACAGTTGGGAAAAAGGCCTGTTCTGACCTAAGCTGATGGTAGTCTTCCCCTTAAATGGGCTGTTCCCCTTCACTCTTCACTCTGAAGGACTTCTTGACCTAGACCTGTCAGTAACTAACTAATAGTTAACTAATATGACTCTAGGAAAAGAGTAGCAAGTGTCCAGCCTTGCAAGTCACCTCTCAAGGATTACCAACCCAGTTGATAAGCCATGGGCACTGGGCAGTCCCATACTTTGCTCAGGTGACTTGGGGCAAAATATAGTGTTGCATCCCTACAGAGAGATTTGAAGGAAAGCACCTATGACATCGACCAAGATTCGCACACTGTCCAATTGATGTGAATGCCCTTTATAGATATAGTTAGTGAGAAACTTCTGCCTGATAACACTAAAGGGAACAGAAGACTGGGTGAGCTGGTTGGATTAGTGTGTGAAACAACCAAGGGAGGTCAAGTGTCACCTTATTACCACCATCCAACATCTTGTATATGTACAAACACCAGTAGGGCTGGTCTAGGTCAGTGCCCCCCGGATAAATGGCAGATTTTGTGTTTTCTTTGCCTGGTTGCAAGGCTCCTTAAGGCGATTTTATTACATCCACCTTTAAATGCTGTACTTGAGACAACTAATTTCCAATCAAAGGGTTTTGCACACAGTGTATGTGCTCATTTAGGGAAGGATAAACAGTTTCTGGACTGTTAAAATACTAGGCAGAGACGATAGACAGGGTTTGAGTGCTGGAGAAACCACACACGGGGCACTGTACTCTGTGTTCATCCTCCACTGCGGCATAATAAGCCCACTCCTGACTAATATCATAGGTGTTCCACTTTAAATTTCACCTGTGGTAGAAGGAAATTATGTCCTGGTCTCTCTTATCATTGGGGTGGGTGTTACTCGTGTAATTTGCTTTAGCCTAACTACACGAAATTACAGCAAAATTACGCATGATTATGCAGAATTACGCGTGGATCGTAAATCAGCATTTAGGGCTATTTTCTTAGCCTAAAATGCACCCTTGCGTCCAAAATGCGCCAGAGGATGTATTTTGTGCAAAGTAAATAGCACTAAATGCAACAGAACAAGAACAGCAGTAGCCACTCATGAACTATATACTTAAGCTTAGGGTAGACCCTGCAAGGATGGAAGCTGTGTAACCTTTCTTTTTCTATTTGTCCTCTGCTAAGTAAATTCTGTGTAATATTAGAGTGGGGAGGCCGCACCTGCCGACCCGTAGAATTGGGTGAGTGGCTGCTGTTCAAGCAAACTATGAAGTTGGCTCTGAGGTCACAATAATGTCACTGGTGAGCTAGCAGCCCCACTCTGGTGCCACCTTACGTCGGATGGAGACTGCATGTCCAAAAAAGGCAAAAAATTGCTTTTCTTGCATTTATAAGCAGCGCTGCCCTGCCCGAACAGTGAGGTAATTTCAGCTGTTCTGTATATTGTGCTATTGTTGTGAATTGTCTCCTTGGTAACACAATGCAACTCTAGTCCTTGTTCTCCATGGATACCCTACCTTCCAGTGTCCACCGTGGGTCATGTGAATTCCTGTGCTGACCACCTCTTCCCAAATAGCCTTATCTGTCGTTACTCACCTTCAAGTAACCATCGTAGTTAGTGGGCAGTCCCACTGTATGAGCATACAATTGGACGAGCTGCCACTATTCAAGCCCACCAAGGGGCCCTGATGCTAGTTTCTGTGTAAGCAGACTACCTTTAGTTTCTCCGAACTATAGGCCCTGCCGTCTGTGTTTTCAGTCCCTTCCACCTGTTAACTCTCCCCTCACACCTAACGTCTACTGAAAGCCATTGGGGTGACTATGCATACAGGGGAAAGAAGCACAATGACCTACATGTGAGTTTAGGCAGCAGCACCTGCATTATGACCTAAGTTAAATTGTTGCTCCTCTCTCGGTTGGTCTCCTCCCAAGTTGTCTATTGGAAGCCATGTGTCTTCCTCTCCCTCTCTCTTTCTAGCACTCCAAAGTGCTACCTTCAGTTTTCTACTCTCCACCGTCTCACTTTCACCTAAAGGCTCAACATTCCTGCCAAGGCATCCAGGTAAATTGCGGGCCAGTTAAGGGGGACTTCCAAGGACAGCTTCACTACTTCGGCTTGTTTTGCCATCAGAGGGCCAAGGGCTAAGCCTCCTGTCCTCCCGTTCCTCTCCCTACACCCTGATTTTGCTCACATTTCTAATACCTCATCAGTGTTCCCTCTCACCAGCTACTTGATCACCCTCTGCTTCTATTCCCACTTATTCAGATACGTGGTCTTAACATCTTTCCCTATCACTGCGGCTTCCCCAGTCATAGCCTGACAATCCTGAGTATACTGTATAACCTCTGATAACATTGATAGCTTTCTGAAAGTTGTATCTTCCACTGCTTGCATCCTCTTGCTTATTGGTGAACCACATTAACCTACGATAACTTTGGTGTTTTTTAGGAGGCTGCCTCTTCCATTGGTTCTACCGTGTCACTCCTGCGTGCACATATAACCTCTGATAGCGTTGTTGGCGCTTTGGAAGGGGTATCCTCTTCAAATTTCACTCTGTAGAACCTGGATTATTTAGATAAACAGTGATAACATTGTTGATGGTTAGTAAAGCGCATTTGCCAGTGGTTGCACTCTGCCACTCCTTAGTGAGCCACATAATCGCTAATAAATTTGGAGATTTTTAGGAAGCGGTTTCTTACACTGGCTGCTCCTGTGCCACTGAAGAGTGGACCGTGTAGTTATGATAAATTCAAGAGCGACACTTGCTTGCAACCCTGCTGCCATGGATTGAAGCTCCTAGTCTCTGGTAAGTTTGATGATTTTTAGGAAGCTGTACCTTCCTCAGTTGTATTCTGTCTCTCCTTGGTGGCCCACATATGTTATGATAACTGTAGTGTTTCTTAGGAGTCTGCGTCTAACGCTGATTGCCCCCAGTCAATCATTTACTGATCATGTAGCCTCAGATAACTTTAGTATTTTTAGAAGCTTTGTCTTTCTTTGGGTACACCCTTATGCTTCTGGGTGGGCCACACAGCTTCGGATAATTTTGCTGGTTTTTATTTCTTCCACTAATTGTAGCCATGTCGCTTCTGAGTAGAAAAAAGTAGCCTCAGATAGATGTATTTGTTGCCTGACTGCACCTCGGTGAACATTCTGTGGACTTGATTACCTCTGATGGGTTTAGGAAGCTGCTTCTTTCACTAGCTGCACATTAATCACTCTATTGTGGAACACATAGCATCTCATAAGATTGATGTTTTACCTGGCTGAACCATGTTACCCCTTGGTGGATCACATAACCTGTAACTTGGATGGCTTTTAGGAATCTGCATGTTCCTGTTGCTCCTAGGTGGATCAATTAGTCTGTAGTGACGTTGGTGTTTTAGAAAGCAGCATCTTCCTTTGGTTGCATCTTTCTCACTACTGAGTGGATGACAGCCTCCGTCATCTTTGATGTTAGGATGGGACGGTACACCGTCCACTGATTGTTCTTCTGTCACTCTTGGCCAAGGAACATTGAAAGGCACCCTAGCCGCCTGTTGTTTCCTGCATGTAGACTAAGATGAGGTTTAAAGTAGGTATAAGAGAGCAAATATGATTGTTAGAGGTACTATGGTGACAACACATCACTATTTACAGTTCAGAGGGAACTGTAAAGTTATGTTATTTAGACAAACTTACAACTAGTCTTCTGTCTGTACCATATTGGCAAATCAGTTGCACTGCTAACAGCTGCAAGTTTTAGAACATAATATTACAATAAGTTATTTTTATTATTTTGCTTCATATCACATTTCTGCACTTTCTAAGCGTTGGAAAGAGGCTGTTCTTATCAGATTTACTGATAGTGAGTTTGCCGAACTCAGATTGATGGAAGGCTAACTCGGCATTTCTTTCTCAGATTTAAGTTTGATTTATCTTTCTTTCTTTTCCACAGAGATCTTTTCAGTTTCTTGGATTGAATTGCTCAGTTTCATATGGCACTGTATTAAACCTATATATCTCATTGAGCTGTAGAGTTCGTGCAGTATACAAATAGGAAGCAATACATGAACCATTTTCCCTTCAGAAAGTGCCCTTAATGTGCAAGAATGCCTTCCACTATGAGTGGATGTTGCAAAGTGGTAAAGGAATATGAAAACAAGTTTTAAAATAGTCACAGTGAAAATAGTATGGAAAATATAAAACTAGGGGGCATATTACTAAGGTCCGGCGATAATTATCGCTCAGCGCGCTTAGCGCGAGGATAACTATCGCCGGACTAACGCTGAATTTTATCACTGAGATAGCGTGCTATCAGCAACGCTCATCTCAACAGTGATGAAATTGCAAGCGCTAACTGCCAAATGTGCGATTATCGCTGGAAATCCAGCGATAATCACACAACTTTTGGCGATAGCTTGCTGATAGGGCAGGACAGACTCAGCCATGATAGCCACCTTCCATTGGATATCATGGCTAAGTCATACTGAGAGCAGGCGTTAGAAAAGTAGCGCTAACCGCGGTTAGCGCTACTTTTCTAATCGCTCTGCATGTTCGCCTGCAGCTTGATAATAGGAGAAATGTCGGTTAGCGACATTTCTCCTGTTATCCTGGGAAGGAACGCCCACTTTGCATCTCATTAGAGATGCAGAGCGAGGCGTGGGGAAAACGGGTGCTAACATGCGTTAATGCATGTTAGCACCCACCTTGGTAATAGGGCGGTAATATTATCTCCGCTTTTTTGGCTCTTAAAGCCAAAAAAGCGGAGATAATGGCCCTTGCTAATATGCCCCTTGATTCTGATTTGAGTTTGGAGTGTTACTGAAAGACAGAATGGGTCAGTCTAGATGAGTTTTTTTTACTTCTAGTCTAATGTCATAGTGTACAATATGAGGTCTGAAACATTGAACTCCTGGCTTTGAATGACCTAGAATTGAAATTGCGAGTTCAACCACTATTTTGAAGCTTTTTGATATGTTTTTTTAGGTATTGGAAGCGTGAAGCTGAACCCCGATACTGCCCACCCTAATCTTTTCATTTCTGAAGACAGGACCAGCGTGAGATACACTAGTAGCAAGCGTCTGCTGCCTGACAACCAGCAGAGGATAAGCCGCCGCTTGGGTGTGCTGGGGCAAGAAGCTATCGTGTCAGGGAAGCATTACTGGGAGGTGGTGGTAGGACACATCTCTGGTTGTGATATTGGTGTGGTGAGTGAGTCCATCTACAGAAAGGGCTACTTCTCATTTTGCCCTATGGATGGCTGCTGGATGCTGTCTCTCCGGAACGAGACCAAGTTTGTTACTCTCGACTCAGGAACCCAGATGCTAATGCAAAGTGAGAGACCTCAGAGGATTGGAGTATACCTCAACTATGAGGAGGGGCAGTTGTCCTTTTACAACGCTGAAAGAATGTCCCACCTATATACTTTTCGTTTTCCCTTTGCTGGAAATCTCTACCCTTATATTGGGCATGCCAATTTAGCAACACATGGAGTCCCACTTCAGATCTTTTGTCTCAAAATATAGATAGTGAATATGTTCTTGTTTTCGATCGTTCTACAGCTTTCTCAGCATGTAAACCATTTCATACAGAAGCCCCTTACATTTCTAAGCATTTTTGTAACCAACTGTTTCTTCTGTTTACAGTTTTACTGCGCAATGTTAAATAAATATGTTAATAGAATGTGTTTGTGTCTCTGTTTACTCTTTATAGTAAATGTTTATCTATAAAAATATACATGAATTAGGGATTCAGCATTATCGACTCCATAGTTGGAGCCACTCTGTATTGTTTTGGTAAATTTGATGACTATCCCTAAAGAGAAGGAGGGACTTTTGATAGGCAAACTTGTAAAAACACACTCCTTCATTGAAGTATCCAAAAGGTGAGTCTACTGAAGTGGCTCAAAAACATCTCAAGGTAGCTGAGGTTACCTCACACTAATCCTCAAATATCAGCATGATATTCATCAAGTAATGCAGGGAAAAATGCTGCCTTTTTCAGGAAAGAAATTGTTCTTTCTCTGCCTTCCGTTGGCACCAAGAAGTGTGGATGTGCCCGCTTTCCAACCTTCCCCCTGTTGTCATACTGCTATTGGACTGTATGTGGTGCTTTCTTTTCCCTCTGCTTCTCACATCCCCCTCAGCTCCTTGCAGTATTGTTGTGACAGCGCTCTTCTTTCTACTTGATCTCATTGTCTTCGACCTTTTTCAGCGAAGCCTTCAGAGGCCTCAGGTTAGTGATTAGCTAGAAAGAGTTAGATTTTTTTGTTTAGAGAGAGTTACATTTTTTTTTAGAATGAGAATCTACTATTTAAGTCTTGAACTGACCTTTGCCCCTACGTGCTGGAACTCTGCCTCACATTGTAAGTTGTGTTGTAACAATTTTCTATTGGGCCTTCACATAGTTACTTACAAATCCTAAGTGAACCTTTGCTTCTGTTCAGTGCCTAAACTTGTGGTATTTTTACAGCTGCCTAAATGACATTTAAAGGGGCTCAGACTCGCAACCATTCCCTTGGTTCTAGTAAGATAAAGGTACAGTGCCACTAATATTTTGAGTGTTTACTATAATACAACGATAGATAGAGTGATTCTTGGGATTTTTCAGTGTTTGTATGATGTTTCCATTAATTTGAAATCCATAAAAGAAAAAACTGCTTGCTAATGAAATGTATGCGAGAGCAGATAGTAATAGTAGCCCTGTGTTCTATTTAGAAGTTCTAGACCAAAAGATCTGACGCTCATGAAAGACAGCAGAACAAGCAAGAGAGACTTCATTTGACGGGCCAACCACTGTGGTTACAGCCCATTATTGTCTCTTATGTTACTCCCCTCATATCCCTAAACTCTTACCTCCCTTCATTCACCGTTAGTATCAAGAACAGTTTGGAGGTGTTGAGCACAGTTGATGGGAAGGAGACTGGTGCACTACACGCCATTCCAGCACCCCTATTCAGGTCTACAGGTTAGTGCTGCCTTGAGCCTGACAATGAAAAATTACACTTGCTCCCATGCATCAGGGACTGCCACAATCTTTCATCAGCCCCCACTCAAATAGACTGTCTGTGAATGATGTCACTGAATCAAACGGATACAGCCTGTCACACTAGATTTTACAAAGCTCAAAGTTTTAATGAGGTGACTAAGCGAAGTACAGATAAAATAGCTAATAACAAAACAGAACATTTATGACGGGTAATAACTCTGTTCATTTTTCTTATTTTCACAAGGAGTGGGGTGTGTTTGGAGGAGAAAAAAGATGTGGGTCTGATCAGTGCTTATTTTAGCCGGTGATTTCAGGTGGGCCTACCAGTACACATTTATAGGGGACTGGGACTGATTTTTAATCACCAGAATTTGTCCCAGAACAAGAGAGAGAAAGGCTGTAATAGGCGAAAGGAGAAAGAAGACGAAAAAAACTATGACAAAGAGAAAGCAGTGATGAAATGCAGCCTACATGAGTGAGATATAGGGGCAGAGACAATATGTTGTTATTTGGATACCCAGACATTTAGCAGCGGCGCCTGTGGGCATCTGAAAAAAGTAGGCCTCACGCCATGTCTTTCACAAATTAAGCACTAGGCCAGATAGGCACTGACTGAGTCAGCCAGATTGCAATAATGTTAACAGTTTACCAGCCTCGACATGCAATACTCATATCATTGAAATTATTAGTATATTGAAGGTTAAGCTATTTAATTGTTAATTTCTGTGTAGATTACTTCAGTGATTCAATTTTAATAAATTCTATTTCAGTTAATGCAGTTCCTCAGGCCTAATCACTTAAGCTCCAAGTATTTGATCCTCTTCAATGGGGCTTGCAAATGACATAATTAGAAAACCCCTCAATGAACCACAATAGTTAAGAATCTTGTGAACAATTATTAGTTTGCCTGGTGGAGAGACCTATATTCACTCACATTACTTGTAGCACAACCACCCTCCTGTTGAGTTCGGACACATGGGCTCTCTGCTTGTTTAACCTTGTGAGCGACCTTCAAATTGAGGTTATTAATTTCACGGTTAAGGCTATTAGAAAGTTAACACGTCCAGCAGAATGAGTGTTGTGAAACTTGGCAAAAACGAGACACCAAATTTTAGACCAATATACGGTTTTCTGAAACAACACATGAATTGTAATCTGCCCCACACTACACCTGAAGCACCCCCAACCATCACCACAGTCACGCGGTATACCTTTTTGGGTGCTAATAACTTTCTAACATGGTAAACAAAGATTTTCGTGTTTTACATCTAACCCATAGAATAAAACATGGATGCAGAAAGCTCCCTTGTGATTAGCACATAGGCCCTTATTACTGGCTCCTATCCAGTTCTGATACTGGTAGTAACTTTAAAATGCACTGCTATTTTATTTTTCGCACACACATTTTGGCAAGTGAATCTTGCCACAATATGGGAAACAAGCCCAGAAAGGAGAACAAACTGCAGATTCATGAGGTTATTCCTCCATTGCTTAGGAAGTTACTTATAATTGTGCTGTAATGTCGAAAGTCCCAAATACCAATACATGTAGTGCCGGTACTTTCTGGTGTGGAGTTATTTGATGTTATTCTACAGCATCCCCCTAAAATGACAGGCCATGGTATATGTCACCGGTGATGTTCTGCTAACCTTGAAGAAGATCACTAGCCTTTGGTTTTGATAATGGCATTCCAAAGCCTTCCTTCCATGCTAGTTCATTTTTCAGCTTCTGATTGTTTCTGTACAAACTCAAGTTGATTTTGTGTATCTCCGATGACTTGGCTGGGTGTATGCAGAAGCACTTTGATCCAGGAAGTGAGGGTATGCAATGGATGACTCAATTCCCATTCACAAAGGGGTTGATGCTGTGGAGGCACAATAATACCTCAGCCCACTTTTGTGTTACACTAAAGTAATTGGCGACAGGTAAATATACTTTTCCAAAAATAAGGCTTTTAATGCTACAGGACACAATGAAATAGGATAGGCAATTATAAAAGTTTAAAGTAGATAACTTCTCGGTCAAGCAATGCCTGCATCCCAGTGCTGGAACATAGCTTTGATGCACTAGTTCTCTCAAACACACAGAATGTGATAGGAGGAATGCATGCAATAAGTCTAACCACTGGCAATCGCCCATCGTTCTTTTGTCCACCATGCCAACTCAGTATGGAACCAGTCACATGAAAATATTCCAATAGGAACAGTCCAGCCCAACCTGCCAGGCCAGGTCCTCCCTAGGGAACACAAGCAACCCACGCTCACTGTGCCACTGGAACCAAGCACTACACCCAACTGTAGAGCTCCAATCAGGGCGAAACCAGTTTTGAGTCACTTGTGTTCTGGAGTCTAGGGAGGTCCTGGCCTGGCAGTCATCATCACTTTTTGATCATTGACAAAGATCATTGATCTAAAAGGTAGCTCTGTTGATGGCCCCCATAATCAGTCAGTCCCTCTAAGGGCACAGAAGCATTTTACCCTGATCTAGAGAGACCTAATGTATCCTAAATTAATGATGGTGGCTGATTAAATGAAGTTCCTGGTTCACTGCAAGGCCACATCCATCAGGAATGTATACTGGATGTAAATCAGTGTTAGGTTCACCAAGTGCAAGGAACTGATAAGACCTTGATGTTTATAAGGGATAGCTTTTATGGGATATTGACCTACGCTGTTTTTTTTGTTTTGTTTAAATTTGTTTTCATTATAGTTTGTAAGTTTTCATTACATCTGGTACATCTGCAACTCAATATAATTTACACAGTAACTTTGTATAGACAATGCAATTATGGCGTTAGACATCTCAGTCGTTATCACCTATTACAAATCCAGTGTACTATCAGCCGGGGTAATATCTTGACGTTCAGACTTTAACTATAGCCAATTTAACTTGAATAAAACATAACATTTTTACCCTTCTTCTTGGATCGCTTACAGTATACCTGCGCATCACCACATGCCTCACGTCTGGTGTTACTTCATCTCGTTGTACTATCCCAGCCACCCATCTTGCTTTGTATGGTGTGAACTTAGTTCCTTGTGTCTGCCAGTGTCCAAAGTTCGTAATCCACATGGTTTTCTTTGGTTTTTGGGGGCTGAATGTATATCGGGGGGGGGGAGGAGGTGGAGAGGGGGGTTTGAGGGGAAGAGGGGGGAGGAATGGGAAAGTTGGGGGGGAAAGGGGAGTGGGGGGGGGAAAGAGGGGGAGAGGAATAGTGTCACACCCGCAAGCTTGCTTAGGCACCATTGGTTGAGTGCGGGTCACCACTCTCCTTTCCGTGTACCTTATGCTACCTTCTGTTGCCTACCCCTCTTCACTCTCGGGGGCGTCCGCTGATGCCTCCGAGCGTTCCCGCCAAGCCATGCGAAAGTCTGATAGTATTGCATCCCATGCTACCGCTAATGGCCGCTTCCGCAGCGTCTTCGCGGCGGAGTGCTATATTTTCCGCCTGTGCCCAGCACAATAGGGACTGATACCAGGCCTTTGCTTCTGGGGGGGGCAGGGGACTTCCAGCGGCGCATGAGTAAGCGCTTGGCCACTATGAGGCCCAAATCTATGTATCTAGACGTCACTTTGTATTTTTTGGGTCTTTGGTACAGTCCCAGTATACATAATTCCCATGACCTGTCCAAGGTTCGTTCCATGCACTGGGTGAAGCAGCTGGTGACCGTTCCCCAATATGCTTGAAGACGCTGTGCATGACCACAGCATATGCAATAGATCTGCGCCTGCCTCGTCACACCTCGCGCATTTGGCGTCACTGCGGTCAAAATATTTGTTTATACGTTCCGGTGTCAGATAGGCTCTATGGGTTATTTAATATTGGATGAGTCGAAATCTGGCATTGCGAGGTATTCGTGTGGGACTCCCAAGTATATTTTCCCATTCCCATTCCCATTCCGTGGTGGGTCTCTGCAAGTCTGCATCCCAATGGGCGTGGAGGGAAAGTAATTGCGGTGCCGTGTGGGTTCTGAGGGATTCCGCGAACCACTTGGTAAGATAGCAGCCTGAGCCCAGTTCATGCTAATATTGTATAGTTAGATGAGAGACAGGTTCCTGTACCACATTGCCCCATGACCCGCTTAGTACACGTGTCACTGCGGCATGCAACAGGAACTGACCCTGTGGCAAGCCCGAACCTTCGGCTAGATCCTCAAATGGGATGAGCTGCCCATCGCTGTACAGATCACCTAATGTTTGTATGCCCACTTCCTCCCAGTGAATAAGTTCTGCGCTGGTTACTGCCTGATGCCTCCTGGGCGAACCCAGTATGGGAAGAGATGGCGCATATGATGTTACTTGGTGTGTGATGCGAAGAGTGTGCCGGTAACATTGATACGCCACCCGCACCAGTAGCTGTGGAGGTGCATTACCCGTCCAGCTACCTCGAGTTGGCGTGCACTTAGCCATTGCGCCACCCACTGAAGCTGCGCTGCCAGATAATATTGCTCCATATTGGGCAGCGAGAGGCCTCCCTGGGTGGTCCGTGGTTACATTTTGGCCAGTGATATTCTGTTTCGCGACCCATGTCAGATAAACTGCTGCATATCTGATTCCAAGCCTTTGAAAAGCGGAGGTCTAAGGTGTAGTGGTAAGTTTGTGAAGTAATAAAGGAGGCTTGGTAGGACCACCATTTTTAACAGCGCAATCCTGCCCATAACCGCAAGCGGCAAGGTACTCCAGAAGTTCATCTGTGCCCACACTGCTGTGATGGCGCGCCCCAGGTTGCCCTCGAGGAGATCCTGCGAGTCCCTATATATAAGGATCCCGAGATATCGAAACGCAGCTAGCTGCCAGTGCACAGACCTACCGTTGATGACTAATTGCGGGTCCGGGATAGACTCTGCAAAGGGGTACAGACACGACTTTTCCCAATTCACCTTCAGCCCTGACACTGAGGCAAACTCAAGCAGCGTGGCCTCAATCGCTGTACATGACTGCCCGACATCCCTGAGGTATATCAGCAGGTCATCTGCATATAATGAGACCGCATGCGTGCCGTCTCCCAAAGGAATTCCCCATTCATCTTGAGTATTGCGAAGTGCCTCAGCCAATGGCTCGATGGCCAGCGCAAATAACAATAGGGAGAGTGGGCAGCCCTGCATCGTGCCGCGCTCTATGGGGACTCGCTCCGATATATATGGACCTGTCTGGACCCTGGCTATTGGGTGCGTTTATAGTAACTTAACGAGGTCCAATAACACCTCTCCCAATCCATACTTTTGCTTCACAGTAAATAGGAACCCCCATTCTAGGGCGTTAAACGCCTTTTCCAGGTCCAATACCAGGCATCCAGCATGTGCCCAGCTGTCCCTGAAGTAATGCGCCACTCGGAAGAAGCGTCGCAAATGTAGAGACGTGCTGCGTGCAGGCACGAATCCATTTTGGTCCGCGTGCACTAGTTGCGGCACCAACGGGGCCAATCTATTCGCTAGTATTTTAGCTAGCACCTTATAATCTGTATTAAGTAGCGCTAGCGGACGATATGATCCTATGAATTCCACATTCCTGTTAGGTTTGGGCAAGGACACCAAGAGGGACTCACGAAGCAAGCGTATCCGGAAGTATGCCTGTTTCCTGTTGGAAACGGGGTTACCGAGTCCGTCACGGTAGCATGGCGCGAGGCGGGAAAGCACGCGAAGGCAATGTGTAAGGCAGTTGTGCAGCACACTCTTACTTTGACTCAGGAATGCGGACGCAATAACATGACACCACACCAGGCTTGTGTATTTAAAATCAAGATCTTTTATATAAATCAAGGTAGCATCAGATGAGGCAGATTAATTCAGATCTACATTTAAAATCATTGCATTACTCAACTGGTGCACATTCTTATTAAAGCATCATAGCTCATCAACATTGTAGGCCACTAAAAGACCGCAGGAATCATCTCCTAAACGTAGCACCAATAATGATCACAAGGTGCATTAATAAAACATGGGCCTAAACATGCAGTTCACTTCAGGAAGGAATATTCAATTACTTAAAAGGGGGGCATTTCACGTTACATTTCAAACAGGGCCTGCATTAATCTAGGCGCACCCACATTCAGTACAGTGGGCGTCGCAACTCCAGTACACCTGTAACATAAAACACTTCAACTCTTGGCAGTGTACACTTCAGCTCAATTCAATTAATAACCTTCCCCTAGGTGAAGACTTTGCAGGTATAAGCATAGGCCTAGGCAGTAATTACAGTAGGCGTCATCATTAAATTAACGAACAATGTGGGGAACCCCTCAACATGTCCTGTATTCTGGGGCTTCTGTGTCCCTCAGGGGTTAATTCAGGCCAGGCCCACTCCTCTCCGGGGCCTGGCCTCATAGGGATAATCTCAAGGGTTAATGGTGGCCCCCAGTGGCGTCTCTGCGGGCCCTAGGGGCCTCCTGGGCTCACCTGATGTGTTGGTCGTTGGTCGCGCTTCCTTGTGACTGGCGATCTCCCGGGCCGGCCCGTGTTCTGAAGGGCGGGGCCCGGTCGGGGTGCCTCGGCCTTCTGGCCGGAATTGCGGGTCGTTGCGGGGGCCGGTATCACACTCCTCCGGCCCCCGGGAGCAAGTAAGTGGATTGCGGGATTGTGGGAAGGGGAGCCGGCAGTCCTCTCCGGCCGGCTCCCCGTCTCCCTCTGCACGTCCGGAGCTCTTCCTCGGCCTCCGTCGGCGCTGGGGGCGTGGCGGGAGCCGGCGCCCAATCGCTGCGCGGCCTTCCCGGGGGCGCGGCCGGCGTCCCCGGTTGCCCAGCAACGGCGTCGGCGGGGCCTGGAGGCCTTGCTGGTCCCGCTAGGCCGCGGTGTCTTCACGCGGCCCCCTTGGGCTGCGGCGGTGATTCCTTTGGCCGCGACTTCGGCGGTGGGGCCCCGGGCCCGGCGGTGATCTCTTGGGGGCAATTTGGAGGCTTCGGTGAGGGCGCGGATGGCGCACCTCACCACACTCACTCGAGGGGCCTCCCTCACCACAGCACTTCCTTCGGTGAGGGCGCGGACGGCGCACCTCACCACACGCCCTCGAGGGGGGCCTCCCTCACCACTGCACTTCTCTTCACGCGGCGGCCGCGGCGGTGATTCAGTCACGGGTCAGTGACTTGGGGGGGCAGTTTCTCCCTCGTGGAGACATAGCGCGGGCGCACCAGCAGCCTGTGGGCAGGGCTGACTGGAAAGGTTCTTGGGGGCAGCCCAGCAGCAGGCAGGAATAGATAGGGGGTGAAGGTCTAGCGCTTCAGGGCACGGCGCTTTACCTGGTGATCCCCAGTTTGGCAGTTTAGGTTTCAGGCCTTGCTGGTCGGTCGGGCCTCCCTGAATTAAGGTTTCTTGCGGCTGTTCTAGATTGGTTGCTTCTTAGGAGTTTCTTGTCAGAAGTTTCTTGTTATGAGTTTCTTGTCAAGAGTTTCTTGTCAGAAGTTTCTTCTTATGAGGGGGGGAATGAGTTGGTGGTTCTGGGAGTTATTGATGTTACTTCCCAGCACGCTGAAGGTGGTTCCCTGGGTCCTCTCACGCTGGGCAAGGTCAGTGGGTGGTGGGCGTTCCAAAGCTAACTTACTACAGCAGGGCCTAAGCCTTGTCAGCAGCAGTAGTGTAGGTCTCCCCCCTAGGCCCTAAAGCCTGTACTCCGGCAGAGGTTCTCCCAGGATCAGTGGTGCCCCAACTGACTAAAAGATTTCCCTCCAAGCCTCTTATACCCCTAGGTCAGGTGACCCCCCTAAAGGCGGCAAAACATAACTCCTCCCACAGCCCGGAAGGTTCTGGAACCTTCTACATGTCTGGCTATGTGGCCCAGAGGCGGGGACGGAATGGATACTGTATCCCTATGTCCCAGCCTGACCCTGGCTACTAGTGTGTATGTGTGCAAGGCCCCTCTGCAGTAGCAGGGGCCTGTGGCAGCCATCTTGAGTGAGAGAGCACCTGCACCTCAGCACTGGTTAGCAGTGGCAAGGCGCCCGGAGACCTAGGTCCAGTAAAAATACGGTGGCAAAAATGAGGCGCAAAAGGGAAAAAAACAGGGCAAGACCACCCTAGGGCTGACAGGTCAAACACGCGTCCCCCTAGCCGAAAGAGGGGAGAGCTTCCCAACCTCTAGGGAGTTCTCGTCGCTAAGGCGGAAAACCGGGAGAGACCGTCAGCGTTGGCGTGGTCTACACCGGGTCGATGTTCCACCCGAAAGTCCATCCCCTGGAGGGAAATGGACCACCTCAACAATTTGGGGTTTTCGCCTCTCATCTGCATGAGCCAGCGAAGGGGTCTGTGGTCGGTCTGGATCAGGAAGTGACAACCAAAAAGGTATGGCCTCAACTTCTTTACAGCCCAAACCACGGCAAAGGCTTCTCGTTCGATGGTACTCCACCGCTGTTCCCGGGGAGTAGTCTTCGGGAAATGAAGGCCACTGGCTGGTCTTGGCCATCGTCATTCAGCTGCGAGAGCACAGCTCCTATGCCATGCTCAGAAGCGCCTGTCTGCACGATAAATTCCCGTCCAAAGTCTGGAGTCCTGAGCACCGGTGCGGTGCACATTGCACGTTTGAGGGTCTCAAAGGCTTCCTGGCAGGCAGCCGTCCAGATGACTCTGCGTGGCTGCTTCTTTGAAGTCAATTCCGTCAATGGGCCCACAATGGTTCCATATCCCTTGACGAACCGGCGGTAGTATCCCGTGAGGCCGAGAAAAGCTCGGACCTCGGTTTGGGTCTTGGGGGCTCCCAGGCCAAGATGGTCTCGATCTTGGCTTGGAGGGGTTGCACCTTACCTCCGCCCACCAGATGTCCCAGGTACACGACAGATCCCTGTCCAATCTGGCACTTGCTGGCCTTGATGGTTAGACCAGCCCGTTGCAGAGCCTGTAGCACCTCCTGGAGATGCTCCAGATGGTCCTCCCAGCTGCTACTGAAGACAGCTATGTCGTCCAGGTAGGCAGCAGAGAAGGCCTCTAGGCCAGACAGCACCTGGTTCACCAACCGCTGGAAAGTGGCTGGAGCATTTTTCAACCCGAAGGGCATCACCCGAAATTGAAAGTGGCCCTTGGTGGTGGAGAACGCAGTCTTCTCCCTTGCTCCTTCCGCCATGGCGATCTGCCAATAGCCTGACGTCAAATCAATGGTACTCAGATACCGGGCTGCTCCCAGCCGGTCAATGAGCTCATCCGCCCAAGGGATCGGATGAGCGTCGGTCTTAGTGACTGAGTTGAATCCGCGGTAATCCACACAGAACCGAAGTTCTGGTGTGGTGCCCGGTGGGGCCGCTTTCGGCACCAACACCACCGGACTAGCCCAAGGGCTACTGGAAGGCTCAATCACCCCCAGTTCTAGCATCTTGGTAACCTCACCCTGGATACTAGCCTTGACCTTATTGGACAGCCGGTAAGACTTGGTTTTTACAGGCGGACTGTCCCCTGTGTCCACATCATGGGTACACAGGTGCGTGATCCCAGGCGTGAGGGAGAACAACGAGGCGTACTGCCCCAAGACCTGGCGGCAGTCCCTCTGTTGCTCTAGGGTCAAGGATGGGGCGAGGACCACTCCCTCCACCGAACCATCCTTCTCATGGGCCGCCAGAAGGTCTGGAAGAGGCTCACCCTCCTCCTCCTCACTTCCATCTGTTATCATCAGGAGAGTGAGCTCTGAACGCTCCTGGTGTGGCTTCAGGCGGTTGACGTGGAACACCCTGTGGTGTTGCCGGGGGGTCTTCACATCGACGACATACGTGGTCTGGCCTCTCCTTTCCAAGATCTCAAACGGTCCAGTCCACCGGTCCTGGAGGGCGCTAAGCTCTCCTGGCTCCATGACCCACACCTTCTGTCCAGCGTCCAACTCTACCGTCCGAGCGTTCCGGTCATACCATTTCTTCATGACAGCCTGACTAGCCTCTAGGTTGTCCGAGGCTTCCTTCCACAGCTTGGCCACTTGGCTGCGGAATGCCAGCATATAGCTGACCACATCACGGGGAAGCTTCGAGGAAGACTTCTCCTACCCCTCTTTGACAAGACTGAGGGGCCCCCGAACGGGGTGGCCATAGAGCAGCTCAAAGGGGCTGAAACCGACCCCCTTCTGCGGCACCTCTCGGTAGGAGAAGAGCAGACAGGGTAAGAGGACGTCCCACTTCCTTCTCAAGTCCTCGGGTAGGCTCCTGATCATCCCCTTCAAGGTTTTGTTAAAGCGCTCCACTAGCCCGTTCGTCTGGGGGTGGTAAGGAGTGGAGAACCGGTAGGTCACTCCACACTCCTTCCACATGGCCTGCATGTAGGCCGACATGAAATTCGTGCCCCTATCTGACACCACGACCTTGGGGAATCCCACTCGGGTCAAAATCCCCATCAGGGCCCGCGCCACCACCGGTGCAGTGATGGTCCTCAGAGGGATTGCCTCCGGGTACCGGGTGGCGTGGTCTACCAGCACCAAAATGAACCTATGTCCTGCAGAAGTCGGCGGGTCCAATGGCCCGACAATGTCAATCCCTACCCGCTCAAAAGGGGTATCGACAACTGGGAGAGGTTCTAGAGGGACCTTCACTTTAGTCCCTGTCTTGCCGCTCGCTTGGCAAGTGGTGCAAGTCTTGCAAAAAGTGTCAGAAGTGACGCGCATCCTGGGCCAGTAAAAATGTGGGACCAGACGCGCAAACGTCTTGTCCTGGCCCAGGTGTCCTGCTAGTGGTATTTCGTGTGCCAACTCTAGCAGAAAGGCTCGGTAGCATTGGGGGACCACTACGTCCCTTGATGACCCATGCACCGGAGCCTTAGGCTCACTGTAGAGGAGACCATCCTCCCAGTAGACATGGTAGTTACCAGTCTCGGTTCCAGCTGCTTGGGCTTCGGCCTGTTGTTGCATGCCTTCAAGCGTAGGGCACTCCTTCTGCGCCCGGCAAAATTCCTCCCGGGTAGGCCCTCCTTCCACCTGCCACTCTGCAGGGGTCGGCAGGTCCCCCACGGGAACACCAACCACCTCAGCGGACTCCGGGGTCACCTCCGCGGGCTCCCCATCCATCTCACCGGGTGTCTCCTCCTGGACATCTCCTCGTCCAGCAGTGGGCTGGGCCATTATTTCAGGCTCCAACCCGGGCTGAGTTCCTTGTCGGGCAGCCATGGACCGCGTGACGACGCAAGTCCATCCTGGTAATCCCAACATCTCAGCATGGGCATTGAACTCTACCTCCCTCCAGGCAGTATGTTCTAAGTCGTTACCCAGCAGACAGTCAACTGGCATGGCAGGGCTCACCGCAACCTTCAACAGACCTGATACTCCTCCCCACTCAAAGGGAACTTGGGCCACGGGGTAATGACCCAGGCTATTATCAGCCATAACAACCGGGTGGAATACCTCAGGAATCACCTGCTCTGGGGACACCAGCTGACGTCTCACCATCGTCATGCTGGCTCCTGTGTCCCTCAGAGCCTCCACCTCCTCCCCGTTCACCAGGACCCTCTGCCGATACTTGGCAGTGTTCGAGGGTACCTGAACCCGTGGGATGATCTCTCTATCCCCCAGGGAAACTAAGGTCAAGCCTGTCCACTCACCTCCCCTACCTAGGGACAACTCCTCCCCAAGCGCTACACTGGCCACCCCGGGGCTCTTACCTCCTGTGGGGGCTGGGGTTCTCTTGCGACACTGGGGATCCCCCTTGTAGTGTCCAACCTCCCCGCACTCGTAGCACCGGACAGTTCTGGGCTGCTGACTCCTGTCAGGATAAGTGGGTTTCTGGAATCCAGATTGGGATGGGGAACCTACCCCTCTCCCAGGCGGTCTATTTTGGGGGCCTTTAAAGAACTCCCTCTTTTTATCTCCCCTCTTTCTTCTGGGGGAACCCCTGTCCACCTTTCGGGGGTCCGCCCCGGCTCCCTTGTGGGACACCCGAGTGCTGACCCACGTGTCTGCCTCCTCTGCAAGCTCCCTAGGATTGGTCAGCTTGCGGTCCACCAAGTACTGGCGCAGCTCCGGAAAACATTTCTCTAGGAGGTGCTCTCTCAAGAACAGGTCGTACAGCCCTTTGTAATTATCAACGTTGCTGCCACGCACCCAACCCTCCAATGCCTTCCGGGCATAATCAAAAAAAAACCACCCAGTTTTGTGTGTGAAGCTTGTGGCTGTTGCGGAACTTTTGGCGGTACTTCTCTGGGGTGAGGCCAAACTTCTTAAGCAGGGCCTCCTTCATGATAGGGTAGTTGGTCTGATCCCCTTATCCAAGGTTAAAAGTGTGTCCCTTACTGGTGGAGGTATGTACCTGTAGAGACCTCCCCCCAGTAGCTCTCAGGAACTCTATGGGCCACCAAAGCCACCTCGTACGCCGCCAACCACTTATCGATGTCATCTCCTACACTAAAACTGGCTATCACCTCTCTTGGTAGATAAAATTTGGGCTCCTGTGGAACCCCAGCAGGTACGCTGCCACCATTCACTTTGCCCTGCATCTCCATCTGCAAGGCTCGGAGCTCTAGTTCCTTCAGGCTAAGCTCATGCGCAAGCTTCCTTTCCTCCATGGCTAGCCTTGCCTGTTCTCCTTCTCTTTCCATCCTAGCAAGTTCTAATGTTAATCGCCTCTCCTCCCTCCTGTCCTCAAATTCCTCTGCCGACAAACTCCCCCTGGCGCACTACTGCCTGCCCTGGAACGTCTTCCTGGCAACACATTCTCGCTAACATCAATGTGCAGTAGGTCCAGTTCTCCTGGGTTGTCTGCCTCCCCCTGCTCCTCGTCCCCTCTTCCCTCCGGGTGGGCCATTACCCATGCCCTCAAAGCTTTCTGAAGCACCTCCTTTCTGGCGCCTCGCTTGACGGCCACCCCCCTCTCTAGGCAGAACTCCTTGAGCTGTGTCACCGTATACCTTTCTAGGTTGGCCAACTCAAACTCCATCCTCCTAGGTGGGGCCCCAGACAATTTAGGGAAAGGGTTCTAGACTGTAGGTTGCAGGTCTAACGCAGGAATGTACACAATCGGCAATCATAAAAGAATTCCTAGCACTTGCATTTCAATAGGTGTCCAATTGCGGCGCACACTGAGTCACTGTAGGGTGCTGCACAAACACCAGTCCTTATCCCACCGCTGAACACCAATGTTGGAAACGGGGTTACCGAGTCCGTCACGGTAGCATGGCGCGAGGCGGGAAAGCACGCGAAGGCAATGTGTAAGGCAGTTGTGCAGCACACTCTTACTTTGACTCAGGAATGCGGACGCAATAACATGACACCACACCAGGCTTGTGTATTTAAAATCAAGATCTTTTATATAAATCAAGGTAGCATCAGATGAGGCAGATTAATTCAGATCTACATTTAAAATCATTGCATTACTCAACTGGTGCACATTCTTATTAAAGCATCATAGCTCATCAACATTGTAGGCCGCTAAAAGACCGCAGGCATCATCTCCTAAACGTAGCACCAATAATGATCACAAGGTGCATTAATAAAACATGGGCCTAAACATGCAGTTCACTTCAGGAATATTCAATTACTTAAAAGGGGGGCATTTCACGTTACATTTCAAACAGGGCCTGCATTAATCTAGGCGCACCCACATTCAGTACAGTGGGCGTCGCAACTCCAGTACACCTGTAACATAAAACACTTCAACTCTTGGCGGTGTACACTTCAGCTCAATTCAATTAATCACCTTCCCCTAGGTGAAGACTTTGCAGGTATAAGCATAGGCCTGGGCAGTAATTACAGTAGGCGTCATCATTAAATTAACGAACAATGTGGGGAACCCTCAACATGTCCTGTATTCTGGGGCTTCTGTGTCCCTCAGGGGTTAATTCAGGCCAGGCCCACTCCTCTCCGGGGCCTGGCCTCATAGGGATAATCTCAAGGGTTAATGGTGGCCCCCGGCCCCCAGTGGCGTCTCTGCGGGCCCTAGGGGCCTCCTGGGCTCACCTGATGTGTTGGTCGTTGGTCGCGCTTCCTTATGACTGGCGATCTCCCGGGCCGGCCCGTGTTCTGAAGGGCGGGGCCCGGTCGGGGTGCCTCGGCCTTCTGGCCGGAATTGCGGGTCGTTGCGGGGGCCGGTATCACCCTCCTCCGGCCCCCGGGAGCAAGTAAGTGGATTGCGGGATTGTGGGAAGGGGAGCGGGAGCCGGCAGTCCTCTCCGGCCGGCTCCCCGTCTCCCTCTGCACGTCCGGAGCTCTTCCTCGGCCTCCGTCGGCGCTGGGGGCGTGGCGGGAGCCGGCGCCCAATCGCTGCGCGGCCTTCCCGGGGGCACGGCCGGCGTCCCCGGTTGCCCAGCAACGGCGTCGGCGGGGCCTGGAGGCCTCGCTGGTCCCGCTAGGCCGCGGCGTCTTCACGCGGCCCCCTTGGGCTGCGGCGGCGATTCCTTTGGCCGCGACTTCGGCGGTGGGGCCCCGGGCCCGGCGGTGATCTCTTGGGGGCAATTTGGAGGCTTCGGTGAGGGCGCAGACGGCGCACCTCACCACACTCACTCGAGGGGCCTCCCTCACCACAGCACTTCCTTCGGTGAGGGCGCGGACGGCGCACCTCACCACACGCCCTCGAGGGGGGCCTCCCTCACCACTGCACTTCTCTTCACGCGGCGGCGGCCGCGGCGGTGATTCAGTCACGAGGTGAGTGACTTGGGGGGGGGGCAGTTTCTCCCTCGTGGAGACTTAGCGCGGGGCGCACCAGCAGCCTGTGGGAAGGGCTGACTGGAAAGGTTCTTGGGGGGCAGCCCAGCAGCAGGCAGGAATAGATAGGGGGTGAAGGTCTAGCGCTTCAGGGCACGGCGCTTTACCTGGTGATCCCCAGTTTGGCAGTTTAGGTTTCAGGCCTTGCTGGTCGGTCGGGCCTCCCTGAATTAAGGTTTCTTGTGGCTGTTCTAAATTGGTTGCTTCTTAGGAGTTTCTTGTCAGGAGTTTCTTGTCAGAAGTTTCTTGTTATGAGTTTCTTGTCAAGAGTTTCTTGTCAGAAGTTTCTTCTTATGAGGGGTGAATGAGTTGGTGGTTCTGGGAGTGCTTGATGTTACTTCCCAGCACGCTGAAGGTGGTTCCCTGGGTCCCCTCACGCTGGGCAAGGTCAGTGGGTGGTGGGCGTTCCTCAGCTAACTTACTACAGCAGGGCCTAAGCCTTGTCAGCAGCAGTAGTGTAGGTCTCCCCCCTAGGCCCTAAAGCCTGTACTCCGCGATACCAAAGGGGATGATGGACGGAGCGCTAGAGCAAATCAAACACTCACCCCCAGTCAACTGATCTGGGTTTAATCCATCATCATTCTTTAGCTCACTCCACCACCCCAGTTCAGACATGGCCATATGCAAATCAGTCTGACTCTGTGCCTCATGGGAACAGTCCAGCCCGAACTGCCAAGCCATGTCTTCCCTGGACCGGAAACAAGCATCCTGGGACCGGTTTCGGGTTTAAAACCCTCATCAGCCAGGCTATCTTGAATCCAGTGGCAAAGTGAGCAAGGGACCCACGTCTGGGCATACCCTGCCAACTTAGGGCGAACAAAGCGATACCAAAGGGGATGATGGACGGAGCGCTAGAGCAAATCAAACACTCACCCCCAGACAACTGATCTGGGTTTAATCCATCATCATTCTTTAGCTCACTCCACCACCCCAGTTCAGACATGGCCATATGCAAATCAGTCTGACCCTGTGCCTCATGGGAACAGTCCAGCCCGAACTGCCAAGCCATGTCTTCCCTGGACCGGAAACAAGCATCCTGGGACCGGTTTCGGGTTTAAAACCCTCATCAGCCAGGCTATCTTGAATCCAGTGGCAAAGTGAGCAAGGGCCCCACGTCTGGGCATACCCTGCCAACTTAGGGCGAACAAAGCGATACCAAAGGGGATGATGGACGGAGCGCTAGAGCAAATCAAACACTCACCCCCAGTCAACTGATCTGGGTTTAATCCATCATCATTCTTTAGCTCACTCCACCACCCCAGTTCAGACATGGCCATATGCAAATCAGTCTGACCCTGTGCCTCATGGGAACAGTCCAGCCCGAACTGCCAAGCCATGTCTTCCCTGGACCGGAAACAAGCATCCTGGGACCGGTTTCGGGTTTAAAACCCTCATCAGCCAGGTTATCTTGAATCCAGTGGCAAAGTGAGCAAGGGACCCACGTCTGGGCATACCCTGCCAACTTAGGGCGAACAAAGCGATACCAAAGGGGATGATGGACGGAGCGCTAGAGCAAATCAAACACTCACCCCCAGTCAACTGATCTGGGTTTAATCCATCATCATTCTTTAGCTCACTCCACCACCCCAGTTCAGACATGGCCATATGCAAATCAGTCTGACCCTGTGCCTCATGGGAACAGTCCAGCCCGAACTGCCAAGCCATGTCTTCCCTGGCCCTGAAACAAGCATCCTGGGACCGGTTTCGGGTTTAAAACCCTCATCAGCCAGGCTATCTTGAATCCAGTGGCAAAGTGAGCAAGGGACCCACGTCTGGGCATACCCTGCCAACTTAGGGCGAACAAAGCGATACCAAAGGCAGAGGTTCTCCCAGGATCAGTGGTGCCCCAACTGACTAAAAGATTTCCCTCCAAGCCTCTTATACCCCTAGGTCAGGTGACCCTCCTAAAGGCGGCAAAACATAACTCCTCCCACAGCCCGGAAGGTTCTGGAACCTTCTATATGTCTGGCTATGTGGCCCAGAGGCGGGGACGGAATTGATACTGTATCCCTATGTCCCAGCCTGACCCTGGCTACTAGTGTGTATGTGTGCAAGGCCCCTCTGCAGTAGCAGGGGCCTGTGGCAGCCATCTTGAGTGAGAGAGCACCTGCACCTCAGCACTGGTTAGCAGTGGCAAGGCGCCCGGAGACCTAGGTCCAGTAAAAATACGTTGGCAAAAATGAGGCGCAAAAGGGAAAAAAACAGGGCAAGACCACCCTAGGGCTGACAGGTCTAACACCTGCGCATTCTGGTAGATTGCGAGAAGACGCGGTGCCAGGGCCTGCTGGTAAGCTTTGTAGTATTCAGCCGGGTATCCATCCGGGCCCGGCGCTCTGGCAGTGGCTAAAGAGCGTATAGCATCTTGCACATCCGATAGCGTGAGCGGCTCGCTCAGCTCGTCTCTTTGCTCTGCTGTGACTTGGTGTAGGGTTAAGGGAGTAAGAAAGGAGTCTATTTCCGTTGGTGTTGCGCAATTTAACGAGTGGTATACTCTGGTGTAATGCGCGCGTTCTTGACGGATCATACGTGCCAGCAATCTACCTGCTCTATCCGCTGCCGCATGTGTGTGTGCGGCATTTGACGCGTAATTCAGACAGGGCAGCCGCTCTAGCACTTCTGCATGTTTTTTATGCTGCGTGTCTATGTCTTGCTGTACACCGTTACCCTGCGCTAACTCAGCTTCGAGTCGGGTCAGGGCGTCCTCAATGCATTTCACTTTATCGTCTAGTTGTTTCCTGATGCTCCAACTCAACCCCATGCAGCACCCTCTGACCACTGCCTTGCCTGCATCCCACAGGGTGCCCGTGTCTGCAACTGACCCTGCATTGCTTTCAAAATATGTTTCTATCACTGTGCCTACTGCTTCTCTGAACAGGGGGTCCTCTAATGCTAGAGGCTGGAGCCTCCATAAACGGATGGTGGGTCCCCCATCCTCGCCTTGCAGTGTCATGATATGTGGGTTATGATCGGAGTGTGTTTTGCCAAGGTAATCCGCACTGAGGCACTTCGCTAATATTGTCACGCTTGCAACAAAACGATCAATATGAACATGAAGTCCCTGCGGGTGTGTGTAATGTGAGTACAGTCGTACCTGCGGGTTGAGGGCCCTCCACACATCTGATAAATCCCAGCGGCGCAGCCACTCCCCTAGGTTCCTAGCGTTGGATGTTGCTACCGTCTGCGGCAGTGGTGGAAATGACCTATCGAGTGTTGTGTCCAAGACCGAGTTAAAGTCACCTCCCAACAACCAGGGGACTTCACACCAGCGTGAGAGTAGGTCTGTCAGTGTGTGCCAAAATGTGCCCTGATGCGTGTTTGGGGCGTATATGGAACCCAACACTATGTGCATCCTATTAAGGTGGCCTTTTGCAAATACGTATCTGCCATGTGTGTCTATTTCAATCTCTTCCGACACAAATTGGGTACCTGGTCGTATCCAAATTAGGGCTCCCCTGGCATAGGCCGAGTAGCCCGTGGCCAGTATTTGACCTTTCCATCTCTGTTGCAATCTGCGAATTTCTGGCTGTGAAATGTGTATTTCTTGTAGGAGTGTCACGTGAGCGGCGTGTCACTTAAGGTACGCATATATTTCATATCTGCAGGCTGGTGTGTGGATCACCCTAACATTCCAGGTAATTACGTTTGTAGGCGGCATGTGACATGGTGATGGGCTAGTGTGCCCCGTGGGTGGCTGGTTATGTTAGGGATGCAGGGACGATATGCTAAACTTCTAGTGATTGCAAAATGTATCTGTGATATCCATAGGTGCAGGGACTTACTAACTCGAACAGGGGTTGTGGGAGAAGACCTTATGAGGTTCAACTGGGATAGAGCAGAAAGACAATGTGTGTCTGCCCAAACTGTTAATAGAGCCATACGGCAACTCATGGCAACGTACGACATTTTGATCCTACTAAGAGGTGGGTGGGCTAAAGCTTGCAAGGACCGAGATATGTGGACTTGGGCCCACCTTGCACGTGTGAACATGTGCGCTGTGTTATATCTTATGCCATACGCCAGTGGTCTGCAACTTGGGGTGTGTGCACATCTGTGTTGGCCTACCCATGCATTGTACTCTAAATAGTGCATTAGAATGCCACATGTGCGGGCCGTGCAAGGAACACATGCATCCCACAGGTGAGTATTTCTACAATCTCATACTTGCGTGTCCACGGGCTGTATTTTACTGCTACATTAAGTTATCCGCAGTTTGAGGGTTTACAACTGGCAGTGAATGCAAGTCCTCGTGAGTCAGCCACACAGCCTGTGAGCTGTCCTTGCTCAGAGACTGTTCAGAGGAGGCATCTGCATCTCTGTGATTCCGCCGTTCTCTCAAGTCCGCCGCCACTTGCAATGCGTCTCTCCTCTCTTGCAACACCTGCTCACGGTTGGGGGCAGCTTTTGATTGCATTGGTGGTTCCGCTGTTCGCATCCTACGCCTGGCGTGGCAACCCCTGCGAGTGCCTGCCTGTGATTTTACGTTACTTTGCCTCTGGCTCAGCGAGGTGTGATGTTCTTTGGTTTCGAAGCCAGTCCCACGCGTCTTCCGCTTTGCTGAAGAAATGCGTGGAGCCATCCGCGACTACCCGCAGCCGGGCCGGGAATATGAGGGAGTATTTCAGATTCAAGTCCCGCATTCGTCTTTTGACAGTGAGGAAGGCACTCCGCTGCCGCTGCACACCCAGGGCATAGTCTGGGAAAAAGAGAACTTGTGAGTTGTCCACCTTTATCGTTTCCATTTTTCTGGCCTCCCGGAGAACTGTGTCTCTGTCTTTACAATTCTTGAGACGAAACAGGAAAGGTCGAAACCCAGCACCCGGTGGCGGGTGGTTCGATGGCACTCTGTGCGCTGTCTCCACTGCGAAGAGAGCAGAGAGCGTGCCCGTAGGCATCTAGGACTGCAACCAGGCTTCAGTGTACGCTACTGCATCTCCGCCCTCTGTGCCTTCCGGCAGCCCCACCACGCGTACATTATTCCTCCGTGACCGGCCTTCTGCGTTGTCCATCCTGCGCTCCAGGGAGTCTAGATGTGAGAGTGCATACCTCCGCAGTTATTTCCTTGGCCACTGGGGCGATCTCCTTTACTTCCTTCTCTAGCTCACTGACCCTCCCTGTCAGTTTTCTGTGATCAGCATGTAGGAGCGTGAAGTCCGACGTGACCTTGTCTATGCGGCCTTCGAGAGATGTACGGGTCTGCGTCAATGCTTCACTAATTTGTGTCACTGGCTGGAGTACAGAGTCTATTTTTGATTCCAGAATGGAAGTTCTGGAGTGCCTGACGCTTCAGATTCTTGGTCGGACTGAGTTGGGCCCGAAGTCGGTCGTGTAGACGCCGCACCCGCGCCAGTGCGCTGTCTGCCCATCCCGCTAGGGTGCAACGACCGATGTATGTGGAGATGGGGTAGTTCTCTGTGTTCCCCAGCACTTGTCAGCGCCTCAGAGAGGCTCCACCCACGTGCCTCAAGTCTAGAACAGCTGTTGGTGAGCTGAATCCAACTCGGTTTGCTCGCCGGTTCTGGGCGCCCACTGCCCTGGTCCAGTCTGACTGGGCTGCTTGTAACTCCTTAATTACACCCCAGATGCTGCTTGTGCGGCTTCTGCATGACTTCACCTGTGTCCTTGTCGTACTCTTCCATATGCTCGCAGGCGTGTCTTGAGTTACTTACATTCTGAGGCTAGCGTTGTACTGCCCATCCTGCTATGTTGTATGGTTGTGCCGTTGGTCTCAGTGCGACTACCTGGGCACTGTATGCTCCCACCACGTTCACACATGCGGGCGCACTTGCTGTCTCTTTAGGCCACTTGCTGCCACATGCTTGCTTCTCTCCTGCCAACCTGGTCTGCAGTGCTATGCAGACCTGCAATTAGGCTGCGGAACTACCCACTATCGCGCCTCACGTCCTCTGAGCACCAGGGTCAGGCGGGGGGCCTCAGTTCGTTTCTGTGGGCAGTGAGCAGTCGGCCGCCACGTAACTCCGTGCTCAGGCAGTGATGGTGCAGCCTTCAGCACATGTCGTTGGAAGTGCCCGCACCCCACACTACCACTCGCTACTGATGTTCACTCTCATGCAGTGCGCAGCGCGGCCTGGGCCTATTCCACCATCCGGAGCCACGCTGGCCTCCCCAGCTCACCAGTACCTGTGCCGTGGTAGTTTTGTAAGTTCCGTCAGTGCATCCCCCCGAGGTCGCAGCTCACCCAGTTTCGGTTTGTGACGTCTCCATGTAGTGATGAGCTTCTAGGTGGCAGTCTTCTAGGCTGTTGCGGGGCCCAGCGCTCCGCCTCAGCACCCGACCGGCACCAGGAAGGCATCCCACCGCATGTCTCGCAGTCCGTCGCTGTGGACGGTGATGGGCCACAGCGCACCTCAAGATCCGGAGGGGGCCGGCGCCACTCCGCTGCTCACATCGCCCGCCACAGGACTTCAGCTGGCTACTTTCGCTCGGCAGCCTCCGCAGTAGAGTGGGGTCCCACCCGGGCTCTTTAAGCTACCCGGGGACGCTCCGCACTGCCTAGGTCATACGCAACAGCGCTCGACTGGGCCAATATCATTCCGCTCCCTTAGCGTTTAGGGCCGGTCCCGGCTCACTTCTCAGTGCCCGCATCTCTGTTCTGAGCGTCCTGTTTAGTTTCGGCCTCGGCAATCACACGTCACCCAACATCGCTCGGCCTCTAGCCTGGCCCTACGGCGCCATCACTGCGTAGGTGGCCATATCTCAGCCAAGACGGCTCTCAGCACCTTCAAACTTGCTGTGCACACACACACTGGCACTAAAGTCCCAGCGGGCTGGTTTTGGCGTCTTGATGGCACTGCTGTGCGCAGGATAATTTATGGATTTGTGGGCCGTGAGACGGAGCCTCGTTAGAGTGCGTCCGCCATCTTGGCTGGCTAGCCACGCCCCCCCCTTGACCTACGCTGTTTATCAGTCTCAATTTGCCTAAACGTTTTTCCTGGATTTAATTATCAATCTTTCCTGACAATGCAGAAAGAATATTTAGATGTGTTGTGAACAGCAACAGCTGGAGTTTCATCTTTTGTGAAAGAAAAAGTGGCAATGCTGGCCTCTCTATTCTCATTCACTCTTACTAAATTGTAGGATGCAAATGGGTCAGCACTGGCTACTTATCTATTATAATACACTACCACAACTATCAAAAGGATATTGTTGTCTGTATGAGGAAGAGCCATTGGTACCTGCGTGGGTTAAATTGTGGGGCTCACCGATAGCATTCCCTTCCATGAACAATGCCAGTAGTTCTCAACCAAGCCCCTCTAATCTCACCAGGGGTTTAAAAACCTCACGGTCTATTTTGACTACATCTTTTACATGAAAAAACAATCGTCAGAGACAGTATGTTAATGAAATATCTAACTAGGCAGAATGCCTTTCATAGAGGCTTCAAATATAGGGGCTGAGCTGAGAGCAATTGTATCATGAGCTTGAAATATTTGCATTCAGTTTATTCAGGCCTTCCAGCTGGTGTAGTAAAAAAAAGGTCTTCATCAAACACCACAGTCTGCCAGTGAACAGGAAAGCCACTGTGCTTTTTGTGGAAAGGACTTGGCCAGCTGAGCCACCTCTTTTCGAAATAGAGAACTTATTTCCTATGATTTGCTCTCACCTAGGTTCAAGAGGGTGAATCAATTGGTCACTCTTTGCATGGTCAATGGATGTGCTCTGCAATTTCCTGGTTATGATAATCGAGCATACTCAAACACATATAGTACCAGTCTTACTGTAGGCTCTGCACACTGAAGTATCCACAAGGAAGATATACTTTATATAATGTACACCTTGGGCCCGATTCACAAAAGTAATCTGAGACAAAATCCTAAACTTACTTCTTTTGGTATTCAAAGAAGGCATTTAGTAGTAGTAAAGTTAGGATTCCTAATTTTACTACTACTAAACTGAGACAAAATCCTAACTTTACGACTTTCGGTATTCACAAAAGGCATTTAGTAGTAGTAAAGTTAGGAATCCTAACTTTACTACTACTAAATCCCTTTGTGAATACCGAAAGTCGTAAAGTTAGGATTTTGTCTCAGTTTAGTAGTAGTAAAGTTAGGAATCCTAACTTTACTACTACTAAATGCCTTCTGTGAATACCAAAAGTAGTAAGTTTAGGATTTTGTCTCAGATTAGTTCATGTGGTTCACTACAGAATGGTCTCCGGCATGTGTGTGATGAGCACATTATGGATGGAAAATGCCTTTTTCACTTTTCCCTTTTTATTGTGGCTCTCCTGATGCAGGTGAATGATGAAATGCGTACATTAGTATCCCAGGTAGGACTCACTTGGGTTATGTGTTTAGGTGTACTTCCTTACATTAGCACGTAGAAAAGCGGTGGACACCTGATTCTATTTTTTAAAGGGATCCAACAGCCCTGAGGAATGCCCCAGACCAAGTAGGCTAATAAATTTGGGCAGAAACATGTTATCAAGTTCTAAGATGGACTAGAGTCATCAATCTCTACCTTTTTCATCATTTGATTTGATTTTAGTGTACCTTAGGTCCTCAACAATAAAGGTAACAACCAAGGAAGCTAAAGGTATTTTTAATTAAACTGGATCCCAACCTTATCCTGCAATTTTTATGTAAGAACTCCCTCCTACCGCCAAGTCTTCGCAGAGGTTGAGTCTGCCCTGCTAGCACCATCTCACCAGGGTGGGGAGAGGATGCCTATGATGAAGCATGACACAATATTGTGTATGAGGTATCCTCTTCCATTAAGGATGGCCTCCTGGTTCTGAATGGCCCCATGTGAACTACAGTAGGCAGCAGCCGAATCCAACCTTTGGGCTCTTACTCATTGTGTTGATTAAGCACTTCGTTTGTGGTGGATTTAAGTTCTATGTTAGTCTAAGCAGCATAGGTGACCTCGTCCCAGGTGACGTTTTAGCCCAATCATGACGGATTGTGGGTTGTATAAATGCAAGCTGTTCATCTCGGTCAACAGTTTTGCCTTCTCAAATAATCTGTCAGATGGAATTATAAATCCTCCAGTGGGGCAAAGCAAGACACAATAGCAGGGGAGGATTCTATGAGTCTCACTGACGCCCTTGTTTGTTACACCAAAAGTCTGACTATTACAAATTTGAATCTGTAACTACTAGGGTGAAATCAGCACTGCAAACCCTAGGCCACCTTTTACGGCTGACCTCCTGTAACTCTCATTCATGTCACCTTTCTGACTTTGAAAACATCCATCATGTCAACGCAGGATACAGTGGTCTAAGAGTGCTCCACAAGGCTCAAAATGTCAAATTTGGGGTCCTACTGAAGCCTTGGGTTTCAGTGTCAAATGCTCAGTGAAAAAAAAACAGACATCCATAGTTATGAGGTGCACTGTTCGCAGGTGTCATCTTGCTTCCTTTGCCCACACTTTCTCTCTGCATTCAGAATTGATCACTCAAGAAGGGTATGGTTGGGAGCTGCGGCCAGGCAGGGTTCTACAGGGACAGATACCTGCTGAAGCTTTGTTTTTTGCAGCAAAAAACTCGAGAGTGAAACAAATCGGGAACAGAGTGGAACAAGCTGGGAAACCTTATCTCCCAAGGTACCTGGCACAGTGAACTGATCTGCTAGAACTGAAAAACATTTAATAATGTGTAATATCTTTATCATGGTTATTCCTAAAGCTCCTTGGCTATGAGGGACAGCTTCTACCATACCAGGGTATAGAAATCAATGAGAGACGTGCTCAACTACTCCCTGACAATCTATTGAATCTTCTGCACATATGCCATTCTTTGTTCTTGATCTCTGAGTAAGGTCAGCTAGTCTAAACCTTGAGAACCACTTCCTCTACCAAGCAGAGAACAGCAGGTTTCTCCTTCCTCTTATCTTCTTCTGAGCCTAATAATGTAATGTACAAAAGTCTGTGGGGTAGGCGTCTTTCTTATAACAGTTACTGGCTAGTGATAGATGATGGCCCTTGTGCCTATCCTAAGAATGCTTCCACACCCATTTGAATCTTCTTTTACAGCACTTCCTGTAACTTTTTTTTTTTTTAAACTGATAACTTGGCATTGTGATACATATTCTTATTCACACTTCCTGTAGCTTTATTACAACATAATTTAGAAAACACTTTGTGGTGGGGTTTCCAAAATGTTTGAAGGCCTTCTCAGCTGACTGAGCTCTTCCACGTCGCCCCTGGGCTGGCCCATTAAAAATAAATCCTATCTTCTCCAAGCCAGCAGAAAACCTACCCAACTGGTTCTAGGCATAGGTCCTTTCCTGTAGCCAATCTGGTAATAATCACCACTAAAGGCATGGCCAAACATGACTCCTGTTATAGTATAACTGTTCTGCCCCTCTGCTGAGATTCATGATATAAGTAGAGGTAGACTCCAGTGATTACCATCCATCGGTCTACCTGCCAGGAATCTTCCATAATCCTAAAAACATCTTGTGTCTGTTAGGAGGACCCATTTTGGTGCCATTAACATCTCCCATATGCACAGGAAAAGCCTGATTACGGCCACTGTAGCAGGTGAAAGGTTGATAAATTCAGTTTTGAAGTTTACCTATCAATTCGATTTGTAATAAACAACAGATTACCATACAGATGGGTTTTCTAGTCCTGCCCTAAGCCAGGTTATTATATGATGAGTTTCATACTTAGTAGGCCTTTGAAAATTGGTGTCGGGGTGGAACCGGGCTTAAAGGAAAATGGCTGGCTAGCAGTAACGCTCCTGCAGATCCCGGTGCTGACCTTCACTCTTCCGCAGCCCTGCGTGCAGACAAACAGGAACCCCAGGCTGCATGAGTGCTAAGGACTGCAGAGAGTCAGGCAACTGCATCGGAGTTGCAGCAACCATACCCAGGCAGCTGTAGAATCCTGTGTGGCCCGTGTAGTGCATGTACCGAACATAGGCACTGTTCTGCCATTGGACCGCAGCTGGCGTGTGCCTGATTGGCCTGCTGTGGCATCTCATCCTGATGTTGCACGCTGCAACAAGGCACAGTGCCTGCCATGCCCTGCATGTTAAACACCCCCTCCTCTCTCCTCCAGGGGAGTCATGGTGCCACGCAGGCTAGCAATTACAAATGGCCAGAGCGGAGGTGTGACTGTGGGCCACACCCTTCCTTGCCCTCACCCAAGGCAGCACGCAGGCAAGCCAATGCCTTAGTTTGAGGGCCCCCCTGTACTGGAGTCAGCAGTGAACATGTTTGGAGCTTGATCCTGGGTCTACTACATGCCCTTCTAGGTGGCCCGAGGGGTAAGATGCATGCTCCTGGACTGTGGCTCTGGTGGTGCTGACTGTTCTTGTGACATGGAGGCTATGAGTGTGGGTCTATTCACACAAAGTTGATGCACTGAGGTATGACCCCCTCAACCCCTCCCCAACTCAGCGGACTTCCGCAGAGGCAAGGCTTCTTACGAGACTGTATTGCTGCCCCAGAGACCTGGTGGGGCAGAGGAGCTATCAGTTGCATTCCTGCCAAGCCTCACCCTTGGGAGAGCAGCGAGTGCCCACCTGGGAGCTATGGTGCTGTCCCGCTGGGACTGACAATAAAGGCTTGGGTCGCACAGCTTCATCCCTTATCCTGATGCCTTCCAGACCTCTACCAGCACACAATAAATGCCTCAATGTAGCAGCCAGACTGCATATTTCTCCCACTGTCACAAGAACTCTGGTTCAACTGCTGCACTGGTCATAGACTGTACCTGGCACTTATATCTGCCATCTCCTTGGGCGCACTGGACACTATACACAGAAAGTGAGAGACCTGAGCACAGGCGCAGCCACACGCTACGGATGGTCACTTTCTGGCAGAGATTTGCTGCCCTAACCCGCTCTCTATTACAGAGAAGAAGACATGGGCCTGCAGGAATCGTCTACGTACTGTATAAGGACCATGATGGACCCTCGCAGTAATACCGAGGGTGGTCAACAATAGCCCATCAACACTCCCCTCCTCTCATGCATTCCATGTGCCAGCCTCCCAACAGATGAGAAGATCAGACCCTGGCCTCTGGAGGCCTCAGAGGGCTGCCCTCAGACTCAGACTCCAATTTGCAGATGTGCAAAGATAAGGGAACACATCAGCTCCTCTTCATGGAAGTCATGGCAGAAAGGGTGTCTCAACCCAGAGATTTAATAGCTGACATCATCCTTGAAACATTGATGAGGGAACTTACCTACATCAACACCACCATGGATTCAGTTCGAGAAGATCCAACGATGACGACCTGTGATCTGAAATCTCTGAGGACTGACCTGAGCACCTTTCAGTCACAACTGATGCTAATGAATGGAAAGGGACCACCTTGGAGGACCAAGTGGGGACTCTGGAAAGAGGCCTGAACATGATACCGGAACTTTGAAGACTGAAGACAAAATGAACTGACATAGAGGATCTCAGTCTAAGAAATAAAGTCCATGGTCTGGAGGCAGAGAACATGGACGGTGTTCTGACCTCCTTGCTTACGGAGCTCATAGGTCTTACATTTCCCCACTGTTGGAAGTCCAGGAAGCACACCGAATACATTCCCGATTCGGAGATCAGCACTCAACGCCCATCTTATCATAGCTTGTTTTCTCTGTCACCAGCAGGTCTGGCAGCAAATCTAGGCAGCAAAGCAACGCAGTTGCCCTTTTCTCTACTGCAATGTCAGGGAATTTGTATCTGCAGACTTCTCGCAGGACTCTGTGGTCCAGAGGTAAAGAATTCTAGTGCTATAACTGCAGCTCGGAAGCTGGGGATACAATACAACCTACCAGAGAAGGCCACAATGCTTCTAACCATCAACAGAATACACAGAATTCCTGGAACCAGAGGATTTACATCACTTTCTTGACACTCTGTTGTCAGAGACATGGGAATGTTGAGCCAATAGTGTGCTCCACCTATGCCATCTAAAAGGGGAGAGGCTGACTCCCCATACATGTTGGACAAACAGGATGACTTTGACCCAGAACAGCACTGGCTGGAGAATGTGCTGAATGAATGGGAGAGAAAGGACCAGCGGGAAGGTCAACATTGGGGACAGAGACGAGCCCAGGTCCCCTCTAAAGACCTGATAAAATGTTTTCAACAGACCAGGGTGATCAGTGAAGGTGGCCGTTGCTGCTGTTACTGCTATGTAGGCAGCCTGCACACTGGTAAGATCTGTCCACTTATATTACCATGTGCATCCAGGGAGGCGGGACTGTATGGTGGTGCTCCTGCCTAGGGTAGAGGGAAGTGGAGATCTACCTATTGTTTTCTGGCTGGAATAGCACACTGGGTCATCTGTGCCATGGACTCCACATTGCATATTCTCCCCATATGTGAGGGGACCTTCTGAGTAAATGGAGCAGTGCACCCGAGGCTTATAAGCCTATATCATTATGCCAGGATCATTAACGCTGGTGGAGCGGAGAGGGGAGTGATAGCTCACCCGTCCAAAGAGGTCAGTTCCTTAGGGAGGTATGCCCACCATAGGGATATTAGTTCAAGTTGAGTTGCTGATTTCTCCCATTTAGCACTTGTTTGTTTATTTTCTTTGCCACCCATTGTGCCTACACTTTACAGTGCCCTGCTGGCCATTTCTATCAACACCCTCTCGGATATTGAAATTGCTCAAGGTCTATACCTACCGACCGACTTACTGCTTTCCCACCCCTCTATCTTTCTTCTTTCTTTCTTTCCTATTTTCTTTCTTTCTATTTTCTTTCTTTCTTCCTTTCTTTCTTTCCTTCCTTTCTTTGTTTTTTTCTTTCCTCCATTGCTCTTAACCAGAGAGCTTAGTCTCTATGCAGTACATAGCAGGTTGACAGTGTTAGCCATCAGCTGACCTTCCATCCCGCCCATTGCAAACCTGTTTACATAGATCACACACTTGGTCACAGTATACATATTGGGGACACAAGCCTACACTACACTGAAGCGCACGACCGGACGTGACCAGTTTCAGTCTCTACGCATGCTGTCATTCAATGTAAATGGCTTGCAGCACTACATCAAGAGAAAAAGGTCCTTGCCTATCACACTACTAAATCCCCAATCATTGCCCTCCTACAAAAGACCCATCTATGGCGGGTGTTATAGGACAAGTTACTAAAGGACTGGGTTGGTCAGGTTATGAGCGGCAACTACTCAGGCGGTGTTTGGGTTTGGCTGGGGCACTGATGGGCGCAACCTCACGTAAAAAACACTGCGGCGCTATTCACTTCAAGAAGTCATTACAGTGCATGATACAGAAGACGTTGGTGGGCCAAGAGGGGAGGCATGCTTTCACGAAAATCAGCACAATAGAAACAACGGAATTGGTAGGCTCCATATATGCCACAAATACTGATAGGTCAATTTACTTTGCCTCACTCTCACACCTTTTCACTGACCTTAGATGCACACAGACTGGTGGGCGGAGATTTGAATTTCGCTGTAGACCCCCTACATGGATCATTCGGGCCCGTATGACATGTCTAATGCCAAAGACCAGGCAGTGCTCGCCAACTTTATAGCAGACCATGGCCTTATTGATCCCTGACATTTGACACATCCGACTGACAAGGAATACAGCTTTATGTCCTGCATGCACGGAATGAGCTCCAGGATTCTTTTTTTGTGGACCACCAAGCTCTGCCCCTTCTCACAAAGTGTAAAATCATAGAAGAGGGCATAGCCAACCATGAACTAGTGCAACTAGAGCTTAAACTTGGCCATGGAAAATCAGCCACTAAATGCTTGGAGCTCAATATGTCATGCCATAAAGCACCTGCTGACAAAATGACACTGGCCTCAAAATTGCACCAATATCTGGCCAACAATGAAGAGTCTGTTTTGTCGGCACAGGTGCTATGGCTGATGGGTAAAGCGACAGTGCTCAGGGACCTGATGAGGGGTTCTGCCCATTGGAAGAGACTTGCAAAGGCGCCACAGCAACGTCTAGATCAATCAATTCAGACACTAACAAAACAGTACATTAGACATCCAGCTCTCCCTTTATTACACCATCTTCAGAGAGTGAAATTCGATCTTAATGCGAGATAACAGTGGAGGAGATTCTGGAGACCATATTCAATATGCTCTACAATAAGGCCAGAGGAGACGATTGGTATCCCACTATGTTCTGTAAAATAAACAAGCAGCGAGTGGCACAGATGCTCTGCAAGGGCTTTAAGGAGTCTGAAGAAAGAGGGGGACTGTGGAAGGAATACTACAAAGCTATCATTACACTAATCCTGAATGCAGGCAAGGATCCGACACTCTGTGCAAGCTATAGGCCTATTTCCCTGCTCAATAATGACAGAAAGGTGCTGGCGAAGGTCCTGGGGACTAGGCTCAAGAAGGTTCTGCTGAGCTTGATACATGAGTTTCAGCTGGGCTTCATGCCGGGACGGTCGTCCAGGAACCACATACGTACACTGGTGAACATTCTCTGACAGGTGAGGGCGTACCATGACAAAAAGATCATCCTCTCCCTTGACGCTGAGAAGGCCTTCTGTAGAGTGGAGTGGCGATACATCTTTCGAACATTACACAGGGCAGGGCTAGGCCCAGACTTTGTAAAGAAGTTATGATGGCTCTATACTGCTCCCACCGCCCAGATTGATTGTGGGGGCACATGGCGCAAACATTTCACATTCACAGGGGAATGCGTCAAGGATGTCAGTTATCCCCACTTCTGTTCCTGCTGGCCCTGAAGCCACTGGTGGCAGCCATTCGACATCATGACCTTAAAAAGGGCATTGATGCCCTAAAGGGGTCAGTTTAAAATTCTGCGTCATGCGTACGACATACTATTGCCGAACCCTCCATACCTCCTCTTATGTCCCTATGGTGCAAATGGTTTGATTCCAGAACAAAGATCGAACAAATATTGGGCTTTAAAGATTACTAGGTTTAGTGTAGCTAACTATCTAGGACTGCTGGTCCTCTTTCCTGCCTCAAAGCAGTGTAAAGGCCAGATATGTAAGAGAAGGGAAAAGGAGAAGGCCTATGAATTGAAAAGCACTTTTTGCACAAGTCCCTGGTCAGCAACACAATGCACTGCATAGGGAGAAAGTACCTCAGTTTCAGAACATAGATTGAGAACATATTAGGCTTTAAAGACTGCTAGGTTTAGTGTGACTGCTGATCTGCTTTCCTGCCTCAAAACAGAATAATGAGCAAGCCTGTAAGAAAAGAGAAGCTCTCCACTCTATCTTTGGCAACTGCATTACTGAAAGGCCCATGGTTGAAAACCTTGTAATTTGAGGGGTTTTCAGCTGTGCTGTGGAGGGAGACACCCAAATGCAGTATCATTTGTTGTAATTAACTGTATAAATTGGCTACAAGTTGCTGCCTCCAATGCCTAATTTTAATATATGGTTAGTTGCTGCAGATGGCTGGGGTAAATACTTCTGAGTAGTTTGAATGTGGACACACTTATACATGTATGCTGAATGTGGAAAACTGTTGTCTGATCCAGCCTGGCATCTGTGCAGGCCCCATCTGTGCACCATGTGTTCCAAATGGGGCCCAGTCTAATTTGTTATAATTCAGTTGGGGACTGAAAAGAACTGCACTATTCCTTTTGGGTAAAGTGTACTGTCCCTCCAGTTGCCCTCCGTCTTCACCTTACCCCTACCCCGTCCCCTCCCTAAACTCACCCACCTGCTTTCCCCCTCCTGCAGCTTCCTCGCCCTTGCCCTCACACTCCCTCCAAGATTCCCCGTCCAAATCTGGCCTTTAAACTCTACCCTCTCCCCCCTTCTTCAATCCCTCCACCCC